>CAWUFW010001105.1:1200000-2400000 GCA_963921515.1 Calotriton arnoldi
CTTTGCTTGAATCACAATTCTAAATTACAAAAAAAAATTCTTTCGTAATTCCTGATATATTTCGAAATATTTATACTATTCATTTGCAAGGTGTTTAAATGTTGTGTGTTAAAAAAAACTGACATCCTACAGCCTTTTGTTTCACAATGATTGTCAGATAGATCACTTGACAAAAACCTCTAACTGTAATAAGAGAGAGAAAAGTAAACACCATTTTCCAGGATTAGATAAGCATCAATTAGTGAAAAGTAAAACGGACATTTGACCTCTGTCCTTGAACAGACAGCAAATGTGTCAAGATAAAAACAAAATTTAAAAGAGTCTTTTTGCTGGTTCATTTTCTGAATGAACAGAACATCTGTTCTTTTCCAGTTTAAGTTCACTCGCCAGAACGGACAAGTTGATAAAATCTGACTCGCCATAGCGAGTGTGTGAGTAGATTTTTCGAGGCCCGTCTATAAAGGAAATAGTACTGAAATGCAACAGATTAGACCTTTAATTCTGTGACAGATGATAAGACTTTATTGTACATTTTGGTGGAAAACAAGTCAATGGCCTACAATGCCCACTTTAAGAGAAAGTGGATAGCACATTGTACATATCTTGCAAACTAAGAAAACAAAGACTCGTAAAACCAGCAGCGTTTTATTTGAAATGTTGTGATTAAATCTATAATTGTTTGTGTTCTGCTCAATGCTTGCAAGCCCTTTTCCCTTCAGCATCTCTCATACAAAGTTTTATGTTTGTGGGTTCCTAGTGTGTTATCCCATACAACTCTCTGCTTTATGACAAGTTTCCTGCATTTGCATGCCCCAGACCTCTCTTTCCTTCGATACTCCAAAACTATTCATGTGCCTATCTTATTTATTTATCTATGTTTCCACAGAAACATTATCCAAAAGAAACAGCATTTTATTACAGAGAATAAAATAAACAAATTGCTATTTAAAATGAAAATTAATTGAAGATTTTATTTAAAAATTACAATTTAAGAAAAGAGCTAAGATTATGAAACAACCAGTAACAAATATTCACTATAATTGGATTTAGCAAAAATTAAAGTGCTTCCTCGTAGGTTTGTGCTGGATACCATAAAAATATAGGCCTGATAAAGTTTGCCTGGTAGTTCAATACTACAAGGCAAAAGAACATTACATAATTTAAATCTTATATATCAGCACTACAAAACAGATAACTGGGATGAATGCTAAATCCATTTGATTTAGGTCGAACATTTTCACCGATTGACAACTGTCCAAATTTAAACTTCATGAAAACTCTTCTAACTATAGGACAAGTGTTAGCTTCCATAAAAATTGTGTTTCTTCAACTTTTAAAACATGACAATTGAACTGTAGATGTTTTATGCTTAAACAATGCTGGTAATCAACACAAAGCCTTTTTAGTTTAATTAATTTCTTTAACTGTGACCTCATAGACTAACCATTTTTTTTAAAAAGATAAGAACTCTTCGTAGTTAGTGCCTGTAGGAAAGTAGGATCTGCTTTCATGGTTACCCCCACTTTTTGCTGGTGTCATTCTGTTTTCTGACTAGTATCACTGGGATCCTGCTAATCAGGACCCCAGTTACTGTGGTCTCTCACTAAATTTAAATATGGTACGTACTTTGGTACCTTCTCAATTGGCTACTGGTGTACCCTTCTAAGTCCCTAGTATATGGTACTATGGTACCCTGGGCATAGGTTCACCAGGGGTCTCCCTTGGGCTGCAGCATGTATTATGCCACCCAGGGGAGACCACTCAAACTGTGACTACAGGCCTGCCATTGCAGCCTGTGTGAGCTGGTGTTAACACCCCTCACAACAGATATTAGTTTCCTTATATCTGAGTTCACTGCACTTAAAACCTAGAAGTCACCCCTAAGTCAGGCCTTTCAATCTTAAAGGCAGGGTGATAGGTTTTAAACATGAGGGTACCCTGCATGAGCAGGACACTCCCTACAAACCCCGGAGTCGATTCTCCAGGCTTTGTAAGTGCGGTCAGCCATGTTATACATATAGTGGACATCAAGTTAATTACGAGATGTCTAACTATATATTGGCTGCACTGAAACCGGTCATGTTTGGCATCAAACATGTTGAAAACCTACCCCAACACCGATTCCAGTGTTGGATGTAGGATCCCATGTACTGGGTGGCTCCCCTAGGTAGCCCCCCTGTATTCCCGGTACCAGCCTTTCAGGGTCTAACAGCAATCTAGTGCTGCTGCAGACCACTGACACAATTCTGCCATCCTCCTGCTGAGCTGGAGCAGGGGAAGGTAGAACAATAGGTTTCCTGTCACAGGGAGGTGTGATCACCTCCCAGACAGGACTTAGTGTATTGGGCTGGGGTGGGGGCGCTTGCCAGCACCACCAGACTGCTTTGAAGGGCACATTTAGTGCCCTTCTTGCATACTCCAGTTGGAACTAGTTCAGGGAGGCATTGGCTCCCGCTCTGGCAAGAAACTGGACAAAGGACATGGGAGTATCCTCCCCTCTGTCCAGCCCCTCCTCTGGGAGGGATCCCTGAATTATCCCAACCATTTGCTTAGGTTACTTAAGGGCTTACCTGTTGGTGGCTCTTCAGATTCGTCATGGGACAAGATTCAGATCCGAAACCACTTCCACTTCAACCGTCTGGGAACCTTGGACTTCGCCTGGAACCGAGACTGCATCAAGGAAGACTCCTGCTGCTCCTGGTCTCGTCGTTCTGCCAGTCTTCTGCGTCGTCTGTGCCTGTGCTTCATCCAGGTTCTTCTCCAGGCCTGTGGGCATCAAAGACACCCGAAGTAATCTTCCTTGGAGTGAAGGAGTCACTACGCTGCATCTGCAGGCACCGCACCAAAGCTGACCGGTCTGCTGCTCCTGAGGTCCCACTGACTCCGAAAGGCTCAGCAACACAGATGGTGGTTCTGCAACTCCCTCGAGGCCTGCACTGTCTTCTCAGCATGTTTGAGGCCAATATCCCTCGTCTGAATCGCTGGAACAGTACCCCTGTGCACCGCGTTGGCTTGCCGTTGCCAAGGCTTGTTGACTCGGTCCTCCAGAGATCTTCAGGCATCAAGAAGCTCCAGCCTCCATCCTCTCTTGCTACCAAGATCTTCGTCCTCACCGCATCCTCTGCACCATGGGCCTGAATCTTTGGTGAGCTGCTCGAGGTCCTCCTGAGGGTCTTCTTTGGTTTCAGTGGGCTCTCCTGCCTGCTCGGGGCCTGCTCTGACTCTCCTGCATTTGGTGAGTCCTCTGGACCTTGCTGGTCCTGACACTGCACCTTCTTCGTTTACCACGTGTGTTGCTGCTGCCAAGGTCTTGTTGGTGCTCCCGTCAGACACCGACCTCCTGGTTCTCGACTTCCGACATGGGACAGCTCGTGAACAGCTTCCACAGAGTCGCCTGGTCCTCACAGCTGCAGCGACAAGGTCACCGTCAACTCTCCTGCATCTTCCGTCATTGGTCTTCCGTGCCTCCTAGTCACTCCCGAGTGGCATAGATTCTGTCCCCTCTGCTTGCAGGTACGTCTCTTCAGGAATCCATCCTTGGGTTCCACCGGACTCTTACACCTTCTTCGCAAGCGGCATCTTCATTGAAGTCCTCCATTGTGGTCTACAGCGGTTTCCGACGTCACTTCCCACCTATGCACCCGGCTTCCCTGGTGTACGTATCCTGGTTCCTAGAGTATCCACGGGTGGGGTGACTCTCCAAACTTCCATCTTCCACTGGGTTTCTTCAGGGTCCAATTGGAAGGGTCCTTCTTCAAAACTGCAACCGCGGCTTCCCCATTGACCTGCATTGAGTATGCGGCTGTGTTTCCACTCTGCACACAGCCTCCTTGGGGTTCCTGGGTACTTACCTTGAGTGGTCCCTTGGGTCCCTAGCTCTTCTGAGTCTTCTGGGACAAGTCTCCACTATGGTCACAGTTCGCATTTCACTTCTTTAGTATATGGTTTGTTCTCCCCCTGGAGATCACTGTGTATTTGTGCTTACTTACCCGTTTCCTTTTGACATATTGTGTGTATTGTGTTGATATCTCCGGGTAGGAGATATACCAATGTTTTAGTGAGTGTGTATAATAAATATACCGATTTTAATAACTACACTGTGTGGTTCTTTTTCATTTAACCTACACTACATGATTAGTTCTGGTAAAACAAGCTGTTTAACACTCCTTCTGGACTAAGCCTGAAGGCTGCTCTCCACAGCTACCACTTAGAGAGCTTTCTATGGTTGTCTAAGATCACTAAAATCACCATAAGGGTTGTCTGGATTAGTGCAGGGTGCTTCACTTAAATTAGTGTGCACCATATACTAAGCCAGCCTCCTACAGTGCCAAACAAATATATGTAAATCGACAATATTTTTGAAAACATGTAGGTCTTATTCACATTATATTTAAGTTCTCTCCATATAATGTTTTATTACATATTCAGAACTATTAAACAGGCAAAAAAAGTAATGCATTATCCGGCTATAAACTCAAAAAGTTATACTCATTAATCCTAATTCAAGACAAATTATTTGAATGACACTTGATCTACCAAGGCCTAAGTAATGTGTTCAAAGTTGAAAACTCATAGATGATAGTTTAGCTAATGAGATCATAGAACAAGCTTCAATTGCATATTAGACTATTGCTGGGATTTCTGCAATATAGATTTTGAGCAATGATTGAACATCTCTTTTGCCTTGAGATCTAAAATATTGTGGTAAGACATATGCAGTGGATTTTACTTTAGAATATTGAAGGCTATCATCAGTGGTCAATAAAAGACTATAGGATACATTCATTCCTAGATACAATAATCGTTTACTGTCTCTAGTTGTTTTTACTTTATAAAACTAACTCTGTGGTGTTTTTAGTACCTGGACATCTACTACTACGATTTTAGCTTTCCCTTCATTAACAGAAATATTATGTTCTTCAGAGAAAGGCCAGAGTGTCAATCTGCCTTGCAATCCTACGTGGTGAGATACATTAAAACTAGACCATCTGCATACAATCAAGTGGATATTTCCATATTCCCTAGCTTTGGAAGACAATAATTTGTCTGATTAGATTCAGGAAATTGGATAGAGAAAATAATATGGGGGGCTAATATGTGTATTGTTTCAAACCATTATTAAGCTTGATTTTCACAGAATATTCATTTGAGGATCCCAAAAGAACTTGTATCCAATTATCCAAACGTAAATTCATCAGTGGATATAAAAGGTCAAACAGAATGCCCAATTTAATTAATCTGTGCAATAAAATGGCCCGAGTCATACAGTAAATCGCATTACTATAATTCACAAAAGCCGAGTGAAGTTTCATTTTTACGTTGACCAATGTATTTGATTCTGAGCACACTTAAACATAAGATGTTATCAATAGTGGCACAACCTTGTCTAAAAGCAGGTTGTTTAATAGGCCGAAGCTCACTTGTTTTAGACCAAGCTGTTATACGATTTAACAGAAGAATATCTTTCCATTTACATCAAGAATGACTATTGGGCGATAATTATTTGGTAAATTACGGTCGTCCTTTTTGAAAAGAGGAATGGGAATAATATCTGGTTGCATTATTCGTGCCACATGGTAAAGCTCCGAAAAATAAATACGCCGTTTCTCCTCATCCATTGGTATAGGTTTTTTTTATGGCAATCCTTCTCTAGGCTTTTGGAAATTACCAACCACAATTTCAGTACATTAACACTTGTTATAGCTGAGTGCAATGAAAAACTATTTTTTGCAACCACATTTTCCTTAAATTGTTTCTCTTCTACTGCATGGGTATTTTTCTTACACAACTTTAAATTGTATGCCCACTCTAGGAGAGAGATAGGATAGTTTTACCTAATGAATAGTTATGTAACAGATTTTCAAAAACATCAGTATTAATACTACTAACAGGATCCTGACTAGAATGCTGTACCATAATATAATTTCCTCAAAATTACTGTCATTCTACATATACAATCTGTTGGCATGACAACGAAGTTCAAAAAGGTTGCACATAGTTTTTTCGAATGAGTAGATCGAAATAGCTGAAGTAATACAGAGTTCACGATGATCACTCCAAGCATTTGGTTTATTTTCAGATTTCATCACTGTTCATGTACTTATCCCCGGAATTCTGTCACCAACAGACCACTCCAAGGATGTCAGCTCTCCAGACTTCCAGCATACTACCGTCCCCCACCAAGACTACCATGACAGACGGCATCAACAATAAAATTGTCCATGTACACCTCCCTCACACACCAAGCCAGCAATACTTCCATGACAGTAACACACTAATTCCTTTGTCAAACTATATCACTGACCCTCCACAATACTTATTTCCCAGCAGGCCTCAACATGTCAAAGTCACTATTTGATCTCATCACGTCAATGTCACATCGACCGCAACCATGAAGTACCCGCAAAATAAACACCACCATGTCACAGGTAAACACAGCCATACAATGTCCTCAACTTACCCCTCCATGACACACTACAGCATGGATCACTCCAAGACAGTCACCAACTTATCCATAATTCAGAGTCAAATCCCAATGCCACCATAATATAAAACCTTAGCAGTCCTCAGTGCAGCCACCTGCTAATTACTCTCACACAAGATACCACTCATTGCTACTTGTCAGTACTGCACAGATCACCACATGTCAAAATCAATTAAATCTCTCAATGCCAATTGTACATCGATCACTCACAGCGAGCCACACGTAAATATTTCAACGCAAGTCATCTGGCAACCACACCACGACACATACCCAGAAATCTCATAGCAACAGTCGCTCACTAACCCATTGCAACAGTTGCCCATGAACACACCAGTCATCCACTGACACCACTACAACAGTTGCCCACCAAGAAATTGACCTTACTGGCCATGTTATGGCAGTCTCATAGCCAATCTCACCACTTATTACCCATTGACCATTCCACTACAACGTCACCCACTAAACCCACCACCACAGGTATCCCCACCCCCTACATGTTAGTCATTCAAGGCACCCCACTATAATAGCGCCCACTGATCTTACTATGGAGGCAGTATCCATTCCATTCCATGCCACTTGCTAACTGAAACTCCATAACCACTGCCCCTCATACAACTATTGTCCGCAACACCTTGAAGCCTCTTTCTGCCATGGCATCCTCATCATCACAAGCTTGCCATCGCAGACTCATTTCACCATCCATTCATTGACATATCCACACCATTCTTCCTACAAACCTAAAAGCCATGGACAGTCAGCCTGATCATGCTCCTTGTTCCCTACTTCATCCAGTGATGGTTGCCATCCTGGCTTCACAAATCTACATTACACTCAGCCCCTTTAAATCCATGCCCTCTTCCCAACCCATGCAGAAGTATCCTGCCAGGACCTCAATGCCCCTTTACTTGTTCGTGGAACCGGATTCCAATGCCTTTGCCATTCACAACTCCTTGCCATTGGTAGCACCACCTCTCCCAGACGCAACCAAAGTCCTGTTCAGTGGCTGCTGCTACACCATGAGATCTGGCTGCTGGTCTACTCCTATTCCTGTAAGTGGCATTTGGCCCTTGCCCATTCCAGGTTCCCTCATGGTGTTTCCCTGTCACTGGTTCCGGTCCCATACCTTATACCGGTCAGTAGCTTTGGCCTCTCAACCCTTCTCCCTATGGTTGGCTTCTGCAGCAGACCATCTTCCAGGCAGTGGCTCCTGCCCCCAGTACTCTCCTAAATGTCAGTAACCTCGCCATTGCCCCTCGCCTGCCAGCTGGCCCTACCCTCACCCAGCCACTCGCCCACCATTCTTTGCACTCCTGCTTCTGTCTATCTACGATGCTCCTGATCCGAGTTTCTCCCCTTGTCATGGTTGTGCCTCAGACAATTTATGCTGACCGAGGCTCCAGACCCTCTGTACTACCGACTACAACTCTTCTCCCTGAATGTTCCTCTGCCAGGGAGTGACGCCTTCCCCGAGTCCCCGGTTCTATCAGTGACGTCTACTTCAACCCTGTCAGTGACGCCTGGCCCAAGCCCCTCTTCCCGTCAGTGTGGTCTATCCTGCCTCCTCTCTGCTAGTGCCGCCTGTTGCCAACCTCTTACGTTGTCGGTGGCCCCTGCATATGGACCTGTAAGTGAACCCTCAGTCCAGTGACCCCTTTCCACATTTCTTCTCCTAGCCAGTAGCCCACAACACTTCCTCTCCCAATGTGGGGATCTCAGCGCACTCTATCCTCGCTCCAACCCACCATACCTTCGGCAGTGCTCTCACCTTAAGGACTCGGATCCCTGGCACCTTCCTACTTGCAGACACTGGGGCACAAGGATCAGGAGGTCCCGCATTGGTATCCCCCACGCCCTCCATCGCCAAGTGATAGCCCTCAGGCACGGCATCCCCTCCTGACAGCGACATGGATGCCTCCAGGGGGCATCAGGGACCCGACCCTGGTAATCGGCGCGAGACACCACCGTTCACCAGCGCACGCCCGGACGCCTGACAGTTCGCGACCCCGCCCACTCCTACGCCCATGCTATTAACCACGCCCCTATAGGGCATACTTCGCCTCCTTGACACCTGAGTCCCGCCCCCTTCAAGCTTTAGCCAGCCTCCATGTATTTTACACTCTCCTTCCACAAAGCCACGCCCTTGTTCTGTCGCAGACTTCTGATAGACTGAACTGCGCATGTCCTGATACGTATTGGCGGCATAGCTCCTAAAGGCATCTTGAATGCCCGTGAAGGCGTGGCTACGACAGGGCAGCAGACATGTATGTTAAGTGTAGTTAGGACTAGAGCCGTGACTCGTGAGTGCGCTATTGCTACAGGTGTATGTCCTCAGAGTCTCCCGATCTACAGGTTTAATGTCGCTTATTTAACCGCGGCCATCTTAAAGTCAGTCCAGTATTTACTAATTGTTTTGACATCAGTAGCTCTTCAGAAAACAGTTTGCCTGATTCTTACAGACTGCCGTTGTCAAAGAGCCTTTATTTCGACAGTCAAGCTCTCGCGGACGGCCTCCAAGCTTTGTCCTTGACGTGATGTCTTAACCCCCCAGGGCATGCTCGTAGCCTGCTTCGAAAGCCTATAGACATTGACCTAGAAACAAAAAAAAGACCTCCAGAAAGTACAATCTTCAGAGCACACGCACCTTTTGAAACCGCGTAGTTGCTGTTTGAAGAAGGACTGGAAGAAGAACCGCCAAGAAAACAAGTAGGAGACAATTAATAAAACACATTGATAAGATCACTTTTTACTTTAATTTTTTTACAAACATTTAGGGAAAACATCAATTTACTTGACATTAGCATTCAAAACTATAATGACAGATAATTTATTTTCTCTCCATTTATTTTTAAAGGATGGCAAAATGAACTGACAAGTAAAAGGAACTTTCCCTGCTCGGTGGGTACTCCATGCCAAAACAGCGGCTGGCCCACTCTGGTCTGTTATTGATTATGTGATTGGAAAATGCCTGTTGCGATTTGTATACCTTTGTCCACTCATGGACACCCTATGTATCGTGTTCCCTGTCACCAGCTGACAATTCTAGAATGTTGACAGTTGTCAGCTGGTGACCGGCGGAGCGGCTGTATCTCCGTAGCTCCGCGCCTCAGCGGAGTTTGTGTTGGTGTAACTTAATAAAGAAGCTCTTCACCCAACTTTGTACTAGCCTAATTTCCGTACAATTTTGGCGACGATCACCAACACAGGAACCCACGTGAATTCGACCTGCATTATATCCTTCGCAAGGCAGTCTCGCTTTATGCACAGCGATCAATATTTTATGGTCAAGGACTGCATACCGTGCATCTCTCTACGAACGCAAAGCACTTCATCGCGAAGTTCCAGGTGCCACAACTATTACTTGGGCAACAGGTCAGTCAGCGTGCTTAGACGCTATCAGCCGCTCTGGGTCGATCGCTCACGGTTGTCCTTGGGGAAGATTGCCATTACGTCTCCTCAACATAATTTTACTTCTAGTCCCTTCCCTTCCATGGGAAGTCTTCAGTGGTGCATCTACACAGTGGTGGCAGCGCTGCTACAAATCAGTCCGCTACGCACGGACAGCCCTCTGTTGACCCATGGGTTTACCAACCGTGTGTGCATTTAAAAAAATGGTTTAAGGCGTGTCGCCAGCGTCACTCTTTCCGATAGCAGCGTGTGGTGGTGTGTTTACACTGTGGCGGCATCTGCGCTACGAATTCCTGTAGGCACCATAGTGACAATTCAACCGCCGGCCAACGAACTTCTCCAACTGTCAGCTGCTTGCACATCTCCCCTACGTCATCGCCCAGCTGATGTATTGTCTTCATGTTGCCAAGTGACGACGCACGCTCCAGCACGTCGTACGCCGCCATATTTGATCTGTTCAAGGTAGGAGCTCTAGCTGTTACTACCTACGCATTACGCAGCTTGCGTGACGCCATCTTTAAAACAGCTCATCACTCATCGGGCATTCTTTACATGGACCAGTTCGACTCATCATAATTCCTCGGAAGAAGAAATCCAGCGAACTACGCTACAGAAAGAGGTATTTTCTCAAGTGCTCGCTCACGTTGATGAGCACAACGTTACTGCTTCACCAATCCATCTACAAGTTTGCGAATAACTTTTAACGGCCTTTGCTCACCTTCACTTTCACCATTCCCTTTCACTCGTGCTCGTTCGCGCTGATGGGCACAGCATAACTGACATTCACGTGCACCTCCTGTTTCAGCACATCATTGCTTCTACCGCTTTACTGTTAGTGTTGATTCTCATACCTTGTGTCTAGCGCAAGTTTATGCAAGGTGACCTGGCCACTTCTTTTCCCCCCATACTTCTCTTTAACATTGTACGGCCCTTTCCATTAGCTAGCTCAACCCTCCCCAACTAACATGTCCTCTGGGTATCTGTGGAACTTATCTCCTCCCCAGACATTCCTACCAGCCGGGGGTGAGCCTGTACTCAAATGGGAGTGGAGAGAATACTTCAAGAACTATATCACCACATTTGATGACAATAAAGACTTTACTGCAGAAAAAAAATACAAAATTCTGTTACATTGTTTGGGCACTGGAGGTATAAAAGTATACAATAGTATAAATAAGAAAGTTAGAGGGGAAGGTGATATATTTGCTAATGCTATAGATGACCTTAACACTTACTACAAACCCACAGTCTGTGTCGCTGTGGATAGATAAAAGTTTTTCCACAGGAAACAGGGCAGGGAGGAGTCAATTGATGATTATGTCTCTGCATTGAAAAATCTAGCCATTAATTGTCGTTTTGGAAATTTGCATGACGAATTCATCAGAGATCAGATAGTCATGCAGGGCTCTAACACCAATATCCAGGACAGTTTGTGGGCCAAGGGTGAATCCCCTTTACAAACCGTTATGGATATTGCAAGGAGGGCATAGCTCACTGGTTGCTGTGCCAAGGCTGTTCTGTCTGAAACCAAAGAAAAGAAAGAGGATGGTACTGTGAACAGGGTGGTTGATTCCAAATCGTCTTCAAAACTGAACAAGAAAAACAACAGATCAAAACCTGCTACTAGTAGAATGCAAAGCAGCAACAAGTGGCGTTGCTACAGGTGTGGTAGCTCCACCCATTTGGCAAACGATAAGAAATGCCCAGCTAGAAATGTAAAATGCTCATTTTGTGGTACAATAGGGCACTTCCAAAAAGTATGCAGGAGAAAACCTGCAGGCTCAGTTAAACTGGTCGATGTGGAGGTGGATGCAAACGATAACACGTCAGACGATGACGAAGTGAACATGTATGTCCTCAATATTGAAGACAAGTGTGTCTTGCAAATTAATGATGCCCACACCACCAAAACTAGGAAACCTGTGTGCGACATGTCCATTGGGGGAGTAGACCTAAGCATAGTTGCAGACTCTGGATCCCCTACACCATAGTTAACAGTAAAGTTTGGGAGGAAATGTTTGCGTCACACCTAGGAAAACACTTGGAAAAAGCTGACATCACCATCAAAACTTTCACAGGGGATTCCCATAGAGGTTTGTGGTTTTAGAAAACTCAGTTTTTCCTTCAAGGGAAGGGAGTCCCCAGGTAAACTATATGTATTGGCTGTGGGCCCTGCAGTCTTGGGATGGATGGACCAGGGCAGCCTGGGAATTATATTTGATCCCAGTAGATCTGATCCAGTCCTGGTCATCCAAGGCGATGAGGAATACAGCAAAGGTTTATTAAACAGGTTCCCTAAAGTCTTCTCTGGTAGGATCAGTGCCTTGAGTGGGTATAAACACAAAATACGCGTTAAGTCTAATGCCATCCCTGTGGTGCACAAAGTTCGGAATTTACCCTTTGCAGTAAAAGAAGAGGTCAGAGTTCAAATGGACAAACTTCTTCAAGATGGTATCATTGAGCAAGTAGAAGCCTCAGAGTGGGTGGCTCCATTGGTCGTGGCCAAGCGGCCCGACGGAAAACTGAGACTATGCGTAGACTTATGCGACCTCAATGATAACATCGTGGTTGAGCAATTCCCTCTTCCAAGAATAAACGAACTGTTGGGACGCACAAAAGGGATAAAATGGTTTTCCACTATAGACCTTAAATCCGCTTACCACCAGGTTCCCCTGCACCATGACATCAAGGACCTTACTACATTCATTACCCCTTTTGGATGCTATCCGTTCACAAGAGTACCTTTCGGTTTGGTCTCTGCGGCTGCTATGTTTCAAAGGCACCACATTTTCAAGGGGGTAACAGACATTTTAATGTTCCAGTATGATATTCTTGTGAAGGGAAGAACAAGGAAGGAGCATGACATGAAAGTGAACCAGGTCCTCGGTATCCTTGATGCTAAAGGTTTAACGGCTGAGCATAACAAATGTAAATTCGCAAGCACAAAAGTAAACTACCTTGGACACGAAATTACAGGTGACGGCATCAGGCCCAAGAAAGAACTGCTAGATGCCATTCTAGACGCACCTGTACCGTGCAACAAGGAAGAGTTACGTTCTTTTTTTGGCCCTGTCGAATTTTATGCGAAGTTTATTAAACATTTCTCATGCAAAACCTATGAACTAAGGCAATTGCTCAAGCTTAAGAATAAGTTTGTGTGGACTGATACATGTCAAGACTCATTTTGTGCCTTAAAGAAAGAAATGTGTTCCGTGTTACCATTGCAAGGCTTTGACCCCATGTTAGAAAACATCATCACAACTGATGCCAGTTGCAAGGGTCTGGGTGACGTTCTTACCCAAAAGGACGCAAAAGGCGCAGAGTGTACCATTGCTTTTGCTTCCCGCTATCTGACTCCTACGGAAGAAAAATACTCCGTCATTGAGCGGGAGGCACTAGCATGTGTCTGGGGGCTTAAACATTTCCGCCAGTTTGTCGGGGGGAATAAGGTTACCCTACGCAGCGACCACAAACCGCTGACAAAAGTGTTCACTACGAGAGGCTTATATGCAGCTTCTCCTAGGCTCGCACGACTGTCTGTCCGTCTGTTTGATTTCAATTATGTGGTTCAGTATGTACCCGGTGTCAAAAATGTAGTTGCTGACTTCCTGAGCCGCATGCCTGTTCGTACTTTGGATCCTAGTAGCCAAGATGATGTAGAAGAGTTATGCATTGCCAATATACATGAAGAGTTACACGGGGTTTCAATGAATGAATGGATGCTTGAGCAAACCAAAGACTCAGTTGTATGTGAGGTATTAGATATGCTGTCTAGAGGCTGGTCTAGCAAAAGTAAAATGCAAGATTCACTACGCCTTTTTTGGGAGGTCAAACATGATTTGTCTGAAGAAAATGGATTGCTGTTGAGAGGTAGTAGGGTTGTCCCTCCCTCCAGCCTTAGAAAGAAAATATTTGAAATTTGCCATGAAGGGCATTTGGGCATTGGGAAGACCAAGAGCAGAGTTAAAAACTGGTATTGGTGGCCAGGTATCAGCAGGGCCGTAGAAAGGGTAGTCAGAGACTGCGCTTTATGTCTCAATTCCGACAAAACCCAAGTCACCTTCAGACATCCCATCACATGTCCCACCATGCCTTGGGAAAGAATTGGGGTGGACATCATGGGACCCATTCTTGAACAGGGTGAGCAGGTGTACACCATTGTCCTCACTGACCATTTCTCAAAGTAGCCTGAGGTAAAGTTCGTCACCAAGCCCGACGCACACAGTGTCGTCAGCTTCCTTGATGACGTTTTCACTCGTGAAGGACTGCCCAAGTACATAATTAGCGATAATGGACCCCAATTTACCTTAGACGTATTCAAAACCCATCTTGACAGAAACAAGATAATCCATAAAACCACATCAGTCTACCACCCCGCGGGCAACGGCGCAGTTGAACGCTTCAACGGGGTCATTAAGGGCATCATCCAGTTAGCTAACAATAACAGGCTGGTGTGGAGACAGGAAATCCTCAAATCACTATGGGCCTATCGCATTACACCGTGCAGCAGTACTGGACACAGCCTCTTTGAACTCATGAGAGGGAGGACACCATTGTCAAAGGACAATATAGGTTGGTTGTTGGCTGCTAAAAGAGTTCAGTGGTCTGCCGACCAAGTGAAGAGTAGGTTGGTAGAAGCACAATCCAGTTGCAAGGACCGTTATGACAAGAAACATGGTTGCAGACCTGTCAAATTAACCACTGGAGACATGGTCAGAGTAAAGAGGAGCGGACACACAAGCAAAGGGATGAACAAATGTTTGCAACGCTTATCTGTGCGCAAGGTGTTTTGCTACGCTGCACTCCTTAGTGATGGTAAGGTGTGGCATTTCTCTGCACTCTCCTTATGTAAACAAACTCATGTAGAACATACTAGCTCTGACCTAGGCAGTCCCTCCCGGGCAAACCACTTCATCACTGATTCGCGAACCCCTACCCAGGGTAGGGCACTTAGTGAGGTGTCAGATGAGGAAGGTGACTGCGATTCTTCTCCAACCAATATTGAGGTCCAGTCCTCATCCTCTGAGTCCAGCGCTACTCCCATGCAAGAGACTCCTTGTCCCAGAGGTGCAAGTAGAGTAGGGAGAAGATTGGTGCCTCCAGTGAAACTCTCGGATTACGTTTGTGAATAGTACTCACATGCAAATCATAACTGTTCAAAGTTCATGCCCATTCTTTTTCTTTTCCAAGGGGAAGATATGTTGCGATTTGTATACCTTTGTACACTCATGGACACTGTATGTATTGCGTTCCCTGTCACCAGCTGACAATTCTAGAATGTTGACAGTTGTCAGCTGGTGACCGGCGGAGCGGCTGTATCTCTGTAGCTCCGCGACTCAGTGGAGTTTGTGGTGGTGTAACTTAATAAAGAAGCTCTTCACCCAACTTTGTACGAGCTTAATTTCCGTACATTATGTGATTGGAAAATGCCCCTCCGAAATGAGGAACTGTAGGGCACAACACGCAGCAGAGGCTTTTGTTACGCCCATGCAGTAGCCTAATACTATTTTATTCATTCACAGCTGTAGCTTTGCGCAACTGACATCTTATAATGTCAATGACATTTAGGAGGACCGTAAAGCTGACCGATTTAAGACCTCCCCCACACACACACTGTCAACACCTGTTACGACCTCCTGCCACAGTGCTATAAGGCTCTTGACAATAAACTCAAGGTAGCAAAGTCTTAATTTTATTTAAGCTTAAAAATATTTACATTTGACAAGATGGAGTCGCATCCAGAATAATGGTTCCATCACCCTCATCTGTCGCTTTCTAAGCAACCGGACCAATTTAAAGCTGGAAGGGTGGTGAAAATGGGAAATGAGAGATAAGAGAAATTGTGTTGAATAAAGTATAACACATCTTCCTCCTTTAAAAGTATATAGAAAACAATGCAAAATATTTCATAAGCCTTATTCCTGAATGATTCTCCAAGATGATGTAACACGTTGGGCAACTGAAATTTCAGACGAAATTACATTGTCAGTTGAATCTTGCGTTGGAACAGCCTGTTCTGGAGCATGGGTAAGATTCTCTGCAGGTAGGACAGAAGGCAAATTGTTCTTCCCTTCGTCTCGTGAATCACAATCTACATCAAGGGCATAGTGAAGCACCCTCTATACCAGCTTAAGTGGGGTTGCTACTGGAACAGATTACATTGTTTTATGGCCCTTCTTAACATTTAATTTTGGCTCGCAGTTCATCGCAAGTCAGAAGTTAAAACGAATAAATTCCACAAGAATAAATTATGATAACGCAACTGTGGGATGAGAACCAAAAGAATGCCTAAAACGGTAACAGAGGGAAAGACAAACTATTAAAATGACAAAGAAATAAAGTAGAAGACAATAGAGTGAGACAGGGGAAAGGAAAGCAAGTAGAATGCAAATAATGAAGGAAGGAAAAAGGAAGCATGAAGCAAAGAGGGTACAGATGAACAAAGGAAAAAAGGGGTAATAGAAGCAAAGGAAGGAAGAAAAGAAGGGATGAAGGGTGGAAAGAAGAAAAGGAAAGAGCAAAGAACTGAAAAAGAAAAATGAAAGGAAAAAAGAAGGAAAGCAGAAAAATATAATGAATGAACAAAGAAGAAATGTGAGACAAGGATGGGCGATTGACAGAAAGAAGAGAAAGAAAGAATTAATGAATGGAAGGAATACAAAAAGAAAAGATGCAAAGAAGTTGTGAAACAATGCCAGGAGCAACATAAGAATAAATAAATATAAAGAACGATAGAAAGCTAGAAAAAGGTCTGATGGAATGAGAAAAGAATGGACAGAAGGAAAGAAAAATGGAAAGAAAGAATGGAATATACATAAAACAAAAAAAGATGATGGAAATAAGAAAAGAAAGAAGGTGGAAAGGATGAATGAGAGAAATAGGTTAATACATCAAAATGTGCAGTTTTTGGCCACATTCCTTTACAATCATGCTATAATAGTCATTATTTTGTATCATATTCTGCAAATGTACCCCAGGGGTACTATTCCCATGACACTTAATAGGAAAGGTTGGGATTCCTCACTTTACTCGCTCATTTATTGCTATTTAAGGGTCAAAGTGGGGGTATTTTATTTTTCTGGCTACTCCCTCGATCTACATCACTCACTGAATAGTTTTTTGTACCATTTGCCCTGAAGACATTACTCAGAGTCCTAATACTATACTGGTCATATTTGGCTAGAAGCCTGATACTCCAGCACTTCACATCCTGGGTAATCACACTACTCTTGTTGACCTTGACTATCCTAATAGGCTTCGAAAAATTAGAACATCCCTTGTAAACACATCCTTGTATTTTATTCCTGACTGTATCTGCCACTTGGAAATAATCGGGTTTGGCCCTGATCCACACATCATATTGTACACAGGATTTGCGTTGACAGTTACTAACTCTCTTCTTCGCTGAGGTTTATGTTTTTTCTCCCACACAACCAGTGACAATTTATTTCTAAGCCACCTTGGACACAGATCAGAAACAGGCTGCCTTCCCTTAAGCAAAAAAAAGAATAAGGACTCATACCGGTCACAGTATTGAGTGTAATATGGTATGACCAAAGTCTTTCATTCATGGTAGAATTAATGGGCTTTTCTGAGACTACAGCAAGTTGTGTGCTTTCCTTGAGATAGCGGTTAAAATGATCTACCTGGCCATTAGTTTGTGGGTCATACAGGGCTGTAGTCACATGGCTGATAGCTACTAAGAACTCTGTCATTTGACTTGACTTTAATTGTACCCCATTATCAGTGACTAGGATTTCAGGGCATCCTTCCTTTCTAAACACTTCCACGAGGAACTCAATGACTACAGATGTGGTAATGTCCTCCACAAATGTAACTTCACGCCACTTTGGTTGGTAATCGATTAGCACCATGGAATATTTAGGTAAAGGTTGGAGTTGTTTAAACAGACCTACTATGTCCAAACCCAACCTTTGCCAAGTATGTTCTGGTTCAGTCAATAAGCACTGGCGTCAACTGTAATACCACATTGTTTGCCTACTGAAAAAAGTCGCATTGTGGGAGTAGAAGTTAGTTGTTCCTTAACTCTCTCAAACGCAGCTTGTTTATCTTGACCCCACACAAACTTCTCATACTTGCAAAGTAATTTTCTTAAAAGTTCAATTTTTTAAACCTCATTTAGGTTATTTAACAGCATAAAAACTGGCATTATTTCAGTCAGCATTTCAGTTTAAATCGATTTAATTACAGCAGTGTCACAGCACTTCAGTAAAAAAAAAAACGGTAATACAGCCTTAAGCACATGCAAATTATATACACAATTGTGAAAAATATCCTTCAGATTACAAAGTCTGTAGTAATAAATGTTCAATCTTTATTGGTCCTTCGCCCACTGCCAACAAGTGTCTCGTCGGTGGGCGTCTTGCGCCACAACTTCATCAGGGCTCGAATTTCAGGCACGTGTCTTTATTATGTCTTGTGTCTCTCATCACTGGGAAACAGTCATAAATCCGGTACGGTGTCCAAACTGTTCGTTATGAAGATAGAAATAAACTACAATTAAAACCGCACTAAAGCCGTGCAGTGAATATCCCGCGCAGCCCCTCTACTCGAGAACCATGAAGAGCTGTATCGCTTACAAACCTGCACTACGTCCGTATGGGTTAACCTCGGCAAGTGCACCCAGGATTTCGGCGTCCTCCAAACAGAACACTTAAATCACCCTTTTGTTTGTAGACAAAAAAAGGGGTTAGACAGTGTTGATGATCATCCTTTCTCCCCAAATGGTTTCACCAACTTTGTCAAGGCAATTCTAGGCTGGCGTCCAGCCCAGGGAGTCGTAAGATGTGAAAAGAATGCTCTTGTCAACGGTAGTGGAAGATTCTGGAAGAGGTATAGTAATGTTGGAAGAATTACCACTTTCATTATTGCCACCCTGCCCGCTAGTGATAGGGGAAGTTTAAGCCATTTTTCCACTTGCTGCTCCAGTTTGGAGACACATTTTCCATAGTTTTCTCGGATGAAACGAGAGCTCCATTTGCCATTGTAGCGGATAGTCCAAATTAGGACATTCAGTCATCCCCGTCAGTGACCTGATAAGACATTTATCCCAGTTGATTGCAAACTTGACTGAGTTCCGAAGGCCATAATCTCCCCAACTACCGGGGTCAGATTTTTGTCTAGGTCTCTCAATATTAACAATGTCTGCGTAAAAAGATATGACTGCATGTGTGAAACTGTATTCTTCTGTGGGAGTGATGTTGTCTAATTATGCACACTAGTGGTTCCATAACCAACACAAAGAGGATCGGTGATGGGATATCCCTGTTGCGTTCCCATCGTAATTAAAATTGGGGAGGACTGCAGATTGTTAACACTGATCCTGGCCCGAGGTATAGTATATAGAAGCGTGACCCCCTCACCAGCTGTCTTCCCATGCCCAATTTCTCTAGCACCGCCAAGAATTAGGCCCACTCTACAGAGCCAAAGTCATTTGCTGCGCCTAGAAAGACCGCTGCAACTGCCAATGCTGGGTCCACTTGTTGTGCTAGTGCAAACAGCGTTCCCAGATTGAAGTGGATCTATTCGACACAAATAATTCTTGATGTGGCTGTATCATGTAGGGGAGTATGGTGAGCAGCCTCTTCGCAATAAGTTTGGCTAAAATCTTGGTGTCTATGTTTATTAATGAGAGCAGCCGGTATGATTCGCAGACGTGCGTTGGTTTACCAGGCTTAAGGAGTGTGATAACTACAGTTTCCCGTAGGGTGGGTGCGGGGAGGTGGAGAATGCTTGCTCAAGTGCTTCAGTTTAGAGCTCCAGCAGAAAGGGAGCTAGCTCCTCAGTGTAAGTTTTATAGAACTCAACTGGTAGTCCTCCCCCCCCTCCCACCCCCCAACCAGGCACCTATCCATAAAAAAAAAAATACGTTTTTAATTTCCTCGACCGTGATGGGTGAGCACAGGGGCTCCCTTTGACATTGATCTAGCCAGGCCAACGTGACCCATTTCAAATAATTGTGCATTTGAGGCGTTGAGGAGTGTCTGGCAGTGTAGAAATCCTTGTAGTATGTAACTAACTCGTGCAGGATCTCTGTTAATCTGAAGTGTATAGTCCCTCCCCGGGACTGAATCTCTGTTATCCCTGTTGCAGACCGGGGGTCGGGTGCAGCATTCCAGCCAGGGATTTCCCTGGACGCTCCCCCTCCCTAGAGCACTGGGCTGCTGCGTATTTACCTAAGAATTTTACTTCACACTCTGCAGTGTCGCAGAACTCTACCCGCCTGGCACCCAGCTGCGCCAGCGTTCTTTTAGTTTCTTTTCCAGTTGGGCAGTTTCAATCTCTAGCAGGAGTAGAACAACACGACGGCGGACTGTCAAGGCCGCACTTCACTGTTCTGTTTGTTCTAAACAAATGTGCACAACAATTCCTGCACCTGCCGTCGTTCGGTGCAACTGCAACACAGAACAGAAATTTTGAGTTTTGGAATGGTGCACCATTAAGCTTCTTATTCACAACAAATGAGAGTAGACGTGAGGACAGGTACTCCTTTTTATTCTTTCTTTATTCAATTCCTATTCTTTACATCCATGCACAACATCCAGCCAAAGCGTTTCGTTCAGTTAAAACTTGAACTTCATCAGGGCTTTGAAGTATTATTTCTCCGGATTATCCAGATAACATCAAAATTCTTCATGTAGAAAGCAAAACATTTATTTGGTCCCCATGGATTGCTCCTTCACGCCCAACAAAGGCAAACTTCAAAGGGACATGGCCTAATAATAGGGCCGCGGGTTTGATAACCCGTCAAGTGTGCCGTAAATCTGCGGCAAGTCGTCACCTTGCCAACTGGGTAGAAATCAACTGACCCATATTTGCTCTATAACATCAGATGGCACACCATGAAGTGAGCACGCTCGTATACGAGTATTCTTTGGTGCCTCCTTCTACTTTGGGACTTTGATTTCTGCCTCTATATCATTCTTTTAAGAGAAATGATTTAAGACATATACACTAGTTGTTCTCTAGACTTTTCTTACCATCTAACAGCACAGAGTCATGATATTATGAAATAGCCACTTGTTTTCCTGTTTTTCTTGCTTTCAATACAACTTAGAACACTCTGTGTTAATCATACATTTTGAGTTTGATTTGGTCTCCTCTTATTATCATACAAGTTGCTCCAAGTTGGCACCTTCTACCTTACTTTTAACAATTGTTACAACCTTGTTTGTACAGGTTGGACACGCGCTTATACCTTAAGCCTTCATGCTAAGCACAGGTGGGGCATGAAACCTGACTTCAGCAGGTAAGGGCCTCTCATTTATGATAACTACTTATGGTGCCACATACTCTTCCTAATAAGGACGCACCCCTGCGAGAAAGGGTTTCTTTTGGGTATGTGTGCTATGCATTTTTCCCTTCTTACTTAATACAAGTTAGCTGATAAATCTTTCTTTGGGTGACAAAGTATCATACAAGGGTCGGCCTGTTTCATGTCATCGTTAAATTTAATTATTGTTCGACTTGTCTTTTATGTTCCCCTACAGGTATCACCAGTGAATCCAATACCTGTTTCTACATGAATCACTGCTGTTGTATTAATTATTTCTTTTTATTTGAAACATTTCACTTCCACAGCAGTAGATAAATAAGATCCTGAAGAAGGCCAAGACACTTTATAGGTCACTGGCTGAAACATGTCGATCTAACAACACTACGATAGGATCTAATGTTTTCTGTCGTACTCTCTTGTTTTTAATCCTAGCACATGCTAGCCAGAATAAAATAATGTGGTAAACCCTGTAGCTAGTTTTAACATCACATCACTCCCTGCACTGCACCTCTTACGATGCCAGGTTAGCTCACATTGGGTTTTAGCAATAACCCCGCTTACGAAAACATACCTGAGCTCCTCCCTCGCAGTGAGGGGGTTGTAGCCCACATCATGACTAGGCTTCATGATGCGAGGAGGACTCCCAATGATGAAGCATGCCACCTCTTGTGGGTGAGGGAAACCGTCCTTTAATGCGACGCCTTTTTCATAGCCAGCCCTTGTCGTCTCCCAGTTAACTTTGTACAGACCCAAGGGTTTCTTTGTGTTTTGTGTTATATAAATTGGGGAGCGTTCCCTCTCTGGTCTTTAAATCTCCTCAGGCCCTCATTTTGTGTGTACACAACCTTTAAATGATGCCAAATGGAAATTGCTACCACACTGGTAGCAACTGGTCTTTGCTCCTGGTTTCCTGTTTCTTCATGTGTCAGAGTTTGGAAACGTATTCACCACACAGACTTCAGTACCTTTCTTATCATGTTTATCTTTGTTGACGTCCTTCACCCACAATACTGACTATTCAATAGCTTTAGCCAATTTAATTACTTCCCCAAGATTTGAGTTGCCCATGACCCATAATTATACCATAATTATACCATTATACATTTGCTGCAAGCATTAATCATAATTTGATCTCTAATCATTTCATTAGTGACTGCTCCAAAATCACAAGTCACTGACAGACCCCTTAAAGCCATCAAGAATTCATTGAAGGATTCTCCTTCACTTTGTCTCTGTGTACAGAAGTGGTATATTTTTAATGTAATACTAATATTGGGTTTGAAATAGTTCTACAAACATATAAGCGCTTCTTCTTATTCATCATATTCTTTCTCCCCCTTAGGTTATTCTACTTTAGGCAAGTTTCAAAATATCTCTTGTCCTTCTGACGCCAGACAGTGGAGAAGAATTCCCTTGTGCCTTGAAACCGGCTTGCGTGCTGCATCTATTGCCACTATATAATTTAAAAATTCTTCTATCCATTTCTTCGAAGGAATAGGTGGTTCACCCTTGCATTGCAAAAACTTTGGTGGTGAATTAAATAACATTTTTAGAATTGGAGGCCAGAAGAATGTAGTAGCAATGACAAGAACACAACCAGATGAGGCAGAGCTTTGCAGCTAGCTTATATGATCTAAGACATAGACAATATAAATTTCCCTAATATCCCTGCAAGAATTAGGAGCAACAGTATTTTATTATAATTTCTTATAGTGCAGTTCCACTGAATATTCCTCACTGTATCCAGTCAGTAATATACACATAGAATACATTTCAATTTACTCCCAATGCTTCGCTCGTAATGCAGGAGCTTCCACGCACTAGTTGTGAGGAAGAAGAGTAGAAAAAAATAATTGCTGGACTGCTGATAGCTAAGAACCACCTCCACAGCCTCGCCAGCTCACCTTCACTCCTTTAATACAGCAGAGACAACAGCTGATCCTCACACAAATTGGGCGGGCACGGCTTCCAAGGCTGGACACAGGATTGGCGTGTGCAGTACAATGCACCTTAATGTAAATACTCTAGGGCTACTTCAGACCATTGAATCCCTCAAACCATTATGAGGAGAAGAAACAAACTATAGTGACACTAGAAAATTAGAAATATATAAAAAAGTTTATTTATAAATTATCTTTATCTTTTTTTTAAGTAAATATAAAAACATATATTAGACATAAAAAACTTCATACAGAGACTAGCACTTGTACAACATTCTGACCACATTCATTCACAACCACAAACATACTACATACATATAATCAAATTGATATACATGATTTTTTCGTCAAACATGATAGGATTTGTAAAGGATGTAGCGAACAAACAACAACAGCACTTTGATGAAAAATTTGCTTTTTTAGGTGGTTTTCAAACTGACTCTACGCGCGTTTCGACAGAAACTCTGTCTTCATCAGGAGTTCCACCTCAGAATGTTGTGCTCTGTAAGGAAATATATATATCACATACATATAAATATAATTTTGAGTGTCACCATAGTAAATGATTATAATATTTTCATATTGTGATAAGGACCCATGATTTAAACTAAGGGATATAATCTCATATTATGTTTTTATAAAAGGAAGGAAAGAAAAGAAAAAGAGCCTGACAAAAAATTAACATAAATACACACATATAAACAATCTCCCAAACAACATGTAACAATGCAAACATACAATAGGGCACTATTGCCATTAATCTACATTCTTTGTATAAATTCCATATCGACAGTACTAAAATTCCCTTATCAAGAAAAAATAATTGGTGTCCTTGAAAGGCAATTAAAAGGAAAAAAATTATATATACTCTCCAGGATAATATTCTATGGAGGAAAAAGTACACGATGATCAAAATGTGCACGAAAGGCACAAAATACTAAGGTAAAGTTTGTAACAAAACAATAGTAAAAAAGGTATATTACCAAGTCTATCCAGCATCTGTATGTAGACTAATGAGCTGTTTGAATAATTCAGGTCAAAATAAGATATTGTATCTTCAAGAATTTAAACTTGTCACCCAGGATGCATCTGTGGAGTTCTAGATAGGTGTACCAAAGCAGAGAAATAAAAGGATAAAAAAAGGCTTTCCATTACTCACTATGTACATCCTTGAATATGAAAAGATGTTATAACCAACCAAATAGATTACATGTTTACCTTGTATAGTTAATGACCCTTCTCAAAGGAGAGATGTTTTAGTGTGAAAGCCGACTCCTCAAAAAAGAGTCCCTGAAATAAATAAACAGGTCCAAGACACCATATGTAAAATGCACCTCCCTGAACTCCACCCAAAATTCCAGCTGGAGGCGGTCTCCCAGCAGATCCAAGGCAGGCGGGGAATAATGTGGCACAGCTCCCACAAATGGCACACACCAGGTAAGAGACTCTAGGGAACAGGAGGGTAGCCACCATGAGGACACAGCGGTAACACGGGACCTTGTATCCCGTTCCTCGTCTTCAAAATATGTTGTAAGGCTCTTGACAACAAACTCAAGGTAGCAAAGTTTAAATTTTATTTAACCTGACAAATAATTACATTGACAAGATGGAGCAGCATCCAGAGTAATGGTTTCCATCACCCACCATCGTCGCGGTCTAAGTGACCATATTAATGCAATGGGAAGGGGCGAAACAAGGAATGAGAACTAAGGGAAAACCTGATAAAATATAACACAGCAGTCATAGGAAATCAGATTGAGAACATAAAAGATAAACTACCAACACAAAGAAGGGACCCTGTGGTATCTGTCGTAAGTAAAATTAGGACACATCCAGGTCAGTTTAGCAAGAAGGAAGAATTTAATTAAGACCAAGTTCAGGATCCCATTTGGAAGCGACAGAGACTAGACACCAAGTGTGCCAACGGTCATTATTGCTATGAGAAAACGTTTGAGGACAGAGCTGCTGACCAATTCCAGAGAATGCCGTCTAAAAGCCAGAAACCACCCCACTGTTAGTTAGGTGCATCACTACACAAAGGCTGTACCTGGATAGCACCTGGCATGGTGTAGGAGAGCAGGATCTGCTTTCATGGTTTCCCCCACTTTTTGCTGTGTCAGTAGGTTTCCCCCACTTTTTGCTGTGTCAGTAGGTTTTTTTGACTAGTCTAGTTGGGATCCTGCTAATCAGGACCCCAGCCACTATGCTTCCTCCCTAAAATTTGACATGGTAGGTACTTTGGTACCTTCACAATTGGCCACTTGTGTACCCTTGTAAGCCCCTAGTAGATGGTACTAAGGTACCCAGGGCATAGGTACACCAGGGGTCTCCCATGGGCTGCAGCATGTATTGTGCCACCCATGAGAGACCACTCAAACTGTGACTACAGGCCTGCCATTGCAGCCTGTGTAAGCTGGTGCTAGTACCACTTACGACAGATATAAGTTTCCTTATATCTGAGGTCACTACACTTAAAACCTATAAGTCACCCCTTTCAATCCTGAAGGCAGGGTGCTGGGTTATAAGTGGGAGCGTGTCCCTGCATGAGCAGGACACTTCTACAAACCCCAGCGCCCCCACCCGACTGCTTTGAAGGGCACATTTAGTGCCTTCCTTACATACTCCTGTTTGAGCCAGTTTAGGGAGTCCTTGGCCCCCGCTCTGGCACGAAACTGGAGAAAGGACATGGGAGTATCCTCCCCTCTGTCCAGCCCCTCCTCTGGGAGGGACCCCTGAGTTGTCCTAACCCCTTTCTTAGGGTATAAAAGGGCTTACATGTGGGTAGGTTCTCAGATTCGTCGTGGGACAAGACTTAAGCCTGAAACCACGTCACTCTTCGACCGTCTGAACACTTGGACTTCGCAGGACTTCGCCTGGAACCGAGACTGCATCAAGGAAGACTCCTGGTCTTGCTGTTCTGCAAGTCTTCTTCATCGTCTGTGTCTGTGCTTCTTCCAGGACCTTCAGCAGACCTGTGGGCATCAAGGACACCCGAAGTAATCTCCCTTGGAGTGAAGGAGTCCCTCCCTTGCATCTGCAGGCACTGCAACAAAGCTGACCGGTCTGCTATTCCTGACATTCCACGGACTTCGAAAGGCTCAGCAACACAGGTGGTAGTTCTTCAACTCCCTTGAGGCCTGACCTGTCCTCTCTGCAATTTTGAGGCCAGTATCCTTCGTCGGAACCACTGGGACCGAACCCCTGTGCACCGCGTCGACTTGCCGTTGCCAAGGCTTGTTGGCTCTGCACTCCAGAGATCTTCGGGCTACAAGAAGCTCCAGCATCTCTTCCTGCCAAGATCTTCGTCCTCACCGCATCCCCTACACTGTGGACTTTCATCTTTGGTGAGCTGCTCGAGGTACTCTTGCGACTCCTGTGCCTTTGGCCTGTGGGTCCTCTGGAGGATCTTCTCTTGCTCCAGTGGGCTCCCCTGCTTGCTGGGGGCCTGCTCTGACTCTCCTGCACTTGGTGAGTCCCTTGGACCTTGCTGGTCCCAACGTGGCTCCTTCATCATTTACCATGTTTGTTGCTGCTGCCAAGGCTTTTTTGGTGCTCCCTCTGGACACCAACCCCCTGGTTCTCGATTTTCGACATGGGACAGCTCGTGCATGGCTCCTGGTCTTCCTCAACATCGCCTGGTCCTCACAGCTGCAGCGACAAGGTCACCGTCATCACTCCTGCATCTTCCGTCATCGGTGGGCATTGCTCTTCCGTGCCCCCTGGTCACCTCCGAGCGGCATAGACTCTGTCCCCTCTGTTTGCAGGTTCTTCTCTTCAAGAATCCACCCTTGGATTCCACCGGATTCTTGCACAGTCTTCGCCAGCGGCATCTTTACTGAATTCCTCCTTTGTGGTTTGCAGCGGTTTCCGACGTCACTTTGCACCTATGCACCCGGCTTCCTGGTGTAGGTATCCTGGTTCCTGGGGTATCCACGGGTGGGGTGATTCTCCAACCTTCTGTCTTCCACGGGGTTTCTTCGGGGTCCACTGGGAAGGGTCCTTCTTCTTCAAAAATGCAACAGCGACTTTCCCTTTGACTTGTATTGAGTACACTGCTGTGTTTCCACTCTGCACACAACCTCCGTGGGGTTCCTGGGTACTTACCCTGGGGGGTTCTTTGTGTCACCAGCTCCTCTCAGTCTCCTGGTCCAAGTACCGACTTCGGTCGCAATTCGCATTCCACTTTCTTAGTATATGATTTGGTCTCCACCTGGAGACCACTGTGTATTTTGCTTACTTACCTCTTGCAATTAAAGTATTATTGTGTATTTGTGTTGATATCTCTGGGTAGGAGATATACCAATGTGTTAGTGAGTGTTGTGTAACAAATAGACATTTTTATAACTACACTGTGTGGTTCTTTTTCGTTTAACCTACACTACATGCTTAGATCTGGTAAAACAAGCTGCTTAACACTCCTTCTGTACTAAGTCTGAAGGCTGCCCTCCACAACTACCACTTAGAGAGCTCTCTATGGTTGTCTAAGACCACTAAAATCACCATAAGGGTTGTCTGGATTAGTGCAAGGTGCTTCACTTAAATAAGTGTGCACCATATACTAAGCCATCCTCCTACACATGGGCATTTGAAAGGAGAACCAGCCTAAACCAAATAATGTCCACAAGCAAGGCTTAGTAGATGATGTGATCCCGCCAAGCTCTTGCATTCCTGTGATCCCGCTGCCATACTGTGGACCCGGAACTTGGAACTCTGGGCAATCGAACGCTGCAGGGTGCCTCTGGCCGATGAGGAGCAAAGCAGATGGATAGACCATCGGTTGGAGTGCCGCAAGCCCCGGGCTATGTTGGATAAAGACTGAGGCACGTGAGAGGCAGCCTTTGGCCACCGGGAACTGGCATAGGAGAACCCCGAGAGGCCGTGCTCATTCTCTCCCGGTACTGGAGGGAAGCAAAGCATGGTTGAAGGGGTGAAAATCAGTAACAAGGGCCCGCAGTCCTCATGTAATTGCCTGAATTACAGACCACAGCACAGCCCATAAGTGCAATAATTTGGGGGAACTTATTCCCAACATATACTGGTGGAGGCAGTGGCAGTGGGATAGAGCGATGCAGAATAGCTTGTGCTGCTCAAAGGGAGGAGGTAAGTGACTGGTAGCTAACAATAGAGGCTGTTGGTAAAGAGTGTAGCCCAGTGGCTTATCATTTGGGCATGTGGACACCAAAAACTCAACGCTCTGTCGTATGTTCAAGCAACTTGGGGGAATTATATAGAAATTGATGTAAGGACTGTACGGATTATAGAGTGGAGAAGGAGTTTAACCGAGACCCACACGAGACGCTGTGACAAGATGCCACAAAATAAACTAAAACCATGAGGTGTACAAGCACAAAGGAAGGGTCGAGGTGGTGGGTCTCTGAAAAGGCAACCAGAATATGAACAAGTTGGGTGTGACAATCCAGAGAGAAGTATAATATGTACCCCTGAAGTAAATGTAAACATGCGAGTATCAGGGGAGAAAGAACTTAGTGGAAGTTCTTGGGGGACCGCAGCCAGACTGGTCCTCAACATCCCCCGCCGCAGCCACAACACAACCCCCTTGACAACTCCACTGGCTCCCAATCAACAAGAGAATCACCTTCAAGCTCCTCACACATACCTACAAAGCTCTCCACGACGCAGGACCAGCATATCTGAACGTCTGCCTCTTATTCCACGTACCCGTCAGACAACTTCGCTCCGCCCAACTTGCCCTGGCCACCGTCCCACGGATTCACAAGACCAGAATCGGAGGAAGATCCTTCTCCTACCTCGCTGACAAGACCTGGAACACCCTGCCCCTCCACCTCAGGCAATCCCCATCAGTGACCCAATTCAGAAAGGACCTCAAGACCTGGCTCTTCGACTGAACCTCCACGCCCATACGGATCAGCAGTCCCCATCGCCTTGAAACCCTCACGGGTGAGTAGCCATGCTATACAAACACCTGATTGATTGATTGCTGACAAGGCCCCTGTTGGTGTGTGGCTCCGCAGACTGTGCCTGCTGTGGGGCTTGTGTTATGGACATTGGCCCCCTCTTCGCCTCCCGATTGCTATGGGTAAACATAAACCACCCCGTTCTGCCTCTACGCAGATACGTATGGACAAATACACTACAGGCTCCACCAATGGCCCTCTGGGCCCCCCAGACAGTGAAAAACCTACTTCCCCATCCAATGAGCTTGCCGTCATAATGCAGGCTATCCAGTAATCACAGGCTGCGTGGAGGCAAAGGTGGGTGAGGATGGATGTGGCACTATTGCATCAAGATCTCCGTAATGCCACTTCCCGTATAACGGAGGCTGAGTCTCGAATCTCAATGGTGGAGGACGAAGTCTCCTCTCTTAAGACCCAGGTCTCCACCTTACTTACCCGCACATCGGAACTCCATAGACAAGCTGAAGATGCAAAAAATCGCTCACGGCGTAATAATATTTGTGTCATTGAAGTTCCTGAGAGCATTGGGGGTGCGGAACCCCAACAGATGGTGGACTTCCTGGAACAGTGGATTAAATCCTGGATGCCTATTGATCGCTTGTCCTCATGGTTTGCTGTCGAACGAGCACACTGGGTCCTGGGTCCTGGCTCCTAAGCCTCCTCCTGTAGCCCCACCCCGTCCAATCATAGCTCATATTCTTTGTTACAGGGACAGTGACGTGATCCTGGGGGAGACCCAGCTACATTCAGACCTCCGATGTGAAGAAACTAAGGTTCTCCTTTTTCCGGATTACACCTGTGAGGTGCAACAACGAAGGCGTTCCTACTTGGAGGTCAAACAGAAGTTGAGAGCCATGGGGCTGCAATATCATCTGCTGTTCCCGGCTAGACTCCGGGTCATCCACCTTAACAAGTCTCATTTCTTCGAAAGTCCGGAATCTGCATGGCAGTGGCTTACGTAAGCTCACCTGCTCCATGGATCCACTGTTTCCTCTCTACACTGAAGGGAACCTGTTGACACCTTGGCTTTGCGCTCTTTGCCCGAACCCCACCGGCAGCACACACGCTCCTGAAGGGTACATACAACTGTTCAATCAATCTCACCTTCATGTTCCCTGTGGACACAGCAAATGCCATCACCCCGACCCCAGTGGAGCCCAGCCTCTGGGGCGAAGGATGAGCAATCAGGACTGACAGGTGTCCAGCCTCCTTTTCTGCGGATCCAGCTGCTCCTCGCACTGATTCCGATCTCTACCACAGTCCAACTATCTGACTGGCTTTGCACTCCTAACAGTTGAAAGACCCATGTTCATTTGACTACTTATCCAGCTACTTCTAAAATCCTTTATACTTTCACAGGTCTCTCCTTAGATACAGGTTCCCCCCTTGAAGTTCTCATGACATTGTGTTTATTGTTTATCTCAATGTCCTTTTTTTTAGGAAGACAAATGCTTCTAGGGTAGAAGTGTGGGAGTTGGAGGGTTGGGTTTTCTTCAAAGCATGCTGTTTCCACACCTTGATGTTCAATACGATGTATTTGTTTACCTTTTTCCTTCCCTCTTAGGTTTCGGCACACACCTTCGCTCCAACTCTGGCCACAGTCTTGAAGTGGTGACCCCTTGCAGCACATGGTTACCGCAGTCCTTCCCACCTCATCAGGCCCAACAGGTCTCATGCCTACATTGTCCATTATCCAGTACTTGTAGTAACTTTCCCCCCCATACAAATGACCTTTTGGGTTTTATCAATGAATGTTAATGGTATGCTAGACTGGGTGAAACGGGCGGCACTCTTCACTTTTGCTCATCGTTACCTCCCCGAGGTACTCCTGCTTCAGGAGACCCATCTTCTGGGAGAACAATGCCCCTTCCTGGCCCGTAAGGGTTATGACAGTGCTTTTCATGCAAGGTACTCCAGGGGAGCCAGAAGTGTAGCTGTCCTTTTATGCTGTTCCTTCCCCATGGTGGTTTCTCGCATGACACAAGACCCTCAGGGACGCTTTATTGCCCCGTAGGGCACGATGGAAGGGGGGTGATCCTGCTGGTATGTGTCTATAATGCCGCCTGCTTTCTTGCCCGCCTGTCTCTGGGACATTTTACGCCTTCGTTAACAGCTTCCACAAGGGTTTACAGTGATAGGGGACGATTTCAATGGGGTACCTGACCGTGCACTGGATAGTACTGGGACTCTAGACATGTAGGGGCTTGCCATCTCGCTGACTGGACCACCACTCTGGTCCTTTGTGATGCGTGAAGATCTTGGCACCCCCGACTTTGGCAATTCATGCAAATATCAGCAGCCCACCACACTCACTCTCGGATGGACCTTATTTTCCTGCCCGCCCTCGATTGCCGCTTATTGACTCAGATCCAAATTCTGCCACGCGGAATCTCAGACCATTTACTCCTTCAGCTGGGGCATCCATTGTCAGGATTGCGCCCTATTTGGCATTTGAACGCCTGGTATCTCCAAGATAGGAAGCTGGTTCATTTACTCGGGTCTGAACTCCCTGCCTATTTTCACACTAATGAGGGGCCGGTTGCACGAGTAGGAACCCTATGGGCTGCGAGTAAGGCAACACTGTGAGGATTTGCTAAGAGTTATATTAGAGCCCAAGAGCGTGCCTGTTCTTCCCTTATTCCTCAACTGGAAGCATGTGCCCTCCACCTAGAGCAACACTTAGCTTCGGATCCACAGGCGGCTATCTCTAGTCAATTAGGTCTTATCTGTAATGATATACGTTTGCACTCCCTTGAAGCTGACAAGCACCTTTGGTGGGCCATGACAACCAAGAATTATGGTTAGGGTGACAAAAATGAGAAACTACTTTATTGGCTAGTCTCCCATCAACAGACAAATAGGATCGTCCCTGAGATCATGGATGATACAGGTTGTTTATGGCAGTCCCTCCCTGATAGGGATGCAGCTTTGTCCAGTTCCTTTCTTGACCCTCTCCCCAGACTATCCCTCTCTGAGTCCCATCTGCTTGAAGAGCCTTTCACGATGGAGGCAATCGCTTTGTCCAGTTCCTTTCTTGACCCTCTCCCCAGACTATCCCTCTCTGAGTCCCATCTGCTTGAAGAGCCTTTCACGATGGAGGCAATCGGAGAGGCACTGTCTGGTCTTGCACCTGGTAGGACTCCTGGCCCAGATGGCTTCCCTATGGAATAATATGCCACGTTATGGGAAACCCTTATCCCCTATCTTCTGTTGCTATATGAGGAGGGTTTCCGCAAAGGTTCCTTCCCACTAGAGTTAGACTCAGCCACCATAGTGGTGATACCCAAGACGCAGCCACCTTCTACGTCGTGCACAAATTATTATCCGATCTCCCTCCTCAATTGCGAGATTAACATTTTTGCCGCCGTGTTGGCCAACAGGCTCAGACTGGTTCTGGCTAAATTGGTGCAGCCGGACCAATGTGGCTTCATTCCATCCCGGAACCCGGGGCACTGTATCCTTTGGCTTCACGTGGCCCTCGCCCACCGTCATTGATTGACTCAGGACTTAGCACAGCTCCTTATTGATTTCGAGAAGGCTTTCGACACCGTGGAATGGGACTACCTTCAATTGGTGCTGACCCTCTCTGGTTTCGGTGCACGATTCCGGAATATGGTCCATTTCCTCTACTCCAACCGTACTGCCCGAGTTCGAGTTAATGGTGTCCTTTCCGACACCTTTTCTATTGAACGAGGGACTAGACAGGGTTACCCCCTGTCTCCTCTCATCTTTGCCCTGGCGATAGAGCCTTTGGCCCAACTTATCAATACAGACCCCCAATACACTGGATGGGTCTGGTGTGCTGGGCACGAGGACCGTATTGCACTATACGCAGACGACGTTTTGTTATACCTTGCGAATCCGGCTGTGAGTGGGCCTTTTTGTCTCCAATTGCTCAAAAACTTTGAAGTAGCCTCCGGTCTCAAGATGAATCCCACTAAATCTGTGCTGGTTCCCCTGATGTCATCTTGAGATTGCTTCGATTGGCAGACAAATATTCCTCTCCGCCGGCTTAGCTTTAAATACTTGGGCATAAGGGTCGCCTTACATCCTGAACTTACCTGGACCCTCAATTTCCAACCCCTAGTCCGGAAAGCTAAATCGGACCTCATTAAATGGCGAACTCTCCCCCTCAATGTTATGGGACGTATTGCCCTTTTCAAGATGATGATCCTTCCACGATTCCTTTACTTTTTTCAGAATTTGCTATTTCACTAGTCTCGGGAATGGTTCCAAGCGTTCGACAACGCTGCAAAAACCTTTTCATGGCTTTTGTACATTGTCGACGGGGCCCCTATGATGGTGGCCTGGGGATGACCAGTCTCTAGCTTAACTATTTGGCCTCCCACCTCCTTGTGATCCATGATTGGTTCAATGGGGGATGGTCTGACCCCGCCTATCGCCTGGAACTTTCCTTGCTGGGTTTCCATCATCTACAGGCCATGCTTTACAGATCTACGAGTTCCCTCTCTATGCCTTTGGTAACTTGAGTGGTGTTCCTTGTATGGAGGGCTGCACTTCGGCACGTAAAATGGGACGGCAGGCGTACACAACAGACCCCTATTTGGCACAGCACCAGGCTGAAAGAAGTAGTGGCGCTTAGTGGCTTCTGATCCTGGTATCTCATTGGTATCACGCAATTGGGGGATGTATGATCAGGTACACATATACGCTCTTTTCAAGAGCTTCAAAAGACATATAGTCTTTCACACACTCAATTTTTTAAATACCTTCAACTCAGACATGCTTTCCACACTCATTCCCCGTCAACCGATGCCCTCCCGGAGTTCGACCCCCCAGGAAGCTAAGCTATTTATGGGGAGCTTGGGCCGTGGCGGAATCTCTCAGATCTACCACACCCTCATCATTAACTCCCCCGGTTCATTAGACCACCTTCGAACCCGATGGAAAAATTGGGAGGGCCCTATGGACGATGAGGATTGGTGGGACGCTCTGATGGCTCCTCATGAGCTTACTGTCTCCGCCCGGCTATGATTTGTCCAATCATATTACCTTTACTTTGCGTACCTCTCTCCAACATGCCTGTGGTCGAGCAGGCCTACGCCGCACCTCTGCTTGTCCCCGATGTGGAGTTGATCCAGCAGATTTTTATCATATGATGTGTACTTGTACAGTAGTTCATCATTACTGGACTAGAGTGACCCGAGACCTATTGGATGTCTTAGGGTGGGAAGTTTCTCTTTCCCCTTTATTGATTCTCCTTGGGGTGTTTGAGGGCTCTAGAGGCACGAGGGCTGAAAAGGCATTCCTGGGCACAGCCTTCCTGGTAGCAAAGCGAAATATTGCTGTACGATGGATGTCTCCTACCCTCCCCCAGCCCTAACAAGATGGAGACGGGGTGTAGATTGGTGCGCGCAACCGGAACATGTGGTTTTTGAGGCCCGTAGTTGTCTCCAAAAGCATGGGCGGGTGTGGGGAAAATGGTTGGGTCAGCTTACTTAAGTTATCAATGACTTATAATTGTGGACATTCCTTATGTTTTCTGTGATGATTTGCTTGGGCGTCCCTATATTGTGTAGACTGTGTATTCCATTTTGTATTGTACTGCATGTGTGCTGTGTATTCTTCCATCTATGATGGCTTAAACCTTAATATCAAAAAAGAAAACTGGCAAAGCATGATCAAGGCAATCGAAACAAAGAATATTACAAAATCTTGGCAGTTAGTACGGGAAGTAAGTGGGCCAGGGAAAATTAGGTTTTTGGTAGGAGAAGATGATTAGGTCAACTACCTGGAAAAAGTATATGGTAATGACAACAATGAGGTGTGTCGGAAGGTAAAGTTTGTAGTGGGTAATGAGACTGTGCAGTATTTTACAGCTAAAAGTATAAAAGAAACCATCCTGGCCCTAAAGCTAACAAACTCGGCTGGCCCAGACAATCTACCCGCAGTCATAATAAAAAAACGGTAGACTGGTAATTATTATGTAATATTTCAGAAGGTCTTGTCTTCTGGGCGATTCCCTGATAGCTGGAAAGGGGCAACTATAAGACCCATTTATAAAAAAGGATGATGCTACTGCTCCTTAGAACTATTGTTTGATCAGTTTACTGGATGTGGGAGAGTACATTTATCTCTAAAACGTTGTGCCTGTCAAAAGATTGGGTGGAAGAAAACAATATAGCCCCAATTGAACAAGGTGGACTCAAAGAAGGCCACTCAACACTAGACCAATGTTTTAGTCTGTGGGCAATGGCAAGGACATCGATAGACTTTAGGGGAAACTGAATAGAGAGGATGTGGCATAATGGGCAGAGCTGCCGACTTTGGGGCTGGGGATCCAGGTTCAAGTCTCGGCATCGGCTCAACATTCTGTGATTCTAGTCAAATCACCTAATTTCCCCGTGCCTATGGACAGCACCTGGATACCTTCACGGAAGATTAGCCGCCCTCTACAAATCCAAGTATTTATTTTTTGTTGTTTTGTCGATTTTCGTGCTGCCTTTCATTTGGTGAACCACAATTTTGTTGTGGGAAATGTTGATAAGTCTTGGAATTCATAAATATTCACTTATGATTCTCCAGGAATTACATAAGCCAGAACTGGGCGCGGGTGATAATAGATACAGCAGGCATGTTAACTAGGAAGATACAAATCAAAAACAGTCTGTGCCAGGGTTGTGTGTTGGCCCCATTATTATTTTCCTTATTTTTAGCAGACCTGCCAAACACTCTAAAAGAAACAAAAGGCTTCTGCCCCAAGATGAATGGTTTGCATGTTTCGTGTCTGTAGGATGCTGATGACCTGGTGATAATGGCTATGACGGAAGTAGGCCTGCAAAGGAAACTGGATGTCTTCCATGAATTTTTTCTAAGGAAGAAGCATAACAGTAACATTTGATAAGACAAAGATTATGGTGCTAGGCAAAGGAAATGTAAAGTACAACTGGTCTTTGGAAAGGAATACATTGGATGTAGTGGAAAAGTACAAATACCTTGGATTGTGGTTTGATGTAAAGTTAAACTGGAAAGAACATATAGAATCGTTAAAAGCTACAGCATTGTCCTCAGTTTAGGGATTAAAGCAGTTATATAAGAAATATGGGGGTCCCTCCCTACAACCTATCCTGTCAGTCAATAACGCTCAGTTGTGGTATGGAGTAGAACTCTTATGTCTATGAGGTAAACTGGACTGGAAATATGAGGAAGGTAAATGTGTGAAAAGACTGCTGGTGCTGCCACCATCATCTATGATTCAGGCAGTAAAGATGGAAACCCAGCTTACGGCTTGGAGTTATTTAGAGTACGCAGCTGCAGTTAGGTTTTTCATCGGGATTAGCTAGGGAAGGTAGTTCAAAAATCTCTTTCTGCAAAGATAAGGTAGAAGGTAGCTGAAATGGGCAAAGCAAGCAAGACAAATGGAGTGTGAAATTTATAATAGAGTAACAATAAAACTGGATAAGATGAATTTGGGATGAAGATCTCCAAACTAGACCTGCAGGTGCTTTAAAAAATGTGTGCCAGAGAACAGTGCCTGCGGTATCTAAGTGAAAGAACACCCACTCAGTTTTTGTTAAGGGCATGGATCGACAATGACAGTTTTTCGTACATTGAGGCATTGCCGAACCCTAAGCTAAGACACTGCTATATTGAAATTTAGAGCTGGGATAAATCCTTGGCATTGAAGATAGGAGGGTAAAACCAGTCATTACAAATGATTTGGGTATGTGTACATGTGGCATGAATACAAAATGTAATGTGGCACATATTTTATTAGATTGCTATTGTTTTTTAAATGCATGTAAAATGTGTTTAAAACCAATCTTTTTAAAGTATGGAATTGTCAACCGGAAACAAGTAACTAATCTATTGATGGATATGAGATTCCTGGACGTTATTTGCAAAAAGTGGGGATTTTTAATTGCAGTTAAACATGCTCTAGAATATTTTAGGGCTTAATAAGATAGACTACGATGGTGGGTAAAATTAAAAGTTTTTAATTCAAGTGATTTTATTAATGAGCTTTTAGATTTGTGTTCTTATCTCTTAAGTATAGTTATTGTATGTATTAGGAGAGGATTGTATTTATGTTGGTTTTAATAGACCACACTCTAAATAAGCATAACTGGAACAATTGGAATCCTGACTACACCTTCCCATAGAACTGTTTCACAAATTCCATATTCTACTGAACATAGATCTTTTTAGAACATAGCAAATGTACGCCAAATAACATGCAAACTCAATAACATGCAGTGAAAACAATGCAAGCATGATACTACACACCTAAATTACAAAGAAAAATTTAAACAGAACTAGTTACTGAATATGACTAAAACTGGATAAGCAGCAAATATTCAATAGAGTTCATAGTTTTGTAAATAACCAGTTTTTTAATACTCTACCTGACCTGGTAAACACACATGGTTCATTGACACACTCCTCTGAAATCATCTCTAAAGAACCATCAGCAAGTGCTCCACTTTGAAAATTCACCCTGAAACATCCACATCATAAGCCGCATCAAGATCACCAATAACTTCATTACCATTTCTAAGTCTATACAAACCTCTCCTTGATCCTCAAGGACACTCTCCGCAGCACTCTGTTGTCTATTTTGTGCCCCATCCCTCATTTAATGCATATGATCACCACTACAATCAACAAACCCCTCGACCTAATTTCCCTCAACATATCAGGTTTAGACCACCATCGTTCATTTTCCAACTTTACCGACCCTTCTTCCTCAGCAACCAACTTCAGTGGTCCTACAACACCAAACACACTCTTCCGTTTCAATGCATTATTCCTTTTGACTAATATAAATTCTCCAACATGTGCAACAAACGTTTTGACTCCAAACCTCTGATCAAAATATTTTTTCATTTACCTTGTTTGTCTTCCACCGCCTGTCTAAAAACGTCAAAGCAGTCCAATCCACATCTCATACCTGATAACGCCAACCACCAAGTAATAAGTCCGCCCATGGCCTAAAATATTGAAATGACTCACAGCAGTAGTGGTATGTGAGACATTCTAATACTGCCAATGTTTTCCCTTTACCATCATCTCAACATATTTCTTGGAACCTACAGCCAACTGAATCCCTTCCTTAAGAATTCTGTCAGCGCGCTCAACTAAGCTGTTTGCTGGAGACTAAATAATGCCACCTTATAATGTTTCACGTCAAATTTCCTTAAATAAATCTATTTTGTTTTCCAGAAATAAATTGGATCCCATTATTCAATATTAACTCTGAGGGTGGACCTTCAATATAGAAAACTCTGTCCAAAAAGGACAACACCACATGAAGGTCTTGCGGAGGATGCGGAGGGAGTTGAAGCAGGTGGAGGCGACGGCGTTGATCTGGCGGGTCATGGTGAGGGAGGAGTCTGGGATGATGCCGAGGTTTTGGGCATGGTCTGATGGAGTGGGTGGGTTTCCGAGGGCGGAAGGCCACCAGGTGTTGTCCCAGGCGGTGGAGGAGGGTCCAAGGACGAGGACCTCTGTCTTCTCCGAGTTGAGCTTAAGGCAGCTGTTGTTCATCCAGGCTGCGACGTCTTTCATTCCTTCCTGGAAGCTGAGTCTGGTGTCTTCGGGGTGCTTCGTGAGGGAGAGGATGAGCTGGGTGTCGTCGGCGTAGGATACTATGCTGAGCCCGTGCTGTCTAACGATGGCGGCGAGGGGGGGCCATGTAGATGTTGAAGAGCGTGGGGCTGAGCGAGGATCCTTGGGGTACTCCGCAGTTGATCTCTGTGGGTTCGGAGAGGAAGGGTGTGAGTCTGATTCTTTGGGTTCTGCCGGTGAGAAAGGAGCGGATCCAGTCGAGGGCGGTTCCTCGTATACCGACGTCGTGGAGTCTGGCTGCGAGAGTGCGGCGGGAGACGGTGTTGAAGGCTGCGGAGAGGTCTAGTAGGATGAGGGCCACAGTGTGGCTCTGGTTGAGTAGCATGCGGATGTCATCGGTGGCGGCGAGGAGGGCGGTCTCGGTGCTGTGGTTGCTGTGGAATCCGGACTGGGAGGAGTCGAGGATGGTGTTCTCTTTGATGAAGGTGGTCAGCAGGGTTTCGCTTCGGCGGTCTGTCTGGCATAAAAATAAACTGGACAAAATCCTCCATCTTGCCCCTTACTGATGCCCCTCTGGACACTACATTGGAATTCCCACTGACGTGGGCGGATGATGAGGTGAAATATCTTGGGGTCTGGCTTAGCAGAGACCTACAACAGATTTGGCGCTTAAATTTCGGTAGATTACTCAGCTGGTTCGAGGATAAGGTTAAATTTTGGACTGCGTTACCCCTAACACTGGCGGGCAGAATCGCCATATTGAAAATGATTGTCCTCCCCAAATTGCTATATCTTTTTGTGAATGTACCTATACCACTAACTCAGGCCTTTTTTCACTCCTTGCGCACTATCACGACTGCCACGATCTGGGCTGGGGGCCATCCCAGGGTGAGTCTTGACCTGCTCACTCGTCCACTATCGAAGGGAGGTCTGGGAGCGCCTGACTTTGAACTCTATGCGCTGACTGCGCAGGCACAATTCCTTCATTATTGGGTACACCCTGTCCCGTTTCAACCCCATGTGGCTACGGAAAAGGATATAGCTGAACCCATTCCGCTACACGTAGTGTCTATGCACCCTATCGTAGACACTCCACCGAGGTAAACACAGTGGAAACCGTGAGATGGGCGAGGGAGGGACTGAGGAAGCGTACTGGAGCGTCTTTATTATATGCACCCTCCACTCCACTTGCATCACACCCACATTTCTCTTTCCTGCATGACAAGGGCTCTTTAGATCGGGCACGTAAAATGGGCATATCAACGTTAGGCGACCTTCACCCGCAGGGCGTGTTTCTGGAGCCGGCCGGTCAAGACGGGGCACAGATGCCAATTCTTGAATTGTTCCTATACTATCAGCTAAGAGCCACTTGTAGGACATTACACCCTGACTTCCCGGCATCCCCTGCAACCGTTGGAGCATCTATTAGTCACTCCGTCCCCTCGTAAATTAGTCACCAGACTTTACGATTCTACTCAAGCACACACCCCATGGAATGCTCCAAAGGCACTGGAACACTGGAGATCGGAGCTTGCAGACTTGCCTACAGACGAACAGTGGGCGTTTTGCTGCGCGCAGCTACGACATTTGTCCCCAAACTATAAGTTGAGGCTCATACATTTCAAATTCTTACATCGATACTATCGCACCCCCCTACAACTATTTAAGTTAAAACTGCAGGCGGACTCGCAGTGCTGGAAATGTAGACAAGAGGGGGCCGCCTTCCTGCACATAGCATGGGAATGCCCAGCCGTCTCAGAGTATTGGGGAGAGGTATGTGATGCAATACAAGCCATCACTGGACAAACATTAGAGCGTTCCCCATTAGTGGCACTTGTGGGTTATGTGGAGAAGATCCCTCCAGGGATGCGCCGCCTCACTGCTATGCTTCTACTATTAGCAAAACGCAGACTGGCTATGCATTGGGGAGCCCCTCGACACCCCCGAGTTCAGGAATGGATCCAAGACATTGCATATTGTCAGGAACTGGTGACTTATTGGGATCTCATGCCTATGGCATCTCGCCCGAAAGATATCTGGGAGCCCTTCACGATCTGGCTTAGAGACAGGGATGAGGCCTCCACTGACGTCCCCGTGTTGCCGGCGTAGGCTAACTCTCAGGAAACCACCCAATAGCAGTCTCACCATTACTTGCCTTACGAACAAAGCCCTTACACTGGCAGAGCCAACTCTCATAGCGGGCCTTTGAAACTGGCGCCTCACCGTTAATCCCTTCCTACACTAAGACGCCGTAGCACCCTTAGTCTGACCTGTCTGGATTTTGCCTCCCTATGCTTTTGTATTCTGATTATTGCCCTTCCACTTTGAGATCTAATGCATCGTTGATTGTCTTTATTGCTCCTGGAGTCAAGAAGTAATATGACAACATATATTTAAGTGTCTCACTGTTACATTTGAACTGGGGTGTTGGAACCCGTGTCTGTGTTATCACTGTTATTCTCTAAGTGCAATGCATGCCTGTATATGCCATGTTTGTATTTGTCTGGCAAAACCTGAATAAATAAAAAATAAAATAAAAAAATAAAAAAGGTGGTCAGCTGGGCGTTGACGAATTTCTCTCGGTGACTTTGGCTGCGAAGGGAAGGAGAGAGATGGGCCGGTAGTTTTTCAGATCCGTCGGGTCAGCCGAGGGTTTCTTGAGGAGGGGCTTGACCTCTGCCTGCTTCCAGTCGTCGGAGAAGATGCCGGATTCGAATGAGGCGTTAATGGTCCGGCCTAGTTCGGGTGCTATGGCGGCGGCAGCTCTGTGGTAGATGTGCGGCGGGCACGTGGGGGCTCCTGAGTGGGGTGTTCTTCATGGTCGTGGCAGTGTCTTTGGTGGTAGCCGGTTTCCAGGTGGTGATGGTGGGCTGGTTGTCTGTGGTGGAGAGGGGGGTGGTGTCTGGAGTCTGTTCGCTGAAGTTGTCGTAGAGGGCCTTGATTTTCAGGTGGAAGTAGGAGCTGAGCTTGTTGCACAGGTCCTGGGATGGTGTGACGTCCGTGGCTTCGCTGGGGGGTTTGGTGAACTGCTGTATGACGTTGAAGAGTTCTTTTGCATTACTGGCGTTGGTGTGGATTTTGTTCTTAATAAAGGTCCGCATGGTGGCTCTTATGCGCTGGTGGTATTCAGTCATGGCGTTCCTGTAGGTGTTCTGGCCTTCTGTGGTTTTCCAGTTCCTCCAGAGTTTCTCGAGGCGTCTGCAGGAGCGCCTGGCTTCTTGGAGGTCGGTGGGGAACCAGGCGGCCTTCAGGGGGCGTTGTCTGACGGGGTGGCGGAGGGGTGCGAGCTTGTCTGCGCAGCTGGTAATCCAGTGGTGTAGTTCTTTGGCTGCAGAGTTGGCATCAGTCGTGGCGGAGGGTGGGTCGTGGAGGAGGGTGGTGTTGAGGTGTTCCTCTGTGATATTACTCCAGTTCCTTCGTGGCGGGCACGGGACGGGTTTGGGTGCGGTGGTGGTGTTGAAGGTGAAGTGTACTCAGTGGTGGTCTGTCCAAAGGGGCTGCGTGGTGTGGCTGAAGTGGATGTTTGTTACAGTGGAAATACGTTACAGATCAAAATTATACTTCTGTCATTTGGAGATAGAAGCACTAAGTGGCCCAACACGCACCATGTTCACCCATCATTTAGATAAGAGGGTTATGGTCTGTGCGCAAACAAATGTGCATTCCCCACAAATATATCTAAATATGTCCTAAATTTCTAGGTCACCCAGGAACGTGCAATTTTCACCGTCTCAATGGTACTGTCCCTCTTCTCAGCCTTGCTTAAAGTCCTAGAGAGAAAAGCAATAATTTGTTCCACGCGAGCCACAAATTCACTCCACCACTCGCATCAACTGTCACTATACACTAATGCACTGAAATGAATGGTTTATGAACCAGAGCCTGTACACCTGCTCCTTAACTAACTGAAACATCTTCTCAGCAATCCACCCCGATTAAAGTTATATGCTTTTTTAACAAGATAATTTTGTCCCACTTCCTGGGGGTACAGTGTGTTCATACCGATACTCTGCCCACACAAATTCACTCATATATCAACATCCTGTAAACAAAGCTAATTTTGCCCCCCCTTTCCTGGGACGGTCCGTAGGGCACATTTTTATTTTACGACATATTTAACCTTTAATGATATGCAATAATAATTGGTCATTATGTTTGGTTTCTGAAGACTGTGGGACAGAAAGCAAGGAGGCAGGAAAAGAGCACTCAATAAGCAGTTAGGCAGCATATGGATGTTGCATTGCTGGTTCACAACAGGTTCAGTGTCTTTATTCTCGGTGGTAAAGCTCTAATCGAAATACGATAACAGTGGTTCCCATATTTGGTCCCAGTCCTCAATGTCCTCAGTGAGGCGTCATGATAGTTGCTTCATGGTCATGAGCGACCATAGGTGTGTGTGCCATTGGGTAATATCCGATGGGTGCTTTTTTTCCAAGACATTGCAATGGTTGTTTTTGCAGCTCCAGACACTTCCAGATTAATACCTTGTCCGCTCTGATCAGATATAAAAGGGCTCTCGTTGTTGACTCAAAGAGAACAAAGGCAAGCGTTTGTGGGATAGGGTAGCCCAGCATGGTCTGTAGGCTTACCAGGACGTCATTCCAGAAAGAGTGGATCTTGGGGCACATCCACCATATATCCAGAAAGTCCCCTATGTCGACACATTTTCTCCAGCATTGTGTGCTAGTAGTTGGATAGAGTCTGTGCAGTTTGCCGGGTACATGCACCAATCATGGAGGATTCTACAATGTGCTTCCTTACCCAGGACACTATGCATTGTCTTATTAAGGTCTCTCCCCGCGTGTAGCCACTCTTGGTCTGCAGGTGTCTCTTCTCATATTTTCACCCACCAATTGCTATATGGGTGGGCCTGTGGTAGGGAATCCTCTAATATCATTGTGCATGTGGCCAAAATACCCCCTCTGAACCTGTAGCCACTGTGAGATATTTCTTCATAGGTGTCAAATTTCTCGTGACTGCGTCTTTGAAGGTTGGGTGGAGAACCCAGTGCCTCTCCGTTTCTCCAACTTCGAAGTCCCTTTAACATTCTTCAAAGGTTTTTGCGCTTTCCTTGTTAAAGACAGTCACCTGTCCTCCATGACTCAAATGAGACCTGGGATGAGGCTGATGTAAAGAAGGGGGTGAAGTGAAGTGTAGGGGGATGGGTATGTGATTAATGTAAGCTTTTTGTTAGCCGCATCCCACACCTTAGAGTCATGTTCATCGGTGTTCTCAGATATACATTGGGGTGTCACTCTAGTTTGGACCTCTATACTAAATCCCACAAGTAGGGGCCGGCAATCGTTAGATCCATGTGTAGCCACGGTTGTTCTATTCTCTGGCACTCCATTCTGAAGTACATGTGCTTTCCGTGATATGTAGTATATGTTGCTGTATCTGGGAGTGCCAGGCCCCCTTTATCTTCAGTTTGTACAGAACTTTGTAGACTTCTCTTGGTCTCCCATCGCTCCATTATTTATTTATTTGCAGAGTTTTATATAGTGCGAACATGACCCTACAGGGTGTCAGACCACTGTACATGTGGCAGTCAGATCATACATAAAACACAAGATGCAGGAGGGACAGACCAGGGAGGAAAAACCACAAATAAATACAGATACAGTATATCAAAACAATTTGGAGGATCCATGATCCCAGGGAGTTTACAAGTAAAAGATGAGGTTGACCGATTGAGGATGATTAGTGAAGGAATCTATTCATCAAAATCATTTTTACTTCCTTTCTGAAGAAGGTAGAGGAGGGGTTTGTCCTGATTTCAGGCAGTTGTGAATTCCATATTCTAGGGGCTAGACCAGGGGAGCGGTTGAACGTCGTCTTCTTTTTGAACTTCTGTGGCTTCTGCAGTAGGGAGTTTGAGCTTCTTGAGGAGTGACTACCTCTGAAAAGTTCAAGTTTTTTGGCCAGGTAGACAGGTGTGTTATGGTGAAGGGCCTTGTGTGTCATACAAGCTACCTTCAACTGGATTGTTGCTTCAAACAGGAACCATTTTAAATGGTTGAGGTCAGGTGTGATGTGGTTGAATCTTCTGGATCCAGTGATGAGCCTGGCAGCTGAGTTTAAAGCAGCTGTTAGTGGAGCCAGCTATGCTTTGGGTAAACCAGCAAGAGTAGCACTCCCATAACCCAGACGGGAGATAACCAGGGATTGGACTGCTAACTGAAAGTCAGCCGGGTACAAGAAATGTTTGATTTCCTTAATATATTTAGATGGTAGTTAGCTCCCTAGTAGTGGTACTGATATGATCTTGCATATTCAGGTGTTTGTCCAACGTTATACCTAGTGATCTAGTGGAATCTATCAAGTGTAGGATGTAGTTGAAAGCAGTGAGTTGCTTGAGCCATTCTTCTATGGGGGAAGAGTGATGGTGAGGTGTGATCAGGAGGAATTCAATTTTCAGGGTGTTGAGCATGAGGTGATTGCGGGTCAGCCATTGTTGGGTTTTCGGTAGGGTGTAGTTGAGCAGCTTGATGTCATCAAGGAAGGAATTTTTCAAATTTACTTGTGTGTCATCAGCGTAGTTTATGTTTTGTATTTTAAGCGCATGCTTTTCAGGGAGTTGAAAAATGATTGTGGGATAAGAATGGGCAATGCTGGAAAAAGATAGAGGAGTCTGGGTAGTATGTTCATCTTGACGGCATTGATGTGTCCAACCCAAGAGACCGGCAGATCTCTGCACCTGCCCAGATCTCTGAACATCTCCCCCAGCATTGGTATTATATTATTTGCATATAAACCTTTAATGGATGGGGTGATGTTGACTCCCCAATAGTTGATGTAATTAGGTACACATTTAAAGGGCGTATGTTTCTTTGCTTCAGCGACAACTGCCGAGGCCAGGGTTAGATTAAGGATTTCACATTTTGTCAGATTGACCCGGAATCCCGTAACCGCTTAAAAGCGGTTAAGTTGGCGTTGTAATTATATAAAAGAGGTCTCAGGTTCAGTTAGCACCAGTAGCATTTTGTCTGCAAATAGCATCACTGTGTGTTCCTCCCTTCTGAACCATAGGCCCGGATTCTGGTCTCTCTTCTTAGGATGGCCACCGATGGTACGATACTCAGGGCCAACAACAGGGGAGACAGGAGACATCACTGTCTAGTGCCTTGTTGCAGCCACATGGGTGGGAAGAGGCCCCCATGTAGCAATATTGTGGAAGTAGGAGTTTGATACCCTGCCAGCACCCTGGTCTTAACGTTGGGGGCCTATAACCACCTCATCTAGAACACGGGAAAGGAATCTACAGGAAGCCCTATCAAAGGCCTTCTCCACATCCAAGGTAGCCAGTTGGTATTTGTTTTTTCTGTGCTTTCTCCTCTAGGTGGATCACTCTTCTAAGATTGTCATGGGTTTATCTGTTTTTGATGAAGCACGATTGGTCTGGGTGTACGAGACCTGGCATTATCTCCTCTAGTATAGAGCAAGGAATAGTGCTATGAGTCTAGATGACCCATAGAGTCCTGGGCCCTTCACTGGTTTGTGTATCTATCTGATAGTGGCTTCTTTCATGGATGGTATCACATTTGAGGTAGTAATGAAAGAATATAACATCCTGGTAAGGGTTGGAACAAGGTGAGATCTAAAAGCATTCTAGAAGTTTCCTGTGAAACCATCCGGCCCCCCCAAAGGACAAGTTACTTACCTTTGGTAACGCCTTATCTGGTAGAGACATGATCTAGGTGCAGATTTCTTACCTGTGAACGTCTCAGGCATCAGACTGGATCCAGAAGATTTTTCTTGAGCAATACCCCTGCACACCAGTAGGTGGCAGAGTCGTGACTTCCTCTCGAAGTAAGACAAGGTGATTATCCATCAGCCGATAATATGTAGGAGGCGTGGAGGGAGAGGTAGTCTTGAAGGGGAGGGAGTAGCCTCTTCGACTATCTGTAGAACCCCCCTGTCCGAGGTGATGTCCCGCCAGTGGTGGAGGTGATGGCGTATCCTGCCACCAACTGAACACCCATGATCTGGGAGGATCGGACTAGGAGGGATTGGAGGCAGAGGAGGGAGGGGGGTTTGTAGCCTGACCTGACCTCTGGCCGCCCGACCCACGGGGTCAGGGTGAGCTGTGCCCATAGCCGTATGGAGGTTGTGGAACTTGACCGGTCCTCTGGCTAGGATAGGGCTGACGCGGCTGGAAGCCCCTTCCGTAGCAATGAAAGGGGAGAAAGGCGGACGCAGGACGAGATGACAAAGAAAGGCCCAAAGACTTGGCCGTAGCCCGTGACTACTTGAAACACTCTAGCACCGCGTCCGCCCTATCTCCCAAGAGACGAGAGCCATCAAAGGGCATATCCATAAGGTTGGCTTGGACATCGCCAGAGAAGCCAGATGTTCGCAGCCAGGCTGGCACCTAATGGGCACTGTTGAGGAAATCGCTCTGCCCAGAGAGTCTGTCATGTCAAGGCCACAGCGTATGGTAAACTTCGCTGCATCTCTCCCGTCTGCAACAGCTTGAGAGAGGACAGCCCGGGACTTGTGGCAGCACATGCGCAACGGTCTCCCATACGAATGGGAGTAACAGCCCAAGAGGCATGCAGTGTTTAACAACCACAATGGTAGGCTGGTGGAAGAAAAGATTTTCTTGCCAAAGCTATCCAGCCTTTTGGATTCCCTATCCGGGGGTGCGAAAGGGAACGAGCTACGAGAAGTAGAGGCTTGGCCCACCAAGCTCTTGGGGGTTGGGTGAGATGTGAGGAAAGCTGGGTCGCCCGGTGCAGAGCAATGGTGGTCGGCAATCGTTCTTTTCACAGGAGCCCCTGTGCTGGGCTTGGACGAGGTGCCCAGGAGAACTTCAATCAAGGCCTCATTAAAGGGCAGCAAGGGTACCGAGGTGGAGACGCCAGGCTGCAGGACCTCCGTCAAGACTTTGGTCTTGACAGCCACAGTAGGAAGCTGCAGGTCCAAGACCTCCGCAGCTCTACTTATCACCATGGCAAAGGAAGCTCCCTCCTCCATAGCGAGGTTAGGCCAGGTTAGGCGGGGAAAGCATGCCAGGCTCTGGAGAGGTATCCAAGCCACTGGCATCACCCAGTTCCTCATACTAGTCCATTTCTTCAGAATAAGGCGTCGGGAGTCTCAGAGTCGGACGCAGCACTGGGGAAGGTCGAGGAGGTATGACCGGCACCGGTACGGATCCGGGAACGGATCCATGGGTGCCGGAGCCACAGAACCCAATGGAACTCCTTCCGCTGAGCCCATGGGGCCCAAAGACGAGCCAGCTGGGCCAGGCAGCCCAAAATATAGCACACATGGTGTCATAAACTTCCTTTAACTGGGCGGGGGTCGCTCCCGGTCCGGAAAGTGAGGGAAACGGGGTGCTGACCCAGGCACACGCTCCGCAGAACGAGGCCTCGAACATTGAGACTCCTCTGTCGAGTCGGGTGACGGACGGGGTGAAGTCGAAGCATGCTTCGACTTCTTGTGTTTTTGAGGCACTTTTACCTGACCCCTTTGATGACTTTGAACAGGAGGATGAAGACTTGGAGCCCCCGGAGTGGTGCTCGGACCTTCCTATCCACCGAGACCGGGAATGAGACCTCCGAGACTCCTGATGCTGGGCCACAAGCAGCTATAGGGACTGCTCCCTCAAAGCTTTAGGAGCCTTGGCCCGGCAGTTGGAGCACGACTTCCCGTTGTGTTTGCGCTCCATGCACCAAAGACACACGAGGTGGGGATCCGTGACCGACATGGCGCAGTGACAGGCGCACACGGTTTGAATCCTGAGGTCTTTTTAGACATGATGGAATACCTACACAACAATGAAAAATACCTACACAACAATGAAAAAATGTGGACAAAAAGTCTGTCAAAAAATGACAGGGGGTAGCTCTCTTCAATGGATCAGCGCTGGCCGGCGCGGAAAGAAAAGAACTGACGTCAGCGCGCCGAGGTGGCACCTATATAGACGACATGGACGTCATGATGACAAAGACGCCACCGACGACATCACGCAGAGTTGACCGACGCCACCTGCCGGCGCACAAGGGTACTGCTCAAGAAAAATCTTCCGGATCCAATGTGATGCCTGGGAAGTTCACAGGTAAGGAATCTGTGGCTAGATGTCTCTATCAGATGTTATATTTTTAAACATTTTAAGCAGTTGAATTTGTGTAGCTTATCTCTTGATAAATCAAATATAATAGTCAACAAAACCAATAAACGATCTTAATTGTACCTGTGGCCTAAGTGCTTTAATTACAACTTCAAGCAAGTCTCGCTTAGGCCTGATTCTGAATGGTATCACCAGATGACCCAGATACTCCACAGTTGAGTCATAAATCTACTCTTGTCTTTAGCAACATTGATTCATTTGTTTTTGAGAGTCATCAGAGCCCCAGCAGTTTTTCTGCATGTATGGCAAATAGAGCATCACCATCCCTATGGCAAGCAATACGACATTTGAATTTGGGTTATTTTGGGTGTAGTTCTGACATATGGGCCAGCAAAGTGGGGGTAAATCCGAATTTCCTTTACTTGCCATTCTGAATGGCTGCACTATTCGGGCTTGAGGTAAGCTGGTAACCAGGAACCCTACTAAACCCAGACATTTATGAAAATTAGACTCTTAAGGGAGTCTAGTGGTGTGACCTGCTTGGATCCCACTATATTTTCCTACCCACAGGGGAAAGCCTCAAACGTTTGCTAAAATCACACATCCTGGATCAACCAGGGACCATGTGAAGACCATATTGACTTTGCATGGTCCCTGGTTTGATCTGTTCCTGTCGCGGGTGCTAGACCCAGCCGCAAAAGTGGGGGGCTGTTTCTATTGGGAGAAGTGTGAGAATGCTGCGTGGTATCTAGTTTTCAGGAATGTCTGGGTTTGGTAGGATTCTCTGGATGGTGGCTGAGCCCATGGCCATATTACACAGCTATCCACATCACCAAAAACTATGGGTTTTCATGCCAGAAATTTGATATATCCGCATTGGCTTAGAGGCTTTTGATGTTGAGGGCGCTAAGTCCAGCAACACAGTTGGGGTACTGGTGTATATTAGAAGTAGTGTGGGAACACTAGGTGGTAGAAATTTTGTGTCTCAGCAGATTCTGGAACTTTCCTTCAAAGAAATGTGAGGAAAATGTGTGATTTTAGTCAAAGTTTGAGGTTTGAAGGGCACTGCGGGTAAGAAAATAGAGTGAGATCCACACAAGTCACACCAACGTGGACTGCCCTGGGTGTCCAATTTCAAGAATTCTTTTGGTTTAGGAGGTTTCCATCAGTAGCGGCTGAGCCCGGGCCCAGAATCCACAGCTACCCACCTTGCCAAAAAGGATAGTTTTTCATGCCCGAAATGTGATCACTCAATGTTGCTTTTTGGGGCCTTTCCTGTTGTGGGCGATAGGCCCACCCACCTAAATTGGGTATCATTTTTACCAGCAGAAGAATGGGAAAACAGAATAGTAGAACATTTGTTATTACCTGTTGGATTTCTCTCCATGTTTGGTTTTCAAATGTAAGCCAGGGTGCAGTCAAGAACACCTTTTGCTAAATGCTCTTTGAGTCACATGATAGTACGGGTAAGCTCAAATACAGAGGTGTCGAAATACCCACTATTCCTAAACCCAGTATCTTGTCAACATTTCAGCAAACATAGGTTTCCTTTATATCCATTTCTCATTCATTAGATTTGACCATATGAATTGCTGCTTGGTCGGTAAACAATGAAAAATTATTACATGCTGCAACTTAGTTGTTGGCTCTGATTATCGCATGTTTTTGGACAACCCACAGCAATGTATATCCCTGTGACCTGAAGGGTCTGACAGATGCAACAATATGTTATTTCTGTAAATATGCCATTCGGGTAAAAAATTACATATGAAAACGTTGTCCCCAATTAGTACCTTTTCCTACTTATTTTCCTACTTTTCTATTTCAGCGATTATTTTCTACTAGATAACCATGAGCAATGTAAACAAATGGCCCCTTACTGAATTCAGTATTGTGTCTAGTTTTCACAAATGTATAGCTTTTCAGGTTCGCCCAGGTATTACACACCTGTTTCTACTACAAACTGCAAGCAGGTTGAAACCATGACAAATAGGAAAAATAGACTACCAGTTAGAAAAATGCAAAAACTGTGTTAAAAATGTTTTTTTCTTTTACAAGTCTGCTTATTCCTGAAATCTGAGAAAACTGTTATCTTAGCACAGCAAATATATTTTGATGCCACTTGTTTTCCATTTTTCAAATAAAAAAACTAAATTTTGCTATATGTGGGCTATTTTCTCAGGTCCCTCCAAAGGAATCCACAAACCCTGGGTACCCTTAGAATCCTTAAGATGTGGGGAAAATGGACGCATATTTGGCTTGGATAGCTTTTATGGAAAAAAAATTATGAAGGCCAAGACGCAAAGTGCGCCCAACATCAAAAAAGGGTTCAGCACCAGGGGTAGAAAAGCCTCAACAGCTATAGGGTTAAAATGCAGTTAATAATTCAAGACCTATGAGTTCTATATATTTGCTTGAATAGAAATTATAATTATGCTTTAAAACGTTTCCTGAAGGCTATGTTTGCATGATCTGAGAGTTGCAATTTTGGGTTGCATTTGGGCTACTTACTACTGGTCCGCACTGGGCTTATTTTCAGTTTAGAGTTGAACAGCTTTGGCTTGGGAAGTGTTTCAAAATCTGGCAACACTGTAAGGGAGGCCGTATAGGCAGAATTTGAGAGGGGTAGGATTGGTAGCTGATTTGGTCTGTTCTTGGCAGACAGGGAAGGCCGGGTCATAATGTAGCTCAAGAACGACCGATGTGGGCAAATAGTAAGTTTGGTAGAAAGGCTAGCATTGCCTGAGGGCGTTGTTGGGGACCAGGAAGCAGCACTGGTGGGGATGGGTACGCGATCAAGACCTTCTAGAGATAACAGGTTATAGCATGAGGGATGGCCACATAGTCTCGGTAGTTGTCAGTATTGGAGCCGCTCAAAGTACAGAGTGGGCAGTTCTTTGGCAGAGGTCCAAATTAGTTGAAATGTAGGAGGAAGACAGGTGGGGTCAACTCAGTGGTCCGTGCCAGATATGGGGGCCGGGTAATGGAAGGAGACTACAAAGACCTGGCTGACTGCATGGAGCCACACGTAAGAATAGCAGGTGGCTCAGTGGTATTGAGACAGAATGGTGAAGGCAGCCAGCCGGCCAGGAGAGACTACAGGAAGACAGGTAAGCACACACTGCTAGAGAGAGCAGTGACAGGTAGGATACCAGGGCGTAGAACCGCCTGGAGTGGTTCAGCAGTTGTGGGGGAGGATTGAAATGCTGGAAGGGATGGCAGAGGAGGTGGAAGGGAGCAGGCTGCACGTAGTGAGTGCCCAAATATAAATAAAGACCATGCTGAAATAAATGTGGCAGAAGTTAGTGAATGCATGAAGGAAGGAGAATGGGTCGGTGATGAGGAACTATAGAAGCTCATTGAAAAAGCGGAACGTAGGGTGGACAGGCTCGAAGACAGAGAAGTGGAGGGTGGGATTAAAAAGGGGAAATCTGAAGAATGATTAGGCTTACAAGGGTCGCAGGTGCATGTGTGCACTACGGTATGGTAGGGGCTAGATTAGTAGGGGAGGTAAGATCAGCATGGCGAGCAGGAGAAGAGGATAGTTGTGTAAGCAGGAGTAGCAGGGAGATGGATTTGAGTAGAGGAAGAGATGGGAACAGAGCATGTAAAGGGAGGCCAGTCAGGAGTAGTTGGTGGGATCTGGAGGTGAGCAATCATTCCTGGTTTGAGGGACCAGAAGGGGACGCAAATGACAGTGCTGGAAAAAGGGGCCAGCAGTACTCTCCGGCCACCGGCAGAGTACAAATATGTGGATGTAGTAGATGATGGGGAGGTGCTGGGCACAAGTAAAGAGAACTTGGCTGAGATGTATGTGGATTTTGATTTCGAATGGACTGAATTGGACAATGAGTACATGCAGGATGAGGAGTTTGAGATGGTTGAGGGTTGGGTTGAGTCAAAGAAAGACTAAGGTGATTGGAAATGGTGGGTAAGTTGTGTAGATGAGAGCAGAAGATTTGATAATGTTAGGGGCATTTTTTTGCCTTTCAGAAACAAAAGGAAAGCAGAGAAGGAAATAAAAAGGACAAGATGGACAAGACAAACAAGAAAACAGAGTAGTTGAGATAAGGTCCAAAGCTAAAGGATAATTTAAAAGGAGGTAGGAAGGCTAGGTGGTCAGTATGGGGAGCGGAGTGTTAAGGTGCAAATAGGAAAGTGATGATCATTTGATTGGTAGGTGCTGAAGAAGACGCAGTTACCGACAAAACCAGGAATTACTGACAGTGATAAGTCTGTCAAAGGTGTAGGGACTGATGGTAAAGAGAAAAAAGTGTAAAGAATGGAAGCAGGATAAGGAGAAGCAAGAAAATTCACAACGAAGTGATGAAGGGAAGTCAAAGGATGTCAACAAGGTAGGGTAAGAGGCAGTTGATATTGAGAAGAAACGGGGTCTCATTTAATGGCAAGCATAAAGGGAAGGGGGAATTTGTGAACATTTTAAAATTATTGCACAGAGATTCAAACAAAAGAGGGCTCAAAGCAAGAAGAATGTTAGTTGGCGAAGAGGCCCAGGGTGCAGTTAGCCGCGAACATGGAGACCGGCATTCTTGATATATGCATGTGAGCACCTTCCTGAGCAGTATGTCACGTTTTTCAAATATGTGGATGTCATTAAAAAGGTACGTTGGATTGTGGAGATATGGCTTGGTTTAGGTACGATGAGGAGTTTAGGGTGAGATTAGTGGTAAACCCTGATAAGCAGTGGGGAGAGGTTGATAGTAAACATGGTTGCAATGGATGGTTCCCTCTAGGCCAAATCCAGCGGTCTATATTGCGAGTGGGTGAGGATTCCCTATAGTTTCTTTCCAAGGTGTCCCACTCAATTTGGGTTGGAGGATTGGCTTATGGACAGCCTCATGCAAGGGTCTTTCCTTGATCATTTATTAAGGGTCAGTCCCTCAGAGCTTTTTTGCAAGTTCACCCACAAGTGTGCAAAATGTGGGGGGAAACATCCAGTTGTTTAATGTTTTGGAAAATGTGGCTAATTTATGCAGGGAGTACAGCATAGAGGCAGGGCACAGCAACCTGTTGTGGAGGACGTGCAACTACTCCAGTTAAAGTGACACAGGTATGTGAGGGTCTTGCGGTGAATTCAGAGAGGGAAGCGTAAAGATATTGGATTGGGGCTTTAAAGAAGGGCTGCATTTGGGTAGCAGACCCTGTGGGGAAAAGATTGGCAGACAATTTAAAAGTTGAATGGCAGCTCACCTAGATGTTGTCACAAACAAACTGCTGGAAATCGTTCAGGAAAGGAGACTGGCAGGCCCTTTTATTTCTGGCCAATGCCTAGTCTTATTGTGTCACCACTAGTGGTTGTTCCCAAAGGAGTGAAGAAGAGTTTTGCCTTATACATAATTTTTAGGTCGAGCCTCGAGTAGCGCGCAAGCGCTGCTCTGGCGAGACTTTAAGTTAGGGGGTTTCGAAAGCTGACCAGACGCTCGTGCGTCATGGCCTTTTCCCTGCGGTTACGCGCGCGGCAGACATCTGTTTGCAATTATCGTGCCCGATAATGCAAAACAGATGTCTCGCTGTGGCGCGCGCGTGCGCGCACCACTCGCGTCGCCCCCCCTCCTCCCCGCTCGTGCCTTCAAATGCTTGTTCTTTAAGCAAGCACACGCCTTTCTTTACTTTTGCACAGCGCGACACCTCTGCAAGTGCTATGCTGCTTCAGTGCCGGCCGCCCTGTTATATACTTTTTAATTACTTGATTTATGCCACTGCGCGCCTGAACTGGACGCTGTGCTTTGTCTTTCAAATATGCTCCCTCCCCGCTTCACGGCCGGCCGCAGCGCTTTCATCGCAGTGGATCGGATCCACGATAGTGGTGTGCGGTATGAGCAGCGGCTCTCCCTGTGGCCTGGGAAGGGCATGTCACGGTGTGTGTGCGCAGAAGTTGCAGAGACTGCTACAGCCATGAGTACTGCACGGTATTCAGAAGCTCTGGAGGTTATAGCTGCCTCCCCCTCCCTCCTGCTTGTTTAAGGTTCCCCTCCACCCTTCCCCGCTGCACAGATGCGGCACAAAGTGGGCGCTGTGTTAATTAAAGAAATCTGCGGACGCCATTGTTCCCCTCCCTCCCCAAACTATGCCTTTTGTGTGCCTTGTTTTTTTTACCGGACGCGGTGTCCGCTTTATAGTGTTTGCATTTTTTGTCTTTTCTATTTCTATATTGGGGCAGCACACACAGCGCTACCTCAAATCTCGGTTTGCAGTAATGAGATTTGGGACATGCTTGCAATTTGGGGAACTGCTACGTTTTACCCTCTCAAGTGAACGCAGAGATGACACCTTGCACAATTCTGTCCAGAGTTTCCGTTTTAACGTGGTCGTTTACGTTGCAGCCTTCCAAACAATGTCATTTTTATTTAAACTACTTACTAAAATACGGATATATCTTTACTCGTTTTATTGGTATGTTAAGCATTGATCGGGTCAGATATTCTCAAATAGCACATAGTAAAAATTCTAGGTCTCGATTAATGAATATGTAATTGCATTTTTTTAAACCGGCTCTATAAATAACGATACTCTGTGAATCTTTATGTATCGGATGGGATAAAAACGAAAATTAAGAATGCTGATCTGAAAGTAGCACACAACGATTTTGGTGCGTGCAGGCACTCGAATCTTCACGTCCAAGTTTCTATAGGGCATTTTTCATCCGTTACATTTCTGCAGGTTTGACCTGCCTGAATTTGTCAGATGAAAAACCGACCATTGAACTTTACTGACAAATTTATAATTCGGATATATGTGCAAACAGTGGTTTGCTCTCTGGCCTGTCCCTTCAATCAAGAAAATTCCCTGCTTCCCTGTTCATTTTTTTGAGGCACAGCAGGAGAACAACTTATAAACACCTCAGAGACAGACAGACAGACAGACAGACACACGCATGGCGGAATCCTCAATGCCATTTCAGTTATCTGCATCCTTGATTTTGTGTTCAATACTTTGACAGCGTTTCAGAAGGGTGATTGCATTTCTGCACTTTCATAAGTGCAGCAGGTGTAGTGCAAACGAGCTATCACCCGTGTGTAAATTCAGCTTCAGAAATTAAGAAACAACCCTCAAGTGTTAACTTCAGAATGAATCTGTACAGTTGGGCGATAAACTGAAGAAATGATGTAAAGGAGCCTTGGACTCTGAGTTTTGGATAAAAAGGTAAATTCATGAAAAGCGAGTCTTGCATTCCGTAGCCACGGTCCACGGACTGCGTGATGCTTCTGCCCTTTCGAGATGGAGACCTCCGGGGACCTTGAGGTCTGCTTGGGTTTGAGCAAAGGGCAGGAAATGATGTACTGTTGCATTTTGTATAGTGGTCAGGAAAGTGCAAACAAGAAACGGGGGTGTCATAGAGTGGAGTGCAAAAAGAAGAGGGAAAACCAGAAGAGTAAGTTGCTCCATCTAGGCTCCCAGGTTTTGGACCAGCACCCCCATCAACATCAGAACTGGTGCAGTCCAAAGATCTGCCCCTCAGTGAGTACAGGCTCTGCTACCCTCGAACATTCTGCCTGGCTGTAAACAATCTTGAATCTTACCTCTGCACTCCCTCCCTCACTCAAAACTCCATCACACGGCAGCTAGCTTTGTGTTTTATGTTTACCTCCCGGTGGAACCGTTACTGGCCCCAGCTGCAGACAGTATGCTGCATTGCTAAATACTTATAAGGCCCCAAAGGCGAGACCGATTGCATTGCAAATGCTTGTTTATGGTTGGAAGGATTTTTCTTTAACGATGTAATTGCCCCAGAAGATGTATCAGTACATTAGTATAATGAGGATGATGCCATATGCCTAGTGGGGATTGTGGAGCTGGGACATAAATTATAAATTGTGATGCCAAGTCAGCCTTTCGTTTGCTGCAGGTTTAAACAAGTGATTTCTATTTGTAGAGCATACAGTTATAAGGGGCCATTTATGTTAACAAACTTATCTAGGGGATGCTCGATGTCATGTTCCTTGTTTGAGTTATTTACTTTTTTCTTACAGTTGCTTTTTTACAACAAAGACAGGCTTTCAGAACATTACACGCTGTTTGGATGATTAACTTTTTTTGCAGATAGAATTGGTGAAATGTTAGGAAGCGCTGTCGCAGTTTCAGGATTTCATGTCACAATTAGGGGTGCTGTTGGCACAGAAAAAGAAACAGGGCCAAGTGGAGTTCTGTTTTTTTTTTAGAAGCTCTATTAGATGCAATAAAATGGAAGCAAGATTGCCACGATAACATGTACAGATACAGAGGCAGTAGCACTGAGAAAATTGGAGTTCACGTTTTCTTGGATCATTTAATTTTGCATGTAGGGCGGTGAGAGCTGGGACAGGAGAGTGAGGGTTCCTTGGCAGGAATGTTTTGCTACATCACAAAGTGTGCTTGAGAGTGGAGTTGATGGCCGATTTGGGAGCACAGATCTACTTCTTGATTATTTTTATTGGTGGGACTATTTGGTCATTTGATGATCAAATGTTCTGCAAGTGCAGGTATATTTAGGTGCTGCAGGGTTTTGTTTGTTCTGTGATGGGAGGTGGTATGCTGAGAAATGGCCAGATCACTGAATGAGACAAAGCAGGAGTATCTTCTTTTTGTATTTTTTTCCCCACTGGTGGTGACGCTGGTTTAATGGGGCAACAATGTGGCAAAACGTGGAAGTAGTATAAGCAGATACCATTGCTCATCATGCGTGTCCCCAAAAGTGACAGGTCCCCCCGCCCCTTCGCTGTGTCCTTAAAAGTGACAGGTCTGTCCCCAAAAGTGACGTCTGTGTGTCCTTAAAAGTGAGCAGAAAATATGTGGACATGCTGTAGGGGTGACAGCCCTACCCGGAACTGGACTGATGCAGGGGTGTGGCACAGGGTTTGTGTCAGAGTGTGAGCGCCGAGTACGTGTTGAAGCCTGTGTTAGCAGGGCCTTTAGGGGTGTGCGCAAAAAAGTGTCTACATGTAAGAGGGACATGTCTGGGCCTGTTTAAAACGTGGGTTGCAGAGGTGTGACAGATGGTGCCGGAGCAGGCAGCCCCAAGTCCCCCAACCCCCATGCAGCATGGCTGTCTGACACAGTGGATTGCGGCGCAGAGGTATTTTTAAAAGTGTCTTTCTTTAGAAGCAGAGGCTGCAATTTGAAATGCGGCCCAGCCGCAGCTGTGGGGGCAGAAAACTATCCGTTAGGCTCAAGTCACGATGTAAGAAAAAAGCACAAGAACAAAGGGACAGTTTCCCAGACAGATCGACGCTGAGAACAGGAAAAAAAACTAATCAGACAGTCCCAAGCTTCCCACGAACCTCAAAATGTTATAGTACACTGCAGGGTTATAAAACACCACCCCAGGACAGGTCTTGTACTGGCAGTGGCGTAGCTAGGCACTCTGCCGCCCGTGGCGGTCCCTGCCTTTTGCCGCTGCGCTGAGGAGGGGAGGGGGGGGGGTGCTGGCGATGATTTTTGCGGCCGCCGCCGCCCCCAAAACTCGTGCCGCCCGGGGCGCACCGCCCCCTTCGCCCCCCCCTTGCTACGCCAGTGTGTACTGGTCATCCATCATGGCACCAAACTTGAGCAGGAGCCATCCTTCCCGGGAGAAGGAGTCACAAACAAAGGCGCTGGATCTTCCCAAGGCAGGACGCAGGTATGCTTAGCAGGTGGCAAATGATAATGTGCGCATCTAACAAAACAAGGCCGTGGTTAGAAAATGTACCAGGGGCCATCCATCATGTCCCCAAACTTGAGCAGGAGCCATCCTACCCAGGAGGAGTCCCAAACAATGGTGATTACACGGTCCCTCCCACAACAAGCCGTAGGTTTAATTAACTGTCAAATGATGATCCATCATGTCCCCAAACTTGAGAGGGACCCATCCTTCCCGGGAGAAGGTGTCCCAAACAATGGTGATTACGCGGCCCCTCCCACAACAAGCCGTAGATTTAATTAACAAATGTCAAATGATGAAGTGAGTATCTAACAAAACAATGCAGTGGTCAGAAAATGTTCCCAAGAATGACCCACACTGCAATGTTCTAAAAGGGGTCATCCATCATGTCCATAAAACTTTAGCCGGAGCTATGTCAAAAGGATAAAGGGGCATATAGCATAAACAGTACATTGGTCAGAAAACGGTCCCAATAATGATCCCCTATACATGGCTCTAAACCCTCCCGTCAAGTGGGGTGTCCTTCTAATTAGCATGCCAGGACAAGTATAAAAAGCATACTTTAGGACGCCGTCACAAACAGCCATTCAAAAACCCCTTTTGGAACGACGTACGTGGACTGTTTGCTGCGCAGACCTGCATCAGAAACTTATGGCCACAATGGATCAGAGCAACTTCTCACAGATTGACGCCGCCTGCTACACACTGATGAAGGTAAATAAAATAGGGGGGCGCAATGTTACATGTTTAAGGATGTAAGGTTTTATTTAAAGTATTGGGGCAATGCATTTAATGTGAACAAGGTTGCATTTTAAAAGGGGGTTTAGAGCTATGTAGGACTGTGTTTATAGTGTTTTAAATAATATATAATGTTGGGGGTTGTGGGATGGTGTCTAATGTGAATAAGGTTGGAGGTGAAAAGTGGTTGTCATTTTAAGTTTTTAAAAGGCGCAAAGCGCAAGGGGAACTGTATTTAATGTGAATAAAGGTGTCTGTTTTAGGGGTTGTACATGGCTGATGTGTGACGTATTTAAGGGACATTTTATGCTAGGCGTGACTGTATCTGTGATGTCTAAGGATACTGTTTTTTGGGGTGTGGGGACCTGTTAAAGGTATTTTAACAAAACTGTGGGCCTGTATTTAAGGAGAATAATACTATGGGTATTAGAGGGGCGGCAAGCCTGTAACGTAAGGCTTTTACAGTTCCTACAAAGCTATAACAATGAGCTATGGGGCTATCGGGGTCGGAGTACACTACATAATATACATTGTATACAGGTCAAAATAAATACATAATACAGTTTTGTACTCACCAGTCTGATGTGTCCTTTGTGTGGTGTCCTGTTGTGGGTGGTTCTATGCCATGAGGAGCGCAGGGATGATGGGGTTTCATTATGGCGTAGGCATGCCGTCCATGGCATGGTGGGATTGCGACGCTGTATGGCATGGTCCGACGTGGGGTTGGAGGCAGAGGGGCCCCGGAGTTAACCCTGTAACCCCAGATCACTCTGAGGGCCGGGTGGGGCTCGGGGGCCGATGGGGGCACGGGGCATTGTAGGGTCCCAGACCCTGAAGTTGATTACGACCCCAGAGCACATTGAGGAATGGCCGGTGCTCTGAGGTCAGGGTGCTGAGGCCGGTTCCATGATCCAGGGTGGGGTGGTCACAGCCCCACAGCATATTTTAAAATAAAGCCCCCGGAGCACGCTGAGGTCCGTGCGGTGCTCCGGGGTTGTGGGCCGAGGGGGGGTCCTTGGGGTGGTGTGGGGCTCGAGGCCCCTGTATTTATAAAGCCCCCAGAGCACGCTGTCCACTGGTGGTGCTCTGGGGATTGAGGCCGCACTGTTTTAAAAATAGAACCACCAGGAGTCCCGCTGTGCTCCATGTGGAGCTCCGGGTGGCTTGTGTGGCGGTGGTGGGGGCTTGAGGCCCGTTTTATAAAAATAAAGGTCCCCAGAGTCCGCTGCCTAAGTGCGGGACTCTGGGGCTTGTGCAGCAGTGTGGCTGGGGGTAGGCGGGAGTCGTATTTTTTCATAAAAATAAAAAGGCCCCCAGAGACCGCTGACCAAGCGCGGGGCTCTGGGGCTCCTGCGTGTCTATTGTGGGGGGCGCGAGGCATGGTTTTTAAAAATTGAAGCCCCCAGAGCACGCGGGTGGAAGGCATTGCTCTGGGGAGCGTATGGCTGGGGCCGGTGCGCGGTGGTGGGATGGCTCTGGGGGTAATGTGCGGCACAGGGGCTCGAGGCCCCGAAGCAAAAAAACAAAAAAAAATATGGCCCCAGAGCCCGCTTACCACAGGCGCTGCTCTGGGGGCTGGGGGCGGATGGCGGCGGTTCCTGGGATCCCTCGTGGATCCCGATGGCGGCTGAGGCAGGGGAGCAGGGAGCTGCCTCTTCGTGACTGAGGTGGAAGGACCAGCCCCTTCAATGATGTCACCGGGGACTCCCCTGACATCACTGAAGGGCGGGTCCTTGTACCTTAGCCACGGTGGGGAAGCTCCCGGCTGAGGATTCCTCCACAGCGGCTGTGCCCCAAGGGGATCATTCAATAAAATAAAATAATTTTTTTTTATTTACAGCCATAGGGAACGTATGGCAGCGTCCCTGTGGCTTTTATTATGTTTGTTTTCTTTTTTTTTCTAAGGGGGGCATATTTATATAGCGTGACCTCGCCCCTGTGTGTGGGCTATGAATAAAATAAAAATGTATTTACAACAGCAGGGACCATTGAGCAGCGTCCCTATGGCTTTTCTTTTTTCAAAGGGGCCATTTTATATAGCGCAAACTAGACCTGAAGGTCTTGGAGCATTTTGTACGGGCGCAATGTTTATGTTACACACGGGCACATTCATTTCAGGTCAGGGTGTGTTGGTACATTAATTGATTTACCCAGAATCACAGGATGCTATTGCGCCCCACCAGTCACCCCTTTTAAATGTATGCTTCTGCTCTCCCCCAGGTAGCGCTTTTAAAATGCGTGCTTTTGCTCCCACCAGACAGCCCTTTTAAATGCATCCCAGAGTTTGTATATAACGTAAAGGGGCAGGACTCTATATGTAGCATTTGTTACTGGCAGTTTATAAGTTAAAAGCCTAATATAAAGCCCTGATTATTAAAGAGTTCCCAAGAGCAGCTTGCACAATCCATTATATAGATATGTGTATAGGTTATGCTTGTACATGCATTGGGGCTTGTGGGTAGAAAGGAAGTGTTTGTTGTTAAAAAGTAAACGTCCTAGATGTTGTTTTACGTATACCAAGTGTAAGGATGCGTGTCTCTATGTAATATGTATTTACGTTTTCTAAGGTTAATGTAACAAACTGTAATGCCCTGTTTAGGAGGTGTAGTTTTAAAACAGCCTTTTGTTTTATCTAACCCTAAACACAGGACATGCCAGAATTAATCCTCACAGACGATGAAATGCGCGCCCTACAGACAGGTACATGTATTTAGAGGTGTATAGTTCTGAGTAGTTTTGTACACCTGTGTCTTAGAAGCTCTGCTTTTCTAATGGTGTTCTCATGTATGTGTGATTTTATAGATAGTGATCCCGAACTACAAAAGATTCTTGATGGTCTACAATGTTACACGGAGGCTCAAGACGCGTCGCTGAGTGTACAGGATAACACAGTTCTTACAGGTAAATCAAAAAGGCCCTGGTTCTTTAAACGGTCTAAGACTTGAGTGTTTCTAGTCCCAAAAACCACAGCGGTGTACTATAGGAATGCTCCTCAGAGGGGCCTGCTAAGGCCTTGTTTATACTACAAATGTCATTATTTTTTTCTTTACAGGGCCCTCGGAGTCACGCCCGGACGTCGTGATTGTGCAAGAGCCGGCGCAGCGACCAAAAGAAAGGCCTGTGAAAAGGAAATCTTCAGCATCTAAAGATGGACCTGTGACAAAGAAAGGATCTGGGAAAAGGCTGTTAACAGGTGTGTTTTTACAAAAGGGTGCGAAAAACTAACCCTCTGGGTTTTATTCTCTCAAACAAAGGGGGGCCACGGCCATGTAGTACCCTATGTACTCCTGCGGGTAGTGTAAACAACTTATACAGGTTCCTTATTGTTTCTAATATATATTTTTATGTTACATTCTAGGAGCCGTTCAAAAGAACCTTGGCGAAGATACCCGTAAGGCTAAGAGGGCTACGAAACCGCTGAGGGATATAACAAAGACAGTCCAGAACACCGGGCCTGCGGCAAAAGTTGTGAGTAGGTGTGTACGCCAGAATAAGATCTACACATACTACACCCACATACAACAGAGAACCGACGCAGCCGTGAAATGTCAAAGCAACCCCTCCGCCGACATGGTGAACACTCCTACAGGAATGTCTATTCTGCACAGGGAGGGGGACATCAACGACGTCGTGTTTACAGCCCCCGACATTGTAAGACCTGTTCTGCGTAAAAGCGACGCTACGTATCTGAACCCTCTCCAGGCCTCAAAAGGGAATCTCATCTCAAACAAACCCACCCTTAAGAAGAAGCAGCTGAACTCTGAGCCCCAAACAGGTCCTTTAGACCTCAGCAAGAAACCGGTGGTCCCTGAGCCCCTAACTACTCCTTTAGATCTCTCATTAAAAAATGTTGCTAAGCAGGGGAATGAACCATCTACCCCTGCGCTCTCTAAGGACCCACCGGCTGTGACGCCGGTTGCAGAAGCTCTGTTACAACCCCAAACCCCTAAAGTCAACCGCCTTTCAAGAAAATATCTTAAGAATAAGCAAGGGGTACCGGCATTACAAGTAGAAACATTGGAAGGGCCCTTAATTAAACCTGTTACACAGCAGGACCCTTCCCATCCTCTGAAGCCCTATGTAGTTTCAAATAAACTAGCTACGCCGGTAGAGGAATGCCCCATAGACCAACCCCCAAAACCTTCTATAGTCGTTCCTGATGGGTTTAGGGACAACGTGTCTGAAATGGGCAACCCTTAGGAGGCTCTTATACCAACAGCAAAGGGTGTCTCAAGACAGGGACTGGTTCGGTAGACAGACTTGATAGACCCTCAGAAGCAGCGTCTGAGGGGCCTTCTAACACATACAATGGGGTTTTGCAGACGCCTGTTACACATTCACCAGACCCCAGCCCTGACAATGTCTTAGCCGTTAGGACCCTCGATTATTTCGACAGCCATTTACACTCCCCGTGCCTTATGTCCCCTATCACCCCTCCGGGAGCGTACGACCCAACCAGCCCCGCGCCCAGTGTAAGCCCCGCAACACCCCCGGCAATATACACCAATAACAGTACGGGCTGGGACGACTGGTCAAATCATAGTATGGAGGTGTCATTTAGTGAGGACCCTTCCCCAACCGCCCTGGGGTGTTCGCACTGGGATCCTGTTTCTATGATCCCCCCAGGCCCTCAGTTACAGAATGGTGTTGGGGATGAAGGACCGAGAGAGGACCCTGGGGTGTTAAAGGTTGTTATACAACCAAGCACGGTATTCATCCCTACCCCTCCACAATATGACTCTGTAAACCCAAAAGAGGTACTAGGGGCTCATGTAAAGGATATACAATTGGCGGTCAGAAAGCTAAAACGCCAAGCGAACACTGCAACCTTAAAATTGGGGCTGTGGGTAGCGGTGACAGGGCCATGGTGGAGGCACAGCAGAAGATACTGCAATGGGTTGACCTGTGTAAAAGGGTGATCCTCCAAACGTGTCAGGAAGCGGTATCGGACATATGGTGTATACAGGCGTGACTAGGACAGCGCCATCCCCTAAAGAAACCCCATGCCCATGGTGCTAATAAAAGAGCACACACATCAAAATATAGCAGTAAGGTCCAAACAGTACTGACAAAGTCCCTGCGCTTCTTACGCTTACTCCGGCGTAAAAAGTACATAGAGCCCCGCAAACAGAGTCATACCATTTCACAAGCTACGCCTGAACCACATACAACAGTACCAGCCACCCACCAATACACAAGTTCAGGAGAGAACATCCCGAGGGGCGGGCAATTGAAGGGCGCTGGTGGTAGAGCGCCAACACTCCACCACCCGGAACACATAGAGGGGTCGAGGGGTGGGTCTGTAGCAGAGGCCTCCATGAGTACGTCGCACATAGGCACAGACCATACTGTTCAGATAGGCTGGGGGCGGTTACCTAGAAAAGCCTGGTCCCGTAAAAAACAAAAGTGGGCTAATAGCGCTAAGCAGCGCCGGCTTTTATTAAGTAAACTAAAGAAAGCCAGAATATGCGCTACACGGATGCTTAAAAGACCCCCAGAGCCCTTACTAAACCAGAATCCCCAAAATGATATACCAGCGAACTCCCCCTCAAGTCAAATCCCTCAAGATGAGGATTCAGAGGCCGTCTTTTTAGAGAGCGTTAGAAGTTACAGGCGTGATGTAGAGAGATTTAACGCCACAGAGCACTACGAGGAGTTTAGGTTTGCTAACCTTCACCAGATAAGGTCCTCCGATCATGGTGTTTTAGCTATACATCAGGCGGTGCTAACGCTCTTAGAAAGGTTGTTACGCGATGTGGGCCCTAATGATTTTTTCCAACTACGCTTCCAGGGGCAGGGTTTTGACAGTCCTTTGTTCACCAAACGGAGGTCCCGAGATGTGTTTGACGCCGTGGAATTTTTAGAAAACCTTTCGAGGCTTTTACAGAGCAAGGCTGAACTAGTCGCCTATGGCACTTTCAGAGTCATAGCCCTCATTGTACGGGGTCGTGAGGGGGGGTGTTTCCAGACCTTTAAAGAGCGTGCTATACAGCAAGATAATTGGTAAGAAACAACGTTGGCTGCTCGACTTTAACAACGACACAACCAACACCTGTCTGGCGGCCAGCATCGTAGGGTTGCTGATGGGCCGCAACACCACCGACGCTGCCATCATGTCTAGAGCGGCTGAAGCCCATGAGGTTCTTGAAATACCTCCAGACCGCATGGTCGGCTTTGGCGACATAGGTCTTTTTGAGAACTATTTCTCTGTGACTGTGAAAGTTCTTTATCACAACGGTTCTTGGAAGTACTTTACAACAGGGGACCGTGTGAGAAACAAGACCGTAAATGTCCTTCACCACGAAAATCACTTTTACGGTATCTTGAACCTTAAAAGTTTTCTGGGAGTTAAGTACGTGTGCACACATTGCGACCACATATACAGCAGTAAGGCACGTCATCAGTGTGAAATGCATTGTAAGATGTACTAGAGGGATGGATGCGTCGTAGACATCACCCTGAAGGTGAGGTGTCGGACCTGTAAGATGTTTTGTCGCTCGCAAGACTGTTTGAGCATCCATAACAAAGCTGTTAAATGCAATCCTAAAATGGATTGCTTTGAGTGTGGTCAGTATGTGGCAGATGATCACAAATGCAAAGGCATGAAATGCCCACGGTGCCAGACGCCTTTTAAGGCGGGTACCAACCACCGGTGCTACATGGTTAAAGGCAGACCCCAGACCAAAACCGAAGCCTACATAGTGTTTGATATAGAGTGCACACAAGAGACGGGAGTACACCAACCGAACTATACTTACGCACACCATCTAACTTCCGATGACAGCTGGGAGTTTGAAGGACCAACGTGCGTTGGTGATTTCCTTAACACTTTCATTCAAACCAAATTCAAAGGGTATACCATGTTGGCCCACAGCTCAAAAGCCTACGACTCATTCTTTATTTTACAAAATATGATTCGCGAAAAGGTACAAGTAGAACTCATCACTCAGGGTTCCAAACTTATGTTGTTAACAGCCGGCCAGTTACAAATAAGGTTTATAGACACCCTGAATTTCCTACCCATGAAATTGAGCAAGCTGCCAAAAGCCTTTGGTTTCCCAGGGTGTAAAGGTTATTTTCCACACTTTTTTAACACCTGGGCGAACCAGAATTATGTGGGCCCCATGCCCCCTCCTGACAGTTACTGGGTTGAATATATGATGCCCGCCGAGAAAGAGAGCTTTCTACAATGGTACTCTGAAAACCATGAAAATGAGTTTCATTTTCAAACAGAGTTGAAAGCTTATTGTCAGGCTGATGTAATGATCCTGCGACAAGCGTGGAACCTCTTCAGAGATGTTGGGGTGTCTATGACTAAGAAAGTCAGGGTCTTGAAACCCAAGACCCCGCAAATGACAAAGACGGTCGAATACATAGACCCTTTTCAAAACATCACTTTGGCCTCCATGTGTATGTCCCTCTACAAGCACATGTTTTTAAGATCAAAAACTATCGCTCTAGTGCCGCCAGACCTCTATAACGGCAAACAGAAACGTTATTCAACCCCCTCTATCCGGTGGCTCATGTACGTCTCTGAGAAGGAAGACATACACATTCAACACGCCTTACAGGGTGGTGAATACCGCCTGGGTCCCTATTACCTGGATGGGTACGCTGTAATTAAGGGAGTGCCGATGGCCTTTGAATACAACGGCTGCCCTCAGTGTTACAAGCCGCACGAGTTTAACAGACTGCTGGGTGCCAAATTTGAACACTTGCACAGACGTACTCTGTTGAAGGCCCAGTATGTTGAAAAATGTGGCTTTGCTATGCGGGTTCTTAGGGAGCACGAGTGGTTAGAGATGCTAACAACCGACACCGAACTCTGCTCTTTCCTTCAGAGTCGTGATTTACCAGAACCCCTGGAACCCCGCGATGCCTTATTCGGCGGTCGTACAAATGCCATATAACTGTACAGGGCCGCGGGTGAGAAAATACACTACTATGATTTCACCAGTCTGTACCCATTTGTGAACAAAATGAAGGTATACCCCTTAGGGCACCCCACCATCATATATAGAGATTTTAAGCCCATATCCGAATACTTTGGGCTAGTCAAATGTGAAATCTATCCTCCAAGGCAGCTTTACTTTCCAGTGTTACCATACAGAGTCAATGGTAAACTGATGTTCCCCCTCTGTCGAACATGTGCAGTGTTTAAAGAGGTTGGCGGATGTAGACACACCGAAGAACAAAGGATGCTCACAGGGACCTGGTGTAGCATCGAGGTAGAAGCTGCCTTAGAGAAAGGTTACAGGCTCGGGAGGGTACACGAGGTGTGGCATTTTAAGAGGACCACGAAACGACTCTTTGCCCCATACATTAATCTGTTTCTCAGAGACAAGCAGGAGGCCTCAGGGTATCCCGAATGGTGTACTAGTCAGGATGCAAAGCAGAAATACATCGATGACTACTACGATCACGAGGGTATCCATTTACGCCCCCAATTGATAGAGGTCAACCCAGCCCGTCGACAGTTAGCCAAACTCTGCCTCAACTCCTTATGGGGAAAATTCGCACAGCGTACAAACCTGTCAAATACGACCTTAATAACAGATCCTGATGAACTGTTTAAGTACCTATTTGCCCCTTGTTACGAGGTGTCCAGCTGCGAGTTTATCGATGACGAGACCGCAACTGTGTGTTGGAAATACACAAAAGCGTACCCCACAACGTGTAACATAAACATCTTCATAGCGTGCTTCACGACCGCCCACGCTCGTCTAGAGCTTTACAGGGTTATGGATAAACTCCAGGACCGCTGCTTGTATCATGATACCGACACTGTGATTTTTCTGAGTAAACCAGGGGATGAAGACCCTCCTCTTGGGGATTATCTGGGTAATTTGACCAGCGAGCTCGATAAGGATGAACATATAATAGAATACGCCTCATCCGGGCCGAAGACCTACTCCTACTGCACAAACAAGAACAAAGTGTGTATGAAGGTCAAAGGCATAACATTAAATGTCAGCAACACCCTAAAAATCAATTTTGACAGTCTGAAGAATCTGGTGCACGAATACGCTGCATCAGACAATTGTGAAAATGCTAAAACTATAGTTGTGAACCATCCGTGCATAGTCAGATCCAAAAAGAAGTGGGAAATTACAACCCAACCCAACCCAACCCTTACATAAAACATTACGCGTTGTTTTTGATAAAAGGGTCCTGACTGATGACTATAAAACACTGCCGTATGGTTATTAGCCACATTAGAGAGGCAGCCCCCACACCATGGACACCAGATTACAGCATCCATTCTCCTGCGTGTTAGCAGGGCCCTCAAACTGCGGTAAGAGCTACTTTATAAAAAAGCTCTTAGAAAATGCTGCCGATGTTTTATCCCAAACCCCTAATAACATTGTGTGGCTTTATTCATGCTGGCAAGCTCTTTATACCGACCTGTCCCGTAGTTTCCCCCATATCAGATTTATAGAAGGTATACCAGATAGTCTCAACGATGATGAGTTACTGCCACCGTCCCTTGTAAACATGATAATTGTCGATGACCTTATGCGTGAAGGTGGGGATCATCCGGAGTTAGAGAGAGCTTTTACTCAATATTCACATCACCTCAATCTAAGCATATGCTACATTGTGCAGAACTTGTTTTACAAGGGCAAGAACAGCAGGTCTATAGCTCTCAACGCTTCATACCTTGTTTTATTTAAAAACCCCCGTGACAAACAACAAATATCAGTCATAGCTAAACAGATGTACCCAGGAAACACACACTTCTTCATGGAGGCCTTTAACGACGCTACAGCAACACCCCACGGCTACCTATTGGTCGACTTAAAAAATGAAACTCTAGAAGACTATAGACTGAGGTCTGATATTTTTACCCCCGATCTACCAGTCACTTACACCCCTAAGCCCAAGGCCCGTGCCTATAAAAAGCAGTGCTGATGACTTTTAGAGACATTTACAGGCCTGCCCTTATAATACAAGGTGTTGACCATGTCTGCCCGCCTATGCCGCAATTTAGCTCTCCTGAAAATGCTTGTTACAGCCAGTCCCCAGCACAGAAAGGCCATCCTGTGCGCTGCTTCTGACGACTAATGGGCCGATTCCGATCTCGGTCGGAAGCTCTCCGAACGGGATCCGGCCGGAAAAAGTACGAGCCGTACCCTTGTTTTCCGACCGACTCGTACAGCTGTACGAGCGAGCACGATGCAATTGTACGCGTGTGTTCCGACCGAACCGTTTCCGGATCCCAACCGCTCTGGCCGACTCGTACGGAAACGAATCGCACCACGCAATGGAGACGTTGTACGACCGAGCGAGTACAATGTACACGTCAGACAGCCGGATCGAGTCGGAGCGTCCGGCTCGAAAAAGCTCCCGGAGCCGGACGTTGGGGGTCCGTGCCGGACCCCCAAAACCCGTAGCCTTATGAGTCGAACACAGGGGGAGACCCATGGGTCTCCCCAACACAGGTATGTACGGTGCGGGTTGCACCAACGCGTACCCACTGTAGGGGGCGCACTTGTTCGCGACGTACCCATTCAGTCAATGGGAGCCCATGTACGCGTCGTACGACCGGCTCCCATTGACTTCAATGGGAGTCCGACCGAATCGAGTCCGGCAGCATGCGGCCGCATCGTCCTCGCTCGGTCGGACTGCAGGACTCCGGCTCGGTTGGAAAACACTCCGGATCCGGCTCGGTCGGAGAGCTTTCCGACCCAGATCGGAATCGACCCCTTAGTGTCTGCCCTTTCAGAAATTGCCCTAAATACCCAAAAAGGCAACGTCCCTATATCAAGGAGTCAGTTACAGGTTCTGAAGAAGAAGAGGGATCTTATCAAGAAGCTCAGTAATAAAAGGGCCACACTCATTACCAAGAAGAAACTGGTGAAACAGTCTGGAGGTTTTATAGGCTCTTTGCTGGGCATAGCTATACCCATAATTACAAGCCTCCTCTCGGGACAGTGATGGAGCATGCCACAAAGATGTATTTGGTTCCTAGACAGCAAATGGACCAGCTGGGCTCTTCCGCGGACAACGCCTGGGATATACGCAGAAATGAGACTCTGCGCCTGGATGCTGAAATTAAAGACATTTTGAACCGGACCGATCTAAACCCCTATGACAAGGCTAACCTTTACACCAGCACCCTTAAAAACTTTTTAAGTTACTACAACCAGTGGAATACCGAGAAAAATAAGCTGACTCTATACGCCCCGGACTCTGAACAACCAGCCGCCCCTACGAATGCCCCTCAACCCCTGCAACCACCGCAGGACCTTGCATCACCCTCAGATGCCTTTGTTGACGATCTCTTAAAAAATATAAGTCAAAGACACAGGGGGGCCGCGCAAATGCTGATGAGTAAACTTGCAACTTCTAAAGACCTAACATCTTGGAATGAACGAGGCGAATTTCTCTACAAGGGGCAGCCGGTTGCAGGGTCACACAGGTACGATCTAGTCAAAGGTCTCACGCACCCCCAAAATCCTAACGCCTCAAAATGCACCGCGCGGCTGGGATCAGTTTCTGCGAGCCGCTGCTGAACTCAACATCCCATCCACGCTCGTGGGTAATAACGATCACCGCCGCCTGCTTGAAAATTTGAAGGCCCCCCTACACCCATCGCCAGCAGGCTCTGACGCTCCACGGCTATCCCCCTCTTGGACTACCCTTGCAGCAGTGGGTGTACAGCAAAAAAAGACATTGTTCAAACCCGGCACCTGGATTACACCCTAATGTTTCTACAGACTTTTTTTGAATAAATGTGTCTATTACGCGTATAGCAACGTCGGATTTTTCTTCTTCTTCTCATGTTTCTTGAGCATTGGCAGTCGGTGTAATGCACCCCTACATAGCTGTTTGTAATAAACACTTTTTATAACTTTTCAACCTGCCTCTGTCGTCTTTTTAAATGTTTTAATTATGTTGTATGTGGTAGCATAGAAATACAGAGTCTGAATGCATGTTTTTTAAAAATAATAATGTCTTTATTTTAGACGTTCATCATTAAACATACACGTTACACGGCCTTACAATTTTGACAAGCGACATATTCTGTTTTCACAGGTCTGACTGAGGCCCTTGTGTTTTCTTTTACATATTTCACAACTATAATGTCATTGTTAACAAGGTCACGCGAATATAGATTTAAGAAATTTCTAAACGACATACCCTCCGACATTTTACTGATAAAATAAATACAGTGCTCCCCACATGTGATGGCTATGGAATCCTGGACCCTCAGCTTGTTATACTCCACCCTCGCAGCGGCTTTTTTCACAAACTTGAATATAGGCTGCATATAGATACTGTGTTCGGGGAACTCAGCTGTACTGTCAAACACTATAACCTTGTCACTATCTATAAACAAGGCCGCCCAGTGTGTTCCGCTCTTGTCATGCGGATCGGTGTTAAAGACTAGGGTGCGGGTCTTTCTAGCCCTATTTCAGGTGGTAACCCATCGCTAGGGAAACGCCTAAAAAGTATTTCCTAGCGTATTTATGCCTGCTTAAGAACGTCCGTATCTGCACAGTGTCCATTTCACAAAATGTTTTAAAGATAGTCAAACAAAATCTGTCTTGCGTGGTTGATCTGAATGATGCTGTCGAATACCGAGAATACGACCATGTTCACATTCGCCGGTAGTGGATTACTGAATCGTATTTCAGCTTTTAGATTTCAGTTTTTGACAAGGTTGTAGTGATCGCCGTCTTCCATGTCGGGTGTCAGGTCGAATGCGAACAGCGTGTATCCGGCCCCATAGCCTTCTCTTGACACGGCTACACCGCAGTCCCTTAGATGCTTCCCTGTTACCGAAACCAGCCCCTGATATTCCCTGATGTAGTTGGAGGTTATAAAACTGGGGGTGTAGGGTTTTGCAGGAATCACCGTGCCCTCGTGGACCAGCGCCGCGTAGTTGATGCTGTAGTGTCTAAAATTGAAGGGGTTTAAGGCATAGGTGCCGCTAAAAGCTGTATTGTCCACAAAACCGATGATGATGAGTTTGGGTAGTTGCCCCAGAAATAAATTCTGCTGCTGGGTTAATCGGGTACCTGCTGGGATGCTGAACACCTTCAGAGCTACTCTTTCCACAGCGTACTTGGCGTTTGATATTTGCAATGCGTCGGCGTGCGCTAATCTGACGCTCGGGGACACTTTCACTCTCTTTACAAACAGGCTCGCGGACAGTATGCCCAGCTTGTACTGGTCCGCATCCCCGCTGATGAGACAGAATGAGTCCTTGTTGCGAGTGAGCTTGATCTTAAGATCAATACCATTGATGAGCAGTTTATCTTGGAAGAAGAGGTCTGAATGTATGCGTCCCAGGAGATCAAAGTTGCGACTGCCTGCTGCAAACCTTGCTCTTTTTACAAAACCATGATTGGCACCGTCCAGAGCTGTGGTTTCAAACTGGCCATATGTATCCTTGTAGAAGAGACCCGCTGAAAGCTGCGTGTCAAGGGCATCGCTTCTGTAATTTAGAATGCTCTCGAGGTAGGCTCTGTAGGCGTACATGTTATCGTTCTGTGTGATGAGCCGATCGCCCAGGGTGATGTCCACCTGATTAAACATGGTCGCTAGGGGATAAGCGATCGTTGCCACTTTAGCGTCTGCTGCTATGTCGGACCCATCCGCTTTTACGATTTTACACATAAGATGCAGCAGCGTGTTGTTGAGATCCAAATACATATCCGTGGACCCTGACACAAAAAACTCTATAGGGGCCAGCGGTGTCAATGCGGCTAAAGGCGTATACCTCCATGAAGAAGCTGTTTTTGATGCTTGTCTGCATGGGTTTTAGAGTAAACAAGTCTAACTCGGATTTGGCGCACTCGCCAGATGCGCAATGTACGAACACCATGGTTTAGTTTACGCTGCTTTAAAAAATATTTACTTTAGAGCAGTTTCTCTTCTTCGCAGCTCTCTTCAGTCTTGGAGCTCTTCTTTTTTGAGGGCGTTTTGAAAACTCCTCCTTTTTAGGTCTCGCCCTGAAAGCCAGCGCTTCAGCGTTGGCTCTGGGCGAGACATTTTGTAGTGGGCTTGCAGAAATGCGACCACAACTTTTGGCTGGCCTAGAGCATGCGAGTACGCGCACAGTAACGCGCATTCCTCGCATGCTCCAGGCGCCATATGTCTTTCCTCTCACTTGCTCCTCCCCCACCACAGAGCGCTTCTCGGGGCTGCGCGGCCGTGTCACTTTCACGGCCACGCGTCACTTGCTCTCCCGCTCCTCCCCCACCACAGAGCGCGTCTCGCACGGCCGCGCGGCCAATGCTTGTTGTTTCCTGAAGCCGGCTGCAGAGTGAGTCACTGACCGTGCTTGCAAGTGTGCACCGGGCTCCCTCGCAGACCGAAACCTCCTCCCCCTCCTGCAGCCTGTGCTCCGAGACTTACATTACTAATTTACCCCTGGGGTGAGCAAATGGAGCGGGCTTGTTTAACTTGCCGGAATGAATGACTTTACGACGACAGCACTTGCAGTTTTAAAAAACAGAAATCATGGAAAGCCAATAGGTCTCGCCTTTGGGACCTTATAAGTGTTTAGCCATGCAACAGTTGATGTTGTTGCACCAAGGATATTGTGCTGGATAACCAAACACTTATAAGGTCCCAAAGGCAAGACCTATTGGCTATGCCAATGCTTGTTTTATAGGGGACCGGTGGGCCCCTGCGTCTCGAAGCACGGTGCTTCCTTTTAACACTCGCGCGCGGCTTGTACACCAACCCCGCTCCTTCTTGCGGCTGCTTGTTCATGCGCTCTGCAACCGCCGAAGTAACAGACCCAACCACATCATGGGCAATGTTCGTAGCAGCCGCCTTAACATGCGGTTTTGCAATTTCATAGCCTCTTCTCAAGAACGGCATAGCTCTTCTAAACAGACTCCTGAAGAAACCCCCTAAACCAGCCCCATACATAACCGGCGACCCTTGAAAGTACGGAGGACCTCCATATCCGGCTTGGTTTCTGTAATAGTCCCTGTACATAGGCGGGTCCCCGTATGTTTTCACGACCACCATGATGCCTGCTTAATAACCGCTGTCGCGTCTCGGTCTTAAATGAAGCTTAACAATAACTTTCCCGTATTTAAAGGACACCGGCTCAGACTGATCATCGTAGATCATAATTGAAATAGTGTCAAAATGGTTTTAGAAACTGCGACATAGTCGGGTTTGTTAAATTGAATATTTACCATCGTATTATTTTCGCCCTGTACATGGACCCATCTTAACAGCGGCGAGTAACTATCACCGATCCTCTGGGCCTCTACAATATCGCTATACACATAGAGCGTATAGAACCCACCGTTAATATCAGGGCACATGTGATCCTGCTTCACCGGACTTTTCGCATGCAGCACTGTGCCTAAAACCCTTCTTAATTTACCGGAGCAGTTAAACGTCGTGGTGTGGCTTGGTGCTTTAAGAAACACCTTCCTTCTGACATTATCTAGCGACAGATGAGTATTCGGATATGTTTCGATGCTGTCTATGGCTTTGTTGACAGCGTCAACAACACTTAAAACGGTTGGGTAGTAACCGTATGGAATGCTCTCGTGCATGCTCACTGGATCCTGCTCACGCTTTATGTAAAACTTGGCCTCGCCCTGTGTAAATGTATTCCAGGTTCTAGGGTATTGGATTTCTGTTAGAGCCACCTCCCAATCCCCTTTCAGGTCCACCGGCTTAGCCAGTTTCACGGTATAATTTGAAATCTGGTTGTCGGGGAACATGCCCTTAGAAGCGTTGGATGGTAAGGTAATATAAAAGGGAGTTGTCTCCATCTTATCAACGGCTTTTAGACGGTCCTTAGCTCACACACCCTTCAGGGAGCTGGCCAACACCCAACTGTTAAATTTCTCCGGCCAGCCCCTCCATTTGACGTATGCCTGGCTGTTAGCCCCTCTACCTTTCCTTTTCAGAACCTTTTCAACCCTATACACACGGTTCGGATCATCAGGTACCATTTGTAACTCTTCCTTGTAAAAGACCCCCGACACCGCTTCCCCATCGTAGTCCTTTAACCTGTAAATATGCAGCCCTTCTTTAAGCTCCACACTTTCCACTATAAATATTTCGTCGCTAAAAGTCTGGTGGTAGCCCTTCGTAAAGACACCTTTCAATTTTGAAATCCTCACGTGATCACCTTTTTCAAAAATAGGTTTCTTCACCTTTGTTGCGAAATTACGCCCGTACACCGTTCTCCAAACAGATAAAGAATTACTAGGAGTCACCTCTACGGGGGATGTTTTGATGGTCCGGTGATAACTGGCATTATATACATCTAAAAAAGCCTGTTGTTGGCCGTAAAATACCGCCACATCTTAGACTTTAAAGTTCTGTTAAACCGTTCTACAACCGCTGCTTTCACCTCCGTGTGTGTTACAAAATGTTGAACACCGTGGTGGTTTAATAATTTCTGAAATGCCTTGTTTAAGAATTCTTTACCGGCGTCTGTTTGTAGTTTTTGAGGAATTCGGCCCTTCTCGAAGATGGCTTTAAAAGCGGCCGTGACGCTAGCTCCTCTTTTATCGCTTAGCGGTTCTGCGTAGGCGTACTTGGACAACACGTCTATGACGGTTAATATATAACAAGCGCCGTTATGTTTTGCTATATCTTGAAGGCTGATTATGTCCGCTTGCCACTGATAATCTATTTGCGCATTAACGATTGTAGGACGTCTCTTAAAACGTCTTCTGGCCGGTTTATGGAGTGAATACGCCTCCTCTCCTGATAGCCAGGTCTTGACCAGGTCTCTGCTTACCGGCTCATTTTCATCTGCAGCCCTTCTATATAGAGCTTTGATGCTTCCAAAGCTGCCAACCCCGCTTGTATCATAATAAAGTTTTCTTAACCTGGCCCCAGACATGATATCATCCGTTACAGCAAATGAAATGAAAGACGCTTGTTTTGTGTAAGGTCATTTTATTAAAAAATAAACAATACTAGCAAGACATAAGCAAAAGATGATTTACATTTTTGATAGTACGCATAGTAAGTGTGGATTAACACCTAGCCACCTTGCGGTGTAACATTCTACTACTTTGTTCTAAATACACGCTATCGTGTAACGTTAAATAAGACCTTATTTAAAATAGTCTTCGGGGGGCCAAAGACCCTATTTTTCTATTTTCTTTATACAGATTACACATACGTCTTTCTACGAGTCTTTCTATCATCTTTCTATCAAAAGACGTGCACATCGTCTGCATACACGGTAGTTTTAAGCTCGGGTCATGGGCGTATTGGATCTCGGTGAGTGCAGCTGACAAGATCCTCACCATATGAGGGTGGACATATTTCTTTTCAGTGTACAGCCCGTACACAACCCTTATCAGTTTATACACCTTGTACGGGTCTAACAAACTACAAATATATCGTATTGTTCTTGTTCTGTATGATTCGCACAAACACTCGTGCGCCGCCTGCTGAGGATCGTTCATTTGATGTCCGTGACAAAGGCTGTAAAAGTCGCGCTTGACACAGTTTAGTACCACAGCCGCGGCGAATCCCCTAACATGATGCTTGTCATAGTCGGACAATCCTGGATCTTCCTTTTCACACGTGCCGTTCTTAGAGCCGCATACACACTTGTCGCACCCATCACTGTTTTGGCATGTGGAACTTTCAGCCTGTTTTGAACACCACAGGCAATTGAAAATTACATTGCTCGCTTTTGCAGGCCGCCACTCTCCCATAGGCCTTTTGGGGGATGCTCTCTAGGGGTTCAAAAGAAGAAATATCTGCAGCGGCTCTGAAATCTTGAGAGTCGCTAATGTCCTGCGATGCCCCATCATCTTCGACGCTTGTACCCGGCTGTTGTACAATGACCTTCTCAGGATCCGTATCCTCCTGAAGATCCATGTCTTCATAGACGGGTGTGTTAGGAGGTGCTACAGCTTCTTCATCTTCCTCCATGTCCACGAAACTGCGGCCAGCATACATGATGTCACTACACGAGCCTCCACTTTCGCTGCTGTCGACCTTAATCGGGGGCATCCGCATACGCAATCCTTGAGACTGAGTTCTTCCACACGCCGACAAAGGCCATTGCCAAAACCAGTAACGTCGCAGCCCATATCCTTAGGTGTTTCTTGTTGAGCATTCTCGTCCATTACCAGGGGTGTTAAGCTGCGGTAATATCTATTGATAGTGGGCTGGGAGCCACCCAACAAGGGTCTTTTCACGAGCGGGCTGTATCTCTTCATTTTGCTATGGGCACCTTTTCGTATTCAGGCGTCTGCTTGGTGTACATGGCTCTTAAGGATGCGATATATGTATCCTAAACAGATCCTAAAAGGGGGCGTGCCCCTCTACACCACAACAAGGGCATACAGCCGTCATAGGGCTCTGGTTCGCCGACGTCTCCAAAAGCAGCCCGCCCTATGGCCGCCCCTTGGGCCATATGGTCACCTATATCCATCCTGAGGGTTTGGGACCTGCCACTTTTAAGGACACACAGACATGTCACTTTTGGGGACAGACCTGTCACTTTTAAGGACACAGCGAAGGGGCGGGGGGACCTGCGGGGGACCTGTCACTTTTGGGGACACGCATGATGAGCAATGGTATCTGCTTATACTACTCGTGGGGTTACTTTTAAAGTTGACAACATGGCTGTAGTTACACAATGGTAAATGTTCAGAAGGCAAGAGACTTTTGAGGATTGCTTATTGGGATGTTTGAACCTTATTCTGTTGTTTACAGCCAGACGCATGCATGGTGTCGATAATAATATTGGGGGTGCTTTGTCTTATCGACAGTGGCAGAGATTCCGTCAGCTGGCTCTGGGAATGGAGAAGACCAGGATGCCATGGAGCTTCAGGGTTTAGGGGACTAGGAATTTTACAGTTGATTCAGAATTCCTTGGCTGTGTCCACTAGTAAGAGCTATAGGCGGGCCTGTTCGAGTTATTAGGTAGGATGGCTAAAAGGAAAGAGACTTTTTTTTAAAGATCCATACAGTTGAGGTGGGCTGATTTAGTGAATTTCATCATTTTTTCAGAAGGGCACATCCATCAGTGATATCAATAACCAGCAAGCTGACGGAGGTAATGTTCTATGGTAAGTGTTTCTGGAATTATGACTCGGTGAAAGGAGAAGTGGAGCTTAGACATTTGACTGGATGGGCAAAAAAAGAGGGACTGAGAAGTGGTAAGAAGCGATTAATTACAGGGATTATACTGAAGGAGATTTTAACAGTCTTTCTTTAGTGATGAATGGGTTTTGTTACAGTTGTGTATGGTTTGGTTATTTTTTGACCATTAAGAATGTCTGAAATGGGAGGAAAAAAAGGCATGGTCGAGTTAGGGGAATAGGTGCAGGTTGGCCAGGATGGGGTAACAATTTGGTTAAAACAACCAAAGACTGACCAGTTGGGCAGAGCAAAATTGGTGACACTGAAAAGTTCTGGTGACCTTGCATTTTGTCCAGTTCGAGGACTGGAAGCATGCTATAGTTGTAGGGGAGAGATCAGAGGAAGGAGTTTTAAGTTCTTGGATGTCACAGAGTTGAAAACTTATCACTTTTATGGGTATTAAGAAAAGTGTTGGATGTTTTGGGTCGACCAAAGAAGCTGTTTGGAATGCATTTATTTATAAAGAGTGTGGCCAATGTAACAGACAAATTCGGTTTTCCTTGAGAACAAATTGAATGAAGCAATGGGGATGCTAGAGGTCGAATTGTTGTCATAGGTACATCAGCCTAGAGGGGTGGTCTTAGCTTGGCTCTTTTGTAATGTGAATGTTATTTTTTATGGCTATTACAGGTTGTGCTCTGGGTTCAGCAGACAGGAGGAACAATGTACTTTCATAAAATGGATGGCCAAACAGTCAGGAAAATGGCCTTCCAGAAAGCAACTGGATCTGGATGGTCGGAGGGTTGCAGCACAATGGTAGGGTGAAAGAAGGATGCAGCGCAATGGTAGGGTGAGAGAGGGATGCAGTTCAATGGTAGGGTGAGAGAAGGATGCGGTGCAATGGTAGGGTGAGAGAGGATGCAGCGCAATGGTAGGGTGAGAGAGGGATGCAGTGCAATGGTAGGGCGAGAGAGGATGCAGTACAATTGTAGGGTGAGAGAGGGATGCAGTGCAATGGTAGGGCGAGAGAGGGATGCAGTGCAATGGTAGGGTGAGAGAGGGATGCAGTGCAATGGTAGGGCGAGAGAGGGATGCAGTACAATTGTAGGGTGAGAGAGGGATGCTGTACAATGGTAGGGCGAGAGAGGGTTGCAGTACAATGGTAGGGCGAGAGGGGGATGCAGCGCAATGGTAGGGCGAGAGAGGGATGCAGCGCAATGGTAGGGCGAGAGAGGGATGCAGCGCAATGGTAGGGCGAGAGAGGGATGCAGCGCAATGGTAGGGCGAGAGAGGGATGCAGTACAATGGTAGGGTGAGAGGGAAGCAGGGCAATGGTAGGGTGAGAGAGGGATGCAGCACAATGGTAGGGCGAGAGAGGGATGCAGCGCAATGGTAGGGTGAGAGAGGGATGCAGCGCAATGGTAGGGCGAGAGAGGGATGCAGCGCAATGGTAGGGTGAAAGAGGGATGCAGCGCAATGGTAGGGCGAGAGAGGGATGCAGCGCAATGGTAGGGCGAGAGAGGGATGCAGAGCAATGGTAGGGCGAGAGAGGGATGCAGCGCAATGGTAGGGCGAGAGAGGGATGCAGCGCAATGGTAGGGCGAGAGAGGGATGCAGCGCAATGGTAGGGCGAGAGAGGGATGCAGCGCAATGGTAGGGTGAGAGAGGGATGCAGCGCAATGGTAGGGCGAGAGAGGGATGCAGCGCAATGGTAGGGCGAGAGAGGGATGCAGCGCAATGGTAGGGCGAGAGAGGGATGCAGCGCAATGGTAGGGCAAGAGAGGGATGCAGTACAATGGTAAGGCGAGAGAGGGATGCAGCGCAATGGTAGGGTGAGAGAGGGATGCAGCGCAATGGTAGGGCGAGAGAGGGATGCAGTACAATGGTAGGGCGAGAGAGGGATGCAGCGCAATGGTAGGGCGAGAGAGGGCTGCAGCACAACGTTCGGGCGAGAGAGGGATGCAGCGCAATGGTAGGGTGAGAGAGGGATGCTGTACAATGGTAGGGTGAGAGAGGGATGCAGCGCAATGGTAGGGTGAGAGAGGGATGCAGCGCAATGGTAGGGTGAGAGAGGGATGCAGTGCAATGGTAGGGCGAGAGAGGGATGCAGTGCAATGGTAGGGCGAGAGAGGGATGCAGTGCAATGGTAGGGCGAGAGAGGGATGCAGTACAATGGTAGGGCGAGAGAGGGATGTAGCGCAATGGTAGGGTGAGAGAGGGATGCAGTGCAAAGGTAGGGCGAGAGAGGGATGCAGTGCAAAGGTAGGGCGAGAGAGGGATGCAGTACAATGGTAGGGCGAGAGAGGGATGCAGTACAATGGTAGGGCGAGAGAGGGATGCAGCGCAATGGTAGGGTGAGAGAGGGATGCAGTGCAATGGTAGGGCGAGAGAGGGATGCAGTCCAATGGTAGGGCGAGAGAGGGATGCAGCGCAATGGTAGGGCGAGAGAGGGTTGCAGTGCAGTGGTAGGGTGAGAGAGGGATGCAGTACAATGGTAGGGTGAGAGAGGGATGCAGTGCAATGGTAGGGCGTGAGAGGGATGCAGCACAATGGTAGGGCGAGAGAGGGATGCAGTGCAATGGTAGGGCGAGAGAGGGATGGAGCACAATGGTAGGGTGAGAGAGGGATGCAGCACAACGGTGGGGCGAGAGAGGGATGCAGTACAATGGTAGGGTGAGAGAGGGATGCAGTGCAATGGTAGGGCGAGAGAGGGATGCAGCGCAATGGTAGGGCGAGAGAGGGATGCAGCGCAATGGTAGGGCGAGAGAGGGATGCAGCGCAATGGTAGGGCGAGAGAGGGATGCAGCACAACCGTAGGGCGAGAGAGGGATGCAGTGCAATGGGAGGGCGAGAGAGAGATGCAGTGCAATGGTAGGGCGAGAGAGAGATGCAGTGCAATGGTAGGGCGAGAGAGGGATGCAGCGCAATGGTAGGGTGAGAGGCATGCAGTGCAATGGTAGGGTGAGAGAGGGATGCAGCGCAATGGTGGGAGTGAGAGAGGGATGCAGCGCAATGGTAGGGCGAGAGAGGGATGCAGTGCAATGGTAGGGCGAGAGAGGGATGCAGGGCAATGGTAGGGTGAGAGGGTTGCAGTACAACCGTAGGGTGAGAGAGGGATGTAGCGCAATGGTAGGGTGAGAGAGGGATGCAGTGCAATGGTAGGGCGAGAGAGGGATGCAGGGCAATGGTAGGGCGAGAGAGGGTTGCAGTGCAACCTTAGGGCGAGAGAGGGATGCAGTGCAGATGACTCCTCTGCTTCTTGGCTAACTTAATTGAAGGCTGGATTGGTGCTGATTTTTGGGGGGGTTTATGTGGGAAATATGGGGAAATTATCTGGTATATGCCTCTGCACTGGTGTTTTTTTCCCAAAGGACATTAAATGATATGTACAAAGGATAAAGGGTTTATGGACTGGTATATACGTTATCTGAACAGCACTAGTACAGAGAAGGGTTTGGAAAGGGGCAAGAAATATAGACGATGAAGGGAGTTTGTGCTGAGGAACAGATGGCATGATTGCACACAGAGTAAATAAGCAGGGCGAACTTACCCTGTACCGGGCAGGAGGGGGTCCATTTATCCTTTTTAGGGAATTAGTATTATATAATGGAGCTCAAATATATGATTTCAAAGTGTGCTATGTGAGAAGTTGTGGTGTTGAACGTAGTATGTCTTTTGTAGATTGGTAGGTATGAGGTAAGAAGGTGTTGGTAGATAGTGGGTGGAGGGCAGAAACACAGCGGCGTCCAATCAGGCAAGAGAGGCGGAGTCCAGGTGCAGTTTAGGGCAAGACTCAGCAGGGCTGGGGTATGTAGGTTTGGGCAAGCGCAAGGCAGATGAACAGCACTTAATGGTGTCCATCCGAAGCCACAAGGCCGAGCACCTACCAAGGGTATGGTGCATCTCTTGGACCTGCACACACCAAAGCAACTGCTGGGGCCTGGGTAGAGAGTAATGAACACGAGTAACAACGCTAACAGAGTCAGCAAAAGAGTCACTAGCAAACATGGGAAAACCTAATAAAACATTGTAACAAGTACAAGGAGAGATAGGGTGTTTTACTTGGGCTGCCTAACAACAACGAAGAAGATTTCCGTAGGAACCTATTAATGTTGAAGTATGTTATGAACAGTGATTGGTTGCAAGGCATCATGGGTTTTGTAGTGTTTGATACTTGAACTTTATTCACTACTGTTTTACTGCAACGTGATTGACTGCTGTTGAAAATAAAGCAAGAAACGGATTGCATAATCCTCGCCTCCGGACCTGCCATAAAGCGAGGGTTGATAATGAAAATTAAAAGGACGTGGACAAGAGTTTAAAGGGGGAGTAACAGGAAGGTACTTTGGCATGACTTTAGGATGGTTTACAAGACTTACCAAATCTTATCCGGTTGTGTGTTTGTGGTGGATGTCTTGGTTACAGGGTGGTTTAAGGGTTGGGGATGTGTTAGGAAGGTTTTTAATACTAGGGAGCTGGGAAAATTAGTTGTTGCTAAGGACATGTAGGCGCAGACCTGATCCATTTAAGCATCCTTTTGCACTTACGCATTGAGCCGTCGTATCCGAAGACCATTGCTGGTATTCTCTGTAGGACGTCACCTGATTTTACTTAAACTCATACCATTTTCAGAAAAGTGTGCCACCAAAACTATTGAATTATATAAAGCAGATTAACAAATCTTGAAACATAGTATTGCATTATCACAGTGATTCAGATGCCTCAATTTTCATCCCTGCTTGGGTGAAGGCTCAAATACCCAATATGAAATTAGCTTACACAAAATGTTAAAAACACAAACATGGCATCATGGAAAAAGATGCGTAGTTACAAAAAAACAAGAAGCTATGTACTACACTATCCCAGCCTAGGGAGGCTATGACCAACCACACCCCTCGAATCAATTCAACACTGTGGGCAACTTCCAGGCAGGGCTAGAAGCTCTTGGCCACCAGCAGTTTAGCTCCCTTCCAGCTAGTCACATACCCAAACTCCCATGAAGAGAACTGAAGAACAGATAATGATGGCTGTAGGTAAGTGAGATATCATTTTGTCATTTGATAAACGACGGCACGAGAAGGGGCCAAGGGAACACGCTCTACCCCCCTAAGACTCCACGCATCCCTGGAATTGCCTCTAAGATGGTCTCCATAAAAAGATGGCAAACCCTGTCCAAAAGATGTACCCATTCCTGGCAATGGATCTGGTATTGTTCATCTGCGATAGGACATCCTTAATGTTGCCTATTGTGGAATATTTCAGCAGTCTTTGGCACAACTGGTTGAGTTTTGTTCATGACTCGATGGCAAGAATTATGTGACCAAACAGAATTTGGTATTACCTCATACCAGAGAAGTGCTGTTCCTGGTAGTCCTTTCCTAATGCTGGACCACACAGAGAGAAACATCTTGCACACTTCTCTTCTCCCTGTGGGTGATATATCATTAAGTCCTGCATGAATAATGAGAATATCCAAGAGCACTATAACTCCTGCATCCGGTGCCCTCCCTTGTTGACCTAGCAGATGCTCAAGCCGCCCTGAAAAATAGCCAACAATGGTCAAACTGCATCTCCAACTGTATCTCCATCTTAGTTCTCTGAAATCTCTCCTCCGCCCTTTTGATGAAAGAATGTCCTACCAGCAGATTTTCACTGGACCCATGGACATGACCACTGCAGAGAGAAGAATACGATTTTAAGACCTTAACAAGATTAAGTGCCCCAGATGCAAATGAACTATAGCCACAAGAAGGTTGTGATGAGGGAGGGCAAGATAAAGAAAACTGGGGGTGGGGAGATGGGTGTCAATGAGGCCTGCCATCCTCAAGGCTAAATGGAGCCTGATGACGGCATTGAGTTATCGGGGAAGTGGATTATACCTGTTGTATCTTAAGTGTACTTTACTGACACTTTCTTGGTTTTCACGTGCACAGTTTCGCATGGCAGATATTGCATTAAAGTCACATTTTTATAGTTTATACTAAACATTTTCTTTATTCTGGTTTATTTATTTCTTATTTAAAACGCAGCACAGATGCGATTGTTTATTCATTGGTTTGTTTTCAGATGAGTTTTGTGCATTCACTTCATGGATTTTATGGTGTCATGGTTCATTCACATTGTTATGTTAAATCGACTTGATATAGCACGCAACTCACCCTAGGGCATTTCGGCGCTGTTTGTGGGTCAAAGACAGAAATACGCGTGGGTGTTATTAGAATAGGTGCGCTTTCAGTTGTTTCCTGAATTTACAGTAACTGGGACAGGAACGGACGTGGAGAGGGAGCATGTTCCAGTACATGGGAGCGAGATAGGAGAAAGCCTTACCGCCACTGCGTGTTAAACGGATGCGGGGGGTCCACAGCAGGGCTTTCGAGCTGGATCTTAGATTGCGGCAGGGGTCATACGCTTTTATTCTTTTTTGCAGAAAAAGTGGGCCTTTTCCCTTTAAAGTGTTATATGAGAGGCAACAGATTTTGAAATATGCCAGTTTCCTCACCGGCAGCCAGTGTAGTTCTTTCAGCAATGGCGCCGAAGAGGTGCCCGCCGGGCAGTTGAGCACAAGCCTTGCAGCAGTGTTTTGAACAACTTGAAGCTTAGAAATAAGTGTTTCACTGACATCGGCCAACAGGGCGTTGCCATAGTCCAATCTGCTTATTACTAAGGCCTGAACCAGCGTTCTTCGGGCGGTGGTAGGAAGGTAAGGGAAGATTCTACGCAGAAGGCGTAGATAGTGGTAGCAAGAGCCCGTGGTGGCCAGGATGTGATCTCTCATGGTTAGGGCTTGGTCCAGTTTTATCCCCAGATTTATTACTGCATGATTGGGTACAGGGGAGGCACTGAGTTGCTGCGGCCACCAGTCATCAGTCCAGATGGCAGGGGCTTTGCCGATCATAATCTCGGTCTTATTAGCATTCAGCTGGAGATGGTTCTTATTCATCCAGTCTGAGATGGCTAACATGCCTGAGGAGAACCATTCTTTTTCCGCCTCCAGGTCCTGGCCAGGTGTGAACAACAGCTGAGTATCGTCCGCGTAAGAGATTATAACAAAGCCAAAACGCTCTGCGATATCCGCCAATGGGGCCATGTAAATATTAAATAAGGTAGGACACAGACATGAGCCCTGCGGCACGCCCTTATCTAGGATTGTTTTGGGTGAAGAATAAGGACCCATGATGACAGTTTGGTATCTGCCATTCAGAAAATGTTGGAGCCATTTTAGTGCCAGACCCTGAATGCCAATTTCTTGTAGCCCTCTGTCAGCCTCCTATGCGAGATGGTATCTAAGGCTGAGGAGAGGTCCAATAATACAAGTATCATTGGATTTCCTACGCCCAATTCCCAAGCATAGAGAATCAGTCACTGCCAAAAGCGCTGTCTCGAAGCTATGGCTCAAGCGGAAGCCAAATTGGGAAGGGTGAAGGATCTGGTTAGTTTCTAGATAAGTAGCCGAGCTGCTTATTGACCAGACTTTCAAGCTGTTTGCCCAAAAGAGGTAGTAAAGATATAGGCGATAGTTGCCTAGCACTTTATAATCCAAAGAAGGTTTTAGAATGGGACGTACACAGGCCGGCTTTCCATTCTGACGGGATGGTACCTGTTTTAATTGAGCAATTAAAGATCTCTAAGATTCCTGGGGCACAGAGTGTGGCACAGCAGGACATTGTTTTAGGTGGACAGGTATCCAACGGTGAACCAGACTTTGCAGATACCAAGGAGCTATGGATTTATTCCAGTGAAAAAGTTCAAAACTCTCTAAAATGTAAGGCAGTGTATTTGGCATGCTTAGGTTTGGGAGTAGGAATTTCTGGGTCTTGATTAGGACGTTATGTAACTTTGAAGATTTTATCTGGAAAAATTAGCCAGTGAGTCGCAGAAATGCTGGGACTCGGGCAAAGCTTGAGAGCACGCCGTGGGAGTGATAAAATTATGGACTATGTTGAAAACGCTTTGGACGAGTTACCCGCCTGATCGATTTGGATTGACGATATAGCCACGCCTAGCTAATTTGATGTTGTGGTGGTAACAGGTCAGCATTTGTCTGTGTATGTCCTTGTCTTGGGGGCATTTGCTCTTCGCCAGCGTTGCTCTAAGTTCCTTACATTTTGCTTTTTTTCAGTTTTTAACTCTGGGGTATACCAGGGGGCCGAGGGTCGGTGATAAGTGGCCCAGCACGGTTTAAGAGGGACAGCTGAGTCCAATGCCGTAGTAAGGGCAGAGTTAAAAGACTCCAGCAACTGCAAGACCGTTTGATTATTTTGAGGCGGATTCAGATAGAAAACTTCCTGAAAGGATTCTGCAGTAAGTTTATTCCAAGGCCTGTAGGTATCACCTACTTGTCTGCCATTCCTGATGTTAGGACGGGGATATGCTGACTGTACCTCAAGGGAATTAAATGATGATCTGTCCACATGAGGGGAATTGGGGCTCCACTACAGTCCACACGCAGTTCGTGATAGAGAATAGTAGGTCAAGTGTGTGGCCTGCGGTGAGTGGGACCCCAACTTTGGGAGAGTCCCAGGGTTCTCTAAATCAGTTAGTAGTTTCGTAACCTCCACTATGGCAAGGTCATCCCCATGGAAATTAAAATCACCTAGGAGAAGGAATTTCTTTGAAGCTAGGGCATAGGTGGCTATTTTTTCCACCAGTTGTTGGCTGAAATCGGTCTTGGGGCCAGGCGGTCTATATATTTAGGCTCCATTCCAACTATCTGTGGCGGAGACTTTTATTTTAAAAATACCCAGTTCCATAGTATCGGAAAGAAAGGTAGTAATCCAAGTGACATTTATAGTGCTTTTAAAAGCTACGGCAATAACCCCGCCCATTTTAAAACCTCAATCAAGTTTAATGAGTTTGTAGTTCTCTGGGATTGCTAGGGCAATAGCTGAGAGATTGGAAGGATTTAGCCATGTTTCTGTTAAGAAACATATGTCCGGGGACCGGGAGGTGATTGTATCCCATATTTCCGATGCATGTTTAGGTAAGGACCTTATGTTACAAAGGAAGCTTTTTAGCACATACTCAGTAGTGTTGGGGGGACTTTTCCCGGGACAATGCCCGGAGTCATAGTTACTTTGGAAGTGGCAATTATAGCAAGCCACGGGGCCTTCTAGTGAGTGTGGATAGATATTCGTGCATAGGAGTTGTACTGGGGAGCTGGTCTTGTGTTGGGCTCGTAATTGGAGTAAGGAGGCTGCTGAATAACAATGGCGCTGTATGGAGTTATTATTTACCTTAGTCGAACCAGGGGTCCTGGCTCCTGGCGATGGCCCGGACGGGCGCAGACGGGCTTGCCTTAGGTGCGCCTTCGGCGCGCCAGCGGCCCGCCAGTGGCGCACCCGCCGCACACGTCCGCTGCGCATCCGTCGCAGCATCGGTCTTATGACATTGTTGATTGCTATGAAATTATTTAAGATCAGTGATGGCTTGGTTTCAAACTGCAGCTACCATGACGAAGGGACTATTCCTGAAATGCATTGGGTGAACACTTGTATCGTTACCTAGGATGAAATGTGGATTCTAACGTGCCATAGTAAAAGGCCTGGATGGGCATTTCTTCTGCATTCAAAGTCTGAAATCACGCTGCCTCCATTGCGTAATTTTGAGATTATTGTTGAATAAATATGGATTACTGATGGTTTACTTGGAATCTCGTTGTTTGATGTTATGACTTGTGTCTGTTCATCTGTGCGGCTTGATGCTGGGCGCAACAGCGCAGCAGTTCAATTTTGGAAATTATCTTCCTTTCATGGTATCCCTATGCTTTTGGTCGCTCCATGAAACCTTGCAGAGCAGAACTGCAGACTTTAAAACCGGTTGAGCCCAGGATGAAGAAATGCTTGAGGTAAACAGCTATGTTATCCCAGCAGAGAAAATCCATCGACGCATATTCCAGAAAACAGCTAAAGGTCTCACTTTGTCTCAAGCAATAGAGGAGCATATGGACATGCGCTTGCGTATGTAGTATTTACCCCGAAATGTGAAATCCAAGAGGTGGAATCTTCTGGGTGAACTGGCAGCAACTGGAAAGCTGACTTAATGTCTGACGTGACCATTGGGGGCTCTATGATCAACTTAGGCTGTCACTTTATGGAACGAGACGTACTGGACAGTGCAGGAGGTGGGATCTAAGCCTTAAATGAATGACCACCCCATCAGGAAGGACAAATTGTGAATCAAGCTGAATGCTCCCTTTACTTTTTAGGAACCAATTTTAGCAGGAATGCTAAAAGGGCCCTTCGCCCTTCTTATCTTGCCAGCTCATTCCTCCTAGTCAATGTTTCCCTTATCGGTACAAAGGAAAAGGATGAATGATTGCAGGCGAAAGGCGGGGTGAGACATTCTTGAGGGAATGTGAAAGCCATCCCTGATACCATAATACAAAGTATGCACGGTTTGAGCAGGATTGTATCTTCTGCTGCCTTTCCAAAGAATCCTCAATAAGTTTCGGCTGGCTCGTTATGAATTCTGTGTTTTTTAGAAAATTTGGTTTCAGGGTGTCCCTTGAATTTACACGCTAACCCTTTATTGCACTCCTCCCTGTTAAACTGTCAGTATACGCTTTTCTTACCTCCACTCATCCGCCTGTGATAAAACAAGCGGTTGTATTTAGCTATTCTAGCACCTACATTAAATTCTGCATACCAGATATTTATCTCTCCATGATTCCTGGTTATTCCTGGGAGATCGCATTCATCTGCCTAAATTTCATATCAAGTGAGTCAAGGGAGAGTGAAACCTCACAATTCTAATTCCAGAGTCTCACTGGTCAATTTTTAAGAGACCCTAACCCACTAGTTCCAACCAGTAGTGTATATCATCTGCGCTGGTGTATCCTAGTGGATAGTTTCATCATCGGTCCCCTACCTGGACATGGGAGTAGTCCAGGTAGGTAAAACCTCCACCAGGAAGGAGAGTTTCTGGATGTAGAATTTGGTGGGAGCTGTGGAAAAAGTGATTAAAAAATTGCAACCTTTGCCGATATAAGCAACTTTAATATATATATTGGAATAGGGGTAAGGTTAAAAACCAAAGAGATGTGTGGGGATGTACTACTAATCCTCACATCTCACATGGGTGGTCTACATGTTTCAGTCTTCTATGCCCTGCTGGGTCTGTCCACGTTCGTCAAGACCTAATGAGACCAGTTCCCTTTTTCTGGCGTAGGGGCAATGCCCTCCAGTTCTCTAAAGATATTACTGTAAGTGTATTTACTCACGTTTCTTCAAAGATATTGCTTGTCGCCCATATTCTGGGGGGGAAACTAAAGAAAACAATTGGAAAACAAAACTATAAATAGAACTCCACAACTGGTCATATTCAGTGTCAGCGGTACACCTTTGTGCACCCTATGACAAATGGTAATTACCACCAGTGATAAAGTTATGCAATACTGTATATGTCACATAAAGCATTCTTGTAGTGAAGAGGATACTGTAGTAGGGTTGGGGTCGTTGTTATACTCGTGTATGTTAGTTCTTTCCATTGGTTTTGGTTTGCCCAGAGGATGATATTTAAAAAGATGTTTAAGAGTGGTGTCGCTCTGTTGAATGTTCACCTTTACCTAGGTACTTAAATAGTATGGTGGCCTTTCTAAAGTAGCAGTGACAAAATTCAGATTGTTATGCCAGTATGGATATGTGTTGAGAGCGGTGTCTCTAAGCAGTAAAGTACTTTCAGGATCACCATGTTGCCTTTCAGTTTTTAATAGCGTAATCTAGTCACCCAGAGAGAATCGTGCTCCCTTATGCGAAGAGCGAAACATATATCTTAAAATGGGCTTAGAAATGCCCCATAGAATGCAAAGCCCTACACTGCTCCACTTCAGGAAGGATCTCAAGACCTGGCTCTTCAGATGACCACAGCACCCTACGGAGCCGCCCCCGCCCCTCTTGCCTTGAGACCCTCACAGATGAGTAGTCGCACCTTACAAACCACTGATTGATTGAGGTTGAGGCAGGCGGTCTGATAATCACACACTGCAAAGTTTAAAAAACATGTATCAAAAGTTGTGTCAGCAGAAACTTATTAATAGGCAAAAATATGTTGGCAAGATAAAATTAAAAGTCATGCCATGCCTCCATAGCTCTTACTTACTTCATCAATGACCTGGCTCCACGTCATCGAACGCATCCTCCCCCGTCCTGCATGTTGATGCTAAATGAGCAAGGCGGGGTTTTTAAATGGGGCCACAGGCCCTTCATTAGTCAGTGCCCACCTACTCGCTATAGTGCAAGTAGCGTCATGTGTTCATGTGGGAGGGGGTTCTATTGGTAAATAGCGACAACAGACTAGGTGTTGTGAGGAGATGAGAAATAGAAGAGAGAGTAGTACGTCTCTATCAAAGTCATGGTTTAGACAATAACAACCATTCAGCATATACTTACTTACCGTGATGTCTGTTCATTTAATACATTCTCCGCATGATGCATTGGCATTAAGGCTTGTTTTAATTTCTCGTCCGTCTATATTCGTATTTTAGTTAGTTATGAAGTCAGTATTTGGTATGGTAAAGGTTGAACATAAATCACACTAAGAAGTGTGTTTAAATGAATGATGTTGAGTCCTGGGGGTGGACTGTTCCGCTAAACAATGTCACTGAGTTTGTGATTGGACTGCTTTAAGCGCTGGGATACCTCCGGGTAACCATGCACTCTACAAATGCTGATTCATTCATATGGGGGCTCAAAGTCAATTACTCAGAAATGGGCTGGATGTCAGGTTTTCAAAGAAACCTCACCATATGCGTACCCCAGGATTATTGATTTATGAGGGTTCGTTAATGGGCATTTTCTTGGAAGTTCATTGGCATATGTATTGATTTTAGTAAGTACATAGTTCCACATGCAAGTAATTGATCTTGTGTTCTATACAGGTCACTGGTGTTTATATAGGATTCTAGTCGCACGTAGTTCCACATGGAAAGTAATTAACCTGGTGTTCTTTACAGGTATGAGTCTGATCAGTCTTTTCTTTAAGTCATGAAGAGTCATCGGACGCATCTTTGTGACTTGGAGAGACCATGGTAACTAATATTAACAAGTGAGAGGGGGCTAACCAGGGATGTTATCATTAAGGCAATTTCTGAAAGTTTTCAAGCAGCACATCCAACATTGTTCTTTTTGTAAAAGGAAGCTTTCAGCATTACTGTTCGTGTGGTCCAATGTCTCCAGGATCACCCATTGGAGTTCGTTTACACTGTGTTTGGCTGACAGATAATGGTTACTCATGTGAGTTATTTTCTTGCCTCTAATGTTGCTTCTATGTTCCCCTATTCGGGTTTTTATCTTTCTGCAGGTCATTCCTATGTACCTGAGATCACATGGCCAAGTGATCATGCAGATCAAATGGATAGTATTACAGTTGGGGGGTGTCTCCATAGGGTCCATTTAAAGTTGATGTCTAGATCTAGAACCTTGGTGGCTTTTCTTAGGTGCCACACAACAGGATCCGCACGGGTAATGGCCTATGACTGGTTGTAGGCCATATGCTAAGGATAGTGTGTTGGTTCTTTTATGTGGCCTAGGTGGTAGTTTATGAACTAGTTGGTCGCGTATGTTTCTTCCCCTTTTATGATCAAATTTAGTTTTTGTCCAATTCAGTGATCCTGAGTTAATTATGCTCCAGTTCTTATTATTCCCTTTTCAATGTGATTGAAGGCAATGTTATAACTATTTCCACCACAATTTGCCACCGGATGAATCTATACATACCTGCGCATCCATCAAGATTTCCCCCCCCCCATGTTTAGACCACCTTTATTAGGGAGAGGTCAGAACTCCCAAAGAGGGAGAAAAAAAAAGAAAGAAATCCGATGGAAGGATATGGACCAAGGCATCCAAACCAGGAGAGGGACAAAAGACCAAACACCAGGGACGAGCTCAAGCTCTCATTAGTGTTTAATCTTACAGATATGACTTCAACAGAAGAACAAATATCAGTCCGGAGCAAAGGTTTAGGCTTTGTCCCGACCCCTACCTTTGATCGGTTTGCTTGCAGGAAAAGCTGGTGAGCTTTTCTTGCATGAAGTGCCTCATGAACAAGTTACTTACCTTTGGTAACATCGTATCTGGTAGAAACTGTATCTAGCTTTAGATTCCTTAACTTATAATATTCTCCCGCATTAGACTGGATCCAGAAAATCTTGAGCAATAGCTCTGTGTGCCAGAAAGTGGTGCTGATCTGCGCTGGAAGTGAAGTGTGCAAGGCCTACATAGGTGCCACCCCAGCACACTGATAGTTTCTTTACAGGACTGTTTCCGCTCTGGAAGCACAGAGCCACGTCGGAAGCTTGATTGACCAGTGTGCAGATGCTAAGGGCCTACTGGGACATTTTAGGTAGAGGAACCGGTTCACAGAATGGGAAGGATTGGTGGCTCGATAAGGAATCTGTAGCTAGATAGAGTCAACCAGATAAGGTGTCACCCAAGGGAAGTAGCTTGTTCATCTGATAGGAACTTCTGGCCACAGATTCCTTACCTTAGGATAGATACCAAAGCAATACTTCCCCGTAGGTGGGTTTTCGAAGTGGTTCAGACCATAAAGTCCAGGAGAACTGAATGGGCAAAGTGCTTGTTGCAACGGACCTGGCTCTCAAGGCAGTAGTGTTTGGTAAAAGTGTAAAGGATGCCCACGTATCAGCCTGACAGATGTCCAGACAGGGACTTCACAAGCTAATGCATTGATCGCAGCTTTGGCTCTGGTAAAATGAGCCTGCAAGTCCTCATGAGGTTGCTTCTTGGCCAGTGCATAGCGATCCATCCAGGAATGGTCCACTTCTGCACCGCTTTCCCTTTCTTCGCAACTGTGAACCCAACAAAGAGCCGATCATCTACCTGATATCCTTTGGTGCAATCAAGACAGAAGGGCAAGACTCTTTTCAGGTCCAGATGGTGGAGTCTCTCCTGCTCCTTTGACAGGTGTGGTGGAGCAAAGAAGGTCGGCAGTGTGATACTTTGGCTGACATGGATAGGTGTCACTACTTTTGGTAAGAAACGGGTGCGAAGAACCAGTTTATCTGAGAAGAAGCTGGTATATGGAGGTTGGACAGAGCCTGTAACTCGCTGATCCTCCTGGCTGATGTGATGGCCACCAAGAGTCAGAGAGGATAACTAAGCAGGGGTGCAAATGGGGAACATGTTAGGTAGGACAGCACCAAATTAAAGTCTCATTGGGGCATAACAAAAGGCTTTGAAGGGAACATGCGTTAAAAACCTTTCAGGAAATGTGTCACAACAGGTGACTTGAACAGGCAATGTTGATCCGGCAACCGCAAGAAATCCCATATGGTTGAAAGATACCCCATAACAGTTCCCAGAGCAAGGCCCTGCCGGGCTAAGGACAGAAAAAAACACCACCACTTCGGACAAGGGTGCAGATAGTGGATCAATATGTTTCCCAGCGCACCATGCCAAAAACTTGCCCCAATGGCAGGCATAAACGGTCTTTGTCAATGGGCACCTTGATGCGAAGATGACCTAACATACTTTGGAAGGGAGATCAAAGATTCAACTGCCACAAATCAATCTCCACGCATGAAAGCAAAGCGTACATAGGTTCGGCTGAAGGACCCTGCCCTGTTGCTGCAACAGGAGATCCCTTCCAAAAGGGGGCCTGTTCGGAGGACTGTTGCTCATGCTCAGGAGTTCAGGATACCATACTCTCCGAGCCCAATCCGGAGTCACTAGGATGACTTGGGCCCAGTTTGTCCTGATCTTCTTCAGAACTCAGGGCAGAAATGGTATCAGAGGAAAGGTGTATAGGAATCTCGTGACAAAATGCATCTCAGAGCAAATGCCGCCTTGGAAACTCCAGTGCTCAGAAGTGCTGACATTGCGCGTTCTAGGCAGTGGTGAATAGATCTAACCAAGGTTTTCCGCAGCTGTGGAAGAGACCTTGCATCAACTCTGGATGGAAATGCCATTCATGATCGGCAAAGCATTGATGGCTAAGTTCATCCACCCTGACATTCACAGAGCCCACCCGGTGTTGTACGACCAGAAAAATGTTTTACAGTCCAGCCATGTCCAGAGGTTCAGGGCCTCCTGACACAGGGTCTACAGCCCCGTTCCACCCTGATTGTTGCAGTACCACATGGTGGTAGTATTATTTGCGTGAACACCTGAACCAGCCTCCCCTTGAAGGATGGGAGGAAGGATTTCAATGCGAAGCACATCGCTCTCAACTCCAAGTTGATGTGGAGCTGAATCCAGACTCCTCTGATCTCTACCTCTCCCACATGGTCACCCCCAACCCAGGAGTGAAAGGAGAGGAGTCTGCTGCGGATATAGTTGCGGATCCTCAGCCACTACCACAGATCTGATGCAGTACCCTCCAATATCTAGACCAGGTCGGAAAGATTTCCCTGATGCTGCGCCCACTGGGACTTCAGGTCCCACTGTAAAGACCGCATATGCCAGTGGGCATGCTTTACCAGCAGGATGCTGGAGGCCAGAAGCCCCAGCAGCCTCAGAGTCACTCTCACCGAAATCCAGGACAGAGACTGAAACATCAAAATTGCGCTGTGACCAGAATGGCTCTGAAGAAAGGGAGTGTCAGAGAGGGAGTCAGTTGTGACTTCGGCACATTTATAATGAACAGTAGCGAATACAGGAGCTTTCCCATAGGCTGGATTTGAGTGATGACTGCCTGGGACGAGCCCACCTTCAACAGGCAGTCGTCGAGGTAGTGGAAGACTGGAACTCCCTGAACTACGCAGATGGGCTGCAACCACTTTCATGGACACCTGAGAGGGAGAGGCACTGTAAGACCAAAGGGGACCACAGCAAACTGAAAGTGCTTGTGGCCTACCGTGAACCAACCACAAGTAGCGATTTGGGCTGGCAGAACGGGTATATGAAAATATGCGCCCTGCAAGTCCAGCGCCACCATCCAGTCTCCCGGATCTAGGGCAGAGAGGACCTGAGCCAATGTAAGCATTTTGAATTTATCCTTTTTCAGGAAGTAGTTGAGAGGGCATAGATCTAGTATAGGGCGAAGACACCCATCTTTCTTCTGCACCAGAAAGTAGAAGGAATAGTGACTGCGTCCTACTTCTGATGTCGGCACCCTCTTGATGGCTTTTTGTCCAAAAGAGCCTGCACTTCCTGACTCAGCAGGGAGAGATGGCCCTCCGTCAGCTGATCTGAGGATGGTGGCGTGGGGGGGAGGGGTTTCCGTGAATGGAAGGGTGCATCTCCGCTGAACAATTTGGAGCTCCCACTTGTCTGAAATTATGGTTTGCCAGTGGCGTAGGCAGGTGGTGCTTGATCCTGCCGTCAACCGGTTGCCTGTGATGTTGTGAGGGAACATTAAGGGGGTTTGGAGTCTGAAGCTGCAGGGGGGGATGGGTGGGGGGAGGTGTAAGACTGGCTGAATGAGCAGATCTCTGGCCTTGGGACCCTGGAGGCTTGTAGGAGCCCCGTCCTTGGCCACAGAAGGACTGGGGAGTCTGTTGTTCATGGTGGCTGGGTGGAAATTGATGGAGTTGGTAGCCCCTATCATCGTCACAAAAGAAGCAAAAGGCAGAGTGTGGCTGGCTTGGGACCATGGTGAGTCCCAACAACCGGGCGGTGGCTCTACTGTCCTTGAAGCGCTCAAGTGCTTAATCAACCTTGTTGCCGAACAGACAAGTGGCACTAAAGGAAATGTCCATAAGGTATGCCTAGCCATTCAAGGAGAAGCCAGTTGAGCTCAGCTAGGTGTGGCGATGAAGAGCCACAGACTAAGCAATCGCTCTACCCAGCACATCTGTTGTGTCCAGTATGCAGCGTATTGTGAACTCTGCTGCCTCCCTGCCATCGGCAATAGCCTGGGTCAGGATGGCTTTTGCCTCCTCCAAGACCATGGGCAGCACTTGCACAATCAAGTCCCATACTGTGTGAGTAAACCGGCCCAAGAGGGATGTGGTGTTCACTGACTGCTGTACAAGGCTGGTGGTAGAGAATATTCTCTTACCAAAGGTACCCTGCCTCTTGGATTCCCTATTCGGTGGCATGGTAGGGAATGCGCAATGGTTAACAGAGTGAGGAAAGCTGGATTCCCAAGAGCAGGGAGGTGGCAGCAGGCAATCGTCCTGTGCACATGAGAGCCTGTTCCCGGCTTGACCCAGGCCCCGAGCAAGACATCAGTGAGGACTTCATTGAAGGGGAGGAGGGGCTCCGTATAGGATAGCCCGGGTTGAAGCACCTTCTTCAAGACATTGGTGTTGACCTCGACGGCAGCATAAGGTCGAGGACCTCAGCAGCCCTCTCCACCACCATAGCAAAGGAAGCCTCTTCCTCCGTTGCCACATTAGGAGGAGAGACCAGACCAGTGTGACAAGGTATCCAGATCACTGGCTTCAGCCAGTTTCTCATACCCGTTATCCTCGGCCAAGGGTTTCTCGGGGTCAGGATAACATAAGGATCCTTAGATTCCCCCCAAGCATATTCCTCACAGGGCCAGTCAGAAAAAGGAGGCACTGATCCCAACCCAGAAGGTCTTAGCGCAGGCGGCGCCAGTGTCGACGTCGGACGACATCTGTCTGGCTCTGCATCAGAGTTGGTAATAACTATGGGGTCGGCACCGCCGAAGGGTGTCGGTAGTGAAGGAAACTGCACCACTGGACTGAACCCTGATGAAGGTTGTTGATTCGCGACGGGAGTGGGTCTGGATTCAGGAATGGATCCAAAGGGCTTGACTGGTGCCGAAAGCTAACCCGCTGGTGGACACCCAGCCGGAGTACTTTCTGAACCCGTGGGGCCCAAAGATGCTCCAGAGGGGTCAGCGCGCCCAAAGACGAGGTGCAAGCCTCATAAAATACCTTCACTGGGCAGGAGTCCCTTCAGCAGCAGGATATTCAGGGAGGTGTGGAGCAGAGCCAGGCACAGGCTTCGCAAGGGAAGTGTGGGAGCCTGACCTAGACTTGTTGCATCATTCCTATGCCTTGTCCGATGATTTGGACCGGCACAGTGAAATCGAAGAACAATTTGATTTCCTGTTCTTCTTCTCTTCTGCATATACCCAATGGCTATTTGGATCTCAAACAATGATCGGTGGGAACAACTCAGAGAGTGGGCCCGGGACCCTCTACTCGACCGGGACCTAGAGTGGCACGGAGTCGTCTTGTGTCAAGCGACCAAAAGATTCAACGCTCATTCCTGGATTGCTTTGGAATTCATCGTGCAGCAGTCAAAGCAGGCCTTGGAGTCCATAAACAAACCAAGTAGGGGTCTGTCACAAATATCTCCCTGTGGCAGGCTCCACAGGGTTTATAACCCACAGGCACACTGGGAGTAAAAGCTCCAAAAAGGTTTGAGAAGAAGTTAAAAAAATCAAATAAAAAAATGACTAACATACCTGGATAAAGAATGGAACGGATATCAGCACGCTGGGGTGGTACATAGGATGCCTTATACATGCAAGAAAGAGGAGTTGCCTGGTAGCAGTAACATGAAGCTAAAGCTACATACTGTTGATGATGCCTTTTTACATGCCTCATCTGATGCCTTGGCACTGGGTGTACTGCCAACTTTTGAGATTGGCGAATTATGAAGCCTCGATACCAGCTGGCCTTGCTGAAAGATGCCTTTGTAAGTCTTGCCTACATTTAACTTTAGATTGCTGTTGTCGAATATATATTGTCTACAATACAGCAAATAGAGTGGGCTTTGGGTCCGCTCCTTGCTCATGGTTTCTTGTCTATCTCAGTTCGATGTTCCTAATTCAGTAACTTTCCTTCCTATTCTTGTTTTAGTCTCACCCATCCTGGAGAATAGCTACCAGTGTATCCTTCACTGATCACATTGGGAAGGTTTTTTTTATTAGTGTTTTAGCTCTCCATGGGACAGCATATCTTTTCTTGCTGCCTCCTCACTCCACTCTTTTTGCTGCTTACTATCACCCTCTCCCTTGACCAGTGCTCTCCTAGTTCATTTTTTCTTTTCTGAAGTAGATTGCTTTTGCGAAGGCTTCAGCTGCCCAATGCCACAGGGGTGCTAGCTTCACTATTCATTTGTTACTCTCCTACCCCTCCCCTTCCTGTGCATGTTCAGGGCCAGGTCCCTCCGGGTCTCAGTCCCGGCAGAAATTGAAAACGGACATGGAAATGGGTCCATATAGGCCCCTATGTTCATTTTCATAAATTTACTGCAAAAACTGTGGGCATGGCCTGGCAACATGGCCGACAGCACGTGAGCTCTTGCCCAGCCGGGAGACTTTCTCCCCTGTATCCTGCCCAAAGTGGCATAATTCGCTATGATATAGACGCAGCAAATATCACCTGAGCTGTTTCTGGCCCCAGTTCCCGGACGATTGAGGCGAATACGGGATATTCTTTGACTGCAGCCTAGTTGGGCCTTCGGTCTCCTGGCGGACCCGGAGGTGCGGAGCAGAAGGTGCCTCTCTGGGACTAGGGACGAGAGTCCAAGCAGTTACGGACTCCGTCCGGGCTTGTGTGGCTGGAGGAGACCGTTCCGGAGGTGGTGGTGAGGACCGGCTAGCCCAGTGGTGCAGTTGAAGGGAGCGCTGCGACAGACCTGTGGACAACCGATGCAGGGCCCTCACTGCAGAAGCCGGAGGCCAAGGGAAATTGTTGAGCGCGCAGGGCACTGGAGCGGTGACAGGACCAGAGGCGGAGTGAAGGCTGCTGACCCCGAAGGGCTGACACACGTTGGCTGGCACCCTTTGTGCCCGGGGGCCATGCTTGCGGGGGAGCTGGTCCTTCCTTGAGGGCCCCGTCGGGTGTGACGTCACCCTGGGCCCGGTAAATGTGCCTGCCCCGACAACGCTGCCAGGGCACCTCATGGTCCCTAGGCTGCTGAAGGGGGTTTGCTGGGGCCAGGAGGCAGACATCAGAGCTTGGAGAGAAGCGAAGCAGGAGTTGACTGGCCTCCTTCCCTGTGCGGTGTAGCATCCCACCACCTCATAAAAATTCACCCTGTGGTCCCAGTGGCCCCTTGATCTCTCCTACATAATTCGAGGCAGTGAATTGGGGGGGGCACCACGATCATCCCTCTGAACCCCCACAGGGAAGCTGGATGCCCTACAGGTTAATGACGCCGTAGTGAGTACATGGGGCATGGGCTGATAGTGAAGTCCTGGGCTTGCTAACGGGGGGCCGCACACAACCAGTGACTCTGGAATCTAGTAGCACCCTCCCTACAGAGTGGTGAGACTGGTACAAGGGCCACTAACATGGTGCCGGCTGCCTGATATTACTTACGCCGGGTGTTGATGTGCTGTGCATTGAAACTTGGAAACCTGAAGAGTTTGGGATCCCCTGGCATTCTTGATCCTTGCCGTCCGTCGCCACCTGGGGGCCCGTGGTGCACCTTGGGGGCTGCAATATCCCCCCTGCCTCTTTGAGGGTTGTTACTTGGGCCCTGTGGCCTAGTGGGAAGACCGATAGAACTGTGGCGCTTAATTGGCTGGTGGAGTACACTCAAGATAAGGCATAGGGACTAGGAGGTGTCCGGGCTAGTGCTTCAGACCCTGCTTTACAGCCGGCCACCAAACCGCTGCTGCCCTGGGCCCCGCTCCTTTGGAGTGTTCCATATGACAGAGCGGTGCATGGTCTTGTGCGGTCGCGCCTCCAGGATTCTCTGACCTCTAGCGCTGAAAATCAGCTGTGCATTATGTGGACACTATTGCGACAACCATTATGGGTACAGACAAAACTGCACAATCACAGGCGATGAACACTTACGCAATATACCACCCCACAACAGCCTACCCACAGGTTAACAAGGCAGTTGGGTGCTGCGTACACAGGGGACTCGGGGGGTGGGGGGGGTGGAGAGCACCTCAGAGCCCTCGAGGGCGAACCTACTGGCGGCTATCTAGGGATCACATATGACATTGGAACACCAAATAGATGCAGTGTCAATATATGTTAATCTGCTGAGAGCTGATTTACGAAAAGTCTCCAATAAGGTAACCAATGCTGAAACTAACAATGAGACCCTGCAGGGGGAGGTGGCGACCTTGAAGAGTCAGATGGCCACAATGACTACCACGGTTGCGGACCTGGGCAGGAGAGTGGAGGATGCGAAGGGTCCTTCCCGCTGCATCAACATTCAGGTGTTGGGTTTTCCAGAGAAAGCAGAGGGCTCATCTACGGAGCATTTCTTGGAGGACTGGATTAGATCATCCCAGCAACCACGGGGCCTTTCTGACATCTTTGTAATTGAACGGGCCCACAGGGCCACGGGCCCACTACCGCATCTGGTGCCCCCAACCCCCCCCCCCACCCGCCCGCCACCCCTGTGCCATCATTGCGAAGGACCTCAAATATCGGTACAGGGATTGCATCTTGAGAGCAGCTAGGGAACAAGTAGTCCCTCGATTTGAGAACTATAACATAGCTGTCTTTCTGGATTTTACAAAACTGGTTCAGGAACACACAAGTCTTTCATGGCTGCCAAACAGAAACTGAGAGCAATGGAGTTGAGATATATGTTACTGTATCTGGCTAAGTTCAAAGTCCTGCACAATGATAAAGCCTACTTTTTCGAAACACCCAAAGATGTTTGGGAGTAGCTTGAGGTTAAAGATGCTGCTGCTACTTCGACTGGCGTTACTGTCAGCGGAAATGGCCCCCATGCCACCCCTGCAAGGACCTGCACCGGCATGAACAATCCAAAGTTGTCTCACTTGGGCTCTGACAGACTAAGTATAGGGGAGGACGGAGCAATACATTTAATACTCCCGGCATCCTCTGAGATAGGTGGAAAGTCACCTGACCGAGCGTCATCATGGCTACTGCATCGAGGGCTCCGAGCCCAACATCCGAGATGATTCCAGACACAGCTATGATGGAGGGTGGGACTAGGGAGGGTTGAGAGAACCTGTTTAAGCGCCATTAAGAGGTGATTTGTTTGCACAGTTGGAGGCATACTCATGTGGGAAATGGCATTTCATAAATAAAAAAATTGGGGGGGAGTTTTATATAGCACAAACTAGACCCGAGACATTGGGTATCAGAGCGATTTACATGAGCACCAGTTTCGTTACAGATGGACACATTTATTTTTGTTATGCACAGGGAGATTAAGTGATTTGCCCAGAATCACAGGATGTTGAGCGTCGTTGCCGAGACTCGAACCCGGTTCCCTAGCTTTGAGGTCGACCGCTCTAGCCGTAAGGCTACATCCTCTCCCCAACATGAAAATGTTTGGTAAGTCTAATTTTTCACTGCTGATTATTCACTCGTGTACTGTGGCTGCATGCTGTACTTGCGGTTGGGGGTACTCTGGATTGTGGATGATCCATTGAGCCACACATGGGTGCCTTTTGCTTGAGTTTTCAAGTACAGGGATGATGGCAGGGGTGCCTGGCTGGGAGGGAGGTTGTTTTTTTGCTTCAGTTAGTAGGTCCCCGTTGAACCAAGTGGTGTGTTGTGTTTGTCCTGACACGACTGTGGGTGGGCTCCTGTAGTCATATGTTGGCACTATAGTTGCCAGTGAGGGGGGTGGGGCATGGGCAGTTTGTTTCTCAAGTTCTGTGTGAGAAAAGTTTTCAGGTTTTTACAAGGGGGGTGTAGCCATCTTAGCATGTGGGTATCTCAGCAAACGGGACATCAGAACCTACGACCATAAATTCTAACTATAAACTTCCCTCCTGGAATGTTAGAGAGCTCGGCCCTTGTATAAAACGCTATAGAGTGCTGTCACTTCTCAAACGTCATAGGGGGTAGTATGGCATGTCTCCAGGAGACCCACTTAACTGAGACCGAAACTAAAAAGCTTGCAAAAAAATGGAGGAGGCATACATATTATGCTACTTACTTGTCGTTCTCTAGAGGGGCGCTGGTGTGGATAGCCCCCCCCCCCCCCGAGGTGCAGTTTGCATTGACATATCGAGGCTCATGTAGAGGGACGACACATACTGGTTCAGGGTGCATTAGATGGCCAGCAAATGGTGGTCATTAATTCATATGGTCCCAATACTGAGGATGACTCCTTTCATTGATGACTACTACACTGATGGATGTAATATTGGCTGCAAGTGGGGTTGATATGTCCCGGGTGGGTGATTTTAATTGTGTGGGAAATGGGGATTTGGATTGCCACCTCACCAGACAGGGCACTAAACCTAGGATGACAACCAGATTGGTCAAAGTTATGTTTCAACTGGGGTTCAGCAACGTCTGGAGAAATGCTCACCCGGGGCACCGGGAATATACCGGTCACTCGGCCACACATGGTACCTTTAGCAGGTTGGAGTGAATACTGGTAACGCAACAGACCGCCACCAGGGCTCAGGAGGTAGTGCATCTGACAATATTTATCTCATCATGCACCAGTTGCATATGGATTCCAATGGAGGGGAAGCCCCTGTTCTCCCTACTCATGGAGATTCCCATCTGAGATATTGCAGGACCAGATGGGTAGGGAAACAATAGAGTCCCTAACAGGCTATATTGACACAAACTGGACTACCACCCAGATTCACGCGACAGAATGGGAGGTGCTGAGGGGTAGATGTGTGGGTCTTTCTTGTGGAGTGCGATGCACCCTACAATCAGAACTCCTTCATAAGGAGGAAGCCTTGGCAGCCTTACAGAGGCAGTCAGGTGGGGAAAGCGTGGACAGGAAACTGAAACAGAGCTATTGAGGCAGCTGACGGAAACTAGGGGCATGTTACAGCATTACACGTTGAAATCAAATCAACAACTGCTTCAGTGAGAGGAAAACAGATCGGGCCTGATAATGGCCTGGACCCTTTGCTGTGAGCTGCCCCGTACCCCTGTATTCCACCATACCAAGCCCCTGGGAGGTGAGGCACGAATCCAAAGTGACATACTGGAGGTGTTTCGGGGGCACTTGGAGCAGGTGTACACCAGCCTAGGGGACCCGGACCATGATCAACTCTTGGACTATTTGACAGGGACACAGATCCCACAGCAGGATAACGTGGCACGGCAGGAACTGGATGCAGAACTCACCGTAGAGGAGGTTCGGGCGGCTATAAAGTCTCTGCCAAAGGGCAAAATGCCAGGAAAAGACGGCTTTACAGCCAAAATTTATAAGGGCTATAGTACAGTGGTGGCTCCATGCTTTCTCGTGGTTTATATAGAAGCACTAGCTAAGAAAGTACTCCCGACCTCAATGCTTGAAGGTACCATTGCGATCATCTTGAAACCTGGTGCAGTGGCATCTGACCCGTCCTCCTATCGTCCAATCAGGATGGTAAATATTGACATAACGATCCAGTGTAAAGTTCTCACATTGCGATTGGGACCAGAAATTATCAGGCTGGTCCACCCAGACCACTGTGGGTTCATACCCGGGCGGAGCACTACCATGAATATTTGGCGGTTAATGCATGTTATGCATAAAGTGATCAGACAGGGAGGGAGATTAGCCTTGGTATCTGACATTGCCGAGTCATTTGACACCGTGAACTGGCGGTACCTTCTGGCGGTCCTGGAGGCAATGGGGTTTGGCCCTCGATTTAGAAACTGGGTGAGTTTGCTATACACCGAACTCAGGGGCAGATTGGGTAGACTATGCTCCGTCCCATAGGTTGGGAGGGGCACACTACAGGGGTGCCCATTGTCACCCCTGTTGTTTGCGATGGCACTGGAACCTCTGGCCCTGAGACTCAGAAGGGACATGAAGAGTTGGGGAATTCGATTGGGAGCAGCGGATCCTCTAATCTCACTCTATGCGGACGACACACTTTTCTATCTGACGGCTCTGAGGGAATCGCTTCTCTTGCTTCTGGAACATTTCAACACCTTTGGGGACATTTCAGCATTGTGTATTAATACAAATAAGTCTTTCATATTCCCTTTGGGCCGGCCAGCGACACAAGACCCCATTTCATTGCCGGATTTGCCATTGAGCTGAGAAACTGTTCATTTTCACTATTTGGGGATGATGGTAGCCCACACGGTCCAGAAGCGGAACCAATACAATATTGCTCGCATGACAGAGGGCTTAACTAAGTTGGTGCAGTTCTGGATCTTGCTCCCCCTGTCGCTTATGAGACGTGTAGCAGTGGTGAAAATGGTGTTCTTGTCACCCTGCCTATATACTTTACAGCCCTCTTTAGACACACTACCTAGGACAGTCTTTAAGTGTCTACACTCCTTATTAACAACGTTAGTGTGGGTGGGAGGTCGGAGCAGGTGACCCGCGATACTCTTCACCTACTTTAGAAGGATGGGGTATTGGCACTTCCCAATATGGAAGTGTACTATCTAGCATCTCAACTGCAACATGCAGAACACTGGTTGTCTGATGTGGACAACTGGTAAAAGGATTTACTCACGGATGACTCATGGGAGGGGACGCTGCCACAGTTGCTTCACGGAGGTGGGAGAGGTGACACCGCGGTGCCATATCTATTCAAACACACATCACTGTGGGATCTTGCAGTAAAAGTAGTGCTCAGACGTGCCCCTTTCACATGAGTTTATTTTCTGAGACCTCCCAGGGTTCTGTCTGTTGACCACCACGGATGATGCCAGTAGGAAATGGTTGTGAGTATAACCCCCTCCTTCTTGTTAATGATTAAATAGGCACAAGGAGATCTCAATTCCTTTTCAAAGAGCTGTTTTTTTTATTGATCTTTTTTACACTTGTTTACTTAGTGTTTTGTGAAGTTCAGTATAGGTATAGTATCCTTGTATTCAAGGTGTTCCTAACAGCACATTGCTAAAGCTGCACCAGCCGACACGTGCTTCGCCCATAGGGGTCAATTAGACCTGGGCTTTCTCAAGTCTTTTTTAAAAAACATTATTACAGCTCGTCCTGGTTCGTACATTCATCATTAAAATCAATTACGTGCTTCACTTTTGTATTAATAATGTCGGAGATTCTGTCGTCGTACATGGGGTGAAAGTCCTGGGTTAATCCCTCGTTGTCGCGTCTTGATGAATGTACGAACCAGGACGTGCTGTAATAATGTATTTTTAAAAAGCCTTGAGAAAGCCCAGGTCTAATTGACACCTATGGGCGAAACGCGTGTCGGCTGGTGCAGCTTTAGCAATGTGCTGTTAGGAACACCTTGAATACAAGGATACAATACCTGTACTGAACTTCACAAAACACTAAGAAAACAAGTGTAAAAAAGATCAATAAAAAAACAGCTCTTTGAAAAGGAATTGAGATATCCTTGTGCCTATTTAATCATTAACAATAGGGGCAAATAATTAAACAAAATAGTGCTCACAGCTAAGATAAAGCAGACTGTAACAAGATAAGTAAAAGCCCCAGTCGGTATCGGAGGTAACAAATGCAGACAAGGCGGTAGCACGGAGGGACTAACAAGCCTAATAACGACTCGGAAGCCAGCCTTTACAAAGGACAATGACACAAGCCAATTAAAAATATGAGCGGAGAGTGGGCGGGGCTTCAAAGCCATACTCCAATACTGCATGCCCCGCAGCAGCATATGCGCTGCTTAGGCTCGACCTAAAAACGGCCCACACACTGATCTGTCAGACTAGCCCATCAGGGGTGCCTGAATGCTCTATAGGCCAGTCCGACCCTGGCATTGAGTAACGGTTATCCCAGTACGGTTTAGTATTACATTACTCTACTAGAGTATGTTTATCTGATTAGAACATGCATGCCTCGAGTCTGGTTGTGTCACAAACTACTGCGGTTAAATGTGGTTTCCCAGCTGTAGCGAATTCACTTGAAGGTGCTCAACAAGGTTCCATCATCACTTGACTATAAGATGGCACTCTATACTTCCTAATTCTTCGGCTGCCCTTCTCTGTCTTGATATGGGAGCTGGACCCGCACCTGCACCGCCTGTGGCATATGCCTAATTGGACTTTTATTAAGTACACTAATATTGTTAGCTGGTTGCGTGGGTGTAGATCCCTTAGTGTTGCAAACAACAGTGCCTTTGATAATACTTTGGTATAACTTTCTTGTTTGTGGGCTCTCGTTAGGTTGTGGGAAAGATTGTTGAATTTCTCTGATATATTCGGTAAGTTGCCCTTATCACTAACTATCAGGATTGGTGTGTCCAGAGTCCTCAGCATTACACGAGGGTTCACTCTTAGTACGCATAGCCCTGACCTGTTGGAAAATGTCACTAAAATACTCCAATACACGGGCACCGTACGCCGCAAATGTTCCACTCTGTGGCCTTCCCACCCCCTCAGGCACATTGACTGCCCGCAGACTAGCTCCCTGAGACCAGGCTGGGGTGACGTTGGTCGGATCGCTGTTCGCAGATGGCATTTTCATGTCCCATGCTGACTTTGTACAAACTCATGGACTGCCTGACTCGTTCTTGACCCACACCAGTGTTCTCAGTTATGTACGGAAACATTGGGCGTCGGATAATACAGAACCCATTACTTATGAATTTCTTCGGCACTACATACAATGGGGCATGGGAGCCACTTAATACATTGGCTCTATCTGGGTCTGAGGGAGCATCTCATGATATCGCTCACTCCCCTGAAAGTTAAATGGGAAACTGACCTCTCTAGGGAGATCACGGACAAGGAATGGTCCCATCTTTTGGACTATCCTGAAAAAATTTCACGTAATACACCATTCAAGTTTATTCAATTTCCAATATTACACAGGGCATATTTAACCCTGCACAAACTTCACACAATTTTCCCAGTAGCAACCTCAGAGTGTTTACGATGTCGGACTCTGAATGCGGAAATAATACACATGCTTTGGTCTTGCCCTTCTCTGACTGGGTACTGGGGGTGGGTCTCAGCTGCTCTATCAGAACTGACTGGCTTGCACTACTGGGCCACGTTAGAACATTGCATACTGGGGTTATCTCCTCTGCCCAAAACTGCTAAAGTGTTACAGCGCTTTACAGGCCTCTCTCTGCAACTAGCCAGGCGACTGCTTATGAAGCACTGGAAATCCTCACAAGCTCCTAGAGTAGTGACCTGGCAGGAGGAAGTCATCCAATGGAGCATGGCTGAAAGTGAAGCACTGCGGCGTGGGGAGTATAGGGGCCTACGGAGAAAACAATCTCCTTCGATTGGAACACACTACATGAAAAATTTTGGCGCACAGGTGTCAGATGTCTGAGTAAGGGGAGACGAGATACGTACCTTGTCATCGCCTGGTAGGGGTTCACTGGGCGGGGGGGCATCATAGCTAGTGCCTTGTGGATCCATGCCTAGCACTGAATGCCTGTTCAGTATGTGAGAAGTTGGCCTGGTATATGCTGTCCACTAATTAAAGTGGGCACCTTGCACCAGTCCAAACGACCCTTATGATGTATGAGGTCAAAGATAACCTTTAGAAAGCTATCCTAGTGGTAGTTGTGGAGAGCAGCCTTCAGGCTTAATCTTGAAGGAATGTAAAGCAGCTTGTTTTACCAGAACATCACCTCCTATATTGACTAAATGAAAGGAGAACCACACAATAGTTATATAAAAATATGTATTTATTAATATAACACTCTCTAGTATCCTCTACACGAGGATAGAACACAAAGCACACAATAGGAGATCAATAGAACAGTTGTAAGTAGCACAATACACAGTGGGCTCCAGGGGGAGACCAAACCATATAGTAAAATAGTGGTATAACAATCACAACTTGAGTCAAGACAAGGTCTAGAGCACGTAGAATCGCTGGGACCCCAAGGAACCACCCAAGGTGAGTAGATAGGGACCCCACGGAGGACGGGTGCAGTGTGCCAACACGACCGCGGGTTCCATACATTTCTATGGGGAAGTCGCGGTTGCAATTTTAAAGTTTAAGGACCCTTCGAGGAGGACTTCGAGCAAACTCTTTGGAACTTAAGAGGTTGGAGAGCCACCCTACCCGTGGATACCGTAGTACCAGAGTTACCTATCCCAGAGAAGCTGGATGCATAGGTCTGGAGTGGTGTCGGAAACCGCCGTCGTTCTCAATGGAGGGCTGTGAAGAAGTACTGCTGCCGTGAAGGTGAAAAGGGTCCGGTGGAATCCAAGCCTGGATTCTGGAAGGAAGGAACCTGAAAGCAGAGGGGACAGAGTCTGGGTCACTTCAGAGTGACCAGGGGCTCGGTAAACTAATGCTGACCGATGTCAGGTGCTTCAGGTGCAAAGAAGGGATGCTCGACTCTGCAGTCACGAGGACCAGGAGCCGGAGGTGAGCTGTCCCCCGAAGGATGTCGAGTGCTGAGGGGTGGGTGTCCGGCTGGAGCACCACCAAGCCTTGGCAAATGCAACCCAAGCAGGAAGGTCAAGCAGGTTACGGTGTGAACCAGCAAGGTCCAGGGGACTCACCAAGCAATGGGGAGTCAGGGCACATCTGGAGCAACCAGGAGAGCCCAACAGAAATCAAGATGACCCTCACGAGGACCCACAGGCTGAATGACCAGGAGTCGCGAGGGGACCTCGAGCCAGATTGCAAAGTACCAGCCCACAGAGCACTTGGTGCGAGAAGGCCGGAGTTCTTTGGTGCAAATATTGCTCAGGGTCAGGACTATACGGAGTCCAATGCACAAGCTCGGGAATCGCCAACAAGCATATGCAACTGCAAATGGACGTGGTGCACAGGGGTTCGGGTTATGCAGTCCCCACGAGGGATACTGGCCTCAAACTTGCTGAGAGGGCAGATCAACCTCAGGGATCTTCGAAAACCCACCTCCTGTGTTGCTGAAATCTTCGGAGTCCACAGGAGCTCAGGAGCAGCAGACCGGTCAGTTGCATTAAGGTGCCTGCAAACGCAGGGGAGTGACTCCTTCCCTCCAAGGGAGATTCTTCAGTTGTCCTTAGTGCACCACAGGTCCTGCACGGAGCCTGTATGGAGCAAGGGCACAGACAAAGCTTTGGACGGAGAGGGAGATGAAGTCGGGCCCAGTCGAAGTCCAGAGTGTCCAGACGGTCGAAGGTCAGTGGTTTCTTCTTGTAGAATCTTGTCCACGTAAAATCTAAAGTCCTACAGCCAGGTAAGCCCTTTTGTACCCACTGGAGGGGGTTGGACAGATTCGGGGGACCCTCCTAGGGGAGGGTCAGGACATGGGGGTGGTTACACCCATGTCCTTTGTCCAGTTTTGCACCAGAGCAGGAGCCAATGGCTCCCAGAACTAGTTTGAGCTGGACTATGCACAGGGACACCAAATGTGCCCCCAGTGCAGACTTTCAGGCACTCTCAGAGTGCACCCACCCAGCCCCAATACACTAAACCCTGTCTGGGAGGTGGTCACACCTCCCTGTGACAGGATGCCTATTGTGCTGCCTTCCTCTGCTCGAGCTTGGCTCAGCAGCTGGAGGGCAGAAAGAGTGTCTCTAGTCGGCAGCATCCATTTTGTGCTGAACGGGTCGAGAAGGCTGGCACCGGATAGACCAGTGACCCCACGAAGCTCGCTTCAGAAGGGTGGAATCATACCTCCCACACCGGTTACCGGAGTGGAGGTATGATTCCAAGGTGTTTAATACCAAACACGATATGTTTCTATGCAGCCATTTCCAAGATAGCATTTACCGCGAGGTTATAATGCACCTCTACCTATATGTCCAGCTGAGTCACAGACAACCCGGGAGAATTGTCTCCGAAGGCTGCAAAGAGGTTCTGCTCATGCAGGGGCACTCTCTCACTAAAAACCAAGCACCCTGTCTTCAGGATAGATAAGGCCTGCTATAGGGGTGACTTATAAGTTTTAAGTGTAGTGACCTATACATATAGTGAACCTATATCTAAAGTAAGTAAGTAGCAGACCTGTAGTTCCATTTTGCATGGCCTCCCATGGGTGGCATAATACATGCTTCAGCCCATGGGAGGCCTCTGGGGTACCTATGCCCTGGGTACATGGGCACCATATACTAGGGACTTATAAGGGTACCTCAGTATCCAATCTGGAGTGTACCAAAGTACATGCATAACAATTTAAAGGAGAAAGCAGATAGACTGGGGTCCTGATTATCAGGATCCCAGTCAGACTAGTCAAAAACAATGCAACATCAAGCAAAAAGTGGGGGTAACCATAAGAAGCAGATCCTACTTTCCTACACAGTAGAGCCGCCCAAATGCCCTCACAGGGTTATTCTTTCATCCGTTGTATTGGAGCACCCCTCTATAAGTGTTCACTGGGTGAGTAGGCCACATCTAAACAATTACCTGTGAGGACACACTAGACTCCACATACACCCTACCTACCGACTGTAACTCTACTTGCGTTCGGGATTGTTGAACCTCTATTTTGTTGCTACCCTCTTCGGGTTTGTTATTCATGATGTCGCAACACACATGGTGTGCATCTTATATATCGTTGTGAGCATAAATGTACCACTTAATTATGCAATGCCACTGGTGTGGGGGGGGGGTGTGTGTGTGTGTATGTTATATCGTATACCAACTGAAAATGCAATAAAATATGTTTTTAAAAACCCACTAACTGGCAGGATAGCTATTGTATAAATGGTTGGGCCCCCTAAATGTTTGCATCTTTTCTTAAATAACCCTATCCCTCTCAGACAATTTTTTTTTATAGATTGGGAGCATGTATGGTGAGACTGGCATTGGGTGTAAAGCAACCACGACTGAGATGGGAAGTGCTGACCATCCCCTTTGAACAAGGTGGCCTCTTGGAACCTGACTGAACTATATTATCACTGCGCAGAGGCCCAAAATGACCATCACTGGTATTCCCCATGCCCCTCCAGCCCCACATGGAGGTTGAGGCTGGAATAATTCATCCATGCCCACTTATCACGGTCATTTGATTCACCACAATATAAACTAATACTGAGATTGACAGTGTCAAATACACTACTTTGGCCTGGGACAAACTGCGTCTTAGAACTCACCTGGACCATATATAAGCAGCAAACATGCCACTTGCGAAAAACCGTTTATTACATCTATCAACTTATCAAATTCTGTATGCAGTCAAAACTACTTAAATTCAGTGACTTATACTCAGATGATAAATTCCTCACAATTGCCATTATCCTGGAACTGTTTAACTACATGCCTCTTGACATTTTTATATTTTAGACTCCGATCAACTTGTAAAGAGATGAATGCTACATTCTCTACTGCCCCACTGTCACTCGCTGCACTAATGGTAATTCTTGACTCGCATTCTCTGATGAAATTGTTTTTCTGGCTCTATGCAATTATGCAGAGATGCACCAGTCTGTGATCCTAAGGCTACATTTAAGTGGCTGCCTGAACGAAATGCATTGTGAAGGTCTTGCTGCTCCCAAACAGGGGTCCTTTCACCCAACTATAAGCTTAGTCTAATACATACAAAATTATCACAGAGAATACACCCAGACTGCTTGTGTAAACTGGGCCTTGGAGACATCTTGAACTGTAACCTCTATGGTGGTCTTCCTCCAACTGGCTTGGTCCTGCCTGAGGTTTTTTTTTTTTTTTGCAGAGTTTTATATAGCGCGAACTTGACCCTAATCGGGTATCAGAGCGCTTTACATAGCACCAGTTACGTTACATTAGGACACACATTAATTTCTTTTTTTTTGTTAGGCACGGGGAGATTAAGTGATTTGCCCAGAATGACAGGATGTTCAGCGTCATTGCCGAGACTCGAACCCAGTTCCCCAGCTTCGAGGTCGGACGCACTAGCCGTTAGGCCAATTCCTCTACCCTGCGGGTTGCTGACTATAGGCTGAAGGTACTTCATGTATTATCCACAATTACTGGATTTCCCACCCTAGAGTCACCCTTTGGAACCCCTCTAGGATGTGTCAGGGGCGTGCCGGTAGAGGTTGGAAATATACAGCTATGTTGCTTTCATTGGTTAAAAGTAAAAGTTACTTACCTTCGGTAACTATGTATCTGTAAGAGACATAGGTTAGTTATAGATTCCTTACCTTAGAATTACCCCCAGGCGTCAGACTGGATCCGGAGAATTTTTCTTAGCAGCACCCCTGTGCGTCAGTAGGTGGCTTCGGTCGACTCCGCGTCCGTCGTCGTGATTGCCAGGATGACGTCGCAGTGCCTACTTAGACGCCGCCCCTGCGTGCTGACGTCAATTCTGACACGACTTTCTATGCCAGAAACGCAGAGCCATGAAAGACACTGACCACTGGTGCGCCACAACTAGGGCCCTGTAAGGGAGGCCCTATCCCTAGAAGTCAGTTCGCAGAGCGGGAAGGATTGGTGGGGTGGTAAGAAATCTATAACTAACCTATGTCTCTTACAGATACATCGTCACCGAAGGTAAGTAACTTGTTCATCTGAAAGAGACAGTTATAAATTCCTTACCTTAGAATAGATACCCCAGCAATACCATTCCCGGAGGAGGGTCTGCGAACCAAGTTCACACCAGAAAGTCCTGGAGGACAGAACGGGCAAAATAGCCGTCCCTCCGGACTTGACTGTCCAGGCAGTAATGTCTGGTGAATGTGTGCATAGATGCCCACGTTGCCGCCTGGCAGATGTCAAGGAGGGGTACTCCACGTGACAATGCAGTAGTTGCTGCCGTAGCCCTAGTGGAATGAGCACGCAACCCCACTGGAGGCTCCTTTTTCTCTAAAGCATAACACATTTTTATACAAAGGACAACCCATCGGGAGATGGTACGCTTTTGGACAGCCCGGCCTTTCTTGGCACCCACATAGCCAACGAAGAGTTGATCGTCCACCCGGAAATCTTTAGTGCGGTCGAGATAGAAGGACAGCGCACGTTTTGGGTCCAGATGGTGGAGTCTCTCCTACTCGTTGGAAGGGTGCTGAGGTGGGAAAAAGGTGGGCAGAGTAATAGTTTGCCCTATGTGAAAAGGTGTAACTACTTTAGGAAGGAACGAGGGTCTCGTCCTAAGCACCACTTTGTCCGGATGCACAGAGAAGAAAGGGGGCTTAGAAGAAAGAGCCTGAAGCTCACTCACCCTGCGAGCAGAGGTGATGGCAACAAGAAAGGTAGTTTTCAGAGTGAGGAGCCTGAGAGGACAGTTGTGAAGAGGCTCGAAAGGAGCGCACATATGGTAAGTCAAGACAAGATTCAAATCCCACTGGGGCAATATGAAAGGAGAGGGGGGAAAAAGATGAATAATGCCCTTAAAGAATCGATTTATAATAGGGGACTTGAATAAGGAGGGCTGATCTGGTAGCCGAACGAAAAGCAGAAATGGCTGCTAGATAGCCTTTTAGAGTGCCCAGAGCAGAACCCTGCTGGGCCAAAGAATGAACAAGAGAACCTCAGAAAGAGGGGGATCCACAGCCTTTGCTGCGCACCATGCCACAAACTTGTTCCATCGACAGGCGTATACCGTCTTAGTGGAGGGATGCCTGGCTGCCAAGATGATGTTATAGACTTCGGGCGGAAGGTCAAAAGCGGTCAACTGTACCGCTCAATCTCCACACAAGGAGGTGGAGGCTGGATAGGTTCGGGTGAAGAACGTTCCCCTGCTGCTGCGACAGAAGATCCTCCCGAAGGAGCATTCTGATCGGAGGATCCATGGCCATGCTCAGGAGCTCGGGGTACCAGACTCTTTGTGCCCAGTCCGGAGCCACAAGAATGACTTGGGCCCGGTCGCGCTTGATCTTCTTCAGCACTCTGGGCAGAAGTGGTACAGGTGGAAAGGCATACAGGAGGCCTCAGTGCCACTCGCGACAAAAAGCGTAGAGAGCGAGTGCCGCCTTGAAAACTCCAATGCGTAGAACTGCTGACATTGCGCGTTCTCTTCGGTGGCGAACAGATCTAACCAAGGCTCTCCCCACCGCTGAAAGAGACCTTGCACCACCTCTAAGTGAAGACGCCATTCGTGATCCGACGGCTGAGTTTGTCCGCCCTGGCGTTCAGAGAACCTGCCAGGTGTTGAACCACCAGGGTCATGCCCCGATGTTCCAGCCATGTCCCAAGACTAAGAGCCTCTTGATATAGGGTCCAAGACCCCACCCCGCCCTGTTTGTTGCAGTACCACATGTTGGTGTGAACACCTGCACTACTTTCCCCTTGAGGGAGAGAAGAAATGCAGGTTGATATGGAGCCCGGACTCCACCAGAGAACAGACTCTTCTGATCTCCGCCTCTCCCAGATGGCCGCCCCATCCCAGAAATGCCGCATCGGTCACCACTGTTCGTTCTGGTTGGGGAAGGGAGAGGGATCTGCCTCTTTCCCAATCCTGGTCCGTTAACTACCACTGTAGTTGTTGTGCAGTTCCATCCGAGATCTGGACGTAGTCGGAAAGATTCCCTTGATGCTGCGCCCACTGGAACTTCAGGTCCCAACTGCAGAGCCCGCATATGCCACCTGGCATGATCCACCAGCAGGATGCAGGAGGCCATGAGGCCCAGCAGCCTCAGGGTCATTCTGACCAAAATCCGGGATAGAGGCTGAAACATCGGTATCATAGCCCGAATATCCCGGACTCGCGGCTCGGGAGGATAGGCGCGAAACTGCACTGTGTCCAGAATAGCTCCGGTGAAAGGGAGTGTCTGAGAGGGAGTCAGGTGTGACTTCGGCACGTTGACAGTGAACCCCAGCGAGTGCAGAAAGTCCGCCATAGTCTGGAGGTGGGAGATGACAGCCTGGGGCGAGCCCGCCTTAAACAGCCAGTTGTCGAGATAGGGGAAGACTAGAACCCCTGATCTGCGCAGATGAGCTGTGACCACCGCCATCACCTTCGTGAACACACGAGGGGCACTGGTAAGGCCAAAGGGGAGCACGGTGAACTGAAACTGCTCATGGCCTACCGTGAACTGTAGGTAGCGTCTGTGGGCTGGCAGGACGGGGATATGGAAATAGGCCACCATCCAGTCTCTAGGGTCGAGTGCAGACAGGACCTGAGCCAAAGTGAGCATTTTGAACTTATCCTTCCGGAGGAAGCGCTTGAGGGCCCGAGGTCTAGAATAGGACGCAGGCCTTTGTCCTTCTTGGGCACCAGAAACTAGCGGGAATAGCAACCACGACCTACTTCTGGTGCAGGGACCCTCTCGATAGCTCCCTTGGCCAAGAGAGCAGAAACGTCCTGGCGGAGAAGCGCCAAATGATCCTCCGACGTGATCGAAAGACGGTGGCATGGAGGGTGGGGTAGTCTCGAAGGGGAGGGAGTAGCCCCATCGGACTATCTGCAAAACCCACCTGTCCGACGTGATGGATTGCCAGTGGGGGAGGTGATGGCGAATCCTGCCACCCACTGGCCGTTGATGGCCCTGAAAGGTCAGAATAAGAAGGTTTGGATGCTGCTGCAGGGGGAGGGTGGACTGGCCTACCCGCTGGCTCCCAGACCCGCGAGATCGCTGGGTCCCCAAGTCCGCGACCACGCAGAGTCTGGGCAGCTTGCGTGAGCCTGTGGCTAGACTGGGCCGGATGTGGTGGGGTGCCCCTTCTGTAGCCACGAAAGGGGCGAAAGAAAGGCAGACTGCGGTGGACGGGAAGACACAGTGAGGCCCAAGGATCTTGCCGTAGCTCGAGAATCCTTGACGTGCTCCAGCGTTGACATGGGCATCCGCAGGGGGGGGGCAAGGAGGGGCGCATGCCCCCCCTGGATCGCCTGTCCCTCCGGTGCGGGCTGTACTGGTGGGGCTACCGTCAGCGATACTAACTGAACCAGAACGCTGGCAGCGTGCTGTGTGTGCAGCTTGCAGGCAGGCTCAGCGCTCTCAGGGCTGCTCACGCAGAGGTGAGGTTACAAACAATGTAACTAATTCACCCTCGCCGGCGCGGTTGCGCAGATCGTTTCAGCAGAGTGCTCACATTGCGCATAACTGTTTGCTTCCTTGAGCCGAAATAGTAAAGTACCACGTCACCCAGGACCCGTATGCCACCAAAGCGATGGTGCCTGAACAGAGACTGCAGTGAGCCCAGCAGCACTGAGGCCATTATCAAAATGCTGCACCGGCACTGTCCTCGACTCGAGGCCTGGACCACGGCCGGCGCTTCTGCAGGGAAAGTAATCGTGGGAGGCTGGCCCATCAGTCCGAGTCATTGCGGCTACCAGGAGCAGGCTCTGTGGCAGCAGCTGCTGCAAAAGTAAGTGTCCGGTTACCAAACATAGTTGCTTATACTACTGCTCAACTGTTTCAGCGTGGTTAGTCACCGAAATGAGAAATACCTTATTTTTGGGCGGCTCAGCATTAAACTCATTTTGCTGGAGTGAGGCTGAGCTGCAGTAAAGACAGCCCAATGACAGACACTGACACTCCCAGGATTGTTTCCTCTTCGCCGCAGTCTCCCTTCTCTGGACCCCCCTCCCCCCACACAGTCCTGCTCTCCTGCCTGCATGGTTCTTGGGGTGGCCTTGTACACAGCACCAGCGAGGCCACGAACTCCACGCCGTGTTCCCCACAGCCGAGGACCGAGTTGGCCCCTGCAGAAAGGCCAGGGAACGAGGCCTTTCAAAACCTGGGGATAATCCCAGGGACCAGGGGATGCAGAACTCGCAGGAGTGTCACATCGTACCTAAAAGACCAGCAGACAAAAGACTGACAGGGGAGCCCAATCTCGGGAAGGGAAGGAGTCGGGGAGCCCTTAACACAGAGCACCTGGGAAGGCCAAGCCTCCAAATCCAAGAGAGTGAGGACAAATCATACACGAGGGAGGGACGCACTGAACTAGGGAGACATGGACTGTCAACTCTTGAAAATGAGGTAAAGCTAGAGGCAGTGCCTAATTTCAAAAATAATAAGCATAGGGGTCCAAAGTTTTCTTAGGGACCCACTGCAGGAGCAGCTGAAAGCTGGGGTGCCTAGACTTGTGGATAACTCATGCCATTTTTTCCACCACCCCTACACTGCTGGTCTCTTTAGCTTTATTCTCCTACATGTTCTTTTTCGTCCATGTTTCCCCTTTTTTACTCTTTTCCTATTTCCTTTCTCTGCCTTTATCTCTCTTACTCCGGGTAAAGTCTGAATAATGAAAAATGTGTCCCATTCTGTTAAAAAAGAGCGCGAGACACCACCACCTGCACACATGAGGCACTGGAGATGTAGGACGTCAGCCAGATCGACTGTCAGCCCCTCCTTGTCAGCAGGACACCATGTTTACAATCCAAGTCGTTTGTTTTAGGCAGGGCTTTAAGTGGGATGAAAAAACTGGGGGGGGGGTCTCTCAAAGTGGCGTGGCCAATGTAATTAAGGGCGTGGCTTTAAAAACACGTAAGCTAAAAATCTGTGCTAAGGATAGTGTGCCGCCCGACTTGTATTTTGCTGTTTGTCATTGCATCCAGATATATGATACAAGTAACATCATACCTACAAGAAGTCAGGACTATTGGCTTTGTCAATGGTTGATAGTCGCATAAGATAAATAAGCAGCAACTATGGCTTGAATACAATATTGAAAAAGCTTCCACTTAAAGCCTTGGTGACACCACGACAATATTGCTTTGCTGCTCCTGAGTTTCAAAAAGAGAAGGGAAATCCATAGAGAAAATTACTCTCTTTAAAGGATTTCCCTTCCCCTACAACGCTCACCTGGCATGACCTCATGCCGTAACTTCTCCATTAGTGAGAAGTGAGCACGCGCATATCGATGTGCCTGCTGTCACTGCAGTCCGGAAAAAAACGAACCGCCTGTGCCAGGGCACAAAACAGAGCCCGATAGAGACCCGTTTCGAGGCCTCCTTTAAAAAACTGAGACCCGGCCCACTTAAAGCCCTGGTTTTAGGTATCTTTGTTTTCAAGTGTATTTATACAAAGTGGTCCACTGAGGCATATCAAGACCACAACTCTGAGAATGCACAGAGTAGTTAAATCACTATAGCTGCCAATGTTTCAGATTGCTATGTGTGATATTTTCATAATTTCATTGTAATTATGAGTCAGCCACCGCAGGCGTTTGCACCAGTTTTAAGATCTTCTTAGAGTTTTTCATTGCTCAAATCGGTCTAATTTTTTATATTTATATGTTTCCCTCGTCTTCATTGCTTGATTTTTGCTCGCAAGAAAGTGTCATTCATACTCGTTGAAACGTCGCTCATAATTACACTGTAATTATGAAAATGTCACACATAGCAATCTGAAACCTTGGCAGCTATGAACGCTGGCAGTGGCACTCCAGCAGCCCAGTGACACACTGGGCTGCAGGAGTGCCCGATGTTACCAAAAATAATGGCTCCTGGCCCACGAGGTGCGGGCCGTACTGGTGATGGCTGGACCTGGTGGCGTGCCGTGGTGCCGTGCGGGTGGCAGCCGCGGGCGGCCGGGCGCCATTCCTTTTTGTAACACGCTGGCAGTGCACTCCAGCAGCCCAGTGGGCTGCAGGAGTGTGCGCGAGCGCGATCGATGTTACCAAAAATAATGGCGCCTGCCCGGCAGCGGCCCGGCCGTAACGAGTCACGCCGGGCGGTGCGGGTCGCGGGCGGCGCCATTTTGCGGAGGCGGTGCCAGCCAGTGGCAGCCATGCCACGGGGTCACTCGATGCGAGCGCCATGTCATTGGTAGCTGAGCCCTATGCTACTACCAATGAACTTTAGCATATCTCTCAGCTACCAATGACCATGGACTGCACCCGGCCGCAGGTTTAACAGCCCCCAGGAGGCTCAGGTGATATTTGCAGGCAGCATGGGCATTTCTAGTCAGTCCAGTCCATGAGATGGATAACTACACACCAGACAATTTGCTATAATCTGTTTGACTTCATCGCCTATAGGAATGTGAGCTTGGGTTGCGGCTCCGCATCTTAACTTCGACAGCTACGTCTCCCCCCAAAGGTTCCAGTACAAATGTGATGAACTGTTGTTTTTAATTATGTGCTGTTTTGCTGTTTTATTACCTTGTATACTTTGCTGTTTTATTACCTTGTCTACTATTATGTTTAGAAATGACATGGAATATACAGGTGGTAGGGAATGGTGTTGGTACACTGCACGGTATATGTGTCCTGTTAGTCGAATTTAAAGACAGCGACTGTGTGGTCTTTGAATAATATAATATTTCGTGTGTTTGCCTGCGAGGAGGCCCTGAATTTCGCAGTCATGCCACTGCGCAGTTACAGTAGCCCACCCTTCACCACCCGGTGCTATCCAGCAAAGGGGTGGGAGGGGGGCAACCCTCCGTGGAACACACTGGCAGTGATACATAATGTGTGGGTGATAACATTGGAGCTAGCTGTCCATGGACAAGGGGTGTACTTTCCATTCACGCATGTCATATAGCCCCAGACACCTGGGCGCTGGTGGGGCTTCTGCTTCAAGCGCATGGAGTTCTGCGGGCCCCAGCCATCAGACGAGCACCCTCAGAAGGGCACCCTCCACGCCCACTCAGCCGCTCTAGACAGGCTCCTTGGCTTCTGCAGCTTCGAGTCCATAGGTTAACCACCTCCTTAAAAACCCAGACGGGTTACTGCAGACGTCGGCCACAGGTGATCTCCCGCTCCCCCGGACTTGTGCAGTCCGGACCCCCAGGTGTACCCCCGCCTTCACCTCAGCCCCCTGAGGGAACCCCGCAGTCCCAGCCCTCGGGCGCCCCCCCCCGCCCCTACAGTACCCAGGGCCATTCCTGGGCACTGTAAGTGCAGTGATGCCATTAAGAGTATATGGTGCTGGGAGGTTGTCATTACGAACTCCACAGCACCATAATGGCTACACTGAAGACTGAGAAGTTTGGTATCAAACTTCTCAGCACATTAAACCCACACTGATGCCAGTGTGGGATTTAATGTAAAATGCACGACAGAGGGCAACTTAGAGTTGCCCCCTGAACCTAACCTACAATCCACGTCTTGTCTGAGGGGCTGCCACACAGCAGACATGTTGCTGGACCCCTGGGTGGAGAGCCATCCGCTCTCCTGGGCCTGCAACAATGCACATCCTGGGCGAGGTGCTAGGTCTCCTCCCCCAGGATGGGCAGGGGAAGCTTCAAAGGCATGCCGCCTTTGTGAGCTTCTCCAGGCCACTTGCTGTACTCAGCAACTGGCCCCCACCGGTTCTGACCCCCTCTCTGGCGGGAAGTCTGGCGGGAAACCCCAAGGGAGGAAAGGGGATGTGCCAGCCTCTGCCAACCCCACCCCTCAGGTGGGGGAGGCGAGGTGAAGCACAACTCTGGGCTCTCGCCATCTTGAAGATGGGTAGCCCCGCCCAATCAGGACTAGGCTACTGCCCCCCTCCCACAGGAGAGGGGCAGGATAGGGGGTGTACCCACCCCAGGGAAGGGACCCATTGGTCCCTGCCCTTTACCTACCTGTAACGCCCCTAAATTTAGTATTTAGGGGCACCCTGAACCTTCCTTCCTCAGATTCCCGCAACCTAAGAAGAAAAAGGACGAAAGAAGATGCCCAGCAGAGGAGACTGCAGAGAACAACTGACTTGGCCCCAGCCCTACCGGCCCGTCTGCAGTTTCCAGAGATCCTGCGCCAAAAATCGTCTTGTCCTGCAGCCAGCGACCTCCAGAACCCCGGGAAGGACTGACTGCCTTCAACAAAGACCGGATCTCCTGTGAACAGCAGCTCTGTTCAAAAGAAACACCAAACAAAGACTCCGAGCCTGCTGAGGAAAAAGAAACCCGACGCCTGGAACCACCACTGCACCCGTCGCCTACAGCCCGAGTTCAAGTGGCCCACCGGTCCCAGCGAGGTCCCCCAGCGCTCCAGAGTCCGAGGCCACTGTGGGTTGACCCCTCCAGGACTCCCCGACGTCGCCTGCAGCCTCTGCACGAGACCCCCTCCCCCAACCGCGAGTGGCCCGGTAAGGTGAAATCCGACCTCAAAAGACACCCCTGCATCTAGCCGCCCTGCGCCCTGGAGAAAGGAACCAGAGGTGCACCAACGTCCCCGAGCCCTCCAACTTACCTGCCCAGCTGTTGGTTCCTCCTGGAAGTCTTCCTGGACCGAGCCTGCAGCTGACAACCAAAACCGAAAATCCCCATTGAAAACAACAGGGCACCCGACGCCAAAACAGCACTCTGCACCCGGCCGCCCCAGCTGAGGGGGCATCTTTTGTGCTGGCTTGTTTCCCAATTTGCCCTGACCTAAACCCTAGGAGCTTTGCTCCCACAACCTTGTGGCCTGCTCGCGAGCAGCCACCAACCGGAGGCCCCCATCCCCATAGGATGACATTGGGCCTCAACACTCTGCACCCGGCCGCCCTAGTGCTGCTGAGGGTGCAACAACAGTGCATCACTGACCCTGGGAGACCCCCCCGAGTCTATGCCCAGAACCTTAACTCTGCCAGTCGAGTACTTACCTGAAAACCGATAACCTACATTTTCTCCATAGGGTAACATTGACTGGTTTACACTGAAATTTCTTTTAAGTGTCGAGTTTTGAAACTTTAAAATAATCACTAAAAATCGTCCGATCAACGAAAACGAAATTACTCACCTGTTTTCAGGAGAGATCCCAGTGCTGGATCTTGGTGCCCAGCACTGACCCTGAAAAGTAATCATAACTGTACTTACCGGTAACTTGAATTTCCTTCCATAGGATAATATTGCCTGGTTTTTGCTGAAAAAGTTTCTAAGTGTCAATTTTGCAAACTTACAAATATTCGTTAAAAATCGCCTGTAAAACAAAAACACATTCTTTCAACGGTTTACAGGAGATGCACCAGTGCTGGATCCAAGATCCAACACTGAGTTAGAAAAAGTAACAATAACCACACTTACCTGCTAAGTGAATTTCCTCCCATAGGATAACATTGGTGATTCTATGTGAAAAAGTTTCCAAGTGTCAACTTTTAAAATACAATAATATTCCTTAAAAATCACAACTGTAACCAAAACGTTTTTACTCAACTGTTTACAGGAGATATCCCAGGACTGAATCTAGGATCCAGTCCTGTGGTAAAAAAAGTAATCCAAAAAGTAATCTATTGCATTTAACTAGAAATTCCCATTGAGCTCAATGTATTATTGTGTTTGAAATTGTGTTGCCTATTGCAACAACTGTAACTATTGTATTCAAAAGTCTATTGCCTATTTGAAAAGTATTTAACTAAAGTAACTCATTCTGAGAAAGTATATTTTGATATATTGTTGGTTCTAAAATAAAACAACTATATATTTTGATACAAAACCATTGGCCTAGAGTTCAGTTCTTGAGTGTGTGAGACCATTTGCTGACTGAGTGTGTACAACAAATGCTTTACACTGTCCTCTGATACTGCCTTACTGCTCGACCAAGCTACCACTTTAGAGAGTAAGGTTATATCTAACTTTAGCCTCTGCCAAACCTCTGGGGACTGTGGACTCTGTGCACACTGAACCTTACTTTTGGTTCAGTATATACAGAGCCACTTTCTTACACGGGAGCCCTCCAGCACTGGGGCCGCCGGCATCAAAGACCCAAGGTCCCCGACCGGCTTCGCGGGACCCGAAGGCAGGGCGGCGGAGCTGAGCTGCCCAAAGATACGGTGGAGGGCTTCGTGAAATGTACGAAGTTGGGTAGGGCATGCCCTGGCTCCCGGAAACGGGGGAGGTGCCGAGTCGTCCCTGAATCAGGCACCGGAGACTTAGAGCGACGACGCTCCAGATTCTATGTCCCGTCAGCCGACCGACGGGGAGAAGGCGAAGAGTGCCGGTGCTTCTTCGCCTTCTTCTTGTGCTTCAACTTACCCGAGGACTTCGGAGACTTGGAATGGGATGAGGTATGGGGGCTCCGTGACCAGTCTCGAGACCTTCCACTCGAACGAAACCGGGAGAGACGAGGAGTCAAACGCCGGGGCTCCAAGAGCTTTCGGGACCTCTCCCGCAAAAACTTAGGATTCATGGCCCGGAAGTCAGAGCACGACTTCGGGTCGTGGTAGCGCTCCAGACACCAAAGGCACACAAGGTGCGGGTCCATCACCGACATCAGCCTGTGACAGGCCCCGCAAGGCTTGAAGCCGGTCCGATGATGGGACATCCCTCGCACACCAGGAGTCAAAGACTCGAAAAAAAGTCGACAAAACGTTGAAAAAAGTTTAGCCAAAAAGTGACTAAAGGGGTAGCTCTCTCTGGATCTGCGCTAGGCTGGTGCGGAAAAAGAAAGAACTGACGTCAGCGCACATGGGCGGGGTTTAAGTAGGCACTGCAACGTCATCCCTCGGAGTCGACTGATGCCACCTACCGATGCACAGGGGTACTGCTAAGAAAAATTCTCCGGATCCAGTATGATGCCTGGGGGTAATTCTAAGGTAAGGAATCTATAACTAACTGTCTCTTTCAGATAAGAGTGGCAATGCACTGGGGGTGTGGACCCACCCCTGCAGTTAAAGATTGTCTAAGCAATGCAACATACTCGCAGCCTAATGGGATCAAATGCAAGTCAAGTCTAGGCCTAAAGACGTATGGTTCCCATTTAGGGCCTACCTCCTACAGCAGCCTGTGGTGGAGTATAGAGTGTCTGGAAATGAACATCTATCATTTTGAGCACAGCACATATCCCATGCACATTCTGAATGTAACCAATAAATAGCGGTTTTTCATACTGGAATTCAGTCAAACTCACCATCTCTGTTGGTTCTGTGCACACCTGTTGCCAGGACACCATCACACTGCAGACTAAGAAGTATAGCAAAGAAAATACAAGGCTGCAGACCTTTTCCACTTATGCACCCAGGATCTGGAATAACATCACAATTGCCCCAACACTGTTCCAATTTAGGAAAGAGTTGAAGTCACACCTATTCGAACACTACATCATACGCATTCATGAATACGCATTCACATACAAAAGCAAATATTTTGAAATTATTTTTGTTATACTTTGATAAAAAAAACATTAAGATGTAATGCTTTTTCATAAGGCTTAAGAAAAAGAATTCTGAAATGACCGCCGTTTGCAAACGCAAACACTATCTGAGGAAAAAAAGCATTGGCAAAGCAATAGATCTGCACCACATCTGAAAGGAGAGGCCTACTGCCTTTGCTAATGCTTGTGATATGCATGTGGTCACTTTGGGTGTTGACAAAGACTGCAAGACAGGTCGCTCCTTCATTTTGCAGACAAAGAGTTGCATATTAACTTGCAACCTTGAACATTAACACAAAGAAAAGACGGAGTTAGGAAATATTTTCAGCTGTAAAGAAATGGTGACTGATTCTGTTTCTCTTCTGGGTGTGAGGGATCTCGATCGATCGCTCTCACTCTCAAAAACAAAGTTTAAAGTGACGCTATATTCGGGTATGGTAATCAGATATTAGCTTATGTAAAAAAAAAAAAAAGTTCAGAAATTCACAGAAAAGGGTTAACGTGACATGATAGTTAGATGTTGAAATGAGATAAGAACTCATTTAAAAAAAAGTTAAACAGAAATTCACCACGATAACGTGTACTCCTGTGATGCACTGCTTATGACCTTGCATATTGCATCACTCATGCAAATCATAGCATGACTGATGACATCATAGAGTCATTGTGAAAGCGTCTTATAGCGTTTGTGGACTTGAAGTAATTGATCAAGCTACACCTGTCCCCATTTTTCTATCACCATTCAAGCAATAATGGTCATAACCTTTGACAACATGTTGGACACATAGCATATCTGTCAAGTCACCCACATATGGTGGATGTTATCCACTTTTTACTGGGATTTAGCCTCCTAACAAACAAAATGCCTACATAGACTTTAATGGTTCACCTCATTGTCAAACCTTGAACACCCTTGTACACTATTCAGCTTAAAATACAGGTCATGTGAAGTCTTTAAGAGAGTGATCCAGTTAAGTCAAGAGGTTGACAGGTATGCATCTACCACTGATAAGACACCTTCTGCCAGGTTCTATGAACAACCTTCTTTAGTTTGATAAAATACACTACACACATTCCTGAGATGAGCACAATGGAATACAACAATAGAGCCATACTTACAACTCCGGTGTTAGTTAAATCAGCTCTAAATGGGTTGCCCCTATATTAGGTATTATTCAACAATTTGTAGTGCATCAAAATCTTCATCGAAGTTCTGGAAAAAGACACCCTTATTACAGAGAATTTGTCTACACCACTTTATTACCATTATTTGACATGAGCACGTACCCAGACTTCCACTGTTGGATAATCTGTCAAAAGAAGCATTGGTTTTTCTCAAAGATCTTTGCAACAGACTTTGCCTTTAAACCACATCCCACTTTGAAACACGACTCTGCAACTCATATCAGGTGCACCCGGCCTTTACCTTGTACAGTGCTTAATTTGTAAAATATTAAGTGCAGGTGCTCTAATTTTTTTAGGAGGACACACCCACTTCCCTGGCCAGCCCACTTCGTCATGTGGCCCCACCCACTTCCTTTATTGACTCCACCCACATCCACAAGCCTCAACACATCAGAGTCGCTTGCTCACTCCTTGAGTTCCACAAGAAGCTGAAGACCTGGCTCACTCCTTGAGTTCCACAAGAAGCTGAAGACCTGGGGAGCACATCTACATACCTGCCCAAGTGCGTGGATACCCTCTCGGGTCATTAGTGCGCTATACAAATCAATATAACATAACAATGTAAAATATGGAACGCCTATGACAATAACTTAAAAGTGAACTCAAATTAGGGAATGTGTGTAAATCTCAAACTGCAGCTTTAGGAAAGGTCATTTGAGTACTTGAGGCAGCTTTACAAACTAAAGAGAATGTGCTTGTACTGTGCTGTTTAAAAGATAGGAAGGGATGAAAGAAGGAATATATTACAGAAAGCAGCAACAATGCAGGCAGGAAAGGGAGAACTGGTGTGAGGAAATAAATAAGTAATGGATGAAAGTAGAAGGAAATAAGGAAGAAATGAAGGGATAGAGGGAGAAAAGAAGTGAATGATGTGTGATGGATGAATCGAAAGAAGAAAGGAAAGGAGGAAGAAAAGCCGAAGAAAGGGTTGAGGATAAGAAAGTAAGAAAATAAAGAAGGGATGAAGGAAGGAGCAGGAAAAAAAGAAAGTAAGGAACGAATGGAGGAAGAAGGAAGTAATGCACCAAGGGAGGAAGGAAGGATGGGGAATGAATGAGGGTGTAGGGAAGCAAGAATGGAAAGAGGAAAGAAGGCATGGCTGGAGGTGCTGAGGAAGAGAAAAAGGAAAGTCAAAAGGCGGGACGAAGGAAAGAAAGGTGGTCATGGGAATGGATACGAGTATGAAAAGTACTGGGTCAAGGTGGGGCAGAGGGAATAATGACAATGTAATATTTCAAAGAAATTGAAAAACAAAAGATTAAAATACATTTCTGTGTCCTTATCACACCATGTATGTTTGTAAAGCACATACTCACCAGAGGGGGACTTAACACCAAATTAAAAATGTTGTTATCCAACTCAATGGCACTAATTTTATCGACCTCAGAAAGATGAAAGACCGAGTGCCACACCATTATTTAAGTTTATGACCGAGATCAAACACAGATTCCTGGAGTGGATATATTAGCCCACTGATGAACCAGACCCAGCAAAGCATTTCTTGAAATAAAAGGTAAAGAAGGTGAACAGGAAGTATCTAGCTTACTCATAACTAAATCCGTGGAACACGGCTTAAAGCTTTGCGTAAGTGCATGGCGGATTGAGCATTGTATGAAATCTGGAAGAGGCAACTTATAATGTCATTCAACACACACACAGATACTTCTCACAGAATAGACGAGGAGTTAAACAACAGACTGTATTGAGACCTACTTTCATTGAGAAATACAGATGAAATATATAAAGACAGCTAACAGTGTATTGACAACCCCACTATGGCAGCTAACAAGTGGAGAATCTATCAGTTGCATTACAATGCTGCAAAGGTCACCAGTGCAAGTATGGCAAATGGGCGTCTGTCAGTTGCCTCTTCACCCCGGGTCCAAGTGCCACTGCAGCCTGGAGCGTATTTCTGTCACTGGCACACTCCCAGAGTCAGTAATGATCAGGAGCATACCAAACCCTATATGATTCATGAACTCAATACATACACCACAGATGCGTACCTTTTAAATGTGTGCTCGTTGCAGCTATTGTGGCATTCCAAACCTCTCAAGTGAATGTAACATGCACACTTTGTAAAGGGCAGAGGGAACCTTGAGCAAACTTTAAAGGGTTATTTTACATGTTTATTGCAAGCTCCTCTACTGTCTACTTTTTATTTTACATGCTGTAGAAAATGATCATTTGTCAGAGCAATCTATACATGAGACAGCTAAGATAAGGATAATAGAAATTGTGTAAATATATTCATCATTTTCACAGCAAAATGCACACCTCTTCAATTTAATTGATTTTAACACAAACTACAAAATGAAATATTCTGAAGGCAGCCACAACATGTGCTTGCAAGCTAAAGGTACTAATCTGTTAAATATGTTCAACAGTCCTAAAGGAATTTCACACTATTTAGAGATCGTTGGTTTAGGGGTGTCGCTGTGCTGTGAAGTACAGTGTTTTGCTACTATCAGACCTCCTTCATGCTGTGGTGGGTGCACCTCACAATAGAAGAGTCTGGGAGTCCATACCTGCGCCCCTTACATGAGGATGGTCATGGAACTGAAGCACAGCAGACTGGTATGCGATCACAGTCCCTATCAGAGTCCCTGCAGAGTATGAGGGTATCATCACACACAGTCTCTATGAAAGGCCTGCAGGCATGGAGGGTATCAAAGTCAGTATCAGATTCCACAGAGAGGAGAGTATCACAGTCTGCACCTTAGAGACTACAGAGGAGTCCCATTCAGTAAGAGAGGCCTGCAGACTAGGAGCAGGGTCCATATCAAGAGCACCACACTCCACCATCCATATCAAAAGCACCACACTTCAGAAGGTATCACAGTCTGTATGAACACGGTTGAACACCAGCGGAGAGTCACGCCCTCTGCAACAGGGACCTCACCAGGCTGCCCCATATTTGTAGACTGAACTAGTGAGAGTCACCAGAACAGGCTACACATTGCAAGTCCTAGCTGGATCTTGTCGATGGGGTTTCTGCTGGAGATGCTGAGTGGGGCATTGATACCCCTCACAATCCGCATTCCACTACCTTTCCACTGGCTCTTAAGCCCTCCACATGCCTGCTTCTTATATAATAATTAACATGATATCCAAGCATGATTGTGTGAAAATCTGAAGCTCACCCCGCCCCCATTACTGACGAGGTACTTCCCTGTGTGCAAGGCCACAAAGGTTTTTCTTCCATAACTATGTTACATTGTTTTTAAAACTTTGAACATTTTAGATACTGGCCCAAAGTATACAATTTTTTTTTTAAAGCAACTAGTGATGAAAACGTCCACTAAATTTGGCCTACAAAATCCCACTTTTAACTTTAAAAATTCGCTCACAAAACTTTTTCTACATGGAAAACTTCCTCAAACGAAGTAAGGCACAGTTGGTAAAGTCATCATACTGTGTGAACTGAGCTAAGTACAACATGCTCAATTTTGAGTGTGAAGTTTGCATACCTTGCCCACCTGTGACTCGATCACGAACACCATCAGACTCCTTATTGAGGGGCCAGTGAGAAGCACAATCTGTGCTAACAGCTTAAGCATGCTCCGATGAAAAGGAGCTGTGGAGAAGGAATCAGATGCGACTTCGGCACATTGATGGAGAACCCCAGCGAGTGCAGGAGTTCGGCCGTAGTCTGGAGGTGGGAGACGACTGCCTGGGACGAGCCCGCCTTCAGCAGCCAGTCGTCGAGGTAGGGGAAGACTGGAACCCCTGCCCGGCGCAGATGAGCTGCGACCACCACCATCACTTTCGTGAACACCCGAGGGGCACTTGTAAGGCCAAAGGGGAGCACGGTGAACTGAAAATGCTCGAGGCCTACCGTGAACCGTAGGTAAAGCCGGTGGGCCGGCAGGACGGGGATGTGGAAATAAGCGTCCTGCAAGTCCAACGCTACCAACCAGTCTCCAGGGTCGAGGGCAGTCAAGACCTGAGCTAGGGTGAGCATCTTGAACTTCTCTTTCCGGAGGAAGCGATTGACGTTCCGGAGGTCCAAGATAGGACGCATGTCCTCCTTGTCCTTTTGGGCACCAGAAAGTAGTGGGAGTAGCAACCACGTCCTACTTCTGGGGTCGGAACATGCTCGATGGCCCTCTTGGCCAAGAGGGCCGTGACTTCCTTCTGCAGAAGCATCAAGTGATCCCCTGACATGCGGTGGAATTGAGGTGGCATGGCTGGGGGTGGTCTCGAAGGGGAGGGAGTAGCCCCTTCGGACAATGTCCAAGACCCACCTGTCCGAGGTGATGGGACGCCAGTGGTGAAGGTGATGGCGGACCCTGCCCCCTACTGGCGTGCTGTGCACCGGAAAGGAGGGACTAGGAGGGCTTGGAGGCCGCGGACGGGTTGGAGGTGGTGGCCTGACCCGCACGCTGGTTGCCCGAACCGCCACGGCGGTATCCACGTCCTCGGCCACGCGAAGACGCTTGCTGCGTGGGCCGGTGGTTGGGCAGCTGACGTGAATGGGCGCCCCTTCCGTGGCCACGAAAGGGGCGAAAAGCAGAGGTTAGCGGAGGGCGTACAACAGAAAGGCCCAGGGACTTGGCAGTAGCCCGTGAGTCCTTAAAACGCTCCAGCGCATGGTCTGCCTTTGAACCAAAAAGACAGACTCCATCAAAGGGCATGTCCATGAGTGTATTCTGGACATCACCCGAGAAACCAGTTGTTCTCAGCCAGGCGTGGCGACGTAGCGCCACCGTCGTTGCAAGCGATCTGCCCAGCAAGTCGGCGGTATCAAGGCCACAACGTATGGTGTATTTAGCCGCATCTCTTCCTTCCGCAATGGCGCGGGTAAGCAGTGTCTGGACCTCCTCAGAACACTGTGGCAAAACAGCCGCCACCGAATCCCACAGGGAGTGGGTATATCGGCCCAAAAGGTAAGCGGTGTTGACGGACCGCAAGCCAGCACTGGAGGAAGAAAAAGCCTTCTTCCCAAATTGGTCCAGGTGTTTGGATTCCCTATCCGGAGGGGCGGTAGGGAAGGCGGTTTGGGAGGCAGAGGCTTGGACAACCAAGCTCTCGGGGGTGGGATGTTGGGAGAGAAACAAGGGGTCGCCCGGAGCAGGGCGATGGCGTCGGGCCACGTTCCTATCCACAGGAGCCCCTGTGGTGGGCTTGGACCAGGCGCCCAAAAGAACGTCAGTCAGTGCATCATTAAACGGCAGCACAGTCTCCGTGGAGGAAGCTGCCGGCTGAAGCACTTCCGTCAGGAGATTAGTCCTGACGGACACAGTAGGCAATTGGAGGTGCAAGGCTCCAGCTGCTCTCACGCAACACCGTTGCGAAATTTGCTCCCTCCTCCGTAGCCACGGGAGGAGACAGCATGCCAGTGTCAGGGAAGTGTCTAGACCACTGGCATCCCCAAGTTCCTCAGCCCAGTCCTGATCATACTCACACTGTTGGGTGAGAGGGTCTTCCGACCCCTCCCAGCTCTCCTGGTCCTCCTCTTGTTCAAAATATGGAGGAGGAGGGACATTTGGGACCCAAGGTCTCATCGGCGCCGGAGCCGGCGTCGAGCGACGTCGGTCCGGCTCCATGTCCGGAGCCGGAGACAACCGGGGAACGACGCCGTCCGGAGCCCCAGACGGCGTCAGGAATGGCACCGGGGACATCGGCGTCGGCGGAGGCGTGGTTAGGTCAACCAGCGTCGATGGGGGTGGCGGTACCACCGGAGCCGGGATCGAGGCCGGGGCCGGAGCCGAGGCCGGGATGAAGGCTGGCGGGATAGGCGACGCCGGGACCGGAGTCGGCGGCGACGCCGGAGCAACCCCATTAGGGCCCGCGGGGCCCGAAGGCGCACCGGAGGGACCTTGAGGCCCGAAGAGGCGGGCCATGGCCGACAGGAATTCCTGTATTTCGGCCGGAGTCGCCCCCGAACCCGGAAAGGACGGGTAATGTAGGGGCGGCTCCACAGGCACGTCCGGGGCCGCGGGGACGGTGCCGACAGGGGCCTCAGTTGAGTCGCGAGACCGGCGAGGCGAAGTCTTAGAGCGATGATGCTTCTTAGACTTTTTGTGCTTCGACTTACCCGAGGAGCGCGAAGACTTGGACTCCGACGACCGGCGGGGGCTCCGCGACCGGGCCCTCGACCTCTCCCGGGACCGGGGCTTGGTGCGGCGTGGAGCCGACTGCCGGACCTCGAGTAGCTTTCGAGACCGCTCTCGTAAAGCCTTCGGGTGAAGTTTCCGGCAGTCAGGACACGACTTCGTGTCGTGGTCTCGGCCGAGACACTCTAGATGCGGGTCTGTGATCGACATCATTCGACCACAGGCGTCGCATGGCTTGAAGCCGGGCATCCCTACGACACCTAGGAGTCGATGAAGAAGAAACCGTGAAAAAATTCACAAAAAATGTTGTCAAAAATTGACTAGGGCACTGCTCTTCCCGGATCTGCGCTTACTGGCGCGGAAAAAGAAGAACTGACGTCAGCGCGCAGGGGCGGCGTCTAAGTACTGCCCGCGACGTCATCCCGGCGATCACGACGCCGACGACGGACGCGGAGCCGCACGACGCCGCCTACCGACGCGCAAGGGTACTGCTACGCAAAAACTTTCCGGATCCAGCCTGACGCCTGGGGATATTCTAAGGTAAGGAATCTGTCACTAACGTGTCTCTTTCAGATATATGGAATACTACTAGCACCCCAATCTTTACTGGTTTGTAAATGGTGCATTGTAGAACTTTCAACATGCACAACTACACTTGCCAACAAGGGCTTACACTATTTCCATTGTATGCACCCACACACATATACACAGTAACTGACTATAGGGCTTTTACTAACAACATTTTGTTTTAAAATGATCTAAAGGTTTATGGAGTAATGTGAATAGTAGTATTGTGGATGATGTAATATAAGATGTCATCAGTGATGTAATTTAACATGTCATGAGTGATGTAATATGTGAGGTTTTAAGAAGCACATGACGTTGGTGCAAGCTATAGTTCGTTCACTAAACTAACTGGTGACTTTCAGTGTTTTTTTTTTTTTAATTATCAAGAGATCTTATTATAGATAAAACAAGCAAAACAAGTTATAGTAAAAATAATACACTGTAGCACCGAGACAAGGTCATATAAATGTGATCTCCCCGCAGTCTCTAGAAACCCCCTGTCCCTCCACCCATTCCGCCCCCCCACCCCCCAACAACAATTCAAAAGGCAGCAGGAGAGACTGGGCGTTCCAAACACAAGACGTCATGACTGGTACTCTCAATAGGGGCACACAGCCGACTCAACGATCATTCTATGCCCCCATATTTTGACCCATTTTTTAGGATAGCCCCTCATAAACTACTCTCTCTGCTAGCATGCACCAGACCATGTCAAGTTTCCAATCCAACTGTTGTAGTGCCAGTTCAGCCCTCCAGACACATGCAATATTGAGCTTAGCCACCATCAACCCCAATTTCATCCAGATCTGGTCCATTCGGGTAAGGTCGATTATTTCCCAGACATTTAGGAGGCACCATTTTTCAGTGGCCTCCATATTGTTCCCACATACATTGTTCACACAATTAACAAGTAACCATTGATTCCCAATACTGCTGAATATCAGGGCAACTCCATATCATGTGGAAAAACTTTCCCACTTGGCCACAGTTTCTAAGACACAATGCAATTGTTGCCCTGCCCATCATTACCATAGTAGTGCATTCACAGTAGCATCTATGTAGTATGTAGAATTTTTAATTGCACTAGGTGACACCTGGATCTCATAGCCACCTCCCGGGGGGATGCCAAGGCATCAGGCCACTCGTTGTCGTCCTCCAGGCCGTCAAAGACCGGCTCCCATTGTTCCTGCAGTTGAATTAAGGTATCAGGGGAGTTATTAATCAGTTTGCGGTGAGTAAGGGAGATTGCCTTTCTGGGCATGTGATCACCCAACAATCTATCCTCAAGCGGTAATGACTGGGGAAGGTACTCCCCCTTTGGCAACACCTTTTGTAAGGCATGGCGTATTTGCAAGTATCTATAGGTCTCAGTGGATGCCAGTTGATACTCACTTTGCATCTCAGCGAATGGGATCAAACCTCCCTGTTTCCACAGGTCTCCAACCCTGGAAATGTCAATAAGGTCCAACTTGTCGAAATCTCGCTGTCTCTCCAGTGTACCCAGCTCTGCAGTGTCCCACAAGGGGGTGGCCTCTGTAATTTATCTCTACAGCCCAAGGCGTTCAGTGTTGTGTGCCAAAGGGTAAGAGTGACTGTTGATGGGCTTGGGCAGAATGTGCAACGGGTTCCTACATAGATGGTTCTGAGGTAGCCTCCCGGTCGCATGACCTGCCCATCCATGCGGTAAGAGCTGGCTCCCCCTCCGGAAGATGAACCCAGTGATTTATGGCAAGAGCTGCGCCACCCAGTAATACTTCTGTATATCTGGCAGGGCAATTCTACCATCGTACCAGCCCGTTTTCTTTCCATTTTTTAATCACTAGTTCTTATCTCACTTCAACACCTAACTATATATATATATTTTTTTTTCAATCAATCAAAAATGTATTGCTTAGTTAATTAAAACCATAACAATCATTTATCGCAATAAAACATAATACATGGTAAAACGGAATTCATTATCGAGAGAAGCTTAACAATGTTAAAACCATGTGCAGGAGTAGACCAGACAATGTGCAATAGTTTAAATGACTTGAAGTTGATAGTAGTCGTGCCCGCCAGCTTCATTATTAACAATGAATAAAATTTTAAGCAGGGAATTAAAAGTTTCATCTCAGATTGGTTCGCTATCAGCAGTTTTTGAGTGTCTCTTTAGCAGAACCTCGTGATGAATTTAGGTTAAAATAGTGTGATTATTTGATTAACCGCTCTACTTTAGGAGGCAAGATGGCGTCTGAGTAGCGTCTCTCTCAAGGCACTCCTCCGGTCGGACCCCTAAACACCTTGATGCCGCGCTAAAAAATGCCACTGCTGCCCTACCTGCGAGCGGAGATCCTTATGGCACACCGACATCATCCTCGTTCGCAAGGATTTTTCGGGACGAGAGCCGCGAGGCAGCTCAGGGAATCCGCGCTGATCGCTCAGGCTTCTACACCGTCTCTCTGCCTGCGGCGGCCCCGTCACGGATCAGCTGCTTCTACCGATGCTCTCTGTGCTCCCGATAGACCTGCGGCGCGAGTACGCATCAAACCAAGACTTGCTGAAAATATTTGTCCTTATTTTACCAGAGGGCCAGTACCACAGACAAAAGCAAGTTTCTTTGGGATTTGTAACATTCACACAGCAGCATACCTCAAAGCTAGGTATGTCAGGACGCGGTCCCAAAGCTGCTAAAACTAGGAGTACTCAACCCAGCACGGTCATAACAGCGGCTGCCGGCCTGCCCATCACACGAAGAGAGCCGCCTCTGGAAAATCGTGCTGGAGGTAAAAAGAGCGATGTGCGCAGAGGCAAGGGGGAAAAAGCAGACGAGCTAGAAACAATCAAGGCGGCCCCACAAACATTCGGGATGTAGAGGACTGCCAACAATTAATCACTATTCTTTTTGGGCCAGTAGGGGCAGGTCACAAAGGGTTGGCGGAACAGGGGAAGAGAAGCGAGGAACAAGCTGGCGCTGGTGTCACACTGACCCTTGCGGCAGAACGTGTACCCAATCTCCAGACAAACCCTGGCTCAGAACCAGATGCAGGCTACCCCGCACATACAGCCCTCATCCAAGTCCTCAAGAATGACGATAAAACAGATAAAGCAGCTAAAGCTAGCAACCTTGGGGGTCTGGACGTCAGTAAGAAAGTAGGAATCACCTCATCACCTCAGGCTAGATCTCCTGATATCCACAAAATGTTTAATTCTTTAACCAACGAATCAGAGATCTCGGATGTAAGCATATCAGCCTCAAGTGAAGGAGAGGGGGACAATTGGAACAGTAGTACAGGGCCGGAATACCCCGCAAAGGCACAAGGACTAAGGAAATCCCCAACAAAAAAAGGAAGAAGGAAAAACCTGTGTGAGTCCTCCGACTGTGGCAGTATCGGGGATTTGAAATGGGACTACTCTGCCTCACAAGTAACCACTCTAACGGAACGCCTAGAACCGAGGGGTATCTCACAATGACAAATAATGGAGAGATCCCAGGGATTGGGAAGCAGAACGACCCGTACCTAGCATTGGTATTGCAATCGATAAAGGGCTTCCAGGAGGAGGTAAAGATGGACAACCGAAGAGCTCGTCTTGCTGCTAAAAAACTACAGGGGGCAGTGCGGAAAGTGGGCAGAACCTGCGCAGAGATAGCGGATAGAATGGCCTCCGTAGAAGCACAGACAGAAAATCTGGAGAAGGATGTTGTCGCCATAAAGACACAGTGTGATGTACACGAGGGGATTGTTAAAGATCTGACTTTGAAAATGGAGCAGCAAGAAAACGGACAACGTCGTAACAATCTCTGCTTTTTAGGAATCCCAGAAGGGACTGAAGGAAATGACCCTAGGAAATACATGGTCTCTCTACTAAGCGGTGCCTTTCCCGAACTGAGTACGTGGGACTGGGACAAGGAGATCCAGCGAGCCCATAGGTTTCCTTTGATGTCCCCAAAACACCCTGTGAACACTCCTGAATGACCGAGGGTCATGTTGCTATATTTTGGGAACTTTTTATGTCATGTCAGACTCTCTGATTTAGCGCGGCCAACAGCAAAGAAGGAATATGAGGGAGGGAGTTTTTTTTACAAGGCCGGATTTCGCTCATGCCACAGTGGAGCGAAGGTGGAGACTGAGGCAGCTTTCCCCCCCTTTCAGCAGTTAGGGGCGGAAGTCTATCTGCAGAACCCAGCTCGACTAAAAATAGTTTTCAGGGGGTCTACAGGCAGCTTTACCTCAGAAATTCAGGCTCAATCATATCTAAAGGAGATTTGAGAGACCAGAGTATGGGGTCTAATAGATAATAGACTACATAATCTAACACTAAGGCACTTGGGACTTTGGTTATAGTGGCTTTTCAATTTCAATTTGTGAAATCTCAATATTTTGGCTTACTTAGTAGAATTTGCTTAGGAATGAAGTAATATGTGATGAATTGCTTGTGGGCGGCCGGGGAGGTGGCACATTTTAATGTTTTCCAGGTGGCTGGGGAAACGACGGGAGGAGTGACGAGGTTGCGATTGCTCAGATTACATCATCCTGGCGCGGTTCATGCCAGGACACCTCAGTTACAGGTGGAGGGAGGTGGGGGGGACAAAGGGGGTAAAGGGGGGGCTGGCAGGAGGGCGAGGTGTACAATGTGAATGGTCTTGTAGATATTTCTGATGGGTAAAATTTGTATTGCCACCATCAACATCAGTGGCCTAAATGACCCTAAGAAAAGACGCAATACTGCAGCAGGGTTACGATTACTGAAGGCAGACGTAATATGCATACAGGAGACCCACATAGAAGGTGCTCAACAGTACCTGTTGAAGTCGCTAGGTTATAGGCTGGTTGGGGGGGACGACACAAAATACCCAGACACGAGGGGTGGCGATTCTGTCATCTAACACTACATTACAATTTACCCGAACATTATCTGATCAGCTAGGCAGATGGGTAATAACGGAATGCCGTAAAAGTACAGGGGAATCATTTACCATCTGCTCAATTTATGGTAGCTTTCTGGACGATCCAGGAGTATTCGAGCAGGTAAATAGCGAACTTGCTGTTTGGCTGCTCCCTGTTGTTCTTTGTGGGGACTTTAATATAAACATACCCGCCAACAAGGCACTGGGCCCAAAAGCTAATTGGTCATATAGTGGTAGGAAACCCAAAGTGTTTCGGGCAATGAGGGCGTTATTGCAAAATCCAACAGATCCAGGGTTCACGTATTTCTCTATTCCACATAGAGTTCATGCCCAACTTGATTTCATCCTCGTGTCACACTCCCCGCTTCATGAGTGTATTATAGAGAAAGCTCCACACATACTGTCAGATCACAATCGTTTAGTGATTGAGATTAAGGGAGACAACCCTAAACATAGGGAGAAAACATGGAGCTTTGAGCGAGCATTGCTGATTGACGAAGGATACTGTAACCGTATCAGGAACTGGAGCCCTCTGTTTCTGAAGGAAAATATAGGTAGTGCAGGAATAGACATTGTGTGGGATACACTGAAAGCCGGCATACGAGGGGAAACTCTTATTCTTTGAATCGTAATTTAAAAAAAAACGACAGCTAATACATGATTTACAAAATAGGCTGGCCCAAGCAGAGGAGGACTTAGTGAAGACTATACAACAGGGGCGGGGCGTGGAGGATTCACAGGCAAAGGTGGCAGTTGCTAAATCCTCCATTATGGAAACAATAGCTGCAGATAAACTTATGATATGGAGAGAGAAAGCATACGAGTGCAGTGAGCAGATAGGGCATCACTTGGCGATAAGAGCGAGACAAAAAACGATGCAAAGCTTAATACAAGAGATCCAGGATCCAACATTGGGAATAGTAACAGACCCGGATAGCATTCGAAACACATTTTATTTGTACTATCAGAACTTATATCAAGATGATGTACAAGGGGATCTTAGAGACGTTAAGGAATTTCTGGACTCAATTCCGGGAAAACAATTCTCTGTCGAAGACCAACAGCTGTTGGATGATCTCCCACAGTGGATTGAGATATTATGTATTAATAGCATACCTAATGGTAAGGCGACAGGATTGGATAGTATTCCCATCGAATTCTACAAAAAATTCTCGCAGAAACTCAAAGAATGCATGACCCAACTGTTTGTCCATGTGTTCATGGGGGTGTGGTGGGGGTGGGGGGAAGACCTCCAAATTCCTGGTCTTCCGCTAAAACAGTGATCTTCCTTAAAAAGAATAACACTGAATAACAGCGATAGTGAGATATATTCGAAAGTTTGGCACCAATCATTCACAAGGTGATTTCAAATCGCCAGCATGGATTCATTCCAGGGTGCGGGACAATTGACCATATAAGAAAACAAGTTACTTACATGTAACTTTGGTTCTCCAGTATTGGAAGCTTTCATAGATTCCCATGCTTAGAATCATTCCCGTCGTCGAGATGGGAGTCTCGGTAAAATAAAATAGTAGTAAATAACTATTACAAAGAGAAACAGGCCTAGGCCTGAACTCATTTTGCAACCAGACCATGTATTTTTGTAAAAGAGACCAAAAGAACAGGCAACCAATCAGAGTAGCCTCACCCTCTAGAACCTTGGTGAAAGAACCTCAGCCCCTCAGATTTTCGTGCACGTTGTAAAATAATCACGTCGAAAGAGGCTGAGCTTTCCCAGGGAGGAGGGTGGGTCGCATGGGAATCTATGAAAGCTTCCAATACTGGAGAACCAAAGTTACAGGTAAGTAACTTGTTTTCTTACTCCAGTATTGGAGCTTTCATAGATTCCCATGCTTAGAATCAGAGTAGCTAGCAGTAAATATATATATACACACATTTTGTAATGAAGCATAACCCTTTGATAAATGTTTGTTAAAACATATTTCTACATGAATAATATGCAGAAAGATAGTTACCACTGACTATGCCATAAACAGGGTAATAGCAAATGAATTCAGAAACAAGATAAAATGTGTAAAAGGTAAAAAGAAGGAAGGAGGGATGCAAAGGAAAGCTCACCACTCATTGGAATAGGTTCCTCAGAACTGCTTGGCCCACAGCCGTGTCATCTCGCAGTGAAGCGTCCAGGCAGTAATGTTTCGTGAATGTGTGAGTGCTGCTCCAGGTAGCAGCTCTACAAATGTCTTTAATCTGGACACCAGCAAACAGAGCCATAGAGGATGCCACAGACCTTGTGGAATGAGCCCGGACTCTACCCTCCAGGGGTTTGCCCGCTGCTGTATGACAGAATCGAATAGCGCTAACAACCCACCGAGCTATCCCCTGTTTGGAAAGGGGAAAACCCTTGCGGGGAGCGCTAAATGACACAAAAGTTGAGAAGTCTTACGGAAGGACTTAGTTCGGTCTAAATAGAATTTCAGGCACCTCTGTACGTCCAGAGAATGAAGAGCTCTCTCAGCAGGAGAAGAAGGCTGAGGGAAGAAGGTCTTAAGAATCACTGGCTCGTTGAGATGAAAAGTAGAAGGCACTTTAGGAATGAATTTAGGATTAGTTCTCATGATCACTGTATTGTTTTTGAACTGAAGAAAAGGTTCCTGAATTGTAAGAGCCTGCAATTCTCCAATCCTCCTAGCTGAAGTTAGTGCCAGCAACAAAGAAAGTTTCCAGGAGAGGAACTTTAAATCCGTTCGATGAATAGGTTCGAATGGGTGCCTCATTAGTTGAGAAAGAACCAAGTTCAAATGCCACGTGGGAGGTGGAGGTCTCACTGGTGGAAATACTCTGAAGAGGCCCTTGAGAAATTGCTGAACAATTCTGGCTGACCACAGGGACGGCCCAGATGAGGTGCGCCGAAAGCGAGAGACCGCTGCCAGGTGCACTTTAATGGAAGAGTAAGCCAAACCTGCTTTAGCCAGGGACAGGAAATAAGGAAGAACCTGGTGTGGCTGCGACAGGAAAGGATCCAACCCTGCTCCATGACACCAGATGCAGAATCGCTTCCATTTCAAGCGGTAAGTTTTGTTAGTGGAAGGAGCCCTCGCCTGCGAAAGGACATCTTTAACCTCCTCTGGAAGATCTAAGTCAAGAAATTCTCGCTGCTCAGGAGCCAAGCTGAGAGCTGTAACGAGCGAGGATCCGGGTGCCAAACCTGACCCTGAAACATCGTGAGGAGGTGCGGAATCTGCTGCAATGGGTAAGGACGATCCAAGGAGAGAAGGTGAAGTTCGGTGAACCAGAACTGTCTCGGCCATGCTGGAGCTATGAGGATCATCTTGCACGGTTCTGCGTTCATCTTCATGAGCAACCTGGGAATCAGCGGAATGGGGGGAAAAGCGTATACAAATGCGCCTGACCAAGCGATCGAAAGCGCATTCCCCAGAGACCCTCGATGGTGTAGCCTGCTGGCGTAAGACCGGCATTTCCTGTTCTCTGGTGTGGCAAACAGGTCTATGGAGGGTCTGCCCCACCGGTGAAAGACTCTGTCCAGCGTAGCTTGATCCAGTTCCCACTCGTGGGTGACAGATTTCAGCCTGCTGAGCCTGTCCGCTTTGTCGTTGAGCACTCCTGGCAAGTGTTCTGCTTTCAGAGAAATTCTGTGCAGGATAGCCCACTCCCAAATCGCCTGGGCTTCTTGTGACAAGGGGAAGGACCTGGTGCCGCCTTCCTTGTTGATGTAATGCATGGCTGTGGTGTTGTCCGTCCGGACAAGAACCGACAACCCCTGCAATCTTGGAAGAAAAGCCTGAAGGGCTAGGCGAATCGCTCGAAGCTCTAAGAGGTTGATGTGTAGGAGGCGATGTTCCGGCAGCCAATGACCACTGACCTGCAGATCCTGCAATACTGCGCCCCAACCCTCCAGAGAGGCATCCGTCGTCACCACTTGAGGCGCTGGAGTGTTTACGAAGGATAGACCTTGGGACAAATTCCTTATTCTTGTCCACCAGAGGATGGCTCGCTTCATTGCGTGAGTGATCACTAGCTGGTCGTCGAAAGAACCTGTCACCTGCTTCCACTGCAAGTTTAGGTGCACCTGCAAGGGACGCATTCTCAGTCTGCAATGAGGTATCAAAGGAATGCATGAGGACATCATCCCTAGAAGGGATTTGAATCGGCGAACAGAAAGACACTTTCTTCCTCGCACTAAATGAGCCATGGAAATTAGATTTCTTTGTCTGTCCAGAGATGGAAAAACCTTGTTGAGAGATGTGTTCAAGACTGCTCCCAGAAATTGAACCTTCCTGGACGGAAAGAGAGAAGACTTGGCGTTGTTGAGAGTCAGGCCCAGATTGGAGAAGAGACCAGTGCAAGCATTGACCGCTTCCTCTGCTGCCTCCCTGGACGAAGCTTTTAGCAACCAATCGTCCAGGTAAGGAAAGACCTGGAAATGCTGCTTCCTGAGGAAAGCTGCTACTGGTGCCAGCACCTTGGAGAAAACTCTCGGAGCTGAGCGAAGACCAAACGGCAGCACTTTGAACTGGTAATGGCTCTTGGCGACTGTAAAACGTAGAAACCTCCTGTGGGCCGAATGAATGGGGATGTGGAAATACGCATCCTCTAGGTCTAGAGTGGCCATAAAATCTCCCTTGTTGAGAAGACGTAGAATGTCCTGGAGAGATACCATCCGAAACGATAGCTTCGTGAGATAAGTGTTGAGCTCCCTGAGGTCTAGAATGGGGCGCCATTTCTCCAATGTTTTCTTCACCAGAAAAATCTGGAATAAAACCCCTTTCCTCTCTGTGAGAGAGGACTGGCTCCACTGCTCCCTTGATCAGAAGCTGATGGACTTCTAGCCGGAGGAGATGTAGGTGTTTTACGGAGTTGGCGGCAGGGGCCTTGGATGGTGGAAGATGAGTGAACTCCAGAGTGTGACCACACTGAATGATGTTCAGGACCCAACGATCTGTTGTTATACGTTCCCAGTTTTGGAGGTATTGAGATACCCTGCCTCCTACAGATGTCTTGGAGGAAGAGGAGGGCACAGCGCAAAGAGCAAGATCGCCGCTATTGTCTCTTAGGGGCGTCCCGTCCGGGACGATTCTGCTTCCCTCTAGTGTTTGCTCTAGAGAAAGTCGACGTCTGGCCTTGCCTTTGATAAGGACGGTAAGATTGTTGTGTGGAGCCATAAGAGGAGTATCTCGGTTGTTGGTAAGATCCCCTATAGGATGGAGCTCCTCTGCCTCTCGCTCCACGGAATGGCGCTTTTTTGTATTGAAGGGTCCCCAAGGACCGAGCAGTCTCCGTATCCTTCTTGATGTTTTGAAGGGTATCGTCTATGTGCTTGCCGAACAATTCCTCTCCGTCAAAGGGAAGATCCAGGATCTTATTCTGGATCTCAGGCGAAACCACGTGGCCTTTAGCCAACCCTGGCGACGAAGCACAGCTGCACCAGCCAGGGACCGGAAAGCTGTTGTGGCAATGTCCATTGCGCAATCGATGACCTCAGTGGACGTAACCTTCCCTTCTTGCAAGATCTTCTTTGCCTCAGACTTAGAAGGATCAGATAACTGGTCCAGGTAAGGCGCAAGGTCACACCACATCTGGCGGTCGTATCTTCCAAGAATTGCTAAAGCGTTCGCAGCTCTGATGACAAGGCTGGCCATGGAGGAGAACCTTTTCCCCGCGTTGTCTAGGCGTCTGCCCTCTTTGTCCGGTGGTGTAGATAACGGCGCTGAAGGATTCCTTGACTTCCTCTGCGCTGCTTGCGAAATGACCGAGTCGGGTCGTGGCTGACCCGTCAAGGAAGCTGGGCTGTCATTTGGAGCCTTATACTTCTTATCCAGACGCGGCAAGACTGGAACTACAGTGGCCGGGTTCTTCATGACCTTAATGCCTTCTTCCCAGACATGCCCCACGATAGGAATAGAGCGCACCACTCTCTTACTTGGTTCTTTAAAATCATAAAGAAAGCACTCTGTTTGGAGTGAGGGCATAGCCAGCTCGAAACGTAGAGACGCTCTCTCCATCAATTTGTGAAAACCCCAATGTCAGCAGGGGGAGAATCAATCGGGGCCGGAGCCGGAGAAGCGGGATCAGGGATTACATAATCATCCCATTCATCACCTTGATCTTGATTAACCAGCTCTCCCTCTTCTTCCTCAGAGGAGACATCCTGGTGTTGGTCTGGAGGAAGGACATCAGAAGATGCATGAAATTGGGTATGCAGTCGAGCAGATGGAGGTGGTGAACCCCTCACCGTATCAGGAGGAGGAGGCAGAGTTGAGGACAAGAGAGCGGGTTGTGGCGGCGGAGTACGAGTTGAACATCTCCGTTGATAGTCCAAAAGCATCCCCTGTAAATCCGCCAAAAGAGAAGTTGGTACAGACATCATCTCTTGTTGAGTGTTCTCTTGACGTGCAAAGGGTTGTTGGTATGACTGATCTTGATAATAACCCTCCGAATCCATCTCCTGACATTTGACAATAAGCTGAGAAGGGCTATTGGCATCCCCAAAATGACTATAGCCTCCATCAGAGTCCTCATCCTCATCGAGCAGTAATGCAGGAGGTAAAGAATCCACCATTCTAGGGGACGTCATTTCTGGTGATATTTGTCTTCTCCTCACCAAGATGGAAATTTTTTCCGTCGACAACGCCGTAGACAGATCCGTCGACGCCGAAGCGAATTTCTTCGTCGACGACAGTGTCGACGGAATCACCGTAGACGAGGATGCAGATGGAGCCACCGTCGACGGAAGAGGTGTGCAGACCGTCGTCGACATGATGGGTGTCGTAGACATCATCGTCGACGAGACAGTCAATGTCCCTGCTGACGTCGTCGTCAGTGTTGACGCAGTCGTCGTCGACACCCTCGTCGTCGGCGCCATCGTCGACACTCTCGTCGTCGGCGCCATCGTCGTCGGCGCCATCGTCGATGAAATTTTCGTCGCTCTTGAAGAAGTGCTCGTCGACGAGCCCGTCGACACCGGAATAGAAGACGTCGACCCTCCCGTCGACGCCGGAGCACTTTTAGCCTGCGATTTTGGAGGCTTCGTCGTCGAGGGCTTGCGCAGCGTCGATGACGAATGACCACTCTTTCCAGAAGACTGTGAAGAGGGTTTTTAAAAGATTTGTCCTGGCCAGGGACTGTCGCAGGTGGTGTACTTAGTCCTTCCCTCTCCTTTACACCGCAGTGAGGAGATTTGATAGGACCCTGAACCTCAGACTCCTTCAGGGTCTTTTTGAGGCCTTAGAGGGGGATCCACAGATGGTGAAGGGGAACTCCTATCCCTTTTGACTGACCTTCTTGATGAGGCGACAGAAGACGACTCCTCACTATCGCTTGACAGTGGATCTTTCCTGGACTTGAGTCTGTGGAGCCAGGTTAACAGACGACCCTCACGGTCCCGGAGAGTCTTGGTGGAAAAGGTGCGGCAAATCTTGCACTCCGCAGCCTTGTGATCCGGGTAGAGGCAATATATGCAGTCCTTATGTCTATCTTCAACATATAGCCTCTTCTTGCCACAAGTGGCACAAGCCTGAAATAAAGCTTTCTTCCCTTTATCAGACATTTCCACAGGCTTTAGAAAGAAAACCTGAAGAAAAAACGCTAGAAAAAACAGTTGAACGAGTTGAAATAGAGCAAAGCTCAAGGAGACTCCCTGTAGCACAACGTGCAGTAGAAAATCTGAGGGGCTGAGGTTCTTTCACCAAGGTTCTAGAGGGTGAGGCTACTCTGATTGGTTGCCTGTTCTTTTGGTCTCTTTTACAAAAAGACATGGTCTGGTTGCAAAATGAGTTCAGGCCTAGGCCGGTTTCTCTTTTGTAATAGTTATTTACTACTATTTTATTTTACCGAGACTCCCATCTCGACGACGGGGAATGATTCTAAGCATGGGAATCTATGAAAGCTCCAATACTGGAGTAAGGAGGGTTATCACACTCCTAGATGCCACAACAATATCCAAGGACCCCACGGCTTTAATCCTATCGGATGCTGAAAAAGCCTTTGACAGGGTCTCGTGGCACTTTTTATGGGAGGCCCTGTCAAGGGTGGGAATTAAGGGCAGGCTATTACAGGCCATTAAAATACTCTATTATCATCCAACAGCCAGGGTTTTTGTTAATGGTGTACTTTTGGACCCATTTGCAATAACTAGGGGGACCCGACAAGGCTGCCTGAGCTCACCCTTGCTGTTTGCGGTTTATACTGACCCCTTCATACGTCAATTAGAAAATAATAGGGCCATCAGACCTATCGTGACACATGGCTGGGAAACAAAAGTGTTGGCATATGCTGATGAAATTGCCCTTGTGACCCCTGACCCTACTATCGCTCTACAGGAAATAGAGGAGGAAGCGGAAAGGTTTGGGAACTCTCCACTATTCACTCAATCGCGGTAAAACATAAGTGGTGGTCAATGGGAATATAACGATAAATGAGGTCAAAGTGGCTAAGAATGCAACATATTTAGGGGTCAATATCTCTGCAAACATGGAGGATATTGTTAAAGACAATGTAGAACGTCTCTTAGTCAAAACCAAACAGGATTTATTTAGGTTAAATAATTTACATCTATCCATCATTGGTAGATGCAATATAGTCAAAATGCTATTCTTTCCTAAGATGCTATATTTTTTTCGGGCGATCCCATTAGAATTTTCAAATGACTGGCTGAAGAAATTAGAAGATTTATTTTCTCGATTTAGCTCGGCATACACCAAACCGCGAAGGGCTTTTAAATACCTTACAGCCCCGGGAAAGAGGGGGTTGGGCTTTACCTAATCTCAGACTTTACTATTGGTCCACTACACTTCTGCATAACCTGGTACTGCTACAGGAAAAACCAGCTGAAAGACATGCTGAGGAGGTCCCGACCCCCCCAAAACTTATAATGGGGGTAGAGGCCTGGGGATGGCTGTGGCGCTATTTAAATGATAATAACTGCAAAAAGGTTCACTTTAAAACATTAGTGGGGGGGTTTAAAGTCTGGAAAGCAGTTCGAAGAGCAATTGGCATCGGCAGGCTTAATTACTATACACCAGTAATAGACAACCCAAACCTTCCAGGGGAAGTTTTTAAGAACTATACGATTAAACGATGGGGGATGCTGGTTTGACTAAACTGGGGTCCTTTTTTTCTTTAGAGGGTTTTGTTTCTTTTGAAGATCTTAAAGAGATGTTTGAGATAGACCGGAAAGACTTCTTTAAATATCTTCAAATAAGGGACTTTTTTTTTTTACTTAAGAAGGGTGGCGGACCAATTGGATTTTCCAGAAATGCCATAGTCGAGAAATTGGTAAAGAATAAGGACCTTTCCATTCGGGTTATCTATAATCTTTTCAACTCCCTGATGAAGGATGATATGGAATTATGGTCATCGAAATGGAAGGAGAGAATTGGCATATCAGAGTATACATTCCAGCAGTCATTTAAAATGGCACAGCATATTCTAATCCCGGCTCGCTACGGGCACAATATTATAAGACATGCTTCTCATTATATTACACCCCACATAAGATAGCCAAATGGGGGAGTGGGAAAGGGACATATTGCCCTTGGTGCGCAATATTCCAGGCAGATCTTGTTCATATTTTTGCTTCCTGTAGTATGCTCTCAAAGGTCAAACAAGATATCATCAATTTTTTTAAGGAAGCTTTGGGAATAGAATGCTCCCTTTCACCAAGCCTATTCGTGCTGGGGGTGGAGGAAAAAGAACTGGGCAATGATGGTCAAGAGTTGGTGTTTATTGGGATAGCGGTATTTCGATTATGTATTGCTTCTGCTTGGTTGGATCCCAATCCCCCGGGATTCCAACAGTGGCTCTACCGCTTTCTGGCTACTTACAATTTAGAAAAAGCTGTTTATGCAAGAAGAGGGATACGAGCGCGAATGAAAGGTTTAAAAATCTGGGCGCCACTTTCTAAATGGGCAGAGGAAAATCGGTAGATTAGGTGCTATGGCACACTGCACTTTATTTGGGTTGCAATGAAGAAATTTATATGAAGTATTCAATTTATATGAATTATGGTTCTGGCTGTGTAAAGTATATTGAATCCGTGGCTCTTACCAGCCCCTGGGGGTGGGTGGAAAATGAAAAATGCACAATTATCTCTAGGATGAATTTATAAATGTATGTATATATTTATAGCATTGTGCAATAAAAATGTATTTGAAGAAAAGAAAAAAAGATTAACCGGTCTAGCTGTTCTGTCCATTAGAATGGCTCGTACAAGCAGAAATGTTAAAAGCTTAAGTGTATCAAAGTTAAATAAGTTTGAAATCTGTGCAAGTTCGCCAGTGTTTGGAGAAGGATGGTAACGGAGTCTTTCAATGGATGACAAGCGGCATGTGCAAGCTCGTTCGAATATGCAGGTTTATAGGAATGCCGGCTCCAAGTACTGCAGTTTAACTGGGTTCTGTTATGCGGGACAGAGGGGCTCCATAGAGGATTTTGTAGGATTGTCAGTTTACCCCTGATGATGATCCAGACTCTCTTAGTATTCTGCCCGCTTCCCCGAAGAATTTGCCGACCTGTGCTAGGACGTTTGTAGTGACAGATGTATATATGAGTAGTAGTGCTTCCCTGCATGATCTTATCTCATGTTGCATAAAGATAGGCCTCAGATACCTGCGTCTCTGTTGTAATAAGCTTGCACAGCAACATACGATGTGGGCAACTGATTCAGAGTGGTAATTACACAGCCTACATTGTTCCTGACCCAGGTCCCAGTTGTTCCAATGTTCCCTGTACTCCCTGAAGGGTGTAGTCAGTAACCTAACTATAATGTCACTTTAACCTTTGAATTTCTCAGTGAAATTCTGTCCTTTTTTGTTTTAACACAAGATCTTATTACTACTCCTAACTATAACGTTGCTTTAACCACTCTATTCAGCTGTTTCTTCTGTACAGGAGAGCAAACTTTCCTGTGTGAATTATTATAAGAAATCATTCTGTTCTTGCCCCCCCCCCCACCACTGAACAGATCGAAACATTTTTTCACCAAGGAGCTGAAATTCTTTTTTATGGAAACTCCGACCTAACTATATTATACAGAATCTAAAATAATTTTAGTCACGACAAAAGAAGCGTATCCTGTAGGATCTCCGCTATTGAAACCAAGCTATCGATTCCCCTCGTTACTACTCATCAACAAGTGCTTGTATCTCTTCTATTTCTAGCATAGTAGAGGCCACGGTAAAAAACTTAGCAACACTACTCAGTACAGTTGTATAGTGAGAGGTAAAGGATGACATCACTACAAGATCAGATTCCAACTTTTAAAAAAATGGTACAGAAGCAAATGTATTCTATCCAATTAGGAACAGAAAGTCTGAATTAATGTTTCATGTTTTTAATCACCCAGCCAATATTCCTTATTAAGTGAGGAAAACATTTTCCATATACTCCTCATTTAGTATTTGAAACTAAAAGAAAGCGCACTCGTGATCTTTTTTCTGGTTGTGCAATTCATGGCCTGCAATGAATAAAGTAGTACTCCGGGTACTTAGTACGATGCAATTACCCAGTGAGCTCATTACAATCTAGAGTTCACGATTTCAGTCTCAACTGAATTTTAATCTGTTGGTTGAAGACTTAAAGAGGAGTTGTTTTGCCCTAAATCAGTCAATTTGAGTGCTCTTAAATATGTTGATAATAATTTTCACAAGGATTCGTCTTTTGCTGTAATCCCCAAGATAAAATAATTCCAGATATACCCTTTGTAGGAAAGTGCCCCTTTTGACATGTCTAACACCCACTTTTTGCCTGGTATCTGATGCAACTTTGACTGAAAGTGTACTGGGTTCCTGCTAACCAGGTATCCAGTGTCAGTGTTCTTTCCCTAAACCAGTGGTTCCCAAACTTTTGACTCCTGAGAACTCCCACTGAATCACTACTGGAAGCCGGGGACCCCCAAGCAATTTGTAATATTTAAATTTCAAACACTAAAACAGTAATTCGCAAAAACAAACAAGTGCACACCAAATAAATACTCGAATTACTAAAGATTTTATTATTTAATATTGCAAAAATTAGCAAAAAATCAAACAAATGTTAGTGGGAAGGTTGGTGCTGCATCTCAGCAACTAACTTTTCAATGTGTGGTTTTATTTCATAATACGAGGCTCCTGCTCCTGCCAGGGCCGGACTGGAAAACCAAAGCAGCCCTGGCAAATGTCAGTCCAGTCCCCGAACAGAGCACACCAAGTGCAGCGAGAGAGCCGGACTACTACAAAAGGGGTTTTGGGTGGGGTCTCCCCCAAGACAATTAGGGGAAAAAAATTGTGCATTCTACAACACATTTGTCATTATATATTGAATTGTATTAGCTTTTAAAACATAGTAAATAATGACCTTACTGTGCACCAGGATACAACAATCTTTGTTGGGGGCTTTTCAATGATTCCCTCACTATCGCCCTCCAACAGTGCCTCTTATCTCTCCATAGTCCCTCTGTCACATGTATTTAATTTGACCCCTGAGGTGAGACCCTTCCCTCTCAGGGGTTAGGAACAAAGCTTGCTCTCGGCGGAGGTGTTTACACCTCCTCCACGCAGGATCTGCATTCCAGGGCGGGAAGCTTCAAAGGATATGCTGCCTTTGTTATGTGCCCCTGGCCTCTCAAGATAGTGGAGATGCCCACCCCCTGTCCTGACCCCACTTTTTGGCGGCAAGACAAGCAGAAAAACTAGTAGGTGTGTCCAACATCAAGCAAGCATCATCCCTAAGGTGGACTAGCTGATGCGGACACCACCTTTTCAGATTCCTCCATCTTATTTTGGTCGTAATTAGCATTCTAGGGCCAGAGTGATGCCCACTTCCCACAGGAAGTGGTCATATACAGGGTGCAAATGCAAAAAGAAGATGTGATGGACAGAATGTTGAACAATGTCAAACATTCACCCCAGTACAGAGATCTAGGCCTAAATCCATTGTTTATTTGCTCCCCATGCCATTCCAGTTTAAACCCAGACATATGCAAATCAGTCTTGACCCTGTTCCCCATGGGAACAGTCCAGGCCGAACTGGCAGGCCATATAGAGGGTGTAGACACCCTAAAGCTACTATCCATCAATCCCCTTAACATCACTAAATTGAGTATTTAGGTGGCACCCCTGAACACAAGAACTCAGATTTGATGGATCAAAAGAAGAAGGACGAAGAAGAGTCACTGCCTGGCAAGAACTGTGAACTTTTGACACAAAACCTTGCCTGCTAGCAACTCTCAACAATCACAACAGTGACTCATCCTGCAAGCTGGAGTTCTACCACAGCCTTGGGTAGCCTGCCAGTACTTCGAAAATCGCCTCCAGTTTCTCTTGGAGTAGAGGCCCAACTCCCCTGCAGTCCACAGGCACCAAAGAGCAGAGTCCAGTCCATCGCCTTGCAGCTCCCCGGCCCAACCTACACCGCAGACGACCAGGAAGAGGTACCTATGCTTTGGAAGGTGAGATCGGTCTCCCCACCGAGTTTGAAGACTTCAGGACCAACCGGAGCCGTGCAGCACCAATACCAGGGGTACTGGATGCCCTGTACCAAACATCAACAGAGAGTCCAATGTGGATTCTCACTGCACCATGACCGAGCGGTCGTCAAGGGACATCAGCATCACTAAGACCCACTTTGTGAATTGTCCAGCTGCCCTGATTTTGCCCCTGCCAGCAGCTTGTCCCTAACCGCGAGGAGCAACTTTGCGCGCCCAGCCGACCTAACCACTGTGCACCTGAGCCGCCCAGCCCGGTACCGAGAACAAGCTGTTCCCCCCCTTGCTTTAAGGACCCTTGCGACTTAAGCTCCCGTTTGGGAGCTCAGACTTATCCCCAAGTCCCCTTTGCAGCCTGTTTCCAGGTAGCCCCCTTCTCTGTAGCGCACAGTTACCAACCTCACCAGCACCCTACTCCCTGCTAAACCCAGGCAGTTCCCAAACAACTGCTGGTAGTACTTTGGATCTTGGCCCACTACAATCCAAAACCCAGAAGGTGAACCCCTAAAGCACAAGTTACTAACTTGTGTAACGATATATCTGTAAGAGACAGTAGTTAGTGACAGATTCCTTACCTTAGAATATCCCCAGGCGTCAGGCTGGATCCGGAAAGTTTTTGCGTAGCAGTACCCTTGCGCGTCGGTAGGCGGCATCGTGCGGCTCCGTGTCCGTCGTCGGCGTCGTGATCGCCGGGATGACGTCGCGGGCAGTACTTAGACGCCGCCCCTGCGCGCTGACGTCAGTTCTGTACACGACTTTCCGCGCCAGGAACGCAGAGCCATGCAAGAAGCTGACATAGGTGTCTGAAAAATACTAGGGCCCTGAAAGGGATGTCCTTAACCCTAGAAATCAGTTCGCAGAACGGGGAGGATGGGTGGGCGGTAGGAATCTGTCACTAACTACTGTCTCTTACAGATATATCGTTACACAAGTTAGTAACTTGTGCATCTGAAAGAGACACGTTAGTGACAGATTCCTTACCTTAGAATAGATACCCCAGCAATACCAACCCCGGTGGTGGGTCTGCGAACAAAGATCAGACAAGGAAGTCCTGGAGGACAGAACAGCCAAAGAAGCCGTCCCTCCGGACCGGACTGTCAAGGCAGTAATGCTTTGTAAACGTGTGCAGCGAGGCCCACGTAGCTGCCTGACAGATAACCGGCAGCGGAACACCGCGGCCCAAGGCCGTGGTAGCAGCCGTTGCCCTGGTGGAATGGGCACGCAGCCCAACAGGAGGCTCCTTCTTAGCCAAAGAATAGCAGGTCTTGATGCACAAGGTAACCCAGCGGGAGATGGTTCGTTTGTGCACCGCCCGACCTTTTTGGAGCCCACGTAGCCAACAAAGAGCTGGTCATCCACCCGGAAGTGTTTTGTGCGGTCGATATAGAAGGAGAGCGCACGTTTTGGGTCCAGACGGTGGAGCCTCTCTTCCTCTCTGGAAGGATGCGGAGGCGGAAAGAAGGTAGGCAAAGTGATGGTCTGCCCAATGTGGAAGGCAGTAACCACCTTTGGCAAGAAGGACGGACGCGTCCGAAGAACAACCTTGTCTGGATGAACAGACAGAAAGGGAGGTTTGCAAGATAGAGCCTGGAGCTCACTCACCCGCCGAGCGGAGGTGATGGCCACCAGAAAGGCTGTCTTCAGAGTCAGAAGACGAAGAGGACAGTTATGTAGAGGCTCAAAGGGAGCGCACATTAAAAGGTAAGAACCAAGTTCAAGTCCCACTGAGGCATTACAAACGGAACAGGAGGGAAGAGGTGTGTAATGCCTTTTAAGAACCTGTTAACAACAGGGGACTTGAAAAGGGAGGGCTGATCAGGGAGCCTGAGGAAGGCAGAGATAGCACAAAGATAACCCTTGATGGTACCCAGGGCAGAACCCTGTTGGGCCAGAGAAAGAAGGAACAGAAGGACCTCAGAAAGAGGGGCAGAAAGGGGATTCACAGCCTTTGCTGTGCACCATGCCACAAATTTGTTCCACCTGCAGGCGTATACCACCTTAGTGGAGGGACGCCTGGCTGCCAGAATCACATCACAAACTTCGGGAGGCAAGTCGAAAGGAATCAACTGCCGCCGCTCAATCTCCACGCAAGCAGGTGTAGACTGGACAGGTTCGGGTGGAGGACCGTCCCCTGCTGCTGCGACAGAAGATCCTCCCGAAGAGGCAGACGGATCGGGGGATCTACGCTCATACTGAGTAGCTCGGGATACCAAACTCTTCGAGCCCAGTCCGGAGCCACAAGAATGACTTGGGCCCGGTCGTGCCGAATCTTCTTCAACACTCTGGGTAGAAGTGGTATAGGCGGAAAGGCGTACAATAGACCGCAACTCCACTCGTGACGAAAAGCGTCGCCGAGCGAGTGTTGCCTTGGAAATTCCAACGCGCAGAACTGATGACATTGCGCGTTCTCTTCGGTGGCGAATAGATCTAACCAAGGCTCTCCCCACTGTAGAAAGAGTCCTTGCGCCACTTCCGAGTGAAGACGCCATTCGTGATCCATCATGCACCTGCGGCTGAGTTCGTCCGCCCTGGCGTTCAGGGAACCTGCCAGGTGTTGAACCATCAGGAACATGCCCTGATGTTCCAGCCATGTCCAGAGGCGCAGAGCCTCCTGACAAAGGGTCCACGACCCCACCCCGCCTTGTTTGTTGCAGTACCACATGGCGGTGGTGTTGTCTGTGAACACCTGCACTAGCTTCCCTTTGACAGAGGGAAGGAATGCCTTGAGGGCAAGTCGGATCGCCCGGAGCTCCAGAATGTTGATATGGAGCCGGGACTCCGCCGGAGACCAGAGGCCTCTGATCTCCGCCTCTCCCATGTGACCGCCCCATCCCAGAAGGGACGCGTCCGTCACAACTGTGTGCTCTGGCTGGGGAAGGGAGAGGGATCTGCCCATGACCCATTGCCGGTTCGAGAGCCACCACTGCAACTGTTTTGCAGTCCCCTCCGAGATCTGGACGTGATCGGACAGGTTGCCCTGGTGCTGCGCCCACTGGAACTTCAGGTCCCACTGCAGAGCCCGCATATGCCATCTGGCATGATTGACCAGCAGGATGCAGGAGGCCATGAGGCCCAGCAGCCTCAGGGTCATCTGTACCGAAACCCAGGATAAAGGCTGAAAGATCGGAATCATAGCCTGAATATCCCGGACTCGCCGTTCGGGAGGATAGGCCCGAAACTGCGTCATGTCCAGAACTGCTCCGATGAAAAGGAGCTGTGGAGAAGGAATCAGATGAGACTTCGGCACATTGATGGAGAACCCCAGCGAGTGCAGGAGTTCGGCCGTAGTCTGGAGGTGGGAGACGACTGCCTGGGACGAGCCCGCCTTCAGCAGCCAGTCGTCGAGGTAGGGGAAGACTGAAACCCCTGCCCGGCGCAGATGAGCTGCGACCACCGCCATCACTTTCGTGAACACCCGAGGGGCACTGGTAAGGCCAAAGGGGAGCACGGTGAACTGAAAATGCTCGAGGCCTACCGTGAACCGAAGGTAACGCCGGTGGGCTGGCAGGACGGGGATGTGGAAATAGGCGTCCTGCAAGTCCAACGCTACCAACCAGTCTCCAGGGTCGAGGGCAGTCAAGACCTGAGCTAGGGTGAGCATCTTGAACTTCTCCTTCCGGAGGAAGCGATTGACGTTCCGGAGGTCCAAGATAGGACGCATGTCCTCCTTGTCCTTTTGGGCACCAGGAAGTAGTCGGAGTAGCAACCACGTCCTACTTCTGGGGTCGGAACATGCTCGATGGCCCTCTAGGCCAAGAGGGCTGTGACTTCCTTCTGCAGAAGTACCAAGTGATCCCCTGACATGCGGTGGAATTGAGGTGGCATGGCTGGGGGGGTGGTCTCGAAGGGGAGGGAGTAGCCCCTTCGGACAATGTCCAAGACCCACCTGTCCGAGGTGATGGGACGCCAGTGGTGAAGGTGATGGCGGACCCTGCCCCCTACTGGCGTGCTGTGCACCTGAAAGGAGGGACTAGGAGGGCTTGGAGGCCGCGGACGGGTTGGAGGTGGTGGCCTGACCAGCACGCTGGTTGCCCAAACCGCCACGGCGGTATCCACGTCCTCGGCCACGCGAAGACGCCTGCTGCGCGGGCCGGTGGCTGGGCTGCTGACGTGACTTGGCGCCCCTTCCGTGGCCACGATAGGGGCGAAAAGCAGAAGGTAGCGGAGGGCGTGTAGCAGAAAGGCCCAGGGACTTGGCAGTAGCCCGTGAATCCTTAAAACGCTCCAACGCATGGTCTGCTTTGGAACCAAAAAGACCGACTCCATCAAAGGGCATGTCCATGAGGGTATTCTGGACATCACCCGAAAAACCAGTGGTTCTCAGCCAGGCGTGGCGACGCAGCGCCACCGTCGTTGCAATAGATCTGCCCAGCGAGTCGGCGGTATCAAGGCCACAACGTATGGTGTATTTGGCCGCATCCCTTCCTTCCGCAATGGCGCGGGTAAGCAGTGTCTGGACCTCCTCAGAACACTGGGGCAAAACAGTCGCCACCGAATCCCACAAGGAGTGGGTATATCGGCCCAAAAGACAAGCGGTGTTGATGGACCGCAAGCCAGCACTGGAGGAAGAAAAACCCTTCTTCCCAAATTGATCCAGGCGTTTGGATTCCCTATCCGGAGGGGCGGTAGGGAAGGCGGTTTGGGAATCCGAGGCTTGGACAACCAAGCTCAGGAGTGGGGTAAACAGAGAGAAACAAGGGGTCGCCCGGAGCTGGGCGATGGCGTCGGGACACGTTCCTATGCACAGGAGCCCCTGTGTTGGGCTTGGACCAGGCGCCCAAAAGAACGTCAGTGAGTGCATCGTTGAACGGCAGCACAGTCTCCAAGGAGGAGGCTGCCGGCTGAAGCACTTCTGTCAAGAGATTAGTCTTGACCGTCACCGTAGGGAGTCGGAGATGTAAGGCTCCAGCTGCCCTACGCAACACCGTTGCAAAATTGGCTCCCTCCTCCGTAGCCACGGGAGGAGACAGCATGCCAGTGTCAGGGGAAGTATCTAGACCATTGGCATCCCCTAGTTCCTCTGCCCAGTCCTCATCATACTGACACTGTTGTGCCAGAGGGTCCTCAGACCCCTCCCAGTCCTCCTGGTCCTCCTCCGGTTCAAAATAAGGAGGAGGAGGGACATTTGGGACCCAAGGTCTCATTGGCGCCGGAACCGGCGTCGAGCGACGTCGGTCCGGCTCCATGTCCGGAGCCGGAGAGTACATGGGGACGACGCTGCCCGGAGCCCCGGGCGGCGTCAGGAACGGCACCGGAGACATCGGCGCCGGCGGAGGCGTGGTCAGGTCGACCGGCGTCGATGGGGGTTGCGGTACCACCGGAGCCGGGATCGGGGCCGAAGCCGGAGCCGGGACCGAGGCTGGAGGCACGAGCGACGCCGGGACCGGAGTCGCCGGCGACGCCGGGGCAACCCCATCAGGGCCCGCGGGGCCCGAAGGCGCACGGAGGGACCTTGAGGCCCGAAGAGGCGGGCCATGGCCGACAGGAATTCCTGTAGCTTGGGCCGGATCCGCCCCGAACCCGGGAAGGACGGGTATTGCGGGGGCGGCTCCACAGGCATGTCCGGGGCCGCGGGGCGGGGACGGTGCCGGGAGGGGCCTCAGCCGAGTCGCGAGACCGGCGAGGCGAAGTCCTAGAGCGATGATGCTTTTTGGACTTCTTGTGTTTAGACTTACCGGACGACGAAGACTTGGATCCCGACGACCGGCGAGGACTCCGCGACCGACCCCTCGACCTCTCACGCGACCGGGGCTTGGTGTGGCGCGGAGCCGACTGCCGGGCCTCGAGGAGCTTTCGAGACCGCTCTCGCAAAGCTTTCGGGTTTAGGGACCGGCAGTCGGAACACGACTTCGTGTCGTGGTCTCGCCCGAGGCAGAAGAGACACTCCAGATGCGGGTCTGTGATGGACATCATCTGAGCACAGGCGTCGCAACGTTTAAAGCCGGGCATCCCTACGACACCTTGGAGTAGATATGAAAGAAACAGTGAAAAAATCCACCAAAAAAGTTAGTCAAAAAATGACTAGGGCACTGCTCTTCCCGGATCTGCGCTTGCTGGCGCGGAAAAAGAAGAACTGACGTCAGCGCGCAGGGGCGGCGTCTAAGTACTGCCCACGACGTCATCCCGGCGATCACGACGCCGACGACGGACGCGGAGCCGCACGACGCCGCCTACCGACGCGCAAGGGTACTGCTACGCAAAAACTTTCCGGATCCAGCCTGACGCCTGGGGATATTCTAAGGTAAGGAATCTGTCACTAACGTGTCTTTCAGATACCAACTCTTACTGTTGTGCATACATGTCTTTTCCTCCCATAGGATTGCATCGTGCATAAAGGCGCACAACTTTGAAAAGTATACTTACCTGTAACAATTGCTAACAAAACAGTACTTACTTTTGAATAAAGTTCTTGGTTTTACAAAATATATAAAAAGAAATGTTATTCTTCTAACATGGTCTCGGATTTATTCTTCAAGTGTGTGTCTCATTTATTGCCTCCGACTACAACAAATGCTTAGCGCTACCCTCTGATAAGCCTAACTGCTCGCCTACTCTACCACAAAAGAGAGCATTAGCGTTATCTACTTTAACTTCTGTAAACCAATCGGGGATCCACTGGACTCTCTACACAGTGTACTTCTTTGTAGAGCACTATACAGACAGACCGCTTCCTACATCGGTGGATCAGCAGTGAGGTCTACAACTTTGCATTTGCCGATACCACTTGGTCAATAAGTGACAACACAAGTAAATCTAAAAACTGTCTTTAGTTAAATTGCATTTTTTTTTTTCCAATTGATGGATTTTTTTCTAAAATTGACTGTCAGAGCCTTGGTTAAGTCCCTGAGTTTAAACTGTTTTAGAATTTAAAAACGTACTGTAGTTAGGACAAAAAAGTTTGTTAGAATCTTTTTTCTAATTTCCAAAAACGTCCCAACTTTAATAAAATAATGAGTACCTAAGAGGAAGTGGTTAAGGAGCTTCACCTAACCCCATATCTGCAGATTACATACTCACAGTTGAGGACCTTCTGTAAAGGTTACACAATTAAAACTGGCTCACAACCTACCACTGCAACGCTTCATAAGCTGTTGGCAGAGTATGAGCTGGCCAATCCTGCAGATGAGGCCGCCCACCCTGAAGGTCAGGGTGGTGTGAGTGATAATGAGGATGACGTAGAACCTTCTCCACTCGAAAGAGGTTAGGGTACCTGTACCCAACAACCTATCAAATGTGCCACTAGCATCTGCCTCTAGCGCGGATGGCTGAGGTCGCTCAAGGTACAGAGAAGATCTCACTGAGGAGGAGATTCTTCTTGAAAGATTGGCCCGCAGAATAGCTCTGGAGGACAGGACACTGGCTATAGAAAGGGAAAGGGCTGATATAGGTTTAGCATCCATGAATGGTGGCAGCAACATAATACATAGGGACAGAGAGGAAACCTTTGACCCTAAAATCCCTAAAGGGATTGTCTCCAAATATACAGAAGGTGATGATAGCACCAAATGGTTTCCAGCTTTCGAGAGAGCCTGTAGAATGAGGAGACTTAGCCAGAAATATTGGAGCGCTTTACTTTGGGAACAGTTCTCTGGTAAGTGCAGTGACACCCTCCTGACACTGAATTAGGCAAAGGTGGAGTCATGTGACCACATGAAAGTTACCCTGATTGAGGGCTTTGGACTAAAAAACTGAAGAGTATAGAATTAAGTTCGGGGGACTCAGAAACCCTCGAATTGGTCCTGGGTTGATTTTGTAGATTTTTCAGTAAAGATTCTAGGTGGTTGGTGAAAAGGAAACCAGGAGCAAGATTATGATGGGCTGTATAATTTGATTATGAAAGAACATCTGTTGAATAACTGTGCTTCTGAAAAGCTGCATCAATACTTGGTGGACCTAGGATCAACTTCTCCCCAAGAATTGGGAAAGAAGGCAGACCACTGGGTCGAGACTAGGGTGACCAAAACTACCACTGGTGGGGGTGACCAAAAGAAAGGGGTTTCTAAACCGCCCCAAAGGAAAGGGGTTGAACATCCAAAGGATAAAAGTAAAGACTCTTCTAAAGGCTCCCAAAAAAACGTCTCAGGAGGGTGGGCCCAAAAACTCTTCACAACCCAAAACTGGGTACCAAGGTAAGAATTGGGATCCTAAAAAGGTGTGGTGTTACAACTGTAAACATAATGGACATCGAACTGGAGGCTCTGCCCGTTTCAAAAAGAATCCCCCTAGTACTTCCCCAGCTAGCTCTGTATTGGCAAGTCTCCAGGTGGGATCCTTAGAGTGCCCTGAGCAAATCAGAGTGCACACAGAAGCTACACTATTCTCTGAGGGTGGGGTGGATCTTGCAACCATAGCGGTCTGGCCCACTAATATGGAAAAATACAAACAGCAACCCTTAATAAATGGGATCAAAGTAGAAGTACTAAGAGATATAGGTGCCAAGTGTCACCAGGGGGACTGAAAAACTGGTATCTCCAGTACAGTATCAGACAGGACAGAGATATCCAGTCACCAATGCTGATAATGTTACTAAGGTTCATTCCCTGGCTGTGTCCTTAGAATGGGGGAAGGTTACTGGCCTGAAACAGGTGGTGGTAACCTCTGCAATTCCTTTTGAATGTCTGCTAGGGAATAACATAGAGTCCCCAGCTTGGGCTGAGATTGAGCTTAGGTCCCCTACAGCCATGCTGGGAATCAGTGAATGGGTGTGCGTAAAAACCCGAGAACATTGCAAGGCCCAAGGTGAAAAAGAGGTGTTGGAGCCTGAAACTAAGGCCCAACCCTCCAAGAGAAAAGGTAAGAAGTCTGAGAAACCAACTTCTGAATAGTCACAAGCTCAGGTCCCCTCTCCTCAGGGAGAAGACTGTCGCTCCAGAGGGAACTGAGGAAGAGCTCCTATATCTATGTAGGGGTATTTATAGAGCGCAGCTGCTACTCCAAGGAGTGTCCTGGCGCTGGATGCCGAAAAGTAACAGCGGGGGCAGGAAAGAGCTAAGGGCTGGAAAAAAGCCAAGTTTTCAGCTTCTTCCGGAACACAGGCGTTGACTTGATGCTTCTAAGGGTCAGAGGCAGTTTGTTCCAAAGGGACGGGCCAAGGAAGGAGAGGACCTTCTCCCCCCCGAGTCAGGGATACGTGGGGTACTGGCTAGGAAAAGATTCGCGGAGCGGAGATTCCTCTGAGGAACATAGAACAAGATCCTGTGTTTCAGATAGCCAGGGCCCATTCCGTATAAGGCTTTCTGAGTCACAAGCAGTGTCTTGAAGATAATCCTTTTCCTCACTGGCAGCCAGTGAGACTCCTAAAAAGACTGGATACGCAAGCATCCCAGGGGAGCTTGAAAATAGTTCGGGCTGCTGCATTCTGGACCAGCTGAAGCCTATCCATCAGGTAATTGGGTATGCCTAAGTAAAGGCCGTTCCCATTGTCAAGACGCGATATGATCAGGGTTTGGATCACTTGTTGTCTGGCCGTCAAGGACAGTAGGAACAGAAACTTCAGAAGAAGTCGCAAGTGGGCAAAGCAGGTGCCCACTACCGAGTTTACTTGGGTATGGAATAGTAGTCGACTATCAAATTTAAAGCCCAAGTTTTTCACCACCTGACTTTTGATGGGGGGGGGGAGCATACGGTGGCCAGAAGGACTGCAAGGGTGTCTCTGCATCTGAACCAAAGAAAAGCAGTTCCGTCTTTCCCACATTACATTTAAGTTGGTTCACGGACAGCCACCCAAACACCGCTTCGAGGCAGGTACTAATTAGCTTGCCTGGGCAGAGTCCTAGGCCCAGATGGACCCTCTAGGTATGAGCTGTGCCAAGGGCAAAGGATCTGTCCTACTCTTGAAAGCCTGAAATAGCAAGCTGCTGCACGGGAAAAAGGAGATGTCAGCGGCTCCCACAGGACCCACTGGGAGGAAGGGCTCCTACACACTAAGGCCAGAGACCCCGAAGGACAAGTTACTTACTTTTGGTAACGCTTTATCTGGGAGAGACAGGATCTAGCAGCAGATTCCTTACCGTAGAATTTCTAAGGCGTCAGGCTAGATCGGGAAGACTTTTGCTCGAGCAATATACTTGCATGCCGGTAGCTGGCGTTGGCCGGCTCCGCGCGACGGCGCAGGAAGGGATGTCTGCGTCACCTATATAGGCATCACCTCGGTGCGCTGACCGCTGACGTCAGTCACTTTTCACACCAGGAGCGCGGAGCCATGAAGTGCACTGACAGCGGTGTGTTTATAATAACTAGGGCCCTGAAAGGGATCAGCCCTGACCCCAATAACCTGTCTGCAGTGCGCGGACGATGGGTGGATCGGTAGGGAATCTGCGGCTAGATCACGTCTCTACCAGATAAGGCGTTACCGAAAGAAAGTAATCAGTGAAACAGAAAGGGAAGAAGCGAATGGCGAAAAACAGCACCATGAGGGAGAGTGCCAGGCACTGCGTTACTGAAAGTCATGGAAGGGAAAGAGCAGAGCACCGCTTCTGAGAAGCCACCCTGCAAAGCGAAGGCGATATCCACCCTGGAGGCAGAAAAACATGTGAAAAATGCCATAACAGAAAGTCTGCAACCACAATCTATAACAGTGAAGGCCAACAAGCCGGAACAGATGAGTAACGATAAATTACCCCAAGACAACACCATCAAGGAGTGTCGTATCCCCTGTAAAGAGCTAAGGGCTGAGGCACAGCCAAGAGACCCCAACCCAGAGGACTGCAGAGGAGTCAGAAACCCTAAGCAATGAGAAAGGGAGAAGATTATGAGTAGGCCCCACACTGGAATAACCAGGGTGGAGGGATACAGAAATACACGTGAACCCACCGTCCAAGTACCAGAAAGGAAGGGGTGGAACAAAGAAACAGAACGAAGCATCCTGCCAGGGAGGAAGTAAAAGAGGACACACGCAGAAGACAAGCCACCCGGAGGGAGGCGAGTGCAGAAGACCAAACTGAAGGTCCTCGCAGAACGGGGAGGAAGGGCAGGCCGTGAAGGAATCTGCGGCTAGAATCGTCTCTACCAGATACATCGTTATCGAAGGTAAGTAACTTGTACATCTGATAGAGACTACTAGCCGCAGATTCCTTAACGTAGAATAGATACCCTAGCCATACCCAGAGGGGAGGAGGGTCTGCGAGAGAATCTCACCAGCTTGGAAGAACACAGGGCCCCAACAGGGGATGTGTCATGGGGACAGGAAGGACGGCCCAGCCCCCACCAAGCAGAAGTAAAGAAGAACAAGGAGAAGGGAAGGCCAGGAGACCACAAGCCTACCCGAGGGGCAAAGGGCGTCCGCCAGAGAACCCGGAGGGACAGACGGCACCAAGAGTACCAAAAGAAGAAAAGAACCACCCGGAAATCCAAGGAGAAGAGGTGGAAACGGCGGCAGAGCCCGCCTCAGGAGAACACAAACAGCGAAGGAAATAGCTGAACGAGCATCAGCCCCGAGGTCGGGGACAAGGCAGGAACGGCCCCACAGCCGAGAAGCGCATACATGAGAAGGAAGACACAGTCGCGCAAAGCTCCAGCAGAGCAAAGGACAGTAGCACACGGGTACACGCCGAGGCCCACAGGGGTGGACCAGAACGTCCATGCGTGCGCAGCAGGCAGCCGGTACATACTATGAGGTAGGGTGCCCAGAACAAGCCGAGCGCAAGACTAAGACAGAGGCAAGGGAATCCCAGGACAAGCCCCAGAGAGGGACCGTCCCAGTGGCACAACCCGGCCCACGAAGAGAAGTGGGATCGGCCAAAAGAAAAAGAGGAGAAGCAAAAAATATGTAGCACAGACCTAAAGCAGTCAACCAGAACACAGGAGAACACCAGGAATATCCTGGCCCCCCTGGAACACAAGGTAGAGGACCAGGCCGAACGTCGGATAATAAGGTGGAAACACCAAGACACGACGCCGTAGACGGCATGACAAAAGTCGGTCTGGCGATCCAGAGGCTGAAGAGGGAAGGCAAAACGCACAGAGGCAGATATCCCGCAGGAACAAAGGGCAAAACGCACGACAGGCAAGCCCTGTAGAAGAAGGATCGAAACACCAGCGGATACTGCGCAGGACAGAACCTGGAGCAGCGGAAGCTGCGCTAAGGCGGAAGAAAAAAGACCGCACGAAGCAGAATACAGTGACACCAGGAAACGTTAGGAACCCGAGAAGGTATCCACACCCGCCCAGCTTAGGACATAGCTATACAATAGCCAACAAGTACCCCACCTAGGGTATGACATGGCCCAAAACAAAACAGGGGAAAACCCGCAGCAGAGGTCAAGAACAGAAAAGACCTGTGGGTAACACCACAGACGGCTTACCAATCAGCCAAAAAAGAATACACAGATGGTCCAACCTGAGGACCCATACGGCTTCACTAACAGCCAAAAAACACACACCACAAAAGCTAAAGGGCTGTACCAGCAGCCAAAAGTACAGAGGGGCCAACTTAAGGACCCTGAAGGCATTCCCAGCCACACACAGCACACAGAGGGCCCACCGAAACACTAGGCCCAAAGAGAAAGGTGGGATAAACGCCTCCCATAAGACACCTGAGGACCGACAAGCCGAGGCTTACGGAGGGGGAGGAGGACGGAGCCCAGCAAGGAGTCGCTGAATAGCGGAGTCCGCGTGGGTGTTAAATAAAAGAATCCCATCAAAGGGCAGGTCAACAAGACGCTCCCGAATATTCTCGGGAAAGACGCTATCCCGCAACCAAGCATGGCGGCGGAGGGCCACAGAACTCGCCATAGCGCGTGCGAGAGAATCAGACACATCCAAGGCCGAATGGAGAATAAATGCAGCTAACTCCCGACCATCCAGCACATGGTGCTGCAGATCAGCGCGGACACCTTCGTGGGAGGTGCGAGACAGAAGGGACTCCGCGGAATCCCATAGGTCAGAGGTAGCTCTGGCCAACACACAAAGTGTGTTGAGCGCGCGCAGAGCAGCACTAGTGGAAGCGAAAATGTTACGCCCCAGGAGTCCAACCACCGGGCCTCCCGTGACGGAGGGAGCAACACTGAAGGCAAGGAAGGGAAAGCAGTCTGCAGGACAGGGCCCTGGGCAGATGGGTGGGAAAAAAGGCAGACTGGATCGTGCAGGGCAGGACGGTGGCGGTGGAGGAGCGGCTGAGGCACCGGATCCTCTGTAGCAGGACGCCCCCAGAAGAGAGCTGTGGAGCGAAGCTTCAAATGGAAGAAGCGGTTCCCCTCCACCAGAGCCCTGGTGGAGAACCTCCAACAAGTGATCCGTTGGGAGTGGAGCGACCGGGTTGCCCATTTGCAAAATGCCGGTGGCCGTGGAGATGGCCCGGACAAAGGCCACACTCGCCTCCGTAGGGCGACGTGGGGGAGAGAGCAACTCTTCCGTGGGCGAAGGCTGCAAACTAAGCCGCCGTCCCCGTGACCTGCCGGAGGAAGAAACAGCCAGCCCCTGTAGGATGGAGGACCCACGGACGAGTGTGGTGCCTGAGGGGTCTCCAGAGAAGGTGGAGAAGCCTGCGGGGCAACCAACTGCAAGGTGCGGAAGAGCGTGTCTGGGGGCTGCGGACGCGGAGACGGTATAGAACCCGCCCTGGAAGCCGCCGGGGAAAAAGCAACGATGCAGCGTCCAGTCTCCGGTGAAGAGGAGACAAGGAGATGACACTCCTCCGGAGAGGAAGGGACATCCAGAGAAGAGTTGACGCTCTGACGCCGGCGGAGAGTTTGCCCTGGGCACCGAGTGTCCTCGATCGGCGCCGAAGTGTCCACCAGGGGTGCCGAGTCGACCTCCACCACCACATGCAGCCTAGGAGAAAGGGGCGGGGTCGGAGCCGAAGCGGCCAATGAACGGTGCCGAAAAGGCGCCGGCTCGACCTCCGACGAGGCAGCCGCCTGCGCAGAGGTCCGAGAGGGACTCGGGGAGGCGCCCCGGCCTCCACCCGTGGCGCCGCCAGGGCCGGGGAGGAGAGCCGTCGGCGCCGGAAAGCCGTCGGCTCGGCCTCCGGTAAGGCAGCCGCCTGCCCAGAGGACCGAGGGGTACTCGGGGACAAGCCGTGAGTCCCGGCGACCTCCTGCGACACCACAGGGAACCCCACGGGGTTTTGCGGCGAGGCAGGGATGCCGTGGGCCAAAGAGGGGAATCCCGTAGGGCCGCACCTAGACGACACCACACCTCCAAAAGCTGAAGCCGAACGCGCCGGGGGCGAGTCCGCGGAAGGCCCCGCGCATGGCGAGGGATCCGCGGACGTCTCGGGAAGAGGAGGGGGGCCCAAAGAAGCCTGCAGAGCCGTAGCGTAGGCCTTCATTTGGGCCCTTGTCGCCCCAAAGCCAGGAAACGGCAGATAGGGTGGCGACTGGCGAGGGCGCACGTCCCGAGAGGAACCCGCGCCCTCAGCAGAACGAGGACAGGGCCTCGGTGACAACTTACCGGCGGGCGAGCAGCGCCCGTGGGGCCTCGGTGAAGGACGATGCCGCAACCGGAATCAGCGGCTTCTGGACCCTTCCGAGGCAGGGGACGGACGCAGTGACGAGACCGATCTGGACAAGCGGGCCGAAACCAACTTCATCCGGCGCTCCCGCAGGGACTTCGGCTTGAGATGCTGACAAGTGTCGCAGTCCGTAGAATCATGGTGCTCGCCCAAACACCACATACAAATAGGGTGAGGGTCCGTCGCCGACATCTGACGTGTACAAGAAGTACACGTCTTGAAACCCGAAGGCGTTGCACACTGTTCCCAACGCAAAGGAGTTAAAAGAGGCCTGAAAACAGGTCAAGGGAACTCACTCCGGATCCGTGTTGCACGCGGAAAAGAAGGAAACTGACGTCAGCGCGCCGGGGTGGGACATGTGACCTCGCTGACGTCACGTCCGCGGACAGCGTCAGGGCGGAGTCGTGTGGTGCCGCCCCCCCCACCAGCGTGCAGGGTTGCTGTGGCAAAAGATTTTCCGGATCCAGTCTCACGCCTGGGGATAATTCTATGTTAAGGAATCTGCGGCTAGTAGTCTCTATCAGATCCAGAGATTCCAGGTGCATAAGTGCCTAGTGGTGTCGGAACCACCTGTTGACGCCAGTGGGGGATCTTGAAAGTCCAGCAGCTACAGCGACTCGTAGACCAAGACGGTGAAACCCAAAAGTGGATTCTGGATGAGGAGTACCTGAAAGCAGAGGGGACAGAGTCCAAACCACCCAGGTGTGTCAAGGAAGAGCAGGAGCACAATGCCACCACTTGTCGTATGTGCTTGCTGTAGCACAACGGTGTGTAGGAAGCAGCTGTGAAGCACAGGTGACGATGCAGGAAACCAGAAACCATCCACGAGCTGTCTCACGACGGTTGAGGACTGCAGGACGGTCAGTAGCCGGCAGGACCACCAACAAGCCTTGGCAACCGCAACAGTAGGTTTGAAGGAGAAGATGCTTGATGCAGACCAGCAAGGTCTGTGGGACTAACCCAACATGGGTAAGTCAGGGCCAGCCCTCAGCAAGCAGGAGAGCCAGCAGGAATCTTTGAAGCCCCCTTGAGGACCCTCTGACAGCAGGCACAGGGAATCGAAGGGAAGCCTCAGCAGCACACAGAAGATGGAGGCCCACGGTGCAGAGGATGCAGGCAGGACGTCGTTCATGGAGCTGTGCGATGCTTGAGGCTGGGGCTTGTTAGAGCTCAAGATCTTCAGTGAGGAGAGTCAACAAGCCTTGGAAACGGCAGACCGACGCGGTGCACAGGGATGCTGCGGTTCAGGTGTGCTGGAGAGGAACTACAGTTTTACAAGTTGCAGGGAAGACCGGTCAGGCCTCTGGGGAGCCAATAAACTACCACCTGTATTGCAGAAGCGGGAGATGACTGTGGGACAATAGGATCAGCAAACCGGTCGTCGATGTTGAGGTGCCTGCGGATGCAGGGAAGTGACTCCTTCACTCCAAGGACAATTCCTTCTTGCTTGGATGCATGTAGAGTCCTTGCGGACTCTGAGAATGCACGGCCACGGACTTGCAGAAACTGGAAAAAGCACTGAGACGAAGTTGCAGCAGGCATCTTCCCACTAGGAGCAGTCTTGTCTTTGGTCCTGGCCCGAGCCAGCAGCAGAGTTGCAGTATCCAGCAGCAGAAGTGTCCTCAGACAGGTCTTGACGAAGTCTTGGACAAATCTAAGGACCCAGCCTCAGCGGAGCCCTTAAGTAACCCTACGTCCGGGGATATTCTAAGGTAAGGAATCTATCACTATGTGTTTCTTTCAGATAGGGGAATTGAAATCTTCTGCGGTGACCCACCCATCAGGGAAGGTCAGGGACGTTACTCAGCTGGCCTAGCCAGTCAGATGCTCCCAGGGACCAAGATTCAAAATGGCAGAATCAAGTGGCCACCTGGAGGAGCTCCCGAGGGAGGTGCTGGACAGGGGGTGGACACTCCCTTGTCCTTTGTGGAGTTTCACGATAGAGCGGGAACTAAGGGCTCCTGAATTGGGCAAAACTTGTTTATGCAAAGAGGGCTCCAAATGTGCCCTTCAATGCAGTCTGGTGGCACTCAAAAGTGCCCCTACCCTACCTAATTCTAAAGGACAGGGGGTCACACCTAACCTTCACAGGAAATCCTTTGTTCCGCTTGCCCTGCCAGAGTTAAGCTCATCAGCAGAGGGCAGAGCAGGGTCTGGGGTCGGCAACAGTGCGAGGTGGCAGACAGACCCTGTAAGGCTACACAGGTAGGTATTGGGGGGTCCTGTAAGGAGCCCCCTAGTACATAGTATCATGCAACTACAACTGGAATCGGTGTGGTTGCACGATTCCAACATGTTTGATATCAAACATGACCAGTTTCGGACCAGCCATTATATAGTTGGACATCTCGACTTGCTAGTGTCCACTACATACCTTAAAATACCTGCCCCACAATTACAAAGCCCAAAGAATGGAGTTCGGGGTTTGTAGGGGTACCTCTGCTCGTGCAGGGGTCCTCACATACTTAAAACCATGCACCCTCCCCTTGGACTGAAGGGCCTACCTTAGGGGTGACATAGGTTTAAAGTGCAGTGACCAGGATATAAGGAAAACCTTATATCTAAAGTGAAAGGTGCATGCACCATTTCATGCAGACTGCGATGGCAGCTCTGCAGACACAGTTTGCATGGACTCCCATGGGTGGCACAATACATGCTGCAGCCCACGGGAGGCCCTGGTGTACCAATGCCCTGGGTACCTCAGTACCATATACTAGGAATTACAGTGGTACACCAGTATGTCAAGTGTGGGGTGTACGAAGTACTTACTAGCAAATTTAGAAGAGAGCAATGACACTGGGGTCCTGGTTAGAAGGATCCAAGTAAAATATAGTCAAAACACAGTGACACCAGGCAAGAAGTGGGGGTATCTTTGCCAGAAAGATCCTACTTTCCAACAGGATCCTCCACAGTATCCATTGTGGGGCATCAGCGCTGGGACCAAAGCCGCCGGCGCGGAACCCGATGGAGCCCCCTTTGAGCCTCCAGGGCCTGAAGCTGTGCCAGGAGGCTCAGGTCGCCCAAATATGAGGCACATGGCATCATAGAATTCTTCAAGTTGGGCAGGGGTTGCTCCGGCTTCAGGAAAGTCATGGAAGCATGGAGCTGAACGAGATGCAGGTTCTGCAGAGTGAGGCCTGGAGCAGCAAGCCTCCTCTGTCACATCAGCCGACGGAAGGGGAGAAGTTGAAGCACACTTTGACTTCTTGTGTTTCTTATGCCTCTTACCGGACTAATTTGAGCAGGAGGATGAGGACTTAGGACTCCCGCAGTGGTGCCTGGATCTTCCTCTCGACCGACACTGAGAACGAGACCTTTGTGGCGAATGGTGTGGAGCCGAACCGCAAGCAGCTTTAGGGACAGCTCCCACAAAGCCTTCGGAGCCATGGCCTGGCAGTCGGAGCACGACTTCGAGTTGTGGTCGTGCTCCAGAGACAAATTAAGTGTGGATCCGTCACAATTCAGAAATCTTCTTCAACATTGTGGAAAAACCTACACACCAAAAATCGTTAACAAAAGATAAAAAAAAAACCTGCCAAACAGTGACAAAGGTTAGCTCTCTTCACAGATCGGCGCTAGCTGGCGCGGAAAGAAAAGAACGGACATCAGGGAGCCGAGGTGGCCCCTATATAGGTGACGCAGATGTCACTTGCGGTACGGATGATGCCGACGTCACACGGAACCAACCGACGCCACATACCGCCGCGCAGGGGTATTGCTCGAGCTAAAGTCTTCCTGATCCAGCCCGACGCCTGGGAAATTCTAAGGTAAGGAATCTGCAGCTAGATGTCTCTCAGATCCTGGCTCCACCAGGAGAGTGGTAGTGTTTCAACAGCACAGAGAGTTTCTAATCACATTGGCACATAACATCCCCCTGGCTGGGCATTTTGGCCAGAGTAAGACATGGAGTAGGCTAGTCAGCCACATCTACTGGCCTAACATGTCCCAGAAGGTGAAGGAGGTTTGCAACTCCTGTGCCACCTGCCAAGCCAGTGGCAAAGGAGGTGGCCACCCAAAGGCCCCCTTAATTCCACTACCAGTGGTTGGGGTACCCTTTGAAAGGGTAGGGATTGACCTGGCCAGTCCCCTTGACCCTTCAACTGCATCAGGAAACAGGTGTATGCTGGTAGTAGTGGATCATGCTACCAGGTACCCTGAAGCAATACCCCTTAGGATTACTACTGCGCCTGCAGTGGCAAGAGCCCTCAATGGTATCTTTACCAGAGTGGTGTCAGACAGAGGTACAACATGTCTGGTTACCTGAAACACATGTGGACTGAATGTGGAGCGACTTATAAGTTCACTACCCCATTTGACACACAAACAGATGGTCTTATTGAGAGATTCGACAAAAGCATAAAAGGCATGATTATGGGACTCCCTGAAAAACTCAGGGGATGGGATGTCGTTTTGCAATGCCTGCTTTTCGGTTATAGGGAAGTGCCACAGAAGGGAGTAGGTTTTTCCCCCTTTGAACTTCTGTTTGCCATCCTGTGAAGGGACCACTTTGTCTAGTCAAGGAAGGCTGGGAGAGACCTCTCAAACAGCATAAACAAGATATTGTAGACTAGGTACCAGGCCTGAGTTCCAGGATGGCAGAGTACATGGCAAAGCAAACACAAGGAGATGATGGACGGAGTGCTGAAACTTTTCAAACACTCACAGATCTGGGTTGAATCCATCATCATTCTTTAGCTCACTTTGCCACCCCAGTTCAGACAAAGCTATATGCAAATCAGTCTTGGCCCTGTGACTCATGGGAACAGTCCAGCCCGAACTGCCAAGCCATGTCTTCCCTGGACCGGAAACCAGCATCCTGGGACCGGTTTCGGGCTAACAGCCCTCATCAGCCAGGCTAGTTTGAATCCAGTGGCAAAGTGAGCAAGGGACCCACGTCTGGGCATACCCTGCCAACTTGGGGCGAACAAAGCAAAAAACGATGGATTTAGGCCCAGATCTCTGTACTGGGGTGAATGTATGACATTGTTCTGCATTCTGTCCATCAATTGTTCTTTTTGCATTTGTCACCCCGAGTGGGACGGGTATGCCCAGACGTGGGTCCCGTGCTCTCCATGCCACTGGAGTCGAGCTATCCTGGCTGATGAGGGCTGAAAGCCCGAAACTGGTCCTAGGATGCTTGTTTCCAGTCCAGGGAGGACCTGGCCTGGCAGTTCGGGCTGGACTGTTCCCATTGGGGCGCAGGGTCAAGACTGATTTGCATATGGCTGGGTCCAAACTGGAATGGCATGGTGAGCAAAAAACGATGGACTTAGGCCCAGATCTCTGTACTGGGGTGAATGTATGACATTGTTCTGCATTCTGTCCATCAATTGTTCTTTTTGCATTTGTCACCCCGAGTGGGACAGGTATGCCCAGACGTGGGTCCCGTGCTCTCCATGCCACTGGAGTCGAGCAATCCTGGCGGATGAGGGCTGAATGCCCAAAACCGGTCCTAGGATGCTTGTTTCCAGTCCAGGGAGGACCTGGCCTGGCAGTTCGGGCTGGACTGTTCCCATTGGGGCGCAGGGTCAAGACTGATTTGCATATGGCTGGGTCCAAACTGGAATGGCATGGTGAGCAAAAAAACGATGGATTTAGGCCCAGATCTCTGTCCTGGGGTGAATGTATGACATTGTTCTGCATTCTGTCCATCAATTGCTCTTTTTGCATTTGTCACCCAGAGTACATGGCAAAGCATCCAAAAACCTAGAGGCCAGCCAAGAGCCTCAAAGACTCTGGTATGACCAAAAGGCTGCGCTGGTGGAGTTCCAACCAGGGAAGGTGTGGGTATTGGAGCCTGTGGCGCCTAGGGCCCTCCAGGACAAATGGGTTGGTCCCTAACCTATCCTTGAGAGGAAAGGTGAGGTCACCTACCTGGCGGACCTTGGCACTAGCAGGAACCCCAAGAGGGTCATCCACGTTAATTGCCTGAAACCTTTCCATGATAGGGCTGAAGTGGCTATGCTGATGGTCACTAGGGAGGGAGGATCAGGAAGCAGAGAGTGAACCTCTCCCTGACCTCCTCTCGAGCAGCCCCAAAGATGGATCAGTAGATGGAGTTGTCTACTCAGACACCCTCTCTGCCCAACAGCAAGCTGACTAGGGCAAGTACAGGAGCAGTATGCTGGGATCTTCTCCTTAACCCCTGGACAGACACACTGGTGTACCCATGATGTTGACACTGGAGACAGCATGCCTGTCAAAAATAAAATCTATCAACAGTCTGACCGTGTTAAGGAAAGCATCCAAGCCGAAGTAAGCAAGATGCTGGAATTAGGGGTTATTGAACCCTCCGACAGTCCCTGGGCTAGACCAGTGGTCTTAGTCCCCAATGCTCACACTATGAGTGGGAAACCAGAACTGAGGTTTTGTGTGGACTACAGAGGTCTCAATGTTGTCACTAAGACAGATGCACACCCCATACCCAGAGCTGATGAGTTCTTAGAGAAATTGGGGGCAGCTCAGTTTCTCAGTACCTTTGACTTAACATCAGAGTACTGGCAGATTGGACTAACCCAAGAAGCAAAGGAGAAAACAGCATTCTCAACCCCAGATGGGCGTTATCATCAGTTCACTGTTATGCCCTTTAGTTTGAAGAATGCCCTTGCCACCTTCCAAAGGTTGGTGAACCAAGTCCTTGCTGGGTTGGAAACCTTTAGTGCACCATTTCTAGATGATATTGCTGTCTATAGTTCCTCCTGGCAGGATCACCTGATCTGCCTTGGAAAGGTTTTAAAGGCCCTGCAGGCCTCACTATCAAGACATCCAAATGCCAGATAGGGCAGGGCACAGTTGTAAACTTGGGCCACCTGGTAGGTGGAGGCCGAGTTCAACCTTTACAGCCCAGGATCCAAACAATTCTGGACTGGGAAGCTCCAGCCATTCAGATCCAACCCAGGGCATTCACTGGCCTGACTGGGTATTACAGGAGGTTTGTGAGAGGGTATCGTACCATTGTGGCACCACCCACAGAACGTACCTCATGGAAGACGTTTATAAAGGTAGACTGGACTGTTAGTTGTCAAAAGGCTTTTGACACTCTGAAAAAGGCAATGTGCTCAGCACCAATTCTCAAAGCTCCAGATGACTCTAAACAATTCATTGTGCAGACTGATGCCTCAGAGCAAGGGATAGTATTGGTCCTATCCAAAACCAATGATGGCCATAACCAGCCTTTTGCTTTCGTTAGCAGGTTACTCACCAGAAAACAGCATTGGAGTGCCATTGAGAGGTAAGCCTTTGCTGTGGTTTGGTCCCTGAAGAAGTTGAGACCATACCTGTTTGGTACTCACTTCCTTGTCCAAACTGACCACAGACCTCTCAGATGGCTGATGCATATGAAAGGTGAAAACCCAAAACCTCTTAGGTAGTCCTTCTACAGGGAATGGACTTTACAGTGGAACATAGACCTGGGACTGACCATGCCAATACAGATGGCTTTTCTAGGTTCTTCCACTTACACAATGAAGACTCATGAGAAAGGTTAGTCTCATCCGCTTGCTTTGGGGGGGTGGGGCGGGGGGGGGGTTGTGTGTGTAGGAAAGTGCCCCTTTTGACATGGTTACCTTCCACTTTTTACCTAATATCTGATGCAACTTTGACTGAAAGTGTACTGGGTTTCTGCTAACTAGGTCTCCAGTACCAGTGTTCTTTCCCTAAAATGTACCATTGTTCCACAATTGGCACTACTTTAGGCTCCATCTAAGCCCCTAGTAAATGGTGCCCCCAATACTTAGGGCATTGGGACTAAAGAAGGTCCTGAAGGGCTGCAGCATGAATGCACCAGAGGTACCACTTACTAGGGACTTACAGAGTTGCTAAAGGCCTGGTCACTTGGGGATGAAGTGACCAGCTGTCTTGTTTTGGGTAAAGACCACTGGTACTGGGGGCCTGGTCAGCAGGAACCTAGTGCACTCCAGTCAAAGTTGCATCAAATACCAGGCAAAAAGGTGGGGGGACTACTGCAACAAAAACCTAGTTTCCTATATCCCCTACTTGTAGACGACAGTCTTGATCATCACTCTTACATGCCTCTCCACTAATGTCCGTTTCTGGTTCTTCTTTAGTGCTGGGATTAAGGCAGATACGGAATGCGTCTTCCAGGCCTGGGCACCATTAGGGCTAGTTCAGGAGGAGGGAGCATCAGTTGATGTGGTAAAAACAGAAATTTAGAGAAAAAAAATAATCGCTTGCGCAAGAGACATGAGTAAATCAGCTGGAACTTGCATCATAGATGGAATTGCCTTCTTTTTGCTCGTTATCTTCTAGTAAGTAATGGACTTCCAAATGAAAGGGTTTGGAGACTATGTATGAAACTCTTATTGTGCTCACCATTTCAACATCTTTCTATTATGAGAATTTGGAGTGGTGCGTCAATAGGCACCTTATCTGGTGATGCCAGTAGATGTGGCAAGATTTGTCACAGTATATAAATATATATATATATATATATATATAAACTGTTTCAAGATCAAGAGCCAGCACAACACTTATAATAATTATTATAATAATAATAATAGATTCTGCATCTTTTTAGCACTGACTGAGGGGGAACATGGTTGACAAGGTCTTCATCAATAAAGTGACTACTGGAAGTCGGTTCATTAACAGTGGTGGACTAAGGGGTCCCTCATTTCCAACTATGATACTTTGATTACATTTAAAAAAATTAAAACACTGGTTTACAAGCAATTCAGACCAGTGTGTATATAGAGAAATTAAGGGGTTATTAAATGCAGCTCCAATCTAAGTGTAATTTGTTATAAATCCACCTCTCTTAAGAGGCCATACCAGCCCAGGAACGCTAATGTCTGCTCCAGGTGGGGTAGAGCGAGGGTTCTGCAGCTACCACTGCAGATCTTATGCAGTCTCCTCAGAAATATGGACTTAATCTAAGAGATCTCCCTGGTGCTTTGCCCACTGGGAATTCAAATGTCACTTCAGAGCCCACATATGCTATCTTGAATGCTTCACCAGCAGGATACAAAAGGCTATCAGTTCCAGCAGACTCAGTCGTCCTCACCGAGACCAGGACAGAGGTTGAAACATCAGAAGAATAGCCCAAATGACTTGGATTCTCTTCTCTGGGGGAAAGGTGCAAAACTACAACACGTCCAGAACAGTTCTGGTGAAGGGGAGCGTCTGCTAAGGAGTCAGGTGTGACTTTCGTCCATTGATAGTGACTTCTCAGGATGCTAGCAGGTTTCCTGTAGTCTGGAGGTGGGTGATGACTGCCTGGGATGAGCCCGCCTTCAACAAATAGCCAGTCGTCGAGGTAGAGGAAGACTGGAACCCTCGAAGATGTGCTGCAACCACCATCATCACTTTCATGAACACTCGAGGGGTGCTGGTAAAGCCAAAAGGGAGTACTGCAAACTGAAAATGCTTGTGACCTACCGTGAACTGCAGGTAACGCCTTTGGGCCTGCAGGGATGTGGAAATAAGAATCCTGCAGGTCCAGCACTATCATTCAGTCGCCAAGGTCGAGAGCAGACAGAACCTAGGTCGACAGAACCTAGGTCAAGGAGAGCATTGCAAACTTGTCTTTCCACAGAAAGATATTGGGAGGGCAAAGGTCTAAAATAGGACTGAGGCACCTGCCTTTTTACAGTGCCAGGAAGCAGCGGGAATAATGACCAACTTCTGCCACCTGTACCCTCTCTAAGGCTCCTTTGGCCAAAAGAGCCTGCACTTTCTGCGGTAAGAGAGACCGATGGTTCTCCATCAGCTAGTCTGAGAATGGTGTAAGTGTGGCGGGATGCAGAGAAATGCTGATGTAAAAAAAAAACGGAAAATTTAGCATGACCCATTTATTTGAAGATGTTGCCTGACACCCTGGCAGAAAATGTCAGATCCTGCCTTCAAAAGGGTGGTTGTGTGCCCTCAAGGGCACGCTAAAGAGGCTTAGGGGGGCAGAATAGACTGGGCTGAACATTGTCCGTTGCCCTCTCCTTTAGGGACCGTGGCCTCGCAGAGGCTGAGGTGAGTGCAATACTGGCGGTGGTAGCTGGTGGTATTGAAAATCCCTAATATAGACCTGGAGGAGCAAAAGTGCTGAGGCAACTGGCGAGTATCAGCAGAGAGGCCCAATGAGAAGGCTGTCGCCCTGCAATCTTTGAAGCGCTCCAGGGCTGAATCTGTTATTCCCTCCAAAAAGCCAGGAGCCATCAAATGGCATGTTCATGAGATAGGCCTGGACGCCTACTGAAAAGCCAGTGGACCGCATCCATGTGTGCCTGAGAATAGTCACACTGGTGCCAATAGTCCTGCTGAGGGAGTCGGTGATATCTTATATCACTATGATATCCTGCGGCGGATGGTGAATGTGACCTTATCACGACCATCCTGCATGGCTTGGTGAAAGTTTGGCTCGGGTCACTTCCAGGACCATGGGCAATAATTGGGCTTCGGTGTCCCCCAAGGTGTGAAAGTAGTGCATAAGAGCTAGCAGGCATTCAGATATGGAGAGGAAAAGACCCGCTTTCCAAATGTTTCTATCCTCTTCAACTCCCTGTCAGGGGGAGTAGAGGGGAATGAGTATGGCTTCACTCTGCTTGCCAAAGCCTGCACTACAAGGCTCTCAGGATTGGGGTGCTCGTTCAGTAAGGCTGGGGCGTCAAGAGCGGGGTGATGACACTTTGCTATCTGGCGATTCACAGGTGAGACGTGGCGGGGTTTGGCCCAGGTACCTAAAAGCATATTGGTTACAGCCTCATTGAATGGAAGTAGGGGCTCAGAACTCATCTGGCTAGGCTGCAACATCTCCATCAAGACATTGGTTTTAACTTACTGGGAAGGAATCCAAAGATCAAGAACCTCTGCCATCCTCCGCATATTCATAGAAAAGTAGATGGTGTCTTTCGTGGCAGAATTTGGGGGTGGAGTGCGGTTTGGTAGACAGGCATACTGGAGGTCCTTGTATTAGTTGTACTTTAGGAAAGGCTGGGGAATCTCAGTCCCAGCATAACAGCCCTCATCAGTGGATGTGCCTAATAATTCATGAAGAACATGAGCCCTTACTGAAGGGAGAGGCACAGAGTCCGAATCAGAAGGGTGGTAAAAAGGTTGCGACTCAGATAAAGGAGCACGCAGACTTGGTCGAGATCTGGATGGCACAGTCTTGGTGTCCGACAGCACTATGAGTTGGCAGTCATCCTGAGTTGATGGCGCCGTGTCAGTGGATCGCGTTCTGGTGTGGGTTGCAGCGTCAGGGAGAGAGCTGGTACCGAAGTTGATCTGAAGCCCTGAGCCAATCCAGAGTGTTCAGCTGGCGAAGAGGGTTTACCTACAAGCAGAAGCTCAGTTGGGAGGCCTCTCGGCTCCTTAGGGCTCACAGGCACACCAAAGGGAGCCGGTAACATGCCAGAGCCACAACATAGCTTCTAGGAAGTCCTCGATTTGCTGTGGTGTTAACGGCCTTGGAAATTCCGATTGCAGCGGAACGAAGGTTGGAATAGACTCCGAAGTAGAGTGACTTCAGAAGTAAAACCTGGGGACACAATGAGGCCCTTGCAGCTTCTCAGGAGATTGAGTGGCAGGAGGTGGCCAAGACACGCCTGCACTTACTAAGCTTCTCCTTAGATTTACCTGAGGATTAAGATCGTGAAGATGATTAGTCGCAGGAGCGACCTCAGTAGCGCGACCAGGACTTACCTTTAGACTTCGACTGATCTCGGCATGGGGTATTGCAGTGCTTTGCCATGAACAGCTTCGCTTACCGGTCTCAAATGGCCTTGGGGTGCATCAAGGCACAATCACTGCTGGCCTTGGAGTCGTGGTCCGCAGGTAGGCACCACAGGCAAAAAAAATGTGAGTCAGTCACAGATATTTCTTTGCAAAATTCCCCAAAGGGTTTTAACCTTGTAGATGTGGGAGGTGACATATTCCCTTGCACTCTGCAGAATATTTCCAGAAATTTTTAAAGACGTTGTTTCAATGAAACGAGAAGCTACTCTGGACCCACGTCTGTTGGCTCGGAAAGGAACTGATTTCAGAGCACATGGATGGCACCTATGTAGGGCACCAACTAACGGAGCGGAGCGATGTTGGCGCGGAGCCACGTGGCCCCACCTATTGATGCACAGTGGTAGTGCTTAAGATCTTCCGGATTCAGTTTGACTCCTGAGGAGTTTTCAAAAAGTGAGGTAACAGAAATTAAAAGTCACGCATCCACTCCCTCACTTGCTGCTTAAAAGTAAGCAGCTATAAACCACCATCTTGGCAACTGTGTTTTGAGTAGACAGCCCCAATCAAAAGCAATTCTGATTGGCGAGTAATCGGAGTAAATAGCACAGTGGAAATTTTATAGATAGGGCTAGCCTTGTGCCATGGTTGGAATGGAGATAGTACAGCAACACATTCAAAGTATAATCTGTGAAAATCCTATGCCCACAGGTATCACACAACTTAAAATAGGACCTCCTGTATACAATAGGATTCTGTTTTACGTGACACAAAGAAGCACAAGTTACTAACTTGTGTAACGATATATCTGTAAGAGACAGTAGTTAGTGACAGATTCCTTACCTTAGAATATCCCCAGGCGTCAGGCTGGATCCGGAAAGTTTTGCGTAGCAGTACCTTTGCTGCGTCGGTAGGCGGCGTCGTGCGGCTCGCGTCCGTCGTCGCTCATCGCCGGGATGACGCGTCGCGGGCAGTACTTAGACGCCGCCCCTGCGCGCTGACGTCAGTTCTGTACACGACTTTCCGCGCGAGGAACGCAGAGCCATGCAACAAGCTGGCATAGGTGTCTGAAAAAAGTCTTGGGCCCTGAAAGGGATGTCCTTAACCCTAGAAATCAGTTCGCAGAATGGGGAGGATGGGTGGGTGGTAAGGAATCTGTCACTAACTACTGTCTCTTACAGATATATCGTTACACAAGTTAGTAACTTGTGCATCTGAAAGGGACACGTTAGTGACAGATTCCTTACCTTAGAATAGATACCCCAGCAATACCAACCCCGGTGGTGAGTCTGCGAACAAAGATCAGACGAGGAAGTCCCGGAGAACAGAACGGCCAAAGAAGCCGTCTCTCCGGACTTGGCTGTCAAGGCAGTAATGTTTGGTAAACGTGTGCAGCGAGGCCCACGTAGCTGCCTGACATATATCCTGCAGCGGAACACCGCGGCCTAAGGCCATGGTAGCAGCCGCTGCTCCTGGTGGAATGGGCACGCAGCCCAACAGGAGGCTCCTTCTTAGCCAAAGAATAGCAGGCTTTGATACACAAGATGACCCAGCGGGAGATGGTCCTCTTGTGTACCGCCTAACCTTTTGGCGCCCACGTAGCCAACAAAGAGCTGGTCATCCACCCGGAACTGTTGTGTGCGGTTGATGTAAAAGGCAAGCGCACGTTTTGGGTCCAGACGGTGGAGCCTCTCTTCCTCTCTGGAAGGATGCGGAGGCGGAAAGAAAGTGGGCAAAGTGATGGTCTGCCCAATGTGGAAGGCAGTAACCACCTTTGGCAAGAAGGACGGACGCGTCCGAAGAACAACCTTGTCTGGATGAACAGACAGAAAGGGGGTTTGCATGAAAGAGCCTGGAGCTCACTCACCCGCCGAGCGGAGGTGATGGCCACCAGAAAGGCTGTCTTCAGAGTCAGAAGACGAAGAGGACAGTTATGTAGAGGCTCAAAGGGAGCGCACATTAAGAAGGTAAGAACCAAATTTAAGTCCCACTGAGGCATTATAAATGGAACAGGAGGAAAGAGGTGTGTAATGCCTTTAAGAAACCTGTTAACAACAGGGACTTAAAAAGAGAGGGCTGATCAGGAAGCCTGAGAAAGGCCGAGATTGCACAAAGATAGCCCTTGATGGTACCCAGGGCAGAACCCTGTTGGGCCAGAGAAAGAAGGAACAAAAGAACCTCAGAAAGAGGGGCAGAGAGGGGATTCACAGCCTTTGCTGTGCACCATGCCACAAACTTGTTCCACCTGCAGGTGTATACCACCTTAGTGGAGGGACGCCTGGCTGCCAGAATCACATCACAAACTTCGGGAGGCAAGTCGAAAGGAATCAACTGCCGCCGCTCAATCTCCACGCAAGCAGGTGTAGTCTGGACAGGTTCGGGTGGAGGACCGTCCCCTGCTGCTGCGACAGAAGATCCTCCCGAAGAGGCAGACGGATCGGGGGATCTACGCTCATACTGAGTAGCTCGGGATACCAAACTCTTTGAGCCCAGTCCGGAGCCACAAAGATGACTTGGGCCCGGTCGCGCCGAATCTTCTTCAACACTCTGGGTAGAAGTGGTATAGGCGGAAAGGCGTACAACAGACCGCAACTCCACTCGCGACGAAAAGCGTCGCCGAGCAAGTGCCCCCTTGGAAATTCCAACGCGCAGAACTGCTGACATTGCGCGTTCTCTTCGGTGGCGAACAGATCTAACCAAGGCTCTCCCCACTGCTGAAAGAGACCTTGCGCCACCTCCGAGTGAAGACGCCATTCGTGATCCATCATGCACCTGCGGCTGAGTTCGTCCGCCCTGGCGTTCAGGGAACCTGCCAGGTGTTGAACCATCAGGAAAATGCCCTGATGTTCCAGCCATGTCCAGAGACGCAGAGCCTCCTGACATAGGGTCCACGACCCCACCCGTCCTGTTTGTTACAGTACCACATGGCGGTGGTGTTGTCTGTGAACACCTGCACTACCTTCCCCTTGACAGAGGGAAGGAATGCCTTGAGTGCAAGTCGGATCGCCCGGAGCTCCAGAAGGTTGATATGGAGCCGGGACTCCGCCGGAGACCAGAGGCCTCTGATCTCCGCCTCTCCCATGTGACCGCCTCATCCCAGAAGGGTCGCGTCCGTCACGACTGTGTGCTCTGGCTGGGGAAGGGAGAGGGATCTGCCCCTGACCCATTGCCGGTTCGAGAGCCACCACTGCAACTGTTTTGCAGTCCCCTCCGAGATCTGGACGTGATCGGACAGGTTGCCCTGGTGCTGCGCCCACTGGAACTTCAGGTCCCACTGCAGAGCCCGCATATGCCATCTGGCATGATCGACCAGCAGGATGCAGGGGGCCATGAGGCCCAGCAGCCTCAGGGTCATCCGTACCGAAACCCAGGATAGAGGCTGAAAGATCGGAATCATAGCCTGAATATCCCGGACTCGCCTGCTCGGGAGGATAGGCCCGAAACTGCGTCGTGTCCAGAACTGCTCCGATGAAAAGGAGCTGTGGAGAAGGAATCAGGTGCGACTTCGGCACATTGATGGAGAACCCCAGCGAGTGCAGGAGTTCGGCCGTAGTCTGGAGGTGGGAGACGACTGCCTGGGACGAGCCCGCTTTCAGCAGCCAGTCGTCGAGGTAGGGGAAGACTGGAACTCCTGCCCGGCGCAGATGAGCTGCGACCACCGCCATCACTTTCGTGAACACCCGAGGGGCACTTGTGAGGCCAAAGGGGAGCACGGTGAATTGAAAATGCTCGAGGCCCACCATGAACCGCAGGTAACGCCGGCAGGACGGGGATGTGGAAATAAGCGTCCTGCAAGTCCAACGCTACCATCCAGTCTCCAGGGTCGAGGGCAGTCAAGACCTCAGCTAAGGTGAGCATCTTGAACTTCTCCTTCCGGAGGAAGCGATTGACGTCCCGGAGGTCCAAGATAGGACGCATGTCCTCCTTGTCCTTTTTGGGCACCAGAAAGTAGTGGGAGTAGCAACCACGTCCTACTTCTGGGGTCGGAACGCGCTCGATGGCCCTCTTGGCCAAGAGGGCCGCAACTTCCTTCTGAAGAAGCACCAAGTGATCCCCTTACATGCGGTGGAATTGAGGTGGCATGGCTGGGGGGATGGTCTCGAAGGGGAGGGAGTAGCCCCTTCGGACAATGTCCAAGACCCACTTGTCCCAGGTGATGGCACGCCAGTGGTGAAGGTGATGGCGGACCCTGCCCCCTACTGGCGTGCTGTGCACCTGAAAGGAAGAACTAGGAGGGCTTGGAGGCCGCGGACGGGGCGGGGTTGGTGGCCTGACCCGCACGCTGGTTGCCTGACCCGCCACGGCGGGAGCCACGCCCTCGGCCACGCGAAGACGCTGCTGCGCGGGCCGGTGGCTGGGCAGCGGACGTGACTGGGCGCCCTTCCGTGGCCACGAAAGGGCGAAAAGCAGACGGTAGCGGAGGGCGTACAGCAGAAAGGCCCAGGGACTTGGCCGTAGCCCACGAGTCCTTAAAGCGCCCCAGCGCATGGTCTGCTTTGTTTCCAAAAAGACCAACCCCATCAAAGGGCATGTCCATAAGGGTGTTTTGGACATCACCCGAGAAACGAGTGGCTCTCAGCCAGGCGTGACGGCGCAGCGCCACTGTCGCCGCAAGCGATCTGCCTAGCGAGTCGGCGGTATCAAGGCCACATCTAATGGTGTATTTAGCCGCATCTCTTCCGTCCGCAATGGCGCGGGAAAGCAGTGTCTGGACCTCCTCAGAACACTGGGGCAGAACTTGCGCCACCGAGTCCCACAGAGAGTGGGAATATCGGCCCAAAAGGCAAGCGGTGTTGACGGACCGCAAGCCAGCACTGGAGGAAGAAAAGGCCTTCTTCCCAAATTGATCCAGGCGTTTGGATTCCCTATCCGGAGGAGCGGTAGGGAAGGCGGTTTGGGAAGCAGAGGCTTGGACAACCAAGCTCTCAGGAGTGGGGTGTTGGGAGAGGAACAGGGGGTCGCCCGGAGCGGGGCGATGGAGTCGGGCTACGTTCCTATCCACAGGAGCCCCTGTGGCGGGCTTGGACCAGGTGCCCAAAAGAACGCCGGAAAGCGCGTCATTAAACGGCAGCAGTGGCTCCGAGGAGGTAGCCGCCGGCTGAAGCACTTCCGTCAGGAGGTTAGTCCTGACAGCCACTGTAGGCAATTGGAGGTGTAAGGCCCCAGCTGCTGTACGCAACACCGTTGCAAAATTTGCTCCCTCCTCCGTTGCCACGGAAGGAGGAGACAGCATGCCAGAGTCAGGGGAGGTGTCCAGACCACTGGCATCCCCGAGCTCCTCAGCCCAGTCCTGATCGAACTCACACTGCTGTGTGAGATGGTCATCCGACCCCTCCCAGTTCTCTTCGTCCTCCTCTGGTTCAAAATAAGGAGGAGGGACATGCGGGACCCAAGGTCTCATCTGCGCCGGAGCCGGCGTCGAGTGACGCCGGTCCGGCGCCGTATCCGGAGAGAACCGGGGAACGACGCCGCCTGGAGCCCCGGGCGGCGTCGAGAACGGCACCGGAGAGATCGGCGCCGGTGGAGGTGTCGTCAGGTCAACCGGCGTCGATCGGGGTTGTGGCAGCACCGGAGCCGGGGTCGAGGCCGGGGCCGGAGCCGGGACCGAGGCTGGTGTGACAGGCGGCGCCGGGACCGGAGTCGCCGGCGCCGCCGGAGAAACCCCATCAGGGCCCGAAGGCGCACCGTGGGGACCTTGAGGCCCGAAGAGGCGGGCCATGGCCGACAGGAACACCTGTATCTCTGCCGGAGTCGCCCCCGAACCCGGGAAGGACGGGTAATGCGGGGGCGGCTCCGCAGGCACTCCCGGAGCCGCGGGGACGGTGCTGACAGGACCCTCAGCCGAGTCGCAAGACCGGCGAGGGGAAGTCGTCGAGCGATGACGCTTCTTTGACTTCTTATGCTTCGACTTACCGGAGGAGTGCTAAGACTTGGACCCCGATGACCGATGAGGACTCCGCGACCGGCCCCTCGACGTCTCGCGGGACCGGGGCTTGGCGTGGAGCCGACTGCCGGACCTCGAGGAGCTTTCGAGACCGCTCTCGCAAAGCCTTCGGATGCAAGGCCCGGCAGTCGGGGCACGACTGTGTCGTGGTCGCGGCCGAGGCAGTAGAGACATTCTTGATGCGGGTCTGTGATCGACATCATTCGACCACAGGCGTCGCATGGCTTGAAGCCGGGCATCCCTACCGACACCTTCGGAGTCGAGAGACTCGTTTAGAAAACAGTGAAAAAATCTCCCAAAAACTTAGTAAAAAAATGACTAGGGCACTGCTCTTCCCGGATCTGCGCTTACTGGCGCGGAAAAAGAAGAACTGACGTCAGCGCGCAGGGGCGGCGTCTAAGTACTGCCCGCGACGTCATCCCGGCAATCCCGACGACGGAGCTGCACGACGCCGCCTACCGACGCGCAAGGGTACTGCTACGCAAAACCTTCCGGATCCAGCCTGACGCCTGGGGATATTCTAAGGTAAGGAATCTGTCACTAACGTGTCTCTTTCAGATATGTATATTAGCAAAGGACCCACACAGTTTACTAGAAAAAAATTAATCTACTGTAGGTGGGTGTGCAGGTGAATGGAGAAATAATAAATACAATCTTATCTGAATCAGAGGTCTCTAAAGCAGATGAAGAGCACAACTCTGGAAAGGAGCACCCTCACACACAATTTGAGGTAGAAATCTGAACTACAGCGGCCTTCAGTGGGTATGGAGCTAAGAGCACATTCACCTCATTGGCAGGAGTACAATGAGGTGAACATACTGCTAATACAAATTGCTACAGTGTAATTCGAGCATATTTATACGATGGTCTGCTATTTACCCAGGAAATCCAGCCTGGCATTGAGAATAACTCTGAGGAAGATCCAAATCTAAACAATTCCAGACACGAGAAAGCCTACAACTGACAGTCCCTAAAAGCCTTAAGTGAATAAATGAATAAAAGAGCTAGATGTGTTCTCCTGAAGAACAAGTTACTTACCTTCTATAACGCCTTGTCTGGTAGAGACTATCTAGCTGCAAATTCCTTACTTTAGAAAATTCCCCAGGTGTCCGATTGCATCCAGAAATTTTGGAGCAGTACCTCCGTGTGCTAGTAGGTGGCATTGTTTGGCTCAGCTTCGGCCGTGGTGGAAGTGATGTTAATGGTGCTTATATATAGGAGCTACACAAGCATGCTGACATCCGTTCCTTTTCTTGATATTACCACATCAGAAACACTGAGCCACAACAGAATGGTGATGGACCAGGGTGCAGACAGTAAGGACCTACAATGGTTACACCCTATGTGGAGAAATCCATTTGTAAAGCGGGGAGAACGGAAGGGCAGGTATGGAATCTGCAGCTGGAGAGTCTACCAGATAGGGCATTACCGAAGGTAAGTAATTTGTTTATCTGGTAAGAGACTTCTAGCCGCAGATGTCTTACCTTAGAATAGATAGCCAAGCAACACCTCTCCAGAGGTGGGTCTGTAAACCGATTTAGGGCCCGATTTATATATTAGCAGAGAGGGTACTCTGCCGCAACAGCGATGGACTTGCCTTGCCGCCAATATAGTGGCAGCCTGCCAAATTTAACTGCTGGCGGACCTTAAGTTTCGCCACAGCAAAGACTACTCTGTCTCCACCATTGCCAAACTTCTCAGATGATCCTGTGGAGCAACGGCCATTGGAGAAATGGCTACATGTCCGCCCACCCAGTTTGGATGGATGGACATGGACATTTAGTCATTTGTATTACTGTTCCTTACCACCAGGTAAAAACTGGCTGTAAAACAGTAAAAACATTGTAATGCAGTTACAGGATACTGTTTGTGGCAAGGCTGCATCTTCCAACACAGCCCTGCACCAAACAGTAAAATGCATTGACAGAAGCCACTGTGACGGCGGTTCTAGGCAATGCCTTTAAGAATGACCGCCTGCTTGGTGGTCAATTATAAATTAGGTGGGCGGTCTCTCCATCATGGGAATGGAGTAATTTACTCCACCCCAATAACAGAATGGCAGGCCGATCGCCTAAATATAAATCAGAGAACAAAAAGTCTTGGAGAACCGAACGGGAAAGTGCTCGTCGTGGCGAATGTGACTGACCAAGCAGTAGTGCTTGGTAAATGTGTGCAGTGAAGCCCACGTTGCAGCCTGAGAGATGTCCAGGACAAGGACTCCGCGAGCTAACGCAATGGTCACAGCCTATAGTGTTGCTTCCGCCAGTGCATAGGATATTTTAATAGAGAGCACAACCCATTGTGAGATTGCCTTTTTCTGCATGGCCTTTCCTTGTCCCGACGAACCCAGTAAAAAGTTGATCGTTCACCTGGAACTCTTTCGTACGATTAATGTAGAACAATTATGCTCTTTTTGGGTCCAGGTGAAGGAGTCTCACCTTGTCTTTGGAAGGGTTAAGGCGGAGCAAAGAAGGTAGGCAGTGTGATGGTCTGGCCTATGTGAACAGGGGTCACTACGTTTGTAAAAAAAGATGCGTTCTCCAAACCAGGTTGTCTGGGAAAAAAGTTGTGTAAGGAGGGTTTACAGAGAATGCCTGCAGTTCACCAACCCTCTTGGTCCATGTAATGACCACTAGAAAAGCAGTTTTAATGGTCAAAATGTTTAAAGGGCAATTGTGCAAGTGCTCAAAAGGCGAGCACATCAGGAAGGTCAGGACAAGGTTCAAGTCCCATTGAGGCATAATGAAGGGTTTCGGGTAGACATATGTTGCAATCCGGCAACTGCATGAATGCAGACATGGCTGACAGATACCCGTGAACTGTGTCCAAAGCAAAGCCTTGCCGGGCTAACAAGAGAACAAAGAACAAGACCTTAGATAAAGGAGCAGAAAGGGAGGTCAACAGTTTTGGAAGCAAACCAAGCCACACATTTGTCCCGATGGCAGGTGTATACATACTTGGTTGAGTGACACCTGGCTGCCAGAATGACATCACAGATGTCTGTAGGGAGGTCCTAAACTGTCAACTGCCGGCACTCAATCTCCATGCATGAAAGCGGAGCATGCGCAGGTCTGGATGCAGGAACCTACCCTGTTGCTGTGACAGTAGATCTCCCAAAGGAGCAGCCTTACAGGAGGACTGATGCTCATGATAAGGAGTTTGGGATACCATACTCTCCGTGCCCATTCTGGAGCCACAAGAATAACGTAAACCTGCTGACACTGCGCACTCTCTGCAGTGGGAAATACATCTAGCCAAGGTTCTCCCGAATCATTGAAGAGACGTTGCGCCACCTCCGGATGGAGACGCCATTTGTGATCCACTAGGCATCGATGGCTGAGTTAGTCTTCTCTGGCGTTCAGAGACCCTGCCAGATGTTTAAACATAAGGAATATGTCCTGATGTTCCAGCGTGTCCAGAAACACAGGGCCTCCAGACACAGGTTTCACGACCACACCCCACCGTTTGTTGCAATATCACATGACAGTGGTGTGGTCTGTGAACACTTAAACCAGCTTTCCCTTGATAGAATGCTTTTAATGCCAGGCTCTCAACTCCAAGAGGTTGATTTGCAGCAGAGACTCCGCTGGAGACCAGGGTCCTCTGATATTCACCTTTCCCAGATGGCCGCCACAACCCAGGAGTAACGCATCTGTCACTAGTCAGCTCTGGTTGGGGAAGGGAGAGAGGTCTGCCTCGGACATAATTTTGTTTTAGCAGCCATTCACTATAGATCTCCGCTTGATATCTGGACTAAATAGTAGAGATTCCCCTGATGCTGCACCCACTGGGACTTCAGGTCCAACTGCACAGCCTGCATATGCAATTGGCCATGTGTTACCAGCAGGATTCAGGAGGCCATGAGGCCCAGCAGCTTCAGAGTAACCTCACCGAAATCCAGGATAGATGAAACATTAGAATCATAGCCTGAATATCCTGGATTTACTACTCTGAAGGATAGACTCGAAACTGCACTGTGTTCAGAACTGCTCCAGTAAAAGGCAGTGTCTGAGAGGGAATCAGGTGACACTTCAGCACATTGATAGTGCACCCCAGCGAATGCAGGAGGACTGCCTTAGTCTGGAGGTGAGAGACGACTGCCTGGGGCGAGCCCGCCTTCAACAGACAGTAGTCAAGGTAGGGGAAGACTAGAACCCATAATCTACGCTGATGTGATGCAACCACCGCCATCACCCTGGCGAACACCGGAGGGCTGCTGGTGAGGCCAAAGAGGAGCATCACAAACTGAAAGTGCTTTTGGCCCACAGTGAACTGAGGTAACGCCTGTGTAGGCAGGATGAAGATGTGGAGGTAGGCGTTATGCAAGTCCAGCGTTACCATCCAGTTTCCAGGGAAGACAGAACCTGAGCCAACGTCAGTAACGTACAAGTTACTAACTTGTGTAACGATATATCTGTAAGAGACAGTCGTTAGTGACAGATTCCTTACCTTAGAATATCCCCAGGCGTCAGGCTGGATCCGAAAAGTTTTGCGTAGCAGTACCCCTGCGCGTCGGTAGGCGGCGTCGTGCGGCTCCGTGTCCGTCGTCGTGATCGCCGGGATGACGTCGCGGCCAGTACTTAGACGCCGCCCATGCGCGCTGGCGTCAGTTCTGTACACGACTTTCCGCGCCAGAAACGCAGAGCCATGCAAGAAACTGACACTGGTGTCTGAAAACTAGGGCCCTGAAAGGGATGACCTTAACCCTAGAAATCAGTTCGCAGAACGGGGAGGATGGGTGGGGCGGTAAGGAACCCTTGACCTTGCCAGGTAGGTCGCTCCCCCACCACACAGCTCCGCCTGTGCTGTCTGCCCGCTGCTCCTGTAGGTAAGATCGCCCTCCGCTTGTGGCCCCGGTGCCAGTTTTGTCTGCTTGTCTCCCCTTTCCTTTCTGTGCCCCTCGCTGCCCCACTGTTGTTGTGCCCGTGATTTGCCTGCTTTCCCCCCGTTTTCCTTCTGTGCCCCTCGCTGCCCCACTGTTGTTGTGCCCGTGATTTGCCTGCTTTCCCCCCGTTTTCCTTCTGTGCCCCTCGCTGCCCCACTGTTGTTGTGCCCGTGATTTGCCTGCTTTCCCCCCGTTTTTCCTTCTGTGCCCCTCGCTGCCCCACTGTTGTTGTGCCCGTGATTTGCCTGCTTTCCCCCGTTTTTCCTTCTGTGCCCCCGCTGCCCCACTGTTGTTGTGCCCGTGATTTGCCTGCTTTCCCCCCGTTTTCCTTCTGTGCCCCTCGCTGCCCCACTGTTGTTGTGCCCGTGATTTGCCTGCTTTCCCCCCGTTTTTCCTTCTGTGCCCCTCGCTGCCCCACTGTTGTTGTGCCCGTGATTTGCCTGCTTTCCCCCCGTTTTTCTTCTGTGCCCCTCGCTGCCCCACTGTTGTTGTGCCCGTGATTTGCCTGCTTTCCCCCGTTTTTCCTTCTGTGCCCCTCGCTGCCCCACTGTTGTTGTGCCCGTGATTTGCCTGCTTTCCCCCCGTTTTTCCTTCTGTGCCCCGCTGCCCCACTGTTGTTGTGCCCGTGATTTGCCTGCTTTCCCCCGTTTTTCCTTCTGTGCCCCTCGCTGCCCCACTGTTGTTGTGCCCGTGATTTGCCTGCTTTCCCCCCGTTTTCCTTCTGTGCCCCTCGCTGCCCCACTGTTGTTGTGCCCGTGATTTACCTGCTCTCCCCCCGTTTTTCCTTCTGTGCCCCTCGCTGCCCCACTGTTGTTGTGCCCGTGATTTACCTGCTCTCCCCCCGTTTTTCCTTCTGTGCCCCTCGCTGCCCCACTGTTGTTGTGCCCGTGATTTACCTGCTCTCCCCCGTTTTTCCTTCTGTGCCCCTCGCTGCCCCACTGTTGTTGTGCCCGTGATTTACCTGCTCTCCCCCCGTTTTTCCTTCTGTGCCCCTCGCTGCCTATCGCCATTCCCGCCGCTGCGTCCCCGCCCCCTGACTGCCCATTCGCTGCCCCTGCCTCCCGCCTCCCAGCTGCTCCTCCCTCCCACCTCCCCATAAATGGCGGCCGCTGCACGGCGCACAGCGCAGCGGACGTGCGCAGCGGGCGCGCCGCTGGCGCGCCGAAGGCGCGCCTAAGGCAAGCCCGTCTGCGCCCGTCCGCGACTGGACCGCGCCCAGCGCCAGAACCCCTGGATCCCACCGATGCAACACCACTCGACGGACCTACGACGCCGCCACACTCACCGCACTCAATGCCGGCCGGAACCCTGCCTGCTACCGAGCCTCACCGAGACGCACCCACGGACCCTTCACCTGCCAAACCTGCCGATTCACCTGCCCCTGACGTGCACCACCTCCGCCAAGTCGAGCAACAGCAGCAACCACCTGAAATGCATCCTGCTGAACACCCGCTCCGTCCACAGGCACGCCGTGGAACTCTGGGACCTGCTCGACGCAACAGCACCGGACATCGCCTTCCTCACCGAAACCTGGATGAACGCCTCCTCAGCGCCTGACATCGCCATAGCCATCCCGGATGGATACAAGATCACCCGGAAGGACCGCGTCAACCAGACGGGAGGAGGCATCGCCATCGTACACAAGAACACCATCCGCATCTCGACTAACTCCGACGAGACCTTCACCGCCGCCGAACACCTACACTTCCAGATACACACGGACCCCAAGACCACCCTCCGAGGCACCCTCATCTACAGACCCCGGGACCACGCACACTATTCAGCGAAGACATCGCAGACTTCATCAGCCCGCACGCCATGCCCTCCGCCGACTACATCCTCCTAGGGGACCTCAACTTCCACCTGGAGAACAACAACGACAGAAACACCACCGCCCTGCTGGACAACCTCGCCAACCTCGGACTCAAGCAACTGGTGAACACGCCCACCCACTACGCCCGGCCACACGCTTGACCCCGTCTTCTCGTCCAGCAAGCACATCTCCTTCAGCCACGCCACCGGACTCCACTGGACCGACCACAGCTGCGTCCACTTCAGCTTCAGAAAGACTGCGACCCACCACCACCCGCAACAGGCTCCCCGCCGGAGCTGGAGCAAGATCACCGCCGAGCAGCTCACCGCCTCCCTCAGCCAGAACACACCCACCGACACAACGGACCCAAACGAAGCAGCCAGCAACCTCGCCAAGTGGCTGACCGCCTGCGCCGACGACCTCGCACCACTAAAAACCCTCCCAGCAGACCCGGAAGCAAGAAAACCCCTTGGTTCACCAACGAACTCAAGGAATCCAAGAAGAACTGCCGCACTCTCGAGAAAACCTGGCGACTCGACCAGACCACAGACAACAGGACCGCCCTCAAGCACGCCACCCGCAAACACCACCAGCTGATCCGTGCCACCAAGAAGTCGGCACTCAAAGAACGACTGGACAACAACGCCCATGACAGCAAGGAACTTTTCAGCATCGTCAAAGAGTTCTCCAACCCCAGCGCCGGAAACAACGACATCACCCCCTCGCAAGACCTCTGCAACTCACTCTCTGCGTTCTTCCACCGCAAGATCACCGACATACACAACAGCTTCAACGCACAAACAACGCACCCTACCGCCGAACCAATGCCCGCCACCACCACCCTCTGCAACTGGACCCCGATCAACACCGAAGACACCACCCGCACGATGAACTCCATCCACTCCGGATCACCAACCGACCCCTGCCCACACCACGTCTTCAACAAAGCCGACGCCACCATCGCACCCCATCTCCGGGACATCATCAACTCCTCCTTCCGCACCGCCACCTTCCCGGAGAGCTGGAAGCACGCCGAGCTTACCGCCCTCCTGAAGAAACCAACGGCGGACCCCACCGACCTCAAGAACTACCGCCCCATCTCGCTCCTTCCGTTTCCGGCCAAAGTCATCGAGAAGACCGTCAACAGACAGCTTGCCGCCTTCCTCGAGACGAATGGATCCTCGACCCCTCGCAGTCCGGGTTTCGGGCCAACCACAGCACCGAGACCGCCCTTATCGCAGCCACCGACGACATCAGAACCCTAACCGACAACGGGGAAACAGCTGCCCTCATCCTCCTGGACCTCTCCGCGGCGTTCGACACCGTCTGCCACCGCACCCTAGTGAAGCGCCTCAGCAACATCGGAATCCGAGAGAAAGCACTGGAATGGATCATCTCGTTCCTCGCCGGAAGAACCCAGAGAGTCCGCCTCTCCCCGTTCAGATCCGAAGCCACCGAAGTCATCTGCGGCGTTCCACAAGGATCCTCACTCAGCCCGACCCTCTTCAACGTCTACATGAGCCCCCTCGCAGCCATCGCACGCCGACACAACCTCAACATCATCTCCTACGCCGACGACACCCAGCTGATCCTCTCCTCACCAACGACCCCACTACCGCCAGAGCCAACCTGCACGACGGGATGAGAGACGTCGCCGACTGGATGAGGAACAGCCGCCTTAAACTGAACTCAGACAAGACGGAAGTCCTCATCCTGGGCTCATCACCCTCCGCCTGGGACGACTCCTGGTGGCCCCCGGCCCTGGGCACCGCACCCAAGCCAACGGACCACGCACGCAACCTGGGCTTCATCCTGGACTCCTCCCTATCAATGACCAAACAAGTCAACGCCGTCTCATCTTCATGCTTCAACACCCTGCGCATGCTCCGCAAGATCTTCAGATGGATCCCCACTGAAACCAGGAAGACCGTCACCCAGGCACTCGTCACCAGCCGACTGGACTATGGGAACACCCTCTACGCCGGAACCACAGCCAAACTTCAAAAGAGACTCCAGCGCATCCAGAACGCCTCCGCACGACTCATCCTGGACATCCCCCGACACAGCCACATCACCGTACACCTGAAAGACCTGCACTGGCTCCCCGTCAGCAAGAGAATCACGTTCAGACTCCTCACCCACGCACACAAGGCCCTCCACGACCTGGGCCCAAAGTACCTCAACGACCGCATGTCCTTCTACACGCCCACACGCCAGCTACGATCAACCAGCCACGCCCTCGCCACCGTACCACGCATCCGCAGAACCACCGCCGGAGGAAGATCCTTCTCCTACCTGGCGGCCAAGACCTGGAACTCCCTCCCCACTCACCTTCGGCGAACCCAGGACCATCTCGCCTTCAGGAAGCAGCTCAAGACCTGGCTGTTCGAGCAGTAACTTACCCCCTCCCCCAGCGCCTTGAGACCCTCCCGGGTGAGTAGCGCGCTCTATAAATGCCGTGATTGATTGATTGATTGATTGTCACTAACTACTGTCTCTTACAGATATATCGTTACACAAGTTAGTAACTTGTGCATCTGAAAGAGACACGTTAGTGACAGATTCCTTACCTTAGAATAGATACCCCAGCAATACCAACCCCGGTGGTGAGTCTGCGAACAAAGATCAGACGAGGAAGTCCCGGAGAACAGAACGGCCAAAGAAGCCGTCTCTCCGGACTTGGCTGTCAAGGCAGTAATGCTTGGTAAACGTGTGCAGCGAGGCCCACCTAGCTGCCTGACAAATGTCCTGCAATGGGACACCACGTCCCAAAGCCGTGGTGGCGGCTGTCGCCCTGGTGGAATGGGCACGTAGCCCAACAGGGGGCTCCTTCTTAGCCAAAGAATAGCAGGCTTTGATACACAAGACAACCCAGCGGGAGATGGTCCGCTTGTGTACCGCCCGACCTTTTTTGGCGCCCACGTAGCCAACAAAGAGCTGGTCGTCCACCCAGAACTGTTGTGTGTGGTTCAGATAGAAGGAAATCGCACGTTTTGGGTCCAGACGGTGGAGCCTCTCTTCCTCTCTGGAAGGAGGCGGAAAGAAGGTGGGCAAAGTGATGGTCTGCCCAATGTGGAAGGCAGTAACCACCTTTGGCAAGAAGGACGGACGCGTCCGAAGAACAACCTTGTCTGGATGAACAGACAGAAAGGGGGGCTTGCAAGAAAGAGCCTGGAGCTCACTCACCCGCCGAGCGGAGGTGATAGCCACCAGAAAGGCTGTCTTCAGAGTGAGAAGACGAAGAGGACAGTTATGGAGAGGCTCAAAGGGAGCGCACATTAAAAAGGTAAGAACCAAGTTCAAGTCCCACTGAGGCATCACAAACGGAACAGGAGGGAAAAGGTGTGTAATGCCTTTAAGAAACCTGTTAACAACAGGGGACTTGAAAAGGGAGGGCTGATCAGGAAGCCTGAGAAAGGCCGAGATTGCACAAAGTTAGCCCTTGATGGTACCCAGGTCAGAACCCTGTTGGGCCAGAGAAAGAAGGAACAGAAGAACCTCAGAAAGAGGGGCAGAAAGGGATTCACAGCCTTTGCTGTGCACCATGCCACAAACTTGTTCCACCTGCAGGCGTATACCACCTTAGTGGAGGGACGCCTGGCTGCCAGAATCACATCACAAACTTCGGGAGGCAAGTCGAAAGGAATCAACTTCCGCCGCTCAATCTCCATGCAAGGAGGTGGAGACTGGACAGGTTCGGGTGGAGGAACGTCCCCTGCTGCTGCGACAGAAGATCCTCCCGAAGAGGCAGACGGATCGGGGGATCGATGCTCATACTGAGTAGCTCGGGATACCAAACTCTTCGAGCCCAGTCCAGAGCCACAAGAATGACTTGGGCCCGGTCACGCCGAATCGTCTTCAACACTCTGGGTGGAAGTGGTATAGGCAGAAAGGCGTACAACAGACCGCAACTCCACTCGCGATGAAAAGCGTCGCCGAGCGAGTGCCGCCTTGGAAATTCCAACGCGCAGAACTGATGACATTGCACATTCTCTTCGGTGGCGAATAGATCTAACCAAGGCTCTCCCCACTGTAGAAAGAAGACTTGTGCCACCTCCGAGTGAAGACGCCATTCGTGATCCATCATGCACCTGCGGCTGAGTTCGTCCGCCCTGGCATTCAGGGAACCTGCCACGTGTTGAACCATCAGGAATATGCCCTGATGTTCCAGCCATGTCCAGAGACGCAGAGCCTCCTGACATAAGGTCCACGACCCCACCCCGCCTTGTTTGTTGCAGTACCACATGACGGTGGTGTTGTCTGTGAACACCTGCACTACCTTCCCCTTGACAGAGGGAAGGAATGCCTTTAGTGCAAGTCGGATCGCCCGGAGCTCCAGAAGGTGGATATGGAGCCGGGACTCCGCCGGAGACCAGAGACCTCTGATCTCCGCCTCTCCCATGTGACCGCCCCATCCCAGAAGGGACGCATCCGTCACAACTGTGTGCTCTGGCTGGGGAAGGGAGAGGGATCTGCCCGTGACCCATTGCCGGTTCGAAAGCCACCACTGCAACTGTCGTGCAGTCCCCTCCGAGATCTGGACGTAATCGGACAGGTTCCCCTGATGCTGCGCCCACGGGAACTTCAGGTCCCACTGCAGAGCCCGCATATGCCATCTGGCATGATCGACCAGCAGGATGCAGGAGGCCATGAGGCCCAGCAGCCTCAGGGTCATCCGTACCGAAACCCAGGATAGAGGCTGAAAGATCGGAATCATAGCCTGAATATCCCGGACTCGCCGTTCGGGAGGATAGGCCCGAAACTGCGTCGTGTCCAGAACTGCTCCGATGAAAAGGAGCTGTGGAGAAGGAATGAGGTGCGACTTCGGCACGTTGATGGAGAACCCCAGCGAGTGCAGGAGTCCGGCCGTAGTCTGGAGGTGGGAGACGACTGCCTGGGACGAGCCCGCCTTCATCAGCCAGTCGTCGAGGTAGGGGAAGACTGGAACCCCTCCCCGGCGCAGATGAGCTGCGACCACCGCCATCACTTTCGTGAACACCCGAGGGGCGCTGGTAAGGCCAAAGGGGAGCACGGTGAACTGAAAGTGCTCGAGGCCTACCGTGAACCGCAGGTAACGCCGGTGGGCCGGCAGGACGGGGATGTGAAAATATGCGTCCTGCAAGTCCAACGCTACCATCCAGTCTCCGGGGTCGAGGGCAGTCAAGACCTGAGCTAGGGTGAGCATCTTGAACTTCTCCTTCCGGAGGAAGCGATTGGCGTTCCGGAGGTCCAAGATAGGACGCATGTCCTCCTTGTCCTTTTGGGCACCAGAAAGTAGTGGGAATAGCAACCACGCCCTACTTCTGGGGTCGGAACGCGCTCGATGGCCCCCTTGGCCAAGAGGGCCGCAACTTCCTGTCGAAGAAGAACCAAATGGTCCCCCGACATGCGGTGGTGCTGAGGTGGCATGGCTGGGGGGGTAGTCTCGAAGGGGAGGGAGTAGCCCCTTCGGACAATGTCCAAAACCCACCTGTCCGATGTGATGGTGCACCAGTGTGGAAGGTGATGGCGGACCCTGCCCCCCACTGGCGTGCTGTGGACTGGAAAGGAAGGACTAGGAGGGCTTGGAGGCCGCGGACGGGGCGGAGGTGGTGGCCTGACGCGCACGCTGGTCACCCGACCCGCCTCGGCGGGAGCCACGTCCTCGGCCGCGCGAAGGCGCCTGCTGCGCGGGCCGGTGGCTGGGCAGTGGACGTGACTGGGCGCCCCTTCCGTGGCCACGAAAGGGGCGAAAAGCAGACTGCTGCGGAGGGCGCGGGCGGAGAGGCCCAAGGACTTGGCCGTAGCCCGCGAGTCCTTAAAGCGCTCCAGCGCGCGGTCTGCCTTATTGCCAAAAAGGCGGATACCATCGAAGGGCATGTCCATAAGGGTGTTTTGGACATCGCCCGAAAAACCAGTGGTCCTCAGCCAGGCGTGACGGTGCAGCGCCACTGTCGTAGCAAGCGATCTGCCTAGCGAGTCAGCAGTACCTAGGCCACATCGGATAGTTAACTTCGCTGCGTCTCTCCCGTCCGCAATAGCACGGGAGAGAAGTGCCTGGACCTCCTCAGGACACTTGGGCAGCACCTGCGCCACCGAATCCCACAGAGAGTGGGAGTAACGGCCCAAAAGGCAAGCGGTGTTCACGGACCGCAAGCCAGCACTGGAGGAAGAAAAAATCTTCCCAAATTGTTCCAGTTTTTTGGATTCCCTATCCGGCGGAGCCGTAGGGAAGGCGGTTTGAGAGGTAGAGGCTTGGACAACAAAGCTCTCGGGGACTGGGGTGTTGGGAGAGGAACAGAGGGTCGCCCGGGGCCGGGCGATGGCGTCGGGCGATGGCGTCGGGCCACGTTCCTGTCCACAGGAGCCCCTGTGGTGGGCCTGGACCAGGTGCCCAAAAGAACGTCAGAAAGTGCGTCGTTGAACGGCAGCAGTGGCTCCGAGGAGGTAGCCGCCGGCTGAATCACTTCCGTCAGGAGGTTAGTCCTGACGCACAAGTTACTAACTTGTGTAACGATATATCTGTAAGAGACAGTAGTTAGTGACAGATTCCTTACCTTAGAATATCCCCAGGCGTCAGGCTGGATCCGGAAAGTTTTTGCGTAGCAGTACCCTTGCGCGTCGGTAGGCGGCGTCATGCGGCTCCGCGTCCGTCGTCGGCACCGCCGGGATGACGTCGCGGGCAGTACTTAGACGCCGCCCCTGCGCGCTGACATCAGTTCTTCTTTTTTCCGCGCCAGTAAGCGCAGATCCGGGAAGAGCAGTGCCCTAGTCATTTTTTTACTAAGTTTTTGGGTGATTTTTTCACTGTTTTCTCGAAGTCTCTCGACTTTGAAGGTGTCGGTAGGGATGCCCGGCTTCAAGCCATGCGACGCCTGTGGTCGGATGATGTCGATCACAGACCCGCACTTAGAGTGTCTCTACTGTCTTGGCCGCGACCACGACACGAAGTCGTGCTCCGACTGCCGGGCCTTGCACCCGAAGGCTTTGCGAGAGCGGTCTCGAAAGCTCCTCGAGGTCCGGCAGTCGGCTCCGCGCCGCACCAAGCCCCGGTCACGCGAGAGGTCGAGGGGCCGGTCGCGGAGTCCTCGCCCGTCATCGGAGTCCAAGTCTTCGCACTCCTCGGGTAAGTCGAAGCACAAAAAGTCTAAGCAGCACCATCGCTCTAAGACTTCGCCTCGCCGGTCTCGCGACTCGGCTGAGGCCCCTGTGGGCACCGTCCCCGCGGCTCCGGATGTGCATTTTCAGTTCGCCGACGACGGACGAGGAGCCGCATGATGCCGCCTACCGACGCGCAAGGGTACTGCTACGCAAAAACTTTCCGGATCCAGCCTGACGCCTGGGGATATTCTAAGGTAAGGAATCTGTCACTAACGTGTCTCTTTCAGATAGCCACTGTAGGGAGCTCGAGGCGCAAGGCCACGGCCGCCCTACACAACACCGTTGCATAACTTGCTCCTTCCTCCGTAGCCACGGAAGGAGGAGACTGCATGCCAAGGTTAGGAGAGGTGTCCAGACCACTGGCATCACCTAGTTCCTCAGCCCAGTCCTGATCAGGCTCACATTGAGCTGTGAGAGGGTCTTCCGACCCCTCCCAATCCTCCTCGTCCTCCAAAACAGGTGAAAAGTATGGAGGAGGGACATGATGGAAGAAAGGTCCCATCGGCGTCGGAATCGGCGTCGATCCGGCTCCGTGTCCGGGGAGAACCTGGGGACGGCGCCGCCCGGGGATTCGGACGGCGCCGTGAACGGTACCGGTGAGGTCGGCGCCGGTGGAGGTGTTATTAGGTCAACCGGCATCAACCGGGATCCAGGCCTGGATCCGAGGGGGTCCTGAGGCGCCGGGGCCGGAGCCGCCGGTGGTGCCGAAGGAGGACTCCCACTGGGGCCCGCGGGGCCCGAAGGCACACCAGGGTAACCCTTAGGCCCGAAGATGTGAGCCATGGCCGACAGGAAGTCCTGTATCTCGGCCTGAGTCGAAGTCGGACCCGGGACAGGCGGGTAGGCGGGCGTCGGCTGTTCGGGTACCCCCGGAGCCGCGGGGGCGGTACCAACTGGATCCTCGGCCGGGTCGTGAGACCGGCGAGGGGAGGTCTTAGAGCGGCGCTTCTTAGACCTCTTGTGCTTCGCCTTACCTGAAGACTTCGACCCCGACGAATGACGACGGCTCCGCGACCGGCCTCTTGACCTCGACCGTGCCGGGCCTCGAGGAGCTTTCGAGACCGCTCTCGCAAAGCCTTCGGGGCGAGGGACCGACACTCGGGGCACGACTTGGGGTCGTGGCCGCGCCCCAGGCAGAAGAGACACTCTCGGTGCGGATCCGTGATCGACATCGTGCGATTACAGATCTTGCATGGCTTGAAGCCGGGCATCCCTACTGACACCTTTGAGTCGAAGCGACTCGAAAACTTGGACAAAAAGTCTCAAAAATACTCAGTCAAAAAGACTGGGGCACTGCTCAATCCGGATCTGCGCTTACTGGCGCGGAAAAAGAAAGAACTGACGCGAGCGCGCATGGGCGGCGTCTAAGTACTGCCCGCGACGTCATCCCGGCGATCACAACGCCGACGACGGACGCGGAGCCGCACGACGCCGCCTACCGACGCGCAAGGGTACTGCTATGCAAAACTTTACGGATCCAGCCTGACGCCTGGGGATATTCTAAGGTAAGGAATCTGTCACTAACGTGTCTCTTTCAGATCTGAATTTCTACTTCAGGAAGAAGTTGAAAGTCGCAGGTCTAAAATATGGCGGAGGCAAACTAAAGGGGTTAGAAGACTGCAGCTGAAAAGGGAGGGATTGGGTAGACCTCTGGCTGCGTCTCCCACGAGGCTTTTGGGAGCCACGTCTGAAGCAATAAAATGGCATGTGGACACTGGTGGGTGGGTGGGAATGGATGTGGCTGATAGGCCCTGCCGTAGCCACAGAAGGGGCGAAAGGCAGAATGGGGTTGACGTGGGGCCATAGAGAGACCCAGGGACTGGGCAGCGGCCTGGCTGTCCTTAAAGCACTCAAGTGCAAAATCTGCCTCATCGCCGAAAGGGCTGGTGCCATCGAAGGGCATGTCCATAAGGGAAACCTGGACATCCCCCAAAAAGCTCAGCCAGGCATGGCGTCTCAATGCCTCTGACGACACAATCGCTCTGCCTAGTGAGTCAGTTGTATACAGTCCGCAGTGAATGGTGAACTTTTCTGCGGCCCTGCCATCGGCAATGGCCTGGCTCAATATAGCTCAAGTCAAACTTGCGCGATCAAATCCCAAACTGTTTAGGTGCATCCATCTAAGAGGCACGCAATTTACTTACTGCAGTGCTAGGCTGGCGGAAGAAAAGCACAAGTTACTAACTTGTGTAACGATATATCTGTAAGAGACAGTAGTTAGTGACAGATTCCTTACCTTAGAATATCCCCAGGCGTCAGGCTGGATCCGGAAAGTTTTTTGCGTAGCAGTACCCTTGCGCGTCGGTAGGCGGCGTCGTGCGGCTCCGCGTCCGTCGTCGGCGTCGTGATCGCCGGGATGACGTCGCGGGCAGTACTTAGGCACCGCCCCTGCGCGCTGACGTCAGTTCTGTACACGACTTTCCACGCCAGGAACGCAGAGCCATGCAAGAAGCTGACATAGGTGTCTGAAAAATACTAGGGCCCTGAAAGGGATGTCCTTAACCCTAGAAATCAGTTCGCAGAACGGGGAGGATGGGTGGGCGGTAGGAATCTGTCACTAACTACTGTCTCTTACAGATATATCGTTACACAAGTTAGTAACTTGTGCATCTGAAAGAGACACGTTAGTGACAGATTCCTTACCTTAGAATAGATACCCCAGCAATACCAACCCCGGTGGTGGGTCTGCGAACAAAGATCAGACAAGGAAGTCCTGGAGGACAGAACGGCCAAAGAAGCCGTCCCTCCGGACCTGACTGTCAAGGCAGTAATGCTTTGTAAACGTGTGCAGCGAGGCCCACGTAGCTGCCTGACAGATAACCGGCAGCGGAACACCGCGGCCCAAGGCCGTGGTAGCAGCCGTTGCCCTGGTGGAATGGGCACGCAGCCCAACAGGAGGCTCCTTCTTAGCCAAAGAATAGCAGGTCTTGATGCACAAGGTAACCCAGCGGGAGATGGTCCTCTTGTGCACCGCCCGACCTTTTTGGTGCCCAAGTAGCCAACAAAGAGCTGGTCATCCACCCGGAAGTGTTTTGTGCGGTCAATATAGAAGGAGAGCGCACGTTTTGGGTCCAGACGGTGGAGCCTCTCTTCCTCTCTGGAAGGATGCGGAGGCGGAAAGAAGGTGGGCAAAGTGATGGTCTGCCCAATGTGGAAAGCAGTAACCACCTTTGGCAAGAAGGACGGACGCGTCCGAAGAACAACCTTGTCTGGATGAACAGACAGAAAGGGAGGTTTGCAAGATAGAGCCTGGAGCTCACTCACCCGCCGAGCGGAGGTGATGGCCACCAGAAAGGCTGTCTTCAGAGTCAGAAGACGAAGAGGACAGTTATGTAGAGGCTCAAAGGGAGCGCACATTAAAAGGTAAGAACCAAATTCAAGTCCCACTGAGGCATCACAAACGGAACAGGAGGGAAGAGGTGTGTAATGCCTTTTAAGAACCTGTTAACAACAGGGGACTTGAAAAGGAGGGCTGATCAGGGAGCCTGAGGAAGGCCGAGATAGCACAAAGATAACCCTTGATGGTACCCAGGGCAGAACCCTGTTGGGTCAGAGAGAGAAGGAACAGAAGGACCTCAGAAAGAGGGGCAGAAAGGGGATTCACAGCCTTTGCTGTGCACCATGCCACAAATTTGTTCCACCTGCAGGCGTATACCACCTTAGTGGAGGGACGCCTGGCTGCCAGAATCACATCACAAACTTCGGGAGGCAAGTCGAAAGGAATCAACTGCCGCTGCTCAATCTCCACGCAAGCAGGTGTAGACTGGACAGGTTCGGGTGGAGGACCGTCCCCTGCTGCTGCGACAGAAGATCCTCCCGAAGAGGCAGACGGATCGGGGATCTACGCTCATATTGAGTAGCTCGGGATACCAAACTCTTCGAGCCCAGTCCGGAGCCACAAGAATGACTTGGGCCCGGTCGTGCCGAATCTTCTTCAACACTCTGGGTAGAAGTGGTATAGGCGGAAAGGCGTACAACAGACTGCAACTCCACTCGTGACGAAAGCGTCGCCGAGCGAGTGCCGCCTTGGAAATTCCAACGCGCAGAACTGATGACATTGCGCGTTCTCTTCGGTGGCGAATAGATCTAACCAAGGCTCTCCCCACTGTAGAAAGAGTCCTTGCGCCACTTCCGAGTGAAGACGCCATTCGTGATCCATCATGCACCTGCGGCTGAGTTCGTCCGCCCTGGCGTTCAGCGAACCTGCCAGGTGTTGAACCATCAGGAACATGCCCTGATGTTCCAGCCATGTCCAGAGGCGCAGAGCCTCCTGACAAAGGGTCCACGACCCCACCCCGCCTTGTTTGTTGCAGTACCACATGGCGGTGGTGTTGTCTGTGAACACCTGCACTACCTTCCCTTTGACAGAGGGAAGGAATGCCTTGAGTGCAAGTCGGATCGCCCGGAGCTCCAGAATGTTGATATGGAGCCGGGACTCCGCCGGAGACCAGAGGCCTCTGATCTCCGCCTCTCCCATGTGACCGCCCCATCCCAGAAGGGACGCGTCCGTCACAACTGTGTGCTCTGGCTGGGGAAGGGAGAGGGATCTGCCCATGACCCATTGCCGGTTCGAGAGCCACCACTGCAACTGTTTTGCAGTCCCCTCCGAGATCTGGACGTGATCGGACAGGTTGCCCTGGTGCTGCGCCCACTGGAACTTCAGGTCCCACTGCAGAGCCCGCATATGCCATCTGGCATGATTGACCAGCAGGATGCAGGAGGCCATGAGGCCCAGCAGCCTCAGGGTCATCCGTACCGAAACCCAGGATAAAGGCTGAAAGATCGGAATCATAGCCTGAATAACCCGGACTCGACGTTCGGGAGGATAGGCCCGAAACTGCGTCGTGTCCAGAAATGCTCCGATGAAAAGGAGCTGTGGAGAAGGAATCAGATGCGACTTCGGCACATTGATGGAGAACCCCAGCGAGTGCAGGAGTTCGGCCGTAGTCTGGAGGTGGGAGACGACTGCCTGGGACGAGCCCGCCTTCAGCAGCCAGTCGCCGAGGTAGGGGAAGACTGAAACCCTGCCCGGCGCAGATGAGCTGCGACCACCGCCAACACTTTCGTGAACACCCGAGGGGCACTGGTAAGGCCAAAGGGGAGCACGGTGAACTGAAAATGCTCGGGGACTACCGTGAACCGAAGGTAACGCCGGTGGGCCGGCAGGACGGGGATGTGGAAATATGCGTCCTGCAAGTCCAACGCTACCAACCAGTCTCCAGGGTCGAGGGCAGTCAAGACCTGAGCTAGGGTGAGCATCTTGAACTTCTCCTTCCGGAGGAAGCGATTGACGTTCCGGAGGTCCAAGATAGGACGCATGTCCTCCTTGTCCTTTTGGGCACCAGGAAGTAGTGGGAGTAGCAACCACGCCCTACTTCTGGGGTCGGAACACGCTCGATGGCCCTCTTGGCCAAGAGGGCCGTGACTTCCTTCTGCAGAAGTACCAAGTGATCCCCTGACATGCGGTGGAATTGAGGTGGCATGGCTGGGGGGTGGACTCGAAGGGGAGGGAGTAGCCCCTTCGGACAATGTCCAAGACCCACCTGTCCGAGGTGATGGTACGCCAGTGGGGAAGGTGATGGCGGACCCTGCCCCCTACTGGCGTGCTGTGCACCTGAAAGGAGGGACTAGGAGGGTTTGGAGGCCGCGGACGGGTTGGAGGTGGTGGCCTGACCCGCACGCTGGTTGCCCGATCCGCCACGGCGGAATCCACGTCCTCGGCCACGCGAAGACGCCTGCTGCGCGGGCCGGTGGCTGGGCTGCTGACGTGAAGGGGCGCCCCTACCGTGGCCACGATAGGGGCGAAAAGCAGAAGTCAGCGGAGGGCGTGTAGCAGAAAGGCCCAGGGACTTTGCAGTAGCCCGTGAGTCCTTAAAGCGCTTCAACGCATGGTCTGCTTTGGACCCAAAAAGATCGACTCCATCAAAGGGCATGTCCATATGAGTATTCTGGACATCCCCTGAAAAACCAGTGGTTCTCAGCCAGGCGTGGCGTCGTAGCGCCACCGTCGTTGCAATAGACCTGCCCAGCGAGTCGGCGGTATCAAGGCCACATCGAATTGTATATTTGGCCGCATCCCTTCCTTCCGCAATGGCGCGGGAAAGCAGTGTCTGGACCTCCTCAGAACATTGGGGCAAAACATCCGCCACCGAATCCCACAAGGAGTGGGTATATCGGCCCAAAAGGCAAGCGGTGTTGACGGACCGCAAGCCAGCACTGGAGGAAGAAAAACCCTTCTTCCCAAATTGATCCAGGCGTTTGGATTCCCTATCCGGAGGGGCGGTAGGGAAGGCGGTTTGGGAAGCGGAGGCTTGGACAACCAAGCTCTCAGGGGTGGGGTGGACAGAGAGAAACAGGGGGTCGCCCGGAGCTGGGCGATGGCGTCGGGACACGTTCCTATCCACAGGAGCCCCTGTGTTGGGCTTGGACCAGGCGCCCAAAAGAACGTCAGTGAGGGCGTCGTTAAACGGCAGCACAGTCTCCGAAGAGGAGGCTGCCGGCTGAAGCACCTCTGTCAAGAGATTAACCTTGACCGCCACAGCAGGGAGTTGGAGATGTAAGGCTCCAGCCGCCCTACGCAACACCGTTGCAAAATTGGCTCCCTCCTCCTTAGCCACGGGAGGAGACAGCATGCCAGTGTCAGGGGAAGTATCTAGACCACTAGCATCCCCTAGACCCTCTGTCCAGTCCTCATCGTACTGACACTGTTGTGTCAGAGGGTCATCAGACCCCTCCCAGTCCTCCTGGTCCTCCTCAGGTTCAAAATAAGGGGGAGGAGGGACATTTGGGACCCAAGGTCTCATCGGCGCCGGAACCGGCGTCGAGCGACGTCGGTCCGGGTCCATGTCCGGAGCCGGAAGGAACTGGGAACGACGCCGCTCGGAGCCCCAGGCGGCGCCGAGAACGGGCACCGGAGACATCGGCGCCGGCGGAGGTGTCGTTAGGTCGACCGGCGTCGATGGGGGTTGTGGAGCCGGGATCGAGGCCGGGGCCGAAGCCGGAGCCGGGATCGAGGCTGGAGGCACGGGCGACGCCGGGGCCGTCGGCGACGCCGGAGCAACCCCATCAGGGCCCGCGGGGCCCGAAGGCGCACCGGAGGGGCCTGGAGGCCCGAAGAGGCGGGCCATGGCCGACAGGAATTCCTGCACTTTGGCCGGATCCGCCCCCGAACCCGGGAAGGGCGGGTATGGCGGGGGCGACTCCACAGGCATGTCCGGGGCCGCGGGGACGGTGCCGGGAGGGGCCTCAGCCGAGTCGCGAGACCGGCGAGGCGAAGTCCTAGAGCGATGATGCTTTTGGACTTCTTGTGTTTTGACTTACCGGACGAAGAAGACTTCGATGCCGACGACCGGTGTGGACTCCGCGATCGACCCCTGGACCTCTCACGCTACCGGGGCTTCCGCGGAGCCGAATGCCGGGCCTCGAGGAGCTTTCGAGACCGCTCTCGCAAAGCTTTCGGGTTGAGGCCCTGGCAGTCGGTACAAGACTCCGTGTCGTGGCCTCGGCCGAGGCAGAAGAGACACTCCCAATGCGGGTCGGTGACGGACATCATCCGAGCACAGGCGCCGCAACGTTTGAATCCGGGCATCCCTACGACACCTTGATAGAGAAAAACAGTGAAAAAATTCACCAAAAGTATGGTCAAAAAATGACCAGGGCACTGCTCTTCCCGGATCTGCGCTTGCTGGCGCGGAAAAAGAAGAACTGACGTCAGCGCGCAGGGGCGGCGCCTAAGTACTGCCCGCGACGTCATCCCGGCGATCACGACGCCGACGACTGACGCGGAGCCGCACGACGCCGCCTACCGACGCGCAAGGGTACTGCTACGCAAAAAACTTTCCGGATCCAGCCTGACGCCTGGGGATATTCTAAGGTAAGGAATCTGTCACTAACGTGTCTCTTTCAGATCATCCTCTTGCCAAAGGTATCCAGCCTCTTGGATTCCCTATCCAGTGGTGTGGTAGAGAATGTACCAGGGTTAACTTTGGAGGTGGAGGCGTGGACAACCAGACTCTCCGGGGTGGGACGCTGCGTCCCCAGGAGCGGGACGATAGCACCGAGCAATCATCCTGTGTACAGAAGCACCTGTGCAGGGTTTGGCCCATGCCCCGAGCAGGACATCTGTGAGGGCTTCACTGAAAGGGAAGAGGTTCACTGGGGGTTACTCCTGGATGAAGCATCTCTGTCCAGACTTATGTATCAACTGACACTGCGGATAATGCATGGTCCAGGGCCTCAGCCGCCCTGCTCACCAACATGACAAAGTAAGCCCCTTCCTCCGTTGCCACACTAGGAGGAGAGACTAAACCAGTGTCTGGGGAGGTGTCCAGCCCACTGGCATCCACCAGTTCCTCGTACCGGTTATACTAAGGCTCTTCTAAAGGGGTACTTGTAACCATAAGAATCCTCAAATCCACTCCAATCATACTCCCCACAGACAGTGTCGAAGAAAGGAGGCGCTAGCTCAGACTTGGAAGGTTAAGTTCCGGCTGGCACCAGAGTAGAACTCAGGCAACCCAAATCAGGCTCTGTGTCTGAGTCGGCTATAATGAAGGGGCTGAAGCAGCCGGTGCTGGGAACGACATCACTGGAACTGGCTCCGGGTAAGGTCACAGTCTCGCAACCAGAGCTGGTCCGGATCCATGGGGTCCGACTTGCAAAAAGGGTAGACCCCACCGCGACAATGCAGTGGGTGTACCCGCCAAACCTATGGAGCCTGAAAGCGCTGCAGAGGGGTCGGCCTTCACAAAAATTAGGTGCATGGCCGTGTAAAATTGATGTAGTTTGGCGGGGGTGGCTACGGCCCCGGAAAACTTAGGGAGGGACAGAGTGGACCCAGAGAGAGGCTTCAGGGCTGAGGTGTGAGAGCAGGGCCTAGAGTGGTGACGTCGTTATCACGCCTCGTCCGAAAACTTGGACTTGTGCGGTGAAGTTGAAGAGCACGTTGACTTCTTTGACTTCTTACGGGACTTATCAGATGACTTTGGGCACATGGAAAGGCTTTGCAAATGGGACTGGGACCTTGACAATGACCTAGAGCTTTACGGATTCGACCAGTGTCGGGCGACCAGGAGCTTTAGAGACCTCTCCTCCAGCGCCTTGGGGTTCATGATGCAGCAGTCCTCACAGGACTTGGGGTCATAGCCTGGCTTCAAGCACCAGAGACTTAACAGATGGGGGTCTGTCACAGACATCTGCCTGTGATAGGAACCACAAGGTTTAATCGGTGGCATGATTTGCACACTGGGAAACGTCTCAAAAACAAGGTTGACAAAATGTCGAAAAAAGTCATCCAAAAAATTGACAGCAGTAGCTTTCTCCAGATCTGCGTTGACTGCGCGGAGAGAAAAGAACTGTCAGCGGGGTGGGGTAGGCATTGTTCATGTCCCTTCCAGAGTGGAGCCAAATGACCACCTACTGGCACGCAGAGATACTGCTAGAAAATTTCTGGATCCAGTATTGATGCCTGGGGAACATTCTAAGGTAAGGAATCTGTGGCTAGAAGTCTCCATCAGATGCTGTTTAGTATTATTTTGAAGAGAATTTTCATGAAAATTACTGACAACCAGAAGCGCAACTTCTGGTACTCCGCACACTCACACTGTGGAAAAAACATCCCAGCTGTTCCGCATGGAAGACTTATCCATTCCCCCATTGGATGATCGCAATATAGCCTGAATTATATAGATGGGTTTAATAGTTATTGCTGTGAAGGGCTGAGATTTATAAGAGAAAAATACATTCTGGGATTATTATTAAAGTGACTCTGGGCAGCACTTCTAAAACAAATTTAAGAAAGATCCAATGCTGGTGAAATTTAATAATTGGCATGGGCATGTCATTACAATCAGTTTATTAAATAATTTCTAAAGAAATGAATTTAGACAAAGATATGTTTTTCAGCTAATTGATCCTGATACTTTAGGAAAACAAATGTACTCTAGATCACCAGGTGCATCACAATATGCAGCAAAGGATTGCGCTAGATGCTTACAGTTCCACATTTGGAGAAAAGCATTAGAAAAACATTCTATCTCAATAATAATAGTTTGAAAATTCATTTACTTGGAAGTCACATGAAACTAATAACTGTTCCTATAATTTAAGGAGTGAACAGTCTTTAAAAGCTGCACGTATATTCTACATAAATTCTATGGATCAGAACTAGATGTTTGCAAATGGACTCAAAAGAACTGCTGTTGTGGGTTTCAGTCAGTGTGAATAATGCAGTATAATAGACAACAACATAGATACTATAATTTAATATAATATAATATAAAGGTAAAAACACAGGCATTCTGAGGATTTCTAATGTTTGGTTGTTGTCCTTTTTATTTTATTTTTTATTAGTCACTGTTCATAATTATTTTAAACTGAAAGACAACAATAGCCAGCAATCTAAGATTCCCATGGAATTCATCTCGGTCTGTACATCTCCCCTGTGTTGTTCCATAAGATTTAATTTAAATTGTTTTTACATCAGAAAAAATATGTCCACATTAATCAGAAGTTGCTCAGCCTTCCCAATCATAAATGATATCTGAATACTTTTACAGTCAAGGCTACAAGGTAAAGGCGCAGAAGAAAAATGTAACGTACAGAAACAGGAATAAAAAGGACTTTATAAAACAAAGGGAGGTTACGGAGGAATGATATTCAAAAAGATCTCCGCCAACCCCCAACATTGCTGCCCTCAGTGGGAGAAAGGACACAAACAGTGTATGAGCACATGCCGAAAAGAAATATTCGGCCAGAAATTACGTATTTCAAGTCAACCATAAGAAGCAAAGGCAATTCATCTTCCCACGCTACTCGTCACACATTTAAGAAAAGGGGCAGTTGCAGTTTGTTCTCACAATCTGGAAACTGCAGCGACTAGTTAAGATCCAAACAGGCCTAGTTTGGATCAAATGAGTGGGGTTAACATGTCAACATTGTATGGATTAGGGAATATGCAGCAACCAGACATATCACAGCATCTCTGTCCTCTCACACCTTCAACAATTGTTCAGCATATAGAAGAACTTGCCACATTACACCGTGTGTTCAAGTACTAGATAACCAGCCGCACCCAGCCATGTTACTGTGTGCATTCAGACATGACTTACAGCAATCAGCAGTGTCACAGGAGAGCCCACCTCTTAAATTTGTAGCATCAGAAATGTTAAACAGCATCTATGCAGTCAGGAACCTACAGCAACAGGCAAATACTAACAATTCCACAGAGCTACACACCAACATAATCAAGGCAGAACATTGGTAAAACAGTTATCAATGAATCAGGAAATGGATGGTAACCAGGGATGTCCACCTATGTGGGACTTGCAGAGCACTAGACATGATACCATGCTAAAATAACCACGACCAGGAGGCAGATAAATTATGTTACATGTCAAGTGCATTAATCTTGAGTAACAGTCTTGTTCCAAAGCCATTCCTAGATCTGCAGATAGATAAATTCACAATGTTTGATTTAAAATGTGAACTCTGCTTGCAAGGTTAAGTCTCTTCAATCACCTAGCAAAATAATTCCTAGATATAGGCCTCTCTTTGTGGTCTTACTATTCCTGCTGCTCAATAACTCTTTTGCCCCCCATCTCTGCACAATGAATAATCCCCCAACACTCCACATAAAAATATGAAGGTAAAATGTCAGATAGTCCAATGTGTTTACTTTCATATTAGTAGATAAAAAATATTCAAAGCTTTGGAACGTAGCACTCTAATATTATGCAGGTGATTACATGGAATGAATTTTGAACGCCCTTCAAGAAAAACGATCAATGTGATCCAGAGCACAACAAATTTGATAATGCTTAATGCAAGCATAAAACAGTGCTACAGAACAGGAAAGCGTCACCGCTATTTGAAAGTCTTGAGGGAGGATCTGAGCACGTAATATCTCAATGGAGATGAGACTGGATGAACAAGAAAGCTATCGTGCTTCTTGGATAGGGCAAGGTGGGTAAAATAGGATACAAAGTTAGTGGAAAAGGACAGCAAAGTGTTATAGTTACCTGAAAGTCTTGAGGGAGGATCTGAGCACATAATATCTCAATGGAGATGAGCCTGAAAGAACAAGAAAGCTACTATGCTTCTTGGAGAGGGCAGCGTGGGTTACATAGGATACAAAGCCTAATTGAAAAAGCACAGCATATGGGAGGTCTAACAAATTGAACATCAAAAGAAACACAATCTTAATTCATCATACCTCACAAGGGAGTAATGGTCGTTTAAGAACTAAAGGAATATTGGGAAGGCCAGGTATGACTGAGTCATCCATCTCTACCAGAGACAAACAGGCTGTATTATTTTTTTAAGAGGAAAGCTCTTTAAAACAAAATCAAGTATGATTGCCAAATTAAATGAGCTCCCCAGCTCGGGGTACAAGAGCCACCTGGTTGCAGAATCTCCCACTGCACTTTAAATAGCTCCTGGAGCCTCCTCTACGTCACATTTCTAGGGCCTGTTAGTGTACGTCCACATTTCACTCATACGTTTCTGGGGCCCATTTATGAATGTTTTTCCCTTACCAGATTAGCCATCTTAATCCACATATTCGTTCAGACTCCTCTAGGGCCCATCTATGTTCTCACCGTTTCTCAAGATCAATTCTAGTAACTGATCAAAGATAATGTCCTCAGTCAGCCTCTACAATACGTTTAACTCTACCAATGCTCCCTAAAGTCTCATGTATTCACATTCTATGCCATTTAGGTCATTTCACAAATGGAAGCATCAAATGGATGTCCAATTTGCTTTGTAACCGCATTCAGTGAAGCTAGGAAAGATTAAACCTTGTGTATTGTATTTCAGTGCCAATCGGGTTATAGCTACAATTTTCTTTTTAAAAGAGTAAGATGAAAAAAATTAAAAGCACCCAAAACCTGTGGCCAGACAGAGATAAGATCGGAGAGAGAAGACAGGGCGTACCAAATAACCAACCCGTACCCCTCTCATAATGCACACAACTTGATCATATTTACTATTGAGCCTTCATTCATCCCAGCCAACGTGCAGGTATCGGATCTCTATGCATTAATAATGAAACCCATTACTGCACATCAGCAAACTAATGGGCAAGGCCATGCTTTATATTGTTTAAGGAGTTTTTAGTACAACTGACTCTGAACACATTAAATTTGAACTATTATATGAAATTTCTTCTAAACCATGTTGCCCGATACCTGCGCGCGTGCACACGCACACACACACTCAGTACTGATCTTCTCCAAGTCTAGATTCCTCCACCACACAAGTTCTTGTTCAATATTTGAACACACTCCCACAATAGGCATTTTATGTTACCTGAACACTCCCTTCCCTCCTGCTATCTTCCATGATTGAATTCTTTTCCACAGCAAGTCCAGTATGCCTGAATTCTGTCCTCACACCAAGGTGTCCAAGATGCCCACATGTTGCCTCCCTCCCGGGCTTCTATGTTGTCGATGCACAGCAAGTATTTTCTGATGCCTGCATGCTGTTGCACACTAGTATCTGCTAATGCTTGAACCACTTTTACATAAAATATTCTCCCATGGACAAATACGGTTAACCACAATGTCGTCCCTGTATACTGACAGCAGACAAGAAAAGAATAACCAAAAAGGAGCACGGTACGAGATCAAAATAAAATCTCACATAAGTTGTAATTTAACTGGATAGTTTTCATCTACCCGGAATAAATAGTTGCCAAGAAATAAGTGGGTGTATACGTGGGGACAGTATGCATGGAGATGTAAAAATATACAGCAATGCACAAACAGACTTATGGAGAACAGGATTCCTTTCAGCACCAGAAAGTGTTACTGAAAGATGAAGCTCAGTGTTTTGGGTAATTCCAACCTGGGCCTCCAAAGTGCAGGTGTGGATTCCTAGTCAGCCTTGAACTTCCAAAGTGCCAGGTGATGAGATTCCACACATTACCAAGAATTGGAAAAAACACCAAAACAAAATGCCAATGGTGGCAAAAGTAAAAGGGAAGAGCAACCGGTTGATAAGTTGATAACCAACCAAGGCGTGTAGCCAGGGACCACTGTATTGTCATCTTCTGGGAGGGCAAAAAAGAGGAAGGCTTTGTTCCATTTCTTATGAACGTAGAAGAGAAGCACTGTGGTTTTCACAAGCAGGTAACCCCAGGCAGATGAGTAGAGTCGATTAATCTCAAAAAAATATGCTTCAATAAGTTGGACAGTATTCCTCATCGGTGGAACCCACTTCTGCTTTTCATGGCCCAAGGTGCATGTAAAGGGGAAATTCCATAGGCCAGTGCCTCTCTCTGTTCCAGAGTACAGTTCTTTCTGTATGGGTGGGGTAAAAGCACAGATTGTTCATCCTCACTGCCATGACTGGGGAGGAAAGTTATTCACCTCTGCTAGGTCCTGCATGGCTGAACCTTTGTGGTTATAAGTGAGCTTCATCCTCATGCGTAGTTGTTGCTGCAAGAACAAAAACAAATGTGGAATTTCTTTATTTTGTATTAGGGTTTTAGTTTTCTACAGAAATACAACTTTCTCATTTTCCAAAATAAGAATATGATACATCTATAGGAGGACAAAGCTGAAACTACCATCTGACCTTATAGTGTGCATACAAAACCCACAGCCCCCACCTGCCAAGTACTACCCACTCAGCAGTAACTACAATAAAGGCACATTTGCAATGGTCTACTGATAAAGGATTTTCTTTCAATTGGGAGATGCACATAAAAAACACAGAGTAGCAGAGTACATTAGATTTCGCCAGCACCAGTGATTTTGATGCTACACATTGTGATATTGTGATAGTTTAGGGATATGCAATGATGACCACTGGGGTATTCATGAATGTCAGCTTTCTTGATAACCCTTTATGGAACTAATTACATTTATGAAAATATATCTTGCGTGGCTATCAAGAAAATGTGGCACAGATGTACTCCTTGTCGGCCAATATTTGTTGACCAAATATGCTATAAATACAAATAAAAGTGCTTCACTACCAGTCCTATATCTATGGTACTCGGTGCAATAGACAACAGTTTGATGTGCGACTCTGCTACTAGGTGTCTTAGATGACTTTCCTTCTATGACCTGGGGCTTTCGGTGCTATTGAGCGAAGATCCTTTACTGTAATTGAATGCAACAAAGTTGTGCCATTACAATGATTATTAACATGTAACGTGAGAAAGTGCCTCTTTTTGCATGGTTACCCCCACTTTTTGCCTGGGTTTGAAGGTGGTTTCAATTGTAGTGCACAAGGTCCCTGCCAACCAGGTCCCCTGTGCCAGTGCTTCTTCCCTAAAAACAAATCCCCAATTGGCACTTCTAATCCCTGCAAGTCCCTAGCAAATGGTACCATGGGTACCTAGGGCCTGGGACCTGAAGAGGGTCTCCTGGGACCTCCCTCACTGGGACCAAGCTACTGCCCTTGCAAGCCCCTGTGAGGGAGAAAACCACAAAGTCAACATGGCACCCTGCCTGAGTGCAATGCCAGGCAACACTGCCTGAAGGCACAGGTAAGTCACACCTCTAGCAGGCCTCACAGCGCTAAGGCAGGGTTCACTATACCACAGGTGAGGGCATATCTGCATGAGCAAATATAACCATACAATACTGTGGTCCATTCCTTAATATTGTAAGTGCCAGGGAAGAAATAGAGAGTACATGGGTTGGAAACTCTAGTTCCACTGCACCATGATGGCTTCACTGAACACAGGAGTGATTTGTACAAAACTACTCCTTTCATAAATCCACACTGATGTCAATGAACAGGTTACTTACCTTCGGTAACAATATATCTGTAAGAGACGTATATTAGTTATGGATTCCTCACCTTAGAATTCCCCCCAGGCGTTAGACTGGTTCCGGAGAATTATTTCTTCAGCAGTACCCCTGTGTGTCCGGAGGTGGCGTCGGTCGACTCCGCGTTAGTCGTTGTGCTCGCCAGAATGACGTCGCGGTATCTACTTAGACGCTTCCCCTGCGCACTGACTTCAGTTCTTTACACGACATTCCACGCTAGAAGCGCAGAGCCATGCAAGACACTGACCACTGGTGCACAAAACTAGGGCCCGGAAAGGGAGTCCCTTACCCTAGAAGTCAGTTCGCAGAACGGGGAGGATGGGTGGGGCGGTGAAGAATCCATAACTAATATAAGTCTCTTACAGATATATAGTTACCGAAGGTAAGTAACTTGTTCATCTGAAAGAGACTATTAGTTATGGATTCCTCACCTTAGAATAGATACCCCCGCAATACCAATCCCGGAGGTGGGTCTGCAACCTAAGTTCACACCAGAAAGTCCTGGAGAACTGAACGGCCAAAGAAGCCGTCTCTCCGGACTTGGCTGTCCAGGCAGTAGTGTTTAGTAAACGTGTGTAATGAAGCCCACGTAGCTGCCTGGCAGATGTCATGAAGGGGGACTCCGCGTCCCAAAGCAGTAGTGGCTGCCATCGCCCTGGTGGAATGGGCGCGCAACCCGACTGGAGGTTCCTTCTTCGCTAAGGAATAGCAGATTTTGATGCAAAGAACGACCCATAGAGAGATGGTCCGTTTTTGCACGGCCCGCCGACCTTTCTTGGCGCCCACATAGCCAACAAAGAGCTGGTCATCCACCCAGAATTGTTTTGTGGGATCCAGATAGAATGAAAGCGCAGACGGTGGAGCCTCTCTTCCTCTTTAGAAGGATGCGGGGGCGGGAAGAAGGTGGGCAAAGTGATGGTCTGTCCTATGTGGAAAGAGGTAACCACTTTGGGAAGGAAAGAAGGCCTAGTGCGAAGGGCAACTTTGTCCGGATGAACAGCCAGGAAAGGAGGTTTTGAAGAAAGAGCCTGAAGCTCACTCACCCTGCAAGCAGAGGTGATGGCAACCAGAGAGGCAGTTTTAACTGTCAGAAGTGTGAGAGGACAGTTATGTAGCGGCTCGAAAGTAGTGCACATAAGGTAGGTCAGAACCAGGTTCAAGTCCCACTGAGGCATTACGAAAGGAATTGGCGGATACAAGTGAGTAATGCTCTTAAGGAAGCGATTTACAATAGGGGACTTGAAAAGAGAAGGCTGGTCAGGAAGCCGAAGAAAGGCTGATATGGCCGAAAGATAGCTTTTAGAGTGCCCAGAGCAGAGCCCTGCTGGGCCAAAGAAAGAATGAAGAGGAGAACCTCTGAAAGGGGAGCAGAAAGGGATCCACAGCCTTTGCTGCGCACCATGCCACAAACTTGTTCCATCTACAGGCGTATATCTTTTTGGTGGAGGGATGCCTGGCTGCCAAGATAACGTTACAGACTTCGGGAGGAAGGTCGAAAGCTGTCAACTGTCGCCGCTCAATCTCCTCGCAAGGAGGTGGAGGCTGGACAGGTTCAGGTGGAAGACTGTCCCCTGCTGCTGCGACAGAAGATCCTCCCGAAGGGGCAGTCTGATCGGAGGATCGGTGGCCATGTGCAAGAGCTCGGGATACAAGACTCTTCGTGCCTAATCCGGGGCCACAAGAATAACTTGGGCCCGGTCGCGATTGATCTTCTTTAGCACTCTAGGTAGAAGTGGTATAGGCAGAAAGGTGTATAGAAGACCGCAACTCCACTCGCAATGAAAAGCGTCGCCTAGTGAGTGCCGCCTTGGAAATTCCAACGTGCAGAACTGCTGACATTGCGCGTTCTCTTCGGTGGCGAATAGATCTAACCAAGGCTCTCCCCACAGCTGAAAGAGACCTTGCACCACCTCCGAGTGAAGACGCAATTCGTGATCCATCATGCACCGGCGGCTGAGTTCGTCCGCCCTGGTGTTCAGAGAACCTGCCAGGTGTTGAACCACCAGGGACATGCCCTGATGTTCCAGCCACTTCCAGAGACAAAGTGCCTCCTGACATAGGGTCTACTACCCCACCCCGCCCTGTTTGTTGCAGTACCACATGGCGGTGGTGTTGTCCGTGAACACCTGCACTACTCTCCCTTTGACAGAAGGAAGGAATGCCTTCAGTGCAAGACGGATCGCCCGAAGCTCCAGAAGGTTGATGTGGAGCCCGGACTCCTCCGGAGACCAGAGGCCTCTGATCTCCGCCTCTCCCATGTGGCCGCCCCACACTAGAAGTGATGCATCTGTCACCACTGTGAACTCTGGCTGGGGAAGGGACAGGGAGCTGCCGTTGACCCAATCCTGGTTTGTTAGCCACCACTGCAACTGATGTGCAGTGCCCTCCGAGATCTGGACGCAATCGGAAAGATTCCCCTGATGCTGTGCCCACTGGAACTTCAGGACCCACTGCAGAGCCTGCATATGCCACCTGGCATAGTCAACCAGCAGGATGCAGGAGGCCAGGAGGACCAGTAGCCTCAGGGTCATTCTCACCGAAACCCGGGATAGAGGCTGAAAGATTGGAATCATAGCCCGAATATCCCGGACTCGCTACTCAGGAGGATAAGCCCGAAACTGCGCTGTGTCCAGAACCGTTCCTATGAAAAGGAGCTTCTGAGAGGGAATCAGGTGTGACTTCGGCACGTTGATGGTGAAACCCAGCGAATGCAGGAGGTCGGCCGTAGTCTGGAGGTGGGAGACGACATCCTGGGGCGAGCCCGCCTTCAACAGCCAGTCGTCGAGATAGGGGAAGACTGGAACCCCTGATCTGCGCAGATGAGCTGCGACCACCGCCATCACTTTCGTGAACACCGAGGGGCACTGGTAAGGCCAAATGGGAGCACGGTAAACTGAAAGTGCTCATGACCTACCGTGAACCGAAGGTAACGCCTGTGGGCAGGCAGGACGGGGATGTGAAAATAAGCGTTCTGCAAGTGCAACGCTACCATCCAGTCTCCAGGGTCGAGGGCAGGCAGGACCTGAGCCAATGTCAACATTTTGAACTTCTCCTTCCGGAGGAAGCGGTTGACGTTCCTGAGATCCAAGATAGGACGCAGGCCCTTGTCCTTCTTGGGCACCAGAAAGTAGTGGGAACAACCACCATGACCTACTTCTGGGGCAGGAACTCGCTCGATGGCTCCCTTGGCCAAGAGAGCCGTAACTTCCTGGTGGAGAAGGGCCAAGTGATCCTCCGACATGCGATGGAATTGAGGTGGCATAGATGGAGGGGTAGTCTTGAAGGGGAGGAAGTAGCCCCTTCGGACTATGTGCAAAACCCACCTGTCCGACGTGATGTTGAGCCAGTGGGGGAGGGGATGGCGAATCCTGCTGCCCACTGGCAAATGGTGGCCCTGATCGGTTAGACTAGGAGGGCTTGGAGGATGCTGCAGAGGGGGCGGTGGTGGACTGGCCCGCCCGCTGGCTCCCAGACACACAACGGTGGGTCCCACGTCCCTGGCCTCGCAGAGGCTGGACAGCTTGCGCAAGCCTGTGGCTCTGAGCGGAACCTGGCGGGGCACCCCTTCCGTAGCCATGAAAGGGGCGAAAAGCAGACTGCGCTGGGCGAGAGGTGGAAGCGAGGCCCAAGGATCTGGCCGTAGCCCTGGAGGTTTAAAGCGCACGAGCGTGTTGTCTGCCTTGTCGCCAAACAAGCGACGGCCATCAAAGGGCATGTCCAAAATTGTAGCTTGGACAGCACCCGAAAAGCCAGTGGACCTCAGCCAGGCCTAGCGTCTCAGGGCTACTGACGTTAAAATCGTACTGCCCAGCGAGTCGGCGGTGTCCAGCCCACATCTTATGGCGAACTTCGCTGCGTCTCTCCCTTCAGCCACTGCACGGGAGAGCACGGCCCGGGACTCCTCCGGGTACTGTGGCAGCAGCTGCGTGACCGTGTCCCACACAGAGTGGGAGTAACGGCCCAAGAGACATGCGGTGTTGACCGACCGCAGTTCTAAGGTGGAGGAAGAAAACATCTTCCCAAGGTGGTCCAGCTTCTTGGATTCCTTATCAGGTGGTGCGGTAGGGAATGCGCCCTTGGAAGTCGAGGGTTGGAACACCAAGCTCCCAGGGGTGGGGTGTTGGGAGAGGAAAATGGGGTCGCCTGGGGCCGGGCGGTGGTGTCGGGCAATCATCCTATCCACAGGAGCCCCTGTGTTGGGCTTGGAACAAGTGCCCAAAAGGATGTCCGTGAGGGCCTCATTGAACGGCAGCAGGGGCTCCAAAGAGGCCGCTGCCGGTTGAACCACCTCGGTCAGGAGGTTAGTCCTAACCGTCAGCGTAGGAAGCTCAAGGTTTAAGGCCTCAGCCGCCCTACGCAACACCACTGCATATGATGCACCCTCCTCCGTAGCCACGGTAGGGGGAGAAAGCATGCCAAGGTCTGGAGAAGTGTCCAGACCACTGGCCTCACCCAACTCCTCTCTCCAGTCCGGTTCTTCCAACTGGTCTGCCAGAGGGCCCACAGACCCCTCCCAGCCCTCCTCACCCTCCTCTGGTAGCCACTCAGGGCGATAGTGGAGAACAGGGGTACAAAAGTACCAGTCGGCGCCGGTCCCGACGTCGGCGGACGTCGGTCCGGCTCTGTATCCACATCAAGGGGGAGGCCGAGGTCGACGTTGGTTGGGGACACACCTGGAGTCGGAGGGGGCGGAGGTGTCGCCAATGGATTCGGCGCTGGAGGAGGTGTCACAAGGTCTACCAGCACCGACCAGGAACCAGGCCTGGATCCCTGGGGGCCCTGCGGCGCTGGAGCCGAAGCCGCTGGCATCGAAGGCCTAGAGCCCCCAGCCGAGTCCGCGGGGCCCGAAGGCACGCCGGCGAAGTCGGGTTGCCCAAAGATAGAGTGTAGGGCTTCGTAAAAACTACAAAGTTGGGCAGGGGTCGCTCCGGCTCCCGGAAAGGGAGGGAAACTCTGAGTCGGCCCAACAGGCTGCGCGGGCAGAGCCGGACGACTACCATCCGCATCCCGCGTCGCGTCGGCGAGAACGCGAAGAGCGACGGTGCTTCTTCGCCTTCTTTTTGTGCTTCGACTTACCCGAAGACTTCGACGAGGAGTGGTGGTGATAGTTCCGTGACCAGTCCCGTGACCTCCCTCTCGACCGGGACCTCGAGCGGCGCGGAGCCGACTGCCGGGCCTCCATAAGCTTTCGGGACCGCTCCCGCAAAGACTTTGGGGCCATGGCCCGGCAGTCGGAGCACGACTTCGGGTCGTGTTCGCGCTTCAGGCACCAGAGGCACACAAGATGGGGGTCAGTCACCGACATCAGCTTGTGGCAGGAGCCACAAGGCTTGAAACCGGTCCGCCGAGATGACATCCCTGTGCACCAGGAGTCGTGACGACTCGAAAAGATGTCGACAAAAGTCACAAAAAGAGAGTCAAAAAGTGACTCGAGGTACCACTCTCTCCGGATCTGCGCTGACTGGCGCGGAAAAAGAAAGGACGTCAGCGCGCAGGGGCGGTGTAGGAAGCTGGCTCTGTATATACTATAAAAGTGAGGTATAGTGTGCACAGAGTCCAGTGGAACCCCAAAGGTAGGCAGAGGTAAAGTTAGATAGCACCTTACTCTCTATTTGTGGTAGTGTGGTCGAGCAGTAAGGCAGTATCAGAGGACAGTGTTGAGCATTTGCTGTACACACTCAGTCAGCAAATGAATTCACACACTCAGACTGAACTTCAGACCAATTGTTTTTGTATAAAAAGGTAAATGCTACTTACCAGTATGCATCTGTTCTTGGCATGTAGAGCTGCAGAGTCGTACACTGTGCATGAGATCGCCATCTGGTGTTGGGCTCGGATGCTTGCACTTTGTTGTTGTCTTGGAAGAGTCTTTTGTAGTCACGAGATAGGTGACTCCTCCTTTGGACGATAGTGCGCATGGGCATCGACTCCATGGTTAGATTGTTTTTCGCCATGATGGGAAAAGATGGAGTCAGTAAGAAGAAAAAGATGTCCATGTGAATATATCTAATTAAGATTATACTGGAACGGATACAGGTTCCGGGGAGGTGGGTGGGCGTGTACGACTCTGCAGCTCTACATGCCAAGAACAGATGCATACTGGTAAGTAGCATTTACCGTTCGAGGCATATGAGCTGCAGATCGTACACTGTGCATAGACTGTATAGCAGTGTCTCCCCTAGCGGTGGTCACCTGTATCAGTTGCAGTAGTCTGAAAAAGTGTTTTAAGAACAGCTTGGCCCACAGCAGCTTGCTGCTTTGCGTGTACATCAACACAGTAGTGTTTGGTAAAGGTATGTGGCGTAGACCATGTTGCTGCCTTATATATGTCATTTAGGGGATGTTCCTAAAAATGCCATAGAAGCCCCTAGTTTACGTGTGGAATGTGCCCTAGGGGAATTATTAAGGTGCGTTTAGCCTTTTGGTAGCAAATTTGAATGCATTTGACTATCCATCTAGCAATGCCAGCCTTTGAGATGGGATTACCTTTATGTGGTGGGGAGAAAGCTACAAATAATTGTTTTGTCTTTCTGAAAGGTTTGGTCCTGTCAATGTAGTAAAGTAGGGCTCTTCTGACATCTAGTGTGTGTAGAGCTCTTTCTGCTACAGAGTCTGGGTCTTGGAAAAAGACGGGTAACTCTATTGATTGGTTAAGGTGAAAAGCAGAAATTACTTTAGGTAGGAATTTGGGGTTTGGTCTGAGAACTACTTTATTACGATGGATTTGTAAAAAGGTTCTTGTATGGTTAAAGCCTGAATCTCACTCACTCTTCTGAGAGAGGTTATTGCAATTAGGAAGGCTACTTTCCATGTAAGAAATTGTAACTCACATTTGTGCAGAGGTTCAAATGGGGGACCCATGAGCCTGGTGAGGACAATATTTAGATTCCATGCTGGAGAGGGTGGCAATCTAGGGGAATGATTCTTTTAAGGCCTTCCATAAAGGCTTTAATTGCAGGTACTCGAAACAGTGACAAATGCTGTCTGTTTTGTAAGTATGCGGCTAGAGCGGCAAGATGTAATCTTATGGATGAGTATGCTAGGTTACATGTTTGCAGATGCAGCAAGTAACAGATAATGTTTTGTATGGAGGCATCTAGTGGGTTGATATTGTTGTTATTGCAATAAATAGCAAACCTTTTCTATTTTGCTGCATAACAAGCCCTGGTAGTGGGACGTCTGGCTTCTTTAATGACCTGCATACACTCAGGTGGAAGGTTAAGGTAACCGAACTCTAGGACTTCAGGAGCCATATTGCCAGATTCAGTTGACCTGGATCGGGGTGTCTGATCTCTCCATGGTTCTGAGTTAAGAGGTGTGGAGAGAGGTGCAGTTTGTGGTGTGGAACTACTGAGAGTTCGAGAAGTGTTGTGAACCATGGTTGTCTTGCCCATGTGGGAGCAACTAGGATCATTGTTAGAGACTGTTGTCTGAGTTTGCGTACTACTAGGGGAATGAGTGGGAGAGGCGGAAAAGCGTATGCAAATCTGCCTGACCAGTTCATCCATATTGCATTGCCCTTGGACGACGGGTGTGGGAACCTGGCGGCGAAGGTTAGGCATTTTGTGTTTTCTTGTGTGGCGAACAGGTCTATTTGTGGATGGCCCCACATTTGGAAAAAAGGTTGTAGAACTTGCGGATGCAGTTCCCATTCGTGAATCTGTTGTGTCTGTCGACTTAACAGATCCGCAATGTGATTGTGAACTCCTGGAAGGTGTTCTGCAAGGAGGTAAATGTTTTGAGGAATGGCCCATCTCCATATGGCTTGCGCCAGGCGAGACAGCTGTAGAGAGTGTGTCCCCCCTGTTTTTGTACATAGTACATTGCTGTCATGTTGTCTGTTTTGACTAAGACAGTCTTGTGAGTAAGATGCGGTTGGAATGACTTTAGCGCTAGAAATATTGCTAATAATTCTAGGTGGTTGATGTGGAGCAGTTTTTGTGACTTGGTCCAGCTGCCCTGCGTTGTGTGGGTAAGGAGGTGAGCTCCCCACCCGGTGAGAGATGCGTCTGTTGTGAGCACTATTTGTGGAACTGGCTCTAGGAACGGCCGCCCTTTGGAAATGTTTTGTATGTTCCACCATTGCAGAGAGCGATGAGTGCGGCTGTCTACCAACACCAGATCTGTAAGCTGGCCCTGAGCTTGGTTCCACTGACGTGCTAAGCATTCTTGCAGGGGCCGCATTTGAAGTCGTGCGTGAGGGACAATAAAGATGCACGAGGCCATCATTCCTACGAGTTGCATAAACACTCGAGCTGGAAGGTAGTGTTGAGGTAGGAATTTGTTGATGAGGGCTTGCATACTTGTTATCCTGGAAGGATTGGGGTATGCAAGGGCCCTGGAGGTATCGATTGTGGCTCCTAGGTACTGATGTATGTAGGAGGGATGGAGATGCGATTTGGTATGGTTTATTGTGAACCCCAAATTGTGTAGTAGCCGAACTGTTTGGAGTGTGTGCTGTACACATTGGTTGTGTGACTTGGCTTTTATTAGCCAGTCGTCTAGATACGGAAACACGTGAATGTGTTGTCTTCGTAAGTGCGCAGCTACTACTGCTAGGCACTTGGTGAAAACCTTTGGTGCTGTTGCCACCCGAATGGGAGGACTTTGAACTGATAATGTTGTCCGTCCACTATGAACCTTAGGTATTTCCTGTGCGCAGGGTGAATGGGAATATGGAAATAGGCGTCCTTGAGATCTAGTGTGGCAAGGAAGTCGCCTTGTTGGAGTAGTGGAAGTATTTGTTGAAGAGTGATCATGTGAAAATGATCTGAGTGAATGTAATAGTTGAGGGGTCTGAGGTCCAGTATGGGCCTGAGGGAACCGTCCTTTTTGGGGATTAGAAAGTATAGTGAGTAAACCCCTGTGCCCTGATGTTGTAGAGGGACTGGTTCTATTGCGTGCTTTTGGAGCATAGAGAGAACCTCTTGATTGAGGAGCGTTAGATGTTCCGTGGACATGGGACGCTGTCTGGGTGGTATGTTGGGGGAGTAGAAGTGAGTTCGAGGCAGTAACCATACTGGATAATTTGTATTACCCACCTGTCGGTGGTGATGGAATTCCACGCAGGTAGGAACTTTGACAGTCTTCCCCGACGGGAGTGGAATGATCGGGGGAAACGGAGGGAAGTCACTGTTTGGTGGTAGGGGAGGTGCGTGTGTTAAACCCGCGTCCTCTACCCCTGTTGTTATTACCTCTGTAATTACCTCTGGAGTAACCTCTATTAGAGGAGGTTTGAGTGGTGTTTTTGTAGTTAGCAGAGGTGGTGTCTGTGGCTGTAGTTTTGGAGCCGCCTCTATATAAGGAGCGACGAAAGGAACCTCTGCTAGGTGTGGCTTGTAGAGCTCCCATAGCTTTGGCTGTGTCTGTGTCCTTCTTCATTTTTTCTAGAGAAGTGTCCACATTAGGCCCAAACAGGTGTTCCTGGTCTAAGGGTTGATTGAGGATGGTAGATTGTACCTCCTGCTTGAAGCCAGATATTCGTAGCCATGCGTGTCTGCGCAGCAAAACGCTTGAGTTTATTGTGCGTGCTGCTGTATCTGCTGCGTCAAGGGCGCACTTTATTGAGGTGTTTGTGACAATCTTGCCTTCTTGTATTAGATCATTGGCCTTGGTCTTATACTGATCTGGAAGGTGCTCAATGAGCTTTTCAAGCTCGTCGTAATGGGCTCTGTCATATCTCGCCAGTAAGGCTTGGGAATTGGCGATGCGCCACATGTTTGCTGCTTGAGACGCAACTCTTTTTCCGGATGCGTCGAGTAATTTGGACTCCTTGTCTGGTGGTGGTGTCTCACCAGTAGTCTGGGAGTTTGCCCTTTTCCGTGCATTAGCAACTACTAATGAGTCTAGAGGGAGTTGGCCTTTAATATAAGCTGGGTCAGAAGGGGCAGGTTTATATTTTTCTCGATCCTTGGGTTAAGAACCCTAGCCCTAACTGGGTCTCTGAAGACCTCAGGGGCATGTTTAATAATGCCTTTAAGCATAGGTAGAGTATGGGTAGACTTTTGAGGCTGGCTAAAAGTTTCTAGTAAAAGTCTTCTTCCAGGGGGTCTGAGTGTAACTTGACACCATGGTATTGTGCTGCCCTGTTTATCACCTGTGAAAACCCTATAGCATCATCTGGAGGTGAGGCTTTTGATGGGTATGGTTCAGGGACAGGTATATCTGGGAGGTCATAACTGTCCCAGGGGTCTTGTGGTGGGATACTGTGAAGGTCGTCATCAGTGTAGGTGTTGTGAGGTGACTGCATGTCATCATCATGATCCTCCCTGTCTGTATCCCCTTGTGGTGAAAAACAAGGTGGAGGAGAGTGAGGCGGGGAGTGTAGAGGGCTGAGGTGTTGTGGAGGTGGAGAGAAAGACCTTATAGGTGATGTGGAAGAGTCTTTCTTCTTATGAGGTGGCTCAGGTGTGGTTGGTTCCTGTATCTTCCTCTTGTGAGGTATTACTGATTGTACCTGTCCGGTAATAGGGTCAATGTGCAGAGTTTTCTGCTTTGGGTCGATGGGAACCAAGAGTTCTTCTGAGCTGGCGTGTTTGGTCGGCATCGAAGATTTCGGCTCCGAGTGTTGTTTGGGCTTGCGAGGTTGTTTGGTGTCCTTTGGTGAAGTTTTCGACACCGAGGGTTTTTTTGTCGACTCCGAAGGTTTGGTATGCTTCGGTGTCGAGGTGTCTGGGACCTTGGACTTTGGCGCCGAAGGGTCTGTTGGTGCCGAGACCTTAGTCTTGTGTTTCGGTGCCGATGAGTGTTTTCCGGCTCCGGGACGTGGCTGGCTCGGTCCCGAGCTGCCAGAAGGCTTTAGGTGCTTGGGAGTCGAGCCGGAAGGCGGGGCTCCTGAAGCTTTGTGATGGTGCAGACCCAGGCCCGAAGGCGAAGGTGTGACCGAAGCCTTTTGTTTCTTGGGGGCAGGGGCATCGACGTCAGTACTCACAGTACGTTGGTGTGGTGTGATGAGTTGGTCGTCGGACCCTGAGTCTTCGGCTCCGGAGGTGTCGATTTGTAAATCTCCGGTGTCCGGGTTGTCGGAGCCTGTGTCAAAGATGTCGTCCGGTGCGGGAGCGGCTGACCTGGACATTTCGTGTCGTCGGGCCCGGCGATCACGGATGGTCTTTTGGACCGAAAGGAGTCACAGGCTTGGCAGTGTTGGCTCTCGTGTTCTGGAGAGAGGCAAAGATTACAGATCTCGTGGAGATCTGTGTGTGGGAATTTAGCCCCACACCTGCATTTTTAAATGGAGTCCTTTCCATATGCTGGATGATGGCGCCCGACACGCCCAACGGACCAACGTCGGCGACCGGACTCGAAACAGTGTTGGAGTGGAGACGCGATGAGGGGATCGCGATCGAAAACAATACCGTCGAACGGTAGGAGGTTCTTCTGCGCGTCGAGAGGGGAACCGATCGATGTGGATCCGGAGCGCAGCAAGGTACATCCGAACCCGATGGCGGAAAAAAACAATCTAACCATGGAGTCGATGCCCATGCGCACTATCGTCCAAAGGAGGAGTCACCTATCTCGTGACTACAAAAGACTCTTCCAAGACAACAACAAAGTGCAAGCATCCGAGCCCAACACCAGATGGCGATCTCATGCACAGTGTACGATCTGCAGCTCATATGCCTCGAACATATTCTTTTGGTTATTTTATTTCCTAGAACCAAGCAAGCCTGGCACAGGTAAGTGATAAGTTCTTTGCAGTAAATAAACAGTTTTAAATACAGTATGGATTGTAATGGTATATGTACTTTGTTTTGACTTATAGTATTGTTGCAGAGAAATGCAATGCTTTGTAAATACAGTACATAGACTTGAATGGGCTTTTCAGTAAAATACCAGGTAAGTTACTTTTTAGATTACTTTTCTTACTCAGTGTAGTCTACCTGGATACTACACTGGGACATTTCCTGTAAACAGGTAAGTAAAAGCGTTTTTGTTAAATAGTACAATTTTAAAGAATTTCTTTAGGTTTTCAAACTCCACACTTAGAAACTTTTCCAAGAAAAACAGTCAATGTTATCCTATGGAGGAAAATAGTGTTATCGGTTTTAGGGTAAGTATTCGGTAGTGGGAGTTGAGGTTCTGGGGGTAGACTCGGGGGTCCCCCAGGGTCAAGGAAGCACTCATGTTACACCCTCATTCACACTAGGGCGGCCAGGTGCAGAGTGCTGAGGCCCAATGTTATCCAATGAGGGATAGGGGGCCTCTGGTTGGTGGCTGCTGACGAGCAGGCCACAAGGTTGTGGGAGCCAAGCTCCTGGTGTTAGGCTCAGGGCAAAGGGGGATCCGGTTTAGCACACAAACTGCACCCGCAGCGGCGCAGGGGCGGCTGGGTGTAGGGTGCTGTTTTGGCGTCGGTGCCCTGTTGTTTTCAATGGGGATTTTCGGTTTTGGTTTTCAGCTGCAGGCTCGGTCTAGGAAGACTTCCGGGAGGAACCAACAGCTGGGCAGGTAAGTTGGAGGGCTCGGGGACGCAGATGCACCTCTGGGTCTTTTCTCCAGGGCACAGGGCGGCTGGATGCAAGGGTGTCTTTTGAGGTCTGATTTCACCTTACCGGGCCGGTGGGGGGGGGGTCTCCGTGCAGAGGTTGCAGGCGACGTCTGGGAGTCCTGGAGGGGTCAACCCACGGTGGACTCTGACTCTGGAGCGCGCTGGGACCGGTGGGCCACTTGAACTCGGGCCGTAGGCGACGGGTGCAGTGGTGGTTCCGGGCGTCGGGTTTCTTTTCTTTGGTGTTTCTTCTGAACAGAGCTGCTGTGCACAGGAGATCCGATCTTTGTTGAAGGTAGTCAGTCCTCCCAGGGGTTCTGGAGGTCGCTGGTTGCAGGACAAGACGATTTTTGGCGCAGGATCTTTGGAAACTGCAGACTGGCCGGTAGGGCTGGGGCCAAGTCAGTTGTTCTCTGCAGACTACTCAGTTGGGCGTCTTCTTTCGTCCTTTTTTCTTCTTAGGTTGCGGGAATCTGCCTTCTTGGTTCAGGGCTGCCCACTAAATACTGTATTTAGGGGGCGTTTTAGGGGTCTCGAGGTCAGTAGCCAATGGGCTACTGACCTTAGGGTGACTACACCCTGGGTGTGCTCACGCCACGTGGGGGAGTGAGTACAATCCCTAATCCTGATTGGGGAGTGCCTGCCATCTGCAAGATGGCAGGCACTTAAGAGGGGGCTTCACCTCGCCTCCCCCACCTGAGGGGTGGGGTTGGCCGAGGTGAGCACACCTTCAGGGCTGGCTAATTTAGACCGCCTGTCTTCCCGCCGAAAAGGATGGGAGACAGGAAGGGGGCCTGCTCCTGGTAGCAGGAGAGGCTGGGGGTCGCATTACAAAGGCTGCAAGGCCTTTGAAGCTCCCCTGCCACAGATGGCTCTTCCTGGCCTGGGGGAGGTGTGAACACCTCCACCCAGGAAAGGCTTTGTTTCTGGGCTCAGGGAGCGTAGGCTCCCATCCTAGGGGTCCAGAAACATGTCTCGTGGTGGCAGGCTGGTGTGTACCAGTCAGAGAACCCACCAGAGGCTGGTAGTTTTTCAGGGGGCATCCCTCCTGCAACCTCCGGTGCCACGCCTACACCCTGTTTGCCAAAACAAGTTTTTCCATTCAATCAATCAGAAGTTTGTTAAGCGCAGCTACTCACCCGTAAGGGTCTCAAGGCGCTATGGGTAGGGAGGGTGCAGGATCCATTCCATCAAGAAGGGAGTCTGTCGAAGAGCCAGGTTTTGAGGTTTCTTGCGAAGATGGGGAGCGATGTCTGTCTGAGGTGGAGCGGAAGGGCATTCCAGGCTTTGGCCGCGAGGAGGGAGAAGGAGCGGCCTCCCGATCTGGTCTTTCTGGTGCGGGGGACCATGGCGTAGGAGAGCTGGGCTGATCGTAGGGTCCTTTGGGGTGCGTGGAATTTGAGTCGGCTGTTCAGGTATGCTGGTCCGGTGCCGTGGAGGGCCTTGTGTGCGTGGGTGAGTATCTTGAAGGTGAAAGCACAGCGCCAGATGTCGAAATTGCGCCCTGCCGCTCCTGTGCCGCTGGTGGTGTGTTTGGTGCTACTTTGTGGTCCTCCTGTGCTTAACCCAACCCCCAAAGCTTGGCCCCTGTCACCAATTTACCTACCTGCAAGCAGTGTGGCTCCAGGTACCCCCAGTCTCCATTGAAAAGCATTGGGCCGAACTCCGATTTTGACCTCTGCACCCAGCCGCCCCTGTGCCGCTGGTGGTGCAGTTTTGGCACTCACCTGACCCTTGCCCCTTGTTGACTTTTGGGTCCGAAGACTGGAATTGTAAGTGCATTACTTACCTGTTTAACTGCAATATTGTTTTCCCCATAGGATAACACTGAACTGTTCTGAAAAGTTTCCAAGTGTCGATTTTTTAAAGTGAAAAGTATTTTTATTTAAAAACATACTTACCTTATTGCAAAAATCTTGGTCTTAAAATACAAAGTATAATTTTCTAAAACTGGTCTGGATCTCCTTGAGTTGTGCGTGCATTATTGATCACTGTTGTGCAATACATGTCTTTCACTCCTCTGTGTAAGGCCTAAGGCTGCTCGTCCACACTACCACTAATAGAACACTTTGGGTTTTACATTGAACCCTGTACACTTTTGGGGAACCCGTGCACTCATTGCACGGTATAACTATCTAGTGGTAATACCATATACAGAGCCAGTTTCTTACATAACAGATCTCCAATAAAAGTACACTAAATTTGTATGCAACTGAAAATTACTTTGTAATCTTAAGAGCACGTCGGTAAATTCTCTTTAGTGAGAAAGGGTCGACTTAAAACATAGACCCCTTTAAGATAATCATTCTTTGAAAAGTTACAAAATGTTGCAAGCACCTTCTCATTTATTTATAATTTTTTTAGAAAAGTCCAAAGATACTGCTTTGGATACTTAGGTAATCAGTCATCACAAGAATGTATCTGTGGTGGGAAATGTTGTGCACTTGTTGTAGTCTTAGGGAACTCCAAATGTATAACTAAGTAACTTAATTTGGGCACCTAACTCTCCAGGGGTAGCAAAGCCTAGAAGTGAATGCATACTCTACGACATTAGTGTCCAAACATCAGGAAAGCCTGCTCCATGCCAGATTTAGAAGATATCCACAAATAAACAAGCCACTTACCTGTAACAATAGTTTTGAAGCTAGATTCTAGACTAGATTGACATGCAATGGATTATTTCACCATCTCATGGGTGACATCACGGAATGTTCTTGGGGAAAAAAAAGTGTACATTTTTGGCGTTGACCTAAGACCAAGTCCACATGGCTCATGACTACTGACCACAAGCTCGAAAACACCTCAGTGAAGTATGTGATAACAATACTTAGATTCTCTTTCATTCATCTTTCACATCTCCCCAGAATAGTGCATGGTCTTTGGTCTGTTAACTATTTCTTAATTAAGTATACCTCCTATTTGAACTACTAGCCCCCTCACAGGTCAGCGAGCAGTTCACATGTGAATCTTGACGCAGCAGGCACGATGAATTTGAAAGGCTGAGTCTACCTTAGGTATGCACTTTGGATTTGTTTAATGGCCACACTATCTTTATTCAGCTGCCAATAGGCAGTTGAATTGTGAGTGCTAGTATCTTAGCAACTGTACACAACGATGTAATAGCTATCCAAAAAAAGCACTCAAGTGCAAGATGTTTTTGTGCTTTTTTCTACATTGTGGTAGCATTGATCTACTGAGAAGAGTGTTCAGATCCCATCTTGGTTAAAAGGATCTATATGGCTTTTAAAAGCATTTTTATCATTTGTGCATGGAAAAGAGATTTTTTTTAAGAATGTTGAAATAGCTGCCACGTCTACCTTAAAAGAAGCACAACATAACGGATAGACAAAAAGTTTAAAAGGTACAGTAATGACCTCATCAGTTAAATCTGCATTTTTGTATAACACCTAGAAACAAACATTTTCACTAAGATGCAGAACACATCCCTGTTGGTCCACATGCATCCTTTGAAATGTGCATGCATCTTGCTGGAAAATTTAAAAGGCCACATTTGTAAACTTTAGGATCCATGCTGCTGAGTTACAGGTCTTGGTCCTGGGTGCCGGACCTTCCCATACCTCCTGGTGTCTGGCACCATTGTCAACTTCATGTTTTACTACAGACCTGCTCATTAAATTCAAGTACCAAGGTTCTATTGCTCACTCAGGGGCAATTGTAATGAAGGTCATGTGTGATATCCAGAACTTGTTTACCGCCAGATGTATGAGGGTAATTGTGGGAAGAGGATGCAAAGATGTAGAAACAACTCACTGACATTACATTCCCCTCACATAGGGGATACGCATACCTGGACAATAAATTTTGGAATTTATACAAACAAGTCATTATAATGTGTCCTCAACATGCATGTATGTTTTCCATGAAAGTTTGGTGTAATTCCCATTCGCATGATTCTTGTGAATTGCCCATTTCTTGAGCCAATTTTGAATGATTTTCATCATTCCCTGTTTGTTGGGATCAGCACCAATGATCCCAGTATCTGGTTAGAAAAGCACTCAAAGTCAGAGATGATAAAGCTACTCACCTTCGGTTAACACTATTTCTCGTGGATACTCTAACTGCAGATTCCTCGCCCTAGAATACTACCCAGGCGCCAGACTGGATCGGGAAGCTTTCCCAGTAATGCCCCTGCGCTCCAGTATTTCTCACTGTGAGGCTCCGCACCGACTCTCTACCATCCCAGAAGCGATGAAATGGAGTAGCATATAAGAGCCACCCTTAGGTACAGATGTAAGTTTCTTGTTTGCCTCTTTCCCTGCCATCAGAGACGGTGTGCGACAAAAATCCGTGGTACCAGTGTGCTGATTTCTAACATGCAACATTTTAGATGTTAAAAGAGCCACTCTGCAGAATGTAAAGGTGAGAGGACGTTGAGGAATCTGTGGTTAGATAGAACATACACCAAAGTGATACAGAAGGTAAGTTACTTGTTCTGATGGATACTTCTAACCGCAGATTCCACACCATTGAATGAGTACTAAAGCAGTACCTCCTCTAGGTGGAGGGTCTGTGACTCAGAGTTTTCTTCGATCTGAAGTATCGGCATGCATCGCAGTCTTGTTCTTTGTGCTCTGGGGACAAACACAAGTTACACACCTGATGTAAGTCTGTACGCAGATACTTCGCGTGGCACAGGGGGCAGAATTTGAACAGAGTCTGTTCCATCGACAAGGAGCTGGACCGATGCGGATAGGCCGGAAGGCCGCACGCCAAATTCCAATCGAAATGGAGATTTCTTGATGGTTGAGTCGAACCGCGGAGAAAAGGAAACGCGTTCAAAAACAATACCGTTGAGGGTAGAGTGGATTGCGCACCGAGGGGAACCCGAGGACCGATTCCGTAACGGAGCGCAGCAATACACGCCCGAACCCGATGGCGATCTAACAATGGAGTTGATGCCCATGCGCACTATCACCGAAAGGAGGAGTCACCTTACCTCGTGACTGGAAAGACTTCTTCGAAGAAAAACAACTTGCAAACATCCGGACCCAACACTAGATGGCAGGAGTATGCAAAGCATGTGATGTACAGCTCACATGCCTTGAACAGATTTTTCTGACAATTCTTGTCACTTAAGGAAGAGCTCAGTGCTCCAGGATCCTAACAGTAGGAACCGGAAAAATGAACTGGCCTGTCACCTGTGAGGCATGATGGGTTACAAGGGGTGCAATGAGAATCTTAAAGGCAAAGTGCCAGTTTTTCTGTGTTATTCTATGAACAGCAACCTATTGGTTAACAAGCTCTCATTCCTTTCCTTTTTAATTAAAGTTTGTGGAAGAATTTCTATAGTCATTTGTTTATTAATGACAGGAATTTCTTGTTTGTGTAACTTTTAAAATGAAAAGTAAATGCTTCTGGCCACGGAGAGATATATTTACACACACACACGCATACACACACACACACATATATATATATATATGTAAAGTACTATGTACAGGTTTGCTACACATATACATATATATACTATTTAAGAAGTGCTCCGGGGTCCCCACGAGTGGGCGGGACTATTCAGTGCTTATAACTTTGATGAGAATACCCTGTAAGAGAACTTCTGAAACCCTTGGAAGTGTATCTTTAGGGTTGTAGATCAAGGGAACGGACCGTGGCAGAACTAGCCGTAAAACGTTCCAAGGCAAAATCAGCTTTCTTCCTAAATAGTTTGATACCTCTGAAGTGGAGGTCCATGAGAGAGGACTGAACCATGGGGGAAATCAGAACATTCTCAGCCAGACATGCTTGCGAACAGTAATGGATGTCCTCATAGACCTTGCACCCGAATTGTACTTTGGAAGTGGCCCTGAAGTTGCAAGGGGAGATTACGAATGAGAGTGCCCACCATTTCCCACAGCGCGTGCACATAGCGTCCTAGCAAGATGTAGCATTTGACTCAAGTGCTAGGCTTCCCACTGCAAAGATTTTCTTGGCCTAAGCTTTCATATTTTTGTTTAATTCCCTGTCGGCTGGTATAGTAGGAAAAGTGCTAGGGGACAGGCGAGAAGAGGGTGAGGCCTGAGGAATAAGGCTTTCCAGGGACGGGTGCTACGACAAAAATAAAGGGTCACATGGGGCCAATCTATATCTTCTGGTTATTGACGGCAGGGGCCGAGGATGGGCTGGTCCATGCAGCTAGTACAGGTCTAAAAGATCCTCATTGAATGGAAAAAAGTGGACCTGAGGTATAGACCGTGAACTGTAGGACCTCAGGGAGAACGTATGAGTAAGTTTCTACTTTAAGCAGAGTTAACTCCAGAACGTCTGCAGCATTTCGTATTATGGAATGGTAGGAAGATGCACTAGGGAAAAGGGGCCCTTATTGGGCCAAAAAAAGCTTTGTTCTGGGGAGGTGTAAATGCTACTGGTGTTGGCCAGGCTCTGAAACATCTGCAATGGCTCTTGAGGATTATCCTGATCAGAGTTTGTACCACGCAAGTCATACAGAGAGGGGTGCTCTTGTGCTTTCTTTCCCTCCGGGTGACGTGCCTACCTTCTACACCTATGCACAGGTGCCATGGCTTGTGAAATAGTAATTGTCTGCTCTGGAGCCGGTGTATGTATCGGAGCAGCAATCGGGGTCCACGTTCGCATAACCACAGAAGGAGAAGGTTTTCAGGGGAACAGTGGCAGAATCAATAGCGGCTTTGACGATGCAACCCGAAGTGGCAGAAAGAAGCAAAATGCAGAGGAAATCCAAATATCATCCCTAGAGGTCCCATGGGGTTTGAAGGCGCTCAAGGGGATCACAGCATGACGGAAGACCTCAAATATGGAGTTGAGGTATGGGCCAGATCAAAGATTTATGAGGAGAATCAAGCTCCGGAAAGGCGAGGAAAAAAAAGGAACTGATAGGGGCACAATGGTGAGGGTGCTGTATGGAGTCACTGATGTTACAGGGACGTCTCTTCTGGCGTAGCCAGGAGCTGGCAGCTCCTACCATAGGGGGAGAGCTATGGAGAAATGTTTTCTTAACCAGTCTGGCACCTAGGGGAATATTCAACAAGCGAGGAATCTGCAGGTAGAAGTATCCATCAGAAAAACACTTGCAACTGGGCTGGGAAGTACATTTGATAAATAATATACATTATATTTTAATGACTACAACTCAGAATAATAAAAGTTGTAAAAACATTTGTAGTCTCATCTATTGTAAGAATTTGAAAAGGGAAGCCAGCGGATACTGGGTTTTGCATTTTTCATGGTGTAAAGATTTGGCAGCTTAGTCCGAAGTGTACATTGACCTTTGCCTGGGAGGAAGTTTCAATTTATAGTCACCTGAAAAAGTCCATGTACTTATTCACTGAGAATCTCCTGAGATGCACCGCAACCGCAGTATATCAATTTTGAACATTTTAGGAGCTTTGGCAAAATTAACGAATTATATAAGTTCAGTTTAAAGCACTATTGCTCTAGTTTGTGTGGCACAACACAAGAGGGAATTACTTTTGGAACAGAGCTCAAGTTTATATTCAGAATTATGAGCGATATTTTGTTTGTGCAAAATAAAGCATTCATTTTCACCTTCTAAAGATGGAAGTCATCGTTGAGTTGTGAGGGGAACAGAAATGTTGCAAGCAAGATGTTGTGAGTTCAGTCTTACCTTCTGAGGATTCAACACTTTAATAACTTGTGTGACAGATCCTGCATTGAATGCTGGAACCACATTACTGCTGGGAGAGAGAAGCTGCAGCTGGAATGTCTGAAAGAAGGGAAAAAATACAACGTTTAGAGAGATGTAAATCTGAGATTGTTGATTTCTGCGAATACAACACGTGGAGTAGAAATGGAGTCAAACCTTTGGTACTGCGGCCTGGAACACAAAGTCTGTCATTTCCACATCTGTGCTGTTGAAGGCATGTATTGTTATCACAGTCACACTAGGGTTGGTGTTGGAACGCTCAAAGCTAAATTCGATCTTCAGTCCATTTTTGTTGTAGGCAGTCATAGAAGGAATCCCTGCAGCAGAAAAAAGAAAAAGCAGGTCTACACATCACATTTCATATTTACTCTGTCACTGAAGTTGAAAGTTAGAGAGGACTGGTAGCAGAGAACTAGGTGCCTCACACGCCCCCATATTCTGATACACTCCAACAGATAACGACAAAGATAGTCTGAAAACTACTAGCTCAGAACGGAAAACATCTCCCTCCTGTTACACTTCTGTAGCTGGTCACATGGGCTCATGCCTTTAAATATGTGGTACTAATTATAAGTGCTTGGGGCAGGTAACTCACAGTGCATACCATAAGACCGAGCAGGAATTGAATGCATTACAATTTCATGAAACAGATAGGACCAATTACACTCATCCCAGATTTAGAAAATGTTATCTAATAAAAGTATTGGTACTCTCAGTTCGAAGACTCAATTCAATTACCAAATTGGGGATGAACATTACCTATTTTGTTGTGCATTAGCAGTTTAAAACAGTTTTAAATAGGAGGTGTCACAATGCATCTGGTCTGTCATTAGGGTAGTATCTGGATCACCACCACACATTTTATTGGAATAGTGACAAAAAAGAATGTTTGCAATCTTTAGGATTCACTTAATCAGTTATCTGGCTTAAAGGATTTTTATGATAACTTTAATTAAAAAATATATACATTTTAGATCAGAATACAATGTATTAATCCCCTCCGTGCCCCCCCCCAAATACCCAATACATCAAGCAAGGCAGCACATCCTTCTACATAACAGAAATGCAGGTTTCTTGAGACTGCCCATTATCTCGGTCAAAGGTCACATCCTATGCTATCACACCTGACCACTGCCTAGTCTGCATCCTTACATGAGCCCAGTATGTACCCTTCTGCGATTTTCTCATCTCAGCAGTCCTAACATTGTTTTAGAGTAGAGAGGTCATTGACTAATTTCTGATACAAGTTGTTTAATGCATAGGGTAATAGCGGGATTACCACCAAACGTTATATCATAATAGTGACAAATACATGACAGTTCATGCAACCTTTAGGATCCACTTCATTGGTTGACCTGACAAAGGTTTTTATGGTAACTTTAATTGTAAATTATTTTAAATATATTTTAAGTCAGAATACAATTTGTTCATGCCCATCCACCAAGAGACGAAGCAAATCAAAATGTTCTGCTACGTATCAAAAATACCAGAGACTGCTTGTAAAATACTAAATGTCTCACACTGTACTTTCACACCTCAACACTTCCTACCTAGTATCCATACATGAGTCTAGCAGTTAGAAAACAGTTTTTGAACTCAAAGGGGACCCTGACAAATTTATGATACAAGTTGTTTAATGCATAGCTCAGTTTGTAATGTCCTAGATCATTCTACAGACTCTTACACTATGTACTTCTCAATGAAAAGTGAGGTCTAAATCCGGAGCTGTTAACATGTTATTTGGCAATAAATTCTGTTGTTGTGGAACTGCAGGGTATTGTAACTCCATGAGTTCACTTAACATGTCATTCCAGTAGATCTCTGGTTTCAGACAGACTGAAATATGTGACAAATAGCACCTTTCATCACATTTGCTTGAACAACAGAGGTACATCTGGATATATCTTACACATCATAGGTGGGTTTACGACCAGTTAGAGGTAATCTTAAAATTGACCTCAGCTGTATGCATTTGTTATTTTGCGGTGTGTCCATCCTCAGGCTAATTTTGCAGTGTTTCGTATATTTTCAAAACAAAAAATGAAAAGAAATGTGGCAATGTAGCAAGACAAGCCACAGACCTGAGGGCTGAAAAACGAACTCTGCTTCTTTGAGAGAGCACATACCCTCAGTATCCAATCATGCCCTATCCGCATCAGTTACAATTCTCTTATTAGGGAGGCACAGAATCCTGCCCACAAATAAACAACGTTTCTCCCCCTCACCTTGAGGAAAATTGTGCAGATGTGCATTTGGGAGTGAGGGGGGGTTTGGTGGCTAGATAGATAAGGGACTGATTTAAGATTAAAGCAGATTACCCAGGTAGAGAACTAGGAATTTAAGATTACAAGTACATAACTTTTTTAGGTGGTTAGTTTTATCTAGATAACATTTTAACTCTATTCACATACGGTGTATGGACAGATAGTTCCTTGGACAGATCGTTCCTCTGGAGATGAAGAGTTTCAGAAAATAAGCAGGAAGGGAGACGCAATACAGTGAGACTTTAACACTACCTTGGAGACAAAACTTTGGTGAGCTTTCTTGACCACTTTGTTTTTACTGAATGCTGTGTATGGTTCACATCAACATAAGGCTTGCGTCAAAGAAATTTTGAGCGGCGGTGGAAACCACTAGAATGTTTAAACTTTCAAGTGATGAAGGAAAACTTTGAGAATGGGTTCAGACGGAGGGAACATAAGCTTAAAATAACTATATTCAGCCCAAAAAGAGAAGGTTGCCTCACTAGTGGAAAAATATTGTAATTCTCTCTCGTAATGCCTTGATTACTGAGCCGCTGAAAAAAGAGGCCCATGATAACACTTTTTATAAGCTGACATTGCTGCTTAATGTACCCTTAAGGATGAAGACTGCTGCCCCAGTTCAGACAAGTAATGAAGGAGAACTGCATCCTGACACTTGGTTTGGTTGATGTTCTTTTGCATGCAACATCTTCCATTTAACATGTAGGAAGATTGTGGTGTTATCTGGACAGGTTTTGTTTTGGGTGTGTAGGAAGAATCTTGAGGACAGCCTGACTGGTCCCAAATCTAGAAGAGTGATGTAAAACATACTTTGAGGAGACCATAAGGCACTCAATGTCAAATTTCAAAGGTGGGCTCCCCAACTCTGCAGAGAAGCTTCTCTCCACAGTCACAAGTGGTTCCGGTGGTCTGAAGGGTTACTTAACCACAAGCTAGAGGAGCTGCTCCCCATTTCAGTGTGGCAAACAGCTAAGGTTCTAAGTATATCCAATCATTTAGTCGACAGTGAAACACTTCTACTGCTGATCAAGAGTGATCTGAAAAAGTCTCCTACATAAGCATGAGTGAGGAACCAGAAAATGCAATGAACCAATTAGCCCAGAATATGCTAAAACTACCTTGTGATCCGGACTGGAACCTCTGAAAATGTAGCAACCATTAGCTGGATATAGTGCAATCTCTCTGGCGATGGCAATGCTCAGTTAGCTGGTATGTTTTCAGCCTTGCTTGAATAGGCCACTGACTGAGAGCCCAAGGTTGAGAAAAGATTAACTTATTGTTTAAAATCTTGGGGGAGAAGAGGTCTTCAATAGCAAATTCTCCAAGAAATAGTAGATAAGAATTCTCCAACAGTGGAGGTTACCCACTACTACTGCAGTGAATTGGAAGCAGAGAAAAGACTGAAAGGGAAAACCACAAATTCAAAACACCCATCTCCAATTGTTAACCATAGAAACTTCCTGCGGCCTTTAGAAGTAGGAGCCCTGCAGATCCACAGACATCAACCAGTTTTGTATTTGCAAGGCTTGGTCGATCATGACCATCCTGATTTTTCTATTTTCAGAAAGTTGTTCAGAAATAGAAGCCCCAAAATATGAGAAAAGTCTAGTTCATTCTTCCTTATATAGTAATATTTGGAACAGCACCCTTTTCTTCTTTCTGCTAGAGGTACCTACTTTATTGCTCCGTTCACACACAGGTAGCAAATACTGTACAGTAAGAGGCTCGTGTGTGGCATGATGTAAGGGGAAGGTAATAGCCTCTTCAAAATGGGAGCAAATAACCAGTTCTTATCTGCAGGACCCATTAGTCCGACATTATCTGCCAGTTTGGGTGGCACTCAGTCCCCCATCATGAGAATTCTGATTATGATGCATCAATTACACACAGTGGTTTTGGAGTTGTGGGAGTGGAGGAAAACGTGGAAGGGTACCACATCTGTTTTTCCTTTGCCACAGCTTCTCCCTGTACTCGTGAAAGCACTGCTGGGCAGGTGCTTGAGACAGTCCAGTTGCAGCATCCGATTTTTTATTTAAACATACTTTAATGATTTTATGTAGGATTGCACCTTGCATAAATGCCGCTGGATTTTGTACATAGCTTTTATAACGTGAGTCCAATGGGTTTGACCATAATTATGACCACATTTTACATTCAAAGTACAGATAATAGCCCGTATGGGGTAATGACATTTTAGTATCAAACAAACACAGCTCAACAGTTGTTCCATCCGTATGTTGTCCGACAGAAAAAAAATAAAAACCAAACTTTTCTGAACTACCCACCCCCCTCCCCCCCTCCCTCTGATCTGGCTCACCCCCGATTGAGATGATTCGGGCCCGAGATTCTGCCTTAATCCAATATGTGCGTCATGTGGGGGTCACTGACTCGGGGATGTTGTTCAGGTCGACAGGCCCCGTAACAGTTAGGGAATGGGGAAGCCTATCACTGCCTCCTGCTGGGGGGAGTCAGCGCTTTGCACTATGCGCGGTGTGGGATAGGGGGATCGATGGCCTTGAATGCCTCCAGCACCAGGTCCCATTCCATGGAAATCGGTGTTTTTCGCAACCCACGGTATTCCTCCCTCCTAATGACTGCACTTTCTGCCCCACCCCAGCGGTTGCAGCATCCGATTTAACTGATGACTGTACCCCTGACATTTTCGGTAGTGCTGATGGTAATTTTAAGTGGGGATTTTAGCCCAAAGGCACCCATTGCTTTTCTTCCTTTAAATTCTTCACAGAAGTGATACTTTGTCTCTAAAGAGCCTTTGATCATCCAATGGCAAACCCAAAAACTGGTACTGAATATTACTAAATAATCCAGTAGACGTTGTGTAGGAATCCCTTTTCAATATCACAATTGTCTCCAGGCCAGGCAACAGGTTTCACTGATCCATCCAGTTTGCATGGACTATTTAGCTGTTTCCAATCCATAGCAGAAAAGCACAAGTTACTAACTTGTGTAACGATATATCTGTAAGAGACAGTAGTTAGTGACAGATTCCTTACCTTAGAATATCCCCAGGCGTCAGGCTGGATCCGGAAAGTTTTTTGCGTAGCAGTACCCTTGCGCGTCGGTAGGCGGCGTCGTGCGGCTCCGCGTCCGTCGTCGGCGTCGTGATCGCCGGGATGACGTCGCGGGCAGTACTTAGGCGCCGCCCCTGCGCGCTGACGTCAGTTCTGTACACGACTTTCCGCGCCAGGAACGCAGAGCCATGCAAGAAGCTGACATAGGTGTCTGAAAAATACTAGGGCCCTGAAAGGGATGTCCTTAACCCTAGAAATCAGTTCGCAGAACGGGGAGGATGGGTGGGCGGTAAGGAATCTGTCACTAACTACTGTCTCTTACAGATATATCGTTACACAAGTTAGTAACTTGTGCATCTGAAAGAGACACGTTAGTGACAGATTCCTTACCTTAGAATAGATACCCCAGCAATACCAACCCCGGTGGTGGGTCTGCGAACAAAGATCAGACAAGGAAGTCCTGGAGGACAGAACGGCCAAAGAAGCCGTCCCTCCGGACCTGACTGTCAAGGCAGTAATGCTTTGTAAACGTGTGCAGCGAGGCCCACGTAGCTGCCTGACAGATAACCGGCAGCGGAACACCGCGGCCCAAGGCCGTGGTAGCAGCCGTTGCCCTGGTGGAATGGGCACGCAGCCCAACAGGAGGCTCCTTTTTAGCCAAAGAATAGCAGGTCTTGATGCACAAGGTAACCCAGCGGGAGATGGTCCTCTTGTGCACCGCCCGACCTTTTTGGCGCCCACGTAGCCAATAAAGAGCTGGTCATCCACCCGGAAGTGTTTTGTGCGGTCAATATAGAAGGAGAGCGCACGTTTTGGGTCCAGACGGTGGAGCCTCTCTTCCTCTCTGGAAGGATGCGGAGGCGGAAAGAAGGTGGGCAAAGTGATGGTCTGCCCAATGTGGAAAGCAGTAACCACCTTTGGCAAGAAGGACGGACGCGTCCGAAGAACAACCTTGTCTGGATGAACAGACAGAAAGGGAGGTTTGCAAGATAGAGCCTGGAGCTCACTCACCCGCCGAGCGGAGGTGATGGCCACCAGAAAGGCTGTCTTCAGAGTCAGAAGACGAAGAGGACAGTTATGTAGAGGCTCAAAGGGAGCGCACATTAAAAAGGTAAGAACCAAGTTTAAGTCCCACTGAGGCATCACAAACGGAACAGGAGGGAAGAGGTGAGTAATGCCTTTTAAGAACCTGTTAACAACAGGGGACTTGAAAAGGGAGGGCTGATCAGGGAGCCTGAGGAAGGCCGAGATAGCACAAAGATAACCCTTGATGGTACCCAGGGCAGAACCCTGTTGGGCCAGAGAGAGAAGGAACAGAAGGACCTCAGAAAGAGGGGCAGAAAGGGGATCCACAGCCTTTGCTGTGCACCATGCCACAAATTTGTTCCACCTGCAGGCGTATACCACCTTAGTGGAGGGACGCCTGGCTGCCAGAATCACATCACAAACTTCGGGAGGCAAGTCGAAAGGAATCAACTGCCGCCGCTCAATCTCCACGCAAGCAGGTGTAGACTGGACAGGTTCGGGTGGAGGACCGTCCCCTGCTGCTGCGACAGAAGATCCTCCCGAAGAGGCAGACGGATCGGGGGATCTACGCTCATATTGAGTAGCTCGGGATACCAAACTCTTCGAGCCCAGTCCGGAGCCACAAGAATGACTTGGGCCCGGTCGTGCCGAATCTTCTTCAACACTCTGGGTAGAAGTGGTATAGGCGGAAAGGCGTACAATAGACCGCAACTCCACTCGTGACGAAAAGCGTCGCCGAGCGAGTGCCGCCTTGGAAATTCCAACGCGCAGAACTGATGACATTGCGCGTTCTCTTCGGTGGCGAATAGATCTAACCAAGGCTCTCCCCACTGTAGAAAGAGTCCTTGCGCCACTTCCGAGTGAAGACGCCATTCGTGATCCATCATGCACCTGCGGCTGAGTTCGTCCGCCCTGGCGTTCAGGGAACCTGCCAGGTGTTGAACCACCAGGAACATGCCCTGGTGTTCCAGCCATGTCCAGAGGCGCAGAGCCTCCTGACAAAGGGTCCACGACCCCACCCCGCCTTGTTTGTTGCAGTACCACATGGCAGTGGTGTTGTCTGTGAACACCTGCACTACCTTCCCTTTGACAGAGGGAAGGAATGCCTTGAGTGCAAGTCGGATCGCCCGGAGCTCCAGAAGGTTGATATGGAGCCGGGACTCCGCCGGAGACCAGAGGCCTCTGATCTCCGCCTCTCCCATGTGACCGCCCCATCCCAGAAGGGACGCGTCCGTCACAACTGTGTGCTCTGGCTGGGGAAGGGAGAGGGATCTGCCCATGACCCATTGCCGGTTCGAGAGCCACCACTGCAACTGTTTTGCAGTCCCCTCCGAGATCTGGACGTGATCGGACAGGTCGCCCTGGTGCTGCGCCCACTGGAACTTCAGGTCCCACTGCAGAGCCCGCATATGCCATCTGGCATGAGTGACCAGCAGGATGCAGGAGGCCATGAGGCCCAGCAGCCTCAGGGTCATCCGTGCCGAAACCCAGGATAAGGGCTGAAAGATCGGAATCATAGCCTGAATATCCCGGACTCGCCGTTCGGGAGGATAGGCCCGAAACTGCGTCGTGTCCAGAACTGCTCCGATGAAAAGGAGCTGTGGAGAAGGAATCAGATGCGACTTTGGCACATTGATGGAGAACCCCAGCGAGTGCAGGAGTTCGGCCGTAGTCTGGAGGTGGGAGACAACTGCCTGGGACGAGCCCGCCTTCAGCAGCCAGTCGTCGAGGTAGGGGAAGACTGAAACCCCTGCCCGGCGCAGATGAGCTGCGACCACCGCCATCACTTTCGTGAACACCCGAGGGGCACTGGTAAGGCCAAAGGGGAGCACGGTGAACTGAAAATGCTCGAGGCCTACCGTGAACCGAAGGTAACGCCGGTGGGCCGGCAGGACGGGGATGTGGAAATAGGCGTCCTGCAAGTCCAACGCTACCAACCAGTCTCCGGGGTCGAGGGCAGTCAAGACCTGAGCTAGGGTGAGCATCTTGAACTTCTCCTTCCGGAGGAAGCGATTGACGTTCCGGAGGTCCAAGATAGGACGCATGTCCTCCTTGTCCTTTTTGGGCACCAGAAAGTAGTGGGAGTAGCAACCACGCCCTACTTCTGGGGTCGGAACATGCTCGATGGCCCTCTTGGCCAAGAGGGCCGTGACTTCCTTCTGTAGAAGCACCAAGTGATCCCCTGACATGCGGTGGAATTGAGGTGGCATGGCTGGGGGGTGGTCTCGAAGGGGAGGGAGTAGCCCCTTCGGACAATGTCCAAGACCCACTTGTCCGAGGTGATGGGACGCCAGTGGTGAAGGTGATGGCGGACCCTGCCCCCGACTGGCGTGCTGTGCACCTGAAAGGAGGGACTAGGAGGGCTTGGAGGCCGCGGACGGGTTGGAGGTGGTGGCCGGACCCGCACGCTGGTTGCCCGAACCGCCACGGCGGTATCCACGTCCTCGGCCACGCGAAGGCGCTTGCTGCGCGGGCCGTTGGCCGGGCTGTGGACGTGACTGGGCGCCCCTTCCGTGGCCACGAAAGGGGCGAAAAGCAGACGTATGCGGAGGGCGCACAACAGCAAGGCCCAGGGACTTAGCAGTAGCCCGTGAATCCTTGAAACGCTCCAGCGCATGGTCCGCCTTTGAACCAAAGAGACCGACTCCATCAAAGGGCATGTCCATGAGAGTATTCTGGACATCCCCTGAAAAACCAGTGGTTCTCAGCCAGGCGTGGCGACGCAGCGCCACCGTCGTTGCAAGCGATCTGCCCAGCGAGTCGGCGGTATCAAGGCCACAGCGGATGGTATACTTAGCCGCATCACGCCCTTCCGCAATAGCGCGGGTAAGCAGTGTCTGGACCTCCTCAGAACACTGCGGCAAAACATCAGCCACCGAATCCCACAGGGAGTGGGTGTATCGGCCCAAGAGGCAAGCGGTATTAACAGACCGCAAGCCAGCACTGGAGGAAGAGAAAGCCTTCTTCCCAAAGTGATCCAGGCGCTTGGATTCCCTATCCGGAGGGGCGGTAGGGAAGGCTGTTTGGGAGGCAGAGGCTTGGACAACCAAGCTCTCAGGGGTGGGGTGTTGGGAGAGAAACAGGGGGTCGCCCGGAGCCGGGCGATGGCGTCGGGCCACGTTCCTATCCACAGGAGCCCCTGTGGTGGGTTTGGACCAGGCACCCAAAAGAACGTCAGTGAGTGCATCGTTGAACGGCAGCACAGGCTCCGAAGAGGAGGCCGCCGGCTGAAGCACTTCAGTCAGGAGGTTAGTCCTGACGGCCACTGTAGGCAACTGGAGATTTAAGGCTCCAGCAGCTCTACGCAACACCGTTGCAAAATTAGCCCCCTCCTCCGTTGCCACGGGAGGAGACAGCATGCCAGAGTCGGGGAGGTATCCAGCCCACTGGCATCCCCAAGTTCCTCAACCCAGTCCGGGTCAAACTCGCACTGTTGTGTGAGAGGGTCGTCAGACCCCTCCCAGCTCTCCTGGTCCTCCTCAGGTTGAAAAGATGGAGGAGGAGGGACATAAGGGACCCAAGGCCTCATCGGCGCCGGAACCGGCGTCGGGCGACGCCGGTCCGGCTCCATGTCCGGACCCGGGAGAACCGGGAACGACGCCGCCCGGAGCCCCGGACGGCGTCGGAAACGGCACCGGGGACATCGGCGTCGGCGGAGGCGTGGTTAGGTCAACCGGCGTCGATGGAGGTTGCGGCACCACCGGAACCGGGGTCGAGGCCGGGGCCGGAGCCGAGGCCGGGACGAAGGCTGGTGGGACAGGCGACGCCGGGACCGGAGTCGACGGCGACGCCGGAGCAACCCCATCTGGGCCCGCGGGGCCCGAAGGCGCACCGGAGGGACCTTGAGGCCCGAAGAGGCGGGCCATGGCCGACAGGAATTTCTGTACTTCGGCCGGAGTCGCCCCGAACCCGGGAAGGACGGGTAATGCGGGGGCAACTCGACAGGCACGTCCGGGGCCGCGGGGCGGGGACGGTGCCGACAGGGACCTCAGCCGAGTCGCGCGACCGGCGAGGCGAAGTCTTAGAGCGATGACGCCGCTTAGACTTCTTGTGCTTCGACTTACCGGAGGAGCGCGAAGACTTGGATTCCGACGAACGGCGGGGACTCCGCGTCCGGCCCCTCGACCTCTCCCGGGACCGGGGCTTGCTGCGGCGCGGAGCCGACTGCCGGACTTCAAGGAGCTTTCGAGACCGCTCTCGCAAAGCCTTCGGATGAAGTTTCCGGCAGTCAGGGCACGACTTCGTGTCGTGGCCTCGGCCGAGGCAGAAGAGACACTCGAGGTGGGGGTCCGTGATGGACATCATACGACCACATACCTCGCAGGGCTTAAAGCCGGGCATCCCTACGACACCTTAGGAGTCGTGAAGACTCGTTGAAGAGAACAGTGAAAAATTTCACAAAAAGATAGTCAAAAAGTGACTAGGGCACTGCTCTTCCCGGATCTGCGCTTACTGGCGCGGAAAAAGAAGAACTGACGTCAGCGCGCAGGGGCGGCGCCTAAGTACTGCCCGCGACGTCATCCCGGCGATCACGACGCCGACGACGGACGCGGAGCCGCACGACGCCGCCTACCGACGCGCAAGGGTACTGCTACGCAAAAAACTTTCCGGATCCAGCCTGACGCCTGGGGATATTCTAAGGTAAGGAATCTGTCACTAACGTGTCTCTTTCAGATAGAATTAATAATCTCGCACTTAATCTGGTAAACTGGGCTTGTCAAAAGCTGCCATCTTCCATAGTGCCTGCTTGCGCATGTAGCCAGTATGCAAGTAGCAATTATCGCACAAGTTACTACTTGTGTAACAATATATCTGTAAGAGACATTAGTTGGTGATAGATTCCTTACCTTAGAATATCCCCAGGCGTCAGACTGGATCCGGAAAGTTTTTCGTCAGCAGTACCCCTGCGCGTCAGTAGGTGGCGTCGTGCGAATCCGCGTCCGTCGCTGGCGTCGTAAGCGCCGAGATTACGTCACGGAGACTACTTAGGCACCACCCATGCGCGCTGACGTCAGTTCTGTACACGACTTTCCGCGCCAGGAACGCAGAGCCATGCAAGAAACTTACCACTGGTGCCATGAAACTAGGGCCCTGAAAGGGATGACCTTAACCCTAGAAATCAGTTCACAGAACGGGGAGGATGGGTGGGGCGGTAAGGAATCTATTACTAACTAATGTCTCTTACAGATATATCGTTACACAAGTAGTAACTTGTGCATCTGAAAGAGACACGTTAGTGACAGATTCCTTACCTTAGAATAGATACCCCAGCAATACCAACCCAGGTGGTATGTCTGCGAACAAGATTACACCAGAAAGTCCCGGAGAACAGAACGGCCAAAGAAGCCGTCTCTCCGGACTCGACTGTCAAGGCAGTAATGCTTGGTAAACGTGTGCAGAGAGGCCCACGTAGCTGCCTGACAAATGTCCTGCAAGGGAACGCCGCGTCCCAAGGCAGTAGTGGCTGCCGTTGCCCTGGTCGAATGGGCACGCAGCCCCACAGGAGGCTCCCTCTTGGCCAACCAGTAACATGCTTTTATGCACAGAACAACCCACCGAGAGATGGTTCGTTTGTGCATGGCCCGACCTTTTTTGGCGCCCACGTAGCCAACGAAGAGTTGGTCATCCACCGGAACTGTTGTGTGCGCTTCAGATACGAGAGCACACGTTTTGGGTCCAGACGGTGAAGCCTCTCTTCCTCTTTTGAAGGATGCGGAGGCGGAAAGAAGGTGGGCAAAGTGATGGTCTGCCCGATGTGGATGGGCGTGACAACCTTTGGCAAGAAAGAAGGACGGGTCCTTAAAACCACCTTGTCCGGATGAACAGAAAGGAAAGGAGGTTTGGAAGAAAGAGCCTGGAGCTCACTCACTCATATGGCAGAGGTGATAGCTACCAGGAAAGCCGACTTGAGAGTGAGAAGACGCAAAGGACAGTGATGAAGGGGCTCGAAGGGAGCGCACATCAGGTATGTCAAGACAAGGTGTAAGTCCCATTGAGGCATTATGAACGGCACGGGAGGAAATGTGTGCATAATGCCCTTGAGGAAACGGGTAACAACCAGGGACTTAAAAAGAGAAGGCTGATCTGGAAGCCGTAGAAAGGCGGAGATGGCCGAAAGATAACCTTTGATAGTGCCCAGAGCAGAGCCCTGCTGGGCCAAGGATAGAAGGAACAGAAGAACCTCAGAAAGAGGGGCAGAGAGGGGATCCACAGCCTTTGCTGTGCACCATGCCACAAATTTGTTCCACCTGCAGGCATATACCGTCTTAGTGGAGGGACGCCTGGCTGCCAGAATGACATCACAGACTTCGGGAGGAAGATCGAAAGCTGTCAACTGTCGCCGCTCAATCTCCACGCATGGAGGTGGAGGCTGGACAGGTTCGGGTGGAGGACCGTCCCCTGCTGCTGCGACAGAAGATCCTCCCGAAGAGGCAGTCGGATCGGGGGATCGATCGCCATGCTGAGTAGCTCGGGATACCAGAGTTCAGACGCCATTCGTGATCCATCAAGCACCGGCGGCTGAGTTCGTCCGCCCTGGCGTTCAGAGAACCCGCCAGGTGTTGAACCACCAAGGTAATGCCTTGATGCTCCAGCCATGTCCAGAGGCGCAGAGCCTCCTGACATAGGGTCCAGGACCCCACCCGCCCTGTTTGTTGCAGTACCACATGGCGGTGGTGTTGTCCGTGAACACCTGCACTACACTTCCCCGGACAGAGGGAAAGAATGCCTTCAGTGCAAGTCGGATCGCCCGAAGCTCCAAAAGGTTGATATGGAGCCGGGACTCCGCCGGAGACCAGAGGCCTCTGATCTCCGCCTCTCCCAAGTGGCCTCCCCATCACAGGAGGGACGCATCCGTCACCACTGTGTGCTCCGGTTGGGGAAGGGAGAGGGATCTGCCATTGACCCAATCGCGATTCGTGAGCCACCACTGCAATTGTCGTGCAGTGCCCTCCGAGATCTGGACATGATCGGACAGGTTGCCCTGATGCTGTGCCCACTGGAACTTCAGGTCCCACTGCAGAGCCCGCATATGCCATCTGGCATGTTGCACCAGCAGGATGCAGGAGGCCATCAGGCCCAGGAGCCGGAGGGTCAACCTGACCAAAACCCGGGATAGAGGCTGAAAGATCGTAATGATAGCCTGATTATCCCGGACTCGCTGCTCGGGAGGATAAACCCGAAACCGCGTTGAATCCAGAACCGCTCCGATGGAGGGGAGCTTCTGAGAGGGACTCAGGTGCGACTTCGGCACGTTGATGGAGAACCCCAGCAAATGCAGGAGGGCGGCCGTAGTCTGAAGGTGGGTGACGACTGCCTGGGGCGAGCCCGCCTTCAACAACCAGTCGTCGAGGTAGGGGGAAGACTGACACCCCTGACCTGCGCAGGTGAGCAGCGACCACCGCCATCACTTTCGTGATCACCCGAGGGGCGCTGGTAAGGCCGAAGGGGAGCACAGCAAACTGAAAATGCTCCTGGGCCTACCGTGAACCGCAGGTAACGCCGGTGGTCCGGCAGGACGGGGATGTGAAAATATGTGTCCTGCAAGTCCAATGCCACCATCCAGACTCCAGGGTTGAGGGCAGCCAAGACACGAGCCAGAGTCAGAGTCAACATCTTGAACTTCTCCTTCCGGAGGAAGCGATTGACGTTCCTGAGGTCCAAGATGGGGCGCAAGCCCCCCTTGTCCTTCTTGGGGACCAGAAAGTAGTGGGAGTAACAACCACTCCCGGCCCAGGAACACACTTGATGGCCCCCTTGGCCAAGAGGGCCGTGACTTCCTGCTGGAGAAGCGCCAAGTGTTCCCCCGACATGCGGTGGTACTGAGGTGGCATGGCTGGAGGGGTGGACTGAAAGGGAAGGGAGTAACCCTTGCGGATGATCTGCAACACCCACTCGTCCGATGTGATAGCGTGCCAGTGGGGGAGATGATGGCGGATCCTGCCACCCACTGGCGTGGGGTGCCCCACAAAACTCGGATTAGGAAGGTTTGGAGGTAGAAGCAGCGGGGGCGGAGGTGGACTGACCCCCACGCTGATTCCCAGACCCGCCCCTGTGGAAACCGCGTCCGCGCTGAGGCTCGTTCCTGCACAGGCTTGCTGAAGGAACAGGCCTGGGCGCCCCTTCCGTGGCCACGAAAGGAACGAAAACCAGGAGTGGCTGGGCTTTTCGTGGAAAGACCTAAGGACTTGGCCGTGGCCCGCGAGTCCTTAAAACGCTCCAGCGCACTGTCTGCTTTATCGCCAAACAGGCGAGTGCCATCAAAGGGCATGTCCATGAGTGAGCTTTGGACATCTGGCAAGAACCTGGTAGATCTCAACCAGGCGCGGCGACGAAGTGCCACAGTCGTAGAAATTGCACTACCTAGTGAGTGCGCGGTGTCCAAACCACACCGAATGGCGAACTTAGCCGCATCTTTACCCTCGGCAACAGCTTGGGACAGAACAGCTTGGGTCTCCTCAGGACACTGAGGCAACACCTGTGCAACTGTATCCCACACCGCGTGGGAATAGCGGCCCGATAGGCACGCGGTGTTCACAGACCACAGCCCCAAGCTGGCCGAAGAGAACAACCGCTTGCCGAACTGCTCCAGCTTCTTAAGAGTCCTTATCCGGCGGAGCCGTGGGAAAGGCACCCTGGGACGTCGAAGCTTGGATGACCAGGCTCTCGGGCGTAGGATGAGTGGTCAGAAAGGCAGGGTCACCCGGCGCCGGGCGATCACGCCTGGCGACGTTCTTATCCACAGGGGCCCCTGTGGCTGGCCGCGACCAAGTGCCCAGTAAGACGTCAGTGAGGGCGTCATTAAATGGCAGCAGGGGCTCCGACGAAGTGGACGCAGTCTGGAGCACCTCAGTGAGGAGATTAGTTTTCAGGGCCACCGTAGGGAGATCAAGGTTGAGGACCTCAGCGGCCCGACGGAGCACCATCGTGTAAGAAGCGCCCTCCTCCATGGTAGGCGGAGGAGAGGCAAACCCCGGGTCAGAGGAGATATCAAGGCCGCCGGCCTCCTCTAACTCGTCCGCCCAGTCCTGCTCAGAGTCACACTGATGAGCAAGAGGGTCCTCGGACCCCTCCCAGTCGTCCTCCACCTCCGCCGTATGTGGAACAGACTGCGGGGGCAGGGACAGGGGAAGGCAAAAACGGCACCGGACGGGGCCGAACCGGCGCCGTGTCCCAATGCGGATCCCAGGTAGGGACAAAATTGTCCTGGAACCTGGGCAGGGGCGGAACAAATGGCATCCACAGCGGCGCCGGAGGCGGAGCCGGCAGCGCGGGACCTTTTAGCGCCGTGGCCGGAGCCAGCGGCGCGGGATCCTGCGCCGCCGGAGCCGCAGGCAGCGTCGACGGGCCGACAGGATCCTGACACGGGACCGCGGGGCCCAAGGGCGCGCCGGTGGGAGCCCGAGGCCTAAACAGGAGGTCCATGGTAGCAAGAAATGCTTGCACATGTGCGGGAGTCGCCGACGGACCCGGGTGAGGTGGGTAGGCCGCGGGACTCCCAGGCTCTGAAGGAGCCGCAGGGGCAGAACCCCTGTCCCCCTCGTCCATATCCGGGGACCGACGGGGGGACGTCGGAGAGAGACAACGCTTCTTCGACTTCTTTTTGTGTCGTCTCTTACCCGAATCCGAAGGTGAAGACTTGGAGCCTGAGGAGCGATGATGGTGGCCCCGCGAGCGTTCTCTGGAGCGGCCCCTAGACCGAGAACGGCGCTGGGACGAGTGCCGGACATCAAGCAGCTTCCGGCGCCGCTCCCTCAAGGCCTTCAGGGCCATGGCCAGACAGTCCATGCAGGACCGGGAGTCGTGGTCGCTCTCCAGGCAGTAGAGACAGACGTCGTGGGGGTCCGCCACCGGCATATTGCGACGGCAGGCCCCACAAGACTTAAAACCAGGCATCCCTACGTGCACCAGAGTAGACTCAACTTACAGGAGACAAAGTCTCAAAAAGATAGTCAAAAAGTGACTAAGGTAAGTGCTCTAACCGGATCTGCGCTTACTGGCGCGGAAAAAGAAAGAACTGACGTCAGTGCGCATGGGTGGTGCCTAAGTAGTCTCAGTGACGTCATCTCGGTGCTTACGACGCCAGCGACGGACGCGGAGACGCACGACGCCACCTACCGACGCGCAGGGGTACTGCTGACGAAAAACTTTCCGGATCCAGTCTGACGCCTGGGGATATTCTAAGGTAAGGAATCTATCACTAACGTGTCTCTTTCAGATACAACTTTTCTGGCAGGAGAGCAAATGAGGCTCTGCCATGGCTTGCTTCCCAACTGCCTGACCACACAGCCAAGCTGTCTCCCTTTTCATTCATATTTCAAAATCTTTGCCCAAAGGCTAACCTAGCCAGGCTCATTTTTTAGCTCTAAGCAGATACATATTCCAAGAGAAAAAAACTATCGATACACACATATACACACACTTATACACCAACCAAAAGGTTACAGGGACGTTATAGTTAGGAAATAGAATACATTTTTTTTTTTAAATCACTGAAAAAAACCAAAGGTTACAGGGACGCTATAGTTGGGATCAGATTTCACTCGTACAAAACCATAGAAACAATAGAAATTCAGCAATTATAGTTACCTGAGCTAACTAGGACTTACGCCCCCGGAATGCTCTGCTTAGGACCTTACATATTATGCCAGCAGGTAGTTCTAGTTAGGACCGTTTTCTGACTTGCCTATCTTTGGCACCGTTTGACAAATCATAACGAAGTTTTCCAAATAAAGGGTGCCAGTGATTCTTGTTGTGCATGGAAAGTTTTGGGGCGATTAATGCGTGCGTACGTACGTATGTACGTACACACACACACATAACCTCCTGTTGTAATTTTGATCCTTTGTGATCTTATGAACTTGTTAAGGAAGCAGAGGTCTAATATTGGTCATAGTGACATACCTGGTTTCGGTATTAGGAAGTATATGGAGTTGATTCCTGGATTTCTCTTTTTTTGGGGCACCTTCGCTATTGCCTGTTTTTGCAGTACTTCTTTTGCTTCCCATCAAAGATAGGTCTTTTCTACCTTCATGTGGATGTTGTGTTTTTGGCCTCAAGTTGGTGGGTGTTTTTCCTGTTCTATGCAATAGCCGTTTTGGATAAAGAATCCATTTGTCAAATGTGAGCTCCCTCCACTCCTGAAGAAAGTCTCCTATTTTTCCCTTCCTGTGTGTGGGTGGAAGTCCACATTTAACAAGTTACTTGTTTGCTGTGGTTGCCCCTCTTGACTGCTGTCCCTTGCCTCTCGCTCGCCCGCGAAAGGGCGGTCTCTGTGGCACTTGATATTGCCACTGTCGTGCCGGTGTTTGTGCTTGGCCCTTGTGTTGGAAGGTTTGATGTGTTGCAACAGTTTGAAACCCTCCTCTTCCCGTCTGTCTTTTAATGATGATGGCTCTCTTTCTATGGATGTCCTCTACACTGTAGGGTCCACATCGACTTTGCTGTGTTATCTTTTTTCAGTTGTTGCAGTGTGTCATCTGCTGCATTACCAAACAGGTGTTCTCTGCTAAACGATTTTGTTGGCCTGAACCTTGTTTTCAAACCCCGAGATTCGTACCCAAGCATGTCGTTTTTGGGTCATTCCTGTCATCAGTTGTCTAGCTGCTGCATCCGCGGCCTCCAGAGCTGATTTTAAGCATGCGTTGGCTATGTTATCCCCCCTTTACTACAAGGGCATATGACCTCTTCTGGTATTGTTCTGGCAGGTATTTCATTAGTTTCGGCATCTCCTCCAAGTTCTGATGGGCATACCTGTTAAGTAGGGCGTTGGAGTTTGCTATGCGCCACTGTCTTGCCGGTCCTCTCTCAAATTTTCTTCCCACCATTTTTATTCTTTTACTTTCTCTATCCGGAGGTGGACAGGAGGTGGTTGGTATATGAGCTCTTTTTCTGGTGGTGGCTACAATGATGGAGTCTGCCACTACATTGCCCCGAATATATGCTGGGTCCTTAGAGGAATATTTGTATCATTTCTCAACCCGGGATGTCACTGACTTGCAGATTGCTGGCTCTTTAAACGTCTCTCTCTCTCCTCCCAGAATGCTCAGGAGCATTGAAAGGAATTTACTTTTATTCTGTAGTGTCTCTAGTAGGAAGCATGTCTGTGACTTCTCTTCTTCCAGTTGGTTCCCGTACTCTCTGCTGCCTTCTTAAACAGCTGTTTGTACATTGTACTGTCATCCGAGGTCGATAACCTTGACGGGTAAGTGTTTAAAGCTTCCTCGCTGAATCTGCCTTGAAGTCTTGCCACTGTTCAACACCCTTCAACGGCCTGGTACAGGTCCTGTACCTCTGGGTCCTCCTCAGAAGAGCTCGTTCCTCTTCTTGTGGCTCTGGCGTCAGCAGGGTGCTCCAGCTCCCCCGAGTATTTCTCCTCCTGCATGGTCTCCATCTAAGGTTTCAATGGTATTCAAAACCCCTGGAGGGAGGCATTGAATTCCTCCTTCTTTTGAAGGACTGCAGCCATTTCGGCTTCCAGCAGTCTTTTCTTACCCTCTATTTCGAGGGTAAGTTCTTCGATGTTGATTGTAGTCCCCGCTCTCTTTTTCTGCATCAAAGTTTCGGCTGCTGTTGACTGAGCTACGTCAGATAAGCGTCTCTACCAGATAAGGCATTACCGAAGGTAAGTAACTTGTTCATCTGATAGAGACTTCCAGCTGCAGATTCCTTACCTTAGAATAGATACCAAAGCAATACCTCACCGGAGGTGTGTCTGCGGACCAATGTCACAGGAAGAAGTCCTGCAGGACCGAACAGGCAAACTGCCCCTCCCTATGGACTCTAGTGCGAATGGCACTTTCCAATTCCAGCACCCAGTCAATGGTGCCTTTGGCCATCAGGAGGCTTACTTGTTGCATCATATAACAAGTTACTTACATTTGGTAAAACCTTATATGTTCGAGACTATCTAGCAGCTGATTCCTTACCATAGAATATTCCCCAGGCATCAGACTGGATATGGAGCAGCGTCATTTTTCTCCATGTTAGCGGAGTACGCGGTACCTATATCGGTGCCACCCCAGCGGGCTGTCAGTTACTTTCACGACTTGCCATGCCAGGACTCATCTCTTCTTCATGATGAAGTCTGACAACTGGTGTGAAACTCTAAGGCCCTCAGAAGGGTGACCCTTGCACTGTAATCAGTTTGCAGAAAGGGGAGGATGGGAGGGACGTTAAAGAATCTGCAGCTAGATTGACTGCTACCAGATAAGGCGTTACCGAAGGTAAGTAAATTGTTCATCTGATATACTTCTAGCTGCAGATTCCTTACCTTTAAATAGATACCCAAGCAATACCTCCCCAGAGGTGGGTCTGGGAATCCTATCAAACCAAAAAGTCCTGAAGGACTGAACGGGCAACGTGCCCATCACGACAGACCTGACTGTCCAGGCTGTAATGTTTTGTTAACGGTTGCAGGGATGCCCACGTCGCTGAAGAACAGATGTCTAGGAGAGGAACTCCACACGCTAATGCAGTGGTCACAGCCTTGGCTCTGGTAGAGTAAACCTGCAAGCCCTCAGGGGGCTCTTTCTTGGTCAATGTGTAGCAGCTACACAGGACAATCCATCGAGAGATGGTTCTTTTCTGTACAGCTTTCCCTTTTTTTTGCTCCCACATAACCCATGAAGAGTTGATCGTCCACCCGGAACTCTTTTGTGCGGTCATGGTAGAACGACAGTGCACTTTTTGGGGTCTAGGCATTGGGAGTCTCTCCTCTTCTTTGGAGCTATGAGGAGCAAAAAGATGGGCAGGGTGATGTTCTGGCCTACATGGAAAGAAGTGACAAAACTTTGACAGAAAACAGGAACGTGTCCGGGGGACCAGTACGTCTGGGTAAAAGGTAGGATAATGAAGGTGTACCAAGAGCGCTTGGAGTTCGCCAACCCTCCTGGACGGTGTTATGGCCACTAAAAAGGCGGTTTTGATGATCAACAGCCTAAGAAAACATTTGTGTAGAGACTCAAAGGGGGCGTTTATGAGAAAGGTAAGGACCAGGTTGAGGTCCCACTGAGGCATAATAAAAGACTCAGGTGGAAACATATGTTGCAGGCCTTTAAGAAACCAAGTCCCAATCAGTGAGAGATGGTTGGTCTGGCAACAGTTCATACGCAGCGATGGCAAATAGGTAACCCTTAACTGTGCCCAAAACAGAGCCCGTCTGGGCCAAAGACAGTGCAAATAAAAGAACTTGTGATAGAGGTGCAGACAACGGGTCAACATTGTGAGAGGCACACTATGATACAAACTTTTTCCAACAACAGGCGTATTCTTTCTTGGTGGAAGAACGCCTGGCTGCCAGAATAACATCACAGACTACGGGAGGAAGGTTAACTGTCGCCGCTAAATCTCCATGCCTACAGGTGGAGAGTGCGTATATTCGGGTGTATGACCCTGTCCTGTTGCTGCGAAAGAAGATCTTCCTGAAGAACAAGTTACTTACCTTCGGTAACAATATATCTGTAAGAGACCTAGATTAGTTATAGATTCCTTACCTTAGAATTACCCCCAGACGTCAGACTGGATCCGGAGAATTTTTTGTCAGCAGTACCCCTGTGCGTCGAAAGGTGGCGTCCGCCGGCTCCGCGTTCGTCGTCTTGGTCGCCGGGATGACGTCGCGGTAGCTACTTAGACGCCGCCCTTGCGTGCGGACGTCAGTTCTTTTACACGACATTCCACGCCAGAAGCGCAGAGCCATGCAAGACACTGACCACTGGTGCACAAAAACTAGGGCCCTGAAAGGAATCCCCTGACCCTAGAAGTCAGTTCGCAGAACGGAGAGGATGGGCGGGGCAGTAAGGAATCTATAACTAACCTGTTTCTTACAGATATATCGTTACCGAAGGTAAGTAACTTGTTCATCTGAAAGAAACAGTTAGTTATAGATTCCTTACCTCAGAATAGATACCCCAGCAATAGCAACCCCGGCGGTGGGTCTGCGAACCAAGTTTAGATCAGAAAGTCCTGGAGAACAGAACGGCCAAAGAAGCCATCTCTCCGGACTCGTCTGTCTAGGCAGTAGTGTTTGGTGAACGTGTGCAGCGATGCCCACGTAGCTGCCTGACAGATGTCATTTAGGGGGACTCCTCGTCCCAAAGCAGTAGTAGCTGCCGTCGCCCTGGTGGAATGGGCGCGCAGCCCTACTGGAGGCTCCTTCTTTGCCAAAGAGTAGCAGGCTTTGATGCACAGAACGACCCACCTGGAGATGGTCCGTTTGTGTACGGCCCGACCTTTCTTAGCGCCCACGTAACCAACAAAGAGCTGGTCGTCCACCAGGAATTGTTTGGTGCGATCCAAGTAGAAGGAAAGCGCACGTTTTGGAACCAGACGGTGGAGCCTCTCTGCTTCTTTTGAAGGATGCGGAGGCAGAAAGAAGGTGGGCAAAGTGATGGTTTGGCCAATGTAGAAAGAAGTAACCACCTTGGGAAGAAAGGAAGGCCTAGTTCTAAGGACGACCTTGTCCGGATGGACAGCCAGAAAGGGAGGCTTGGAAGAAAGAGCTTGTAGCTCATTCACCCTGCGTGCAGAGGTGATGGCCACCAGAAAGGCAGTTTTCAAAGTGAGAATTCTGAGAGGACAGCTATGTAGCAGCTCAAAGGGAGCGCACATGAGGTAGGTAAGAACCAAGTTCAAGTCCCACTGAGGCATTACGAAGGGAACAGGAGGAAAAAGAGGAGTAATGCCCGTAAGGAATCTATTTACAACAGGGGACTTGAAAAGAGAAGGATGATCAGGAAGCCTAAGGAAGGCTGAAATGGCCGAGAGGTAGCCCTTAAGAGTGCCCAGAGCAGAGCCCTGCTGGGCCAAAGAAAGGAGGAACAAGAGAACCTCAGAAAGAGGGGCGGAAAGGGGATCCACAGCCTTTGCTGTGCACCATGCCACAAATTTGTTCCATCTGCAGGCGTATACCGTCTTAGTGGAGGGACGCCTGGCTGCCAAGATAACATCACAGACTTCGGGGGGCAGGTCAAACGACGCCAACTGCCGCCGCTCAATCTCCACGCAAGGAGGTGGAGGCTGGACAGGTTCGGGTGGAGGACCATCTCCTGCTGCTGCGACAGAAGATCCTCCCGAAGAGGCAGTCTGATCGGAGGATCGATGGCCATGTTGAGCAGCTCGGGATACCAGACTCTTCGTGCCCAATCCGAAGCAACAAGAATGACTTGGGCCCGGTCGCGCTTGATCTTCTTCAGCACTCTGGGCAGAAGTGGTATTTGCGGAAAGGCGTATAGAAGACTGCAACTCCACTCGCGACGAAAAGCGTTGCCTAGCGAGTGCCGCCTTGGAAATTCCAACGCGCAGAACTGCTGACAATGTGCGTTCTCTTCGGTGGCGAATAGATCTAACCAAGGCTCTCCCCACGGCTGAAAGAGACCTTGCACCACCTCCGAGTGAAGATGCCATTCGTGATCCATCATGCACCTGCGGCTGAGTTTGTCCGCCCTGGCGTTCAGGGAACCTGCCAGGTGTTGAACCACCAGGGATATGCCCTGATGTTCCAGCCATGTCCAGAGGCGGAGGACCTCCTGACATAGGGTCCACGACCCCACCCCGCCTTGTTTGTTGCAGTACCACATGGCGGTGGTGTTGTCCGTGAACACCTGCACCACTCTTCCCCGGACAGAGGGAAGGAATGCTTTGAATGCAAGACGAATCGCCCGAAGCTCCAGAAGGTTGAGGTGGAGCCCGGACTCCGCCGGAGACCAGAGGCCTCTGATCTCCGCCTTCCCCATGTGGCCGCCCCATCCCAGAAGTGATGCATCAGTCACCACTGTGAACTCTGGTTGGGGAAGGGAGAGGGATCTGCCGCCGGCCCTGAAAGGTCGGACAAGGAGTGTTTGGAGGCTGCTGCAGAGGGGGCTGTGGTGGACTGGCCCGCCCGCTGGCCCCCAGAACCACAACGCTGGTTCCCACGTCCCCGGCCACACAGAGGCTGAACAGCTTTCCCCAGGCTGTGGCTCTGGGCGGGACGTGGCGGGGCACCCCTTCCGTAGCCACGAAAGGCAGACTGCGCAGGGCGGGTGGTGGAGAGGCCCAAGGACCTGGCCGTAGCACGAGAGTCCTTAAAGCGCTCCAGCACGTTGTCTGCCTTGTCGCTAAAAAGGCGACGGCCATCAAAGGGCATGTCCATAAGAGTGGATTGAACATCCCCGGAAAAACCAGTCGACCTCAACCAGGCGTAGCGTCGAAGGGCTACTGACGTGGAAATCGTCCTGCCCAGTGAGTCGGCAGTATCCAGCCCTCAGTGGATGGTAAACTTCGGTGCGTCTCTCCCTTCGGCAACTGCTCGAGAGAGTACGGCCCAGGCCTCCTCCGGGCACTGAGGCAGCACTTGCGCAACCTTGGCCCACACGGAGTGGGTGCAACAGCCCAACAGACATGCGGTGTTTACCGACCGCAGTCCCAAGCTGGAGGAAGAGAACATTTTCTTCCCAAGGTGGTCCAGCTTTTTGGATTCCCTATCGGGTGGTGCGTTAGGGAATGCGCCTTTGGAGGTGGAGGCTTGGACCACCAAGCTCTCAGGGGTGGGGTGTTGGGAGAGGAAAGTGGGGTCGCCCAGGACCGGGTGGTGGCATCAGGCAATCATCCTGTCCACAGGAGCCCCTGTGTTGTACCTGGACCAGGTGCCCAAAAGGATGTCCGTGAGGGCTTCATTAAACGGCAGCAGGAGCTCCGAAGAGCTCGCTGCCGTTTGAAGCACCTCTGTCAGGAGGTTAGTCCCGACTGCCACCGTAGGTAGCTCGAGGTGGAGAGCCTCGGCCGCCCTACGCAACACCACTGCGTATGACGCTCCCTCCTCCGTAACCACGGTAGGAGGAGATGCCAAGGTCTGGTGAGGTATCCAGACCACTGGCTTCCCCCAGTTCCTCTCTCCAGTCCTGTTCATGAACCAACTGGTTGGTAAAAGGGTCCCCAGACACCTCCCAGTCCTCCTCACCCTCCTCTGGCTGCCAATCTGGTCTCAAAGAGCCAGGGTAGAACAGGGGCACAAAAGTACCCGTCGGAGCCGGATCAGGCGTCGGTCGACGCCGGTCCGACTCCGTGTCTACCTCGAGGTGCAGGCCGGGGTCGACGTCGGCTGGGGACACAGCCGACGCTGGTTGCGGACGTGGTGCCGGTGGAATCGGCGCCAGGGGAGGCGTAACAAGGTCGACCGGCGCCGATCCGGATCCAGGTCTGGATCCAAGGGGACCCTGCGGCGCTGAGGCCGAAGCCGCCGAAGGCCCAGGGCCCCCAGCCGAGTCCGGGGGGGCCCGAAGGCGCGCCGGCGGAGTCGGGCTGCCCAAAGATAGCGTACATCGATTCGTAAAACTGACGAAGCTGGGCAGGGGTTGCTCCCGGTCCCGGGAAGGGGGGGGAAACCCGGAGCCGACCCTACGGGCTCCGCACGCGGAGCCGTGGGAGGGGCAACACCCGTATCCCTCGTCGCGTCGGCCGGGGAGAAGTCGAAGAGCGATGATGCTTCTTCGACTTCTTGTGCTTCGACTTACCTGACCCCGAGTGGGAAGACTTAAATGAAGAATGGTGTTGGCTCCGCAACCGGTCCCTCGACCTCCAACGCGACCAGGCCCTCGAGCGACGCGGAGCCGACTGCCGGGCCTCGAGTAGCTTTCGGGACGGCTCCCGCAAAGCCTTCGGGGCCATGGTTCGGCAGTCGGAGCACGACTTGGGGTCGTGGTCGCGCTCCAGGCAGTAGAGGCACACGCGGTGCGGACCCGTCACCGACATCAGTCGGTCACAGGAACCGCAAGCCTTGAAGCCAGGCATCCCTCGTGCACCAAGAGTCGATGGACTCAAAAAACGAAGTCCACAAAAGTCGAGAACAAGTCAGTTTAAAAGTGACTGGAGGTTCCCTCTCCCCCGGATCTGCGCTTGCTGGCGCGGAAAAAGAAAGAACTGACGTCAGCGCGCGAGGGCGGCGTCTATGTAGCTACCGCGACGTCATCACAACGCCAACGCGGAGTCGACCGATGCCAACTTCCGACACGCAGGGGTACTGCTGACGAAAAACTTTCCGGATCCAGTCTGACACTTGGGGGTAATTCTAAGGTAAGAAATCTATAACTAACTGTTTCTTTCAGATGAGGCAGCCCGGCCGAAGGACCAATGGCCGTGCTCAACAACTCAGGATACCAGACTCTCCGAGCCTAATCTGGAGACGCAAGAATGACTTGGGCCCGGTCGTTCCTGATCTTCTTGAGAACTCTGGGCAGGAGTGGTATAGGCGGAAAGGCGTACAGGAGGGCGGCGTACCACTTGGGACGAAAAGTGTTTCAGAGCGAGAGCCCCCTTAGAAACTCCGGAGAGCAAACCTGCTGACATTGCTCGTTCTCTGCAGTGGCGAACAGATCTAACTAAGGGTCTGCCCACTGCTGAGAGAGACATTGGACCACCTCTGGGTGGAGACGTCATTCGTGAACCACTAGCCATCTTTGGCTGAGTTTGTCTGCCCTGGAATTCAGAGAGTCCGCCAGGTGTCGAACCACCAGGGAAATGCCCAGACGTTCCAGCCACGTCCAGAGTAGCAGGGTCTCTGGACACAGGGTCAACGACCCCACATAACCTTTTTTGTTGCAGTACCACATGGCATCCCATGATCGAAGGAACAAAGGCTTTTAATGCCAATCAAATCATCTGAAGCTCCAGCAGGTCTATGTGAAGTTTGGACTCTGCCGGAGACCACACATCTTTGATCTTCACTTCTCCCAGGTGGCCACCCCATTCCAGAAGTGACATATCTGTCACTACAGGCAAGTCTAGCTGGGAATGGGAGAGGGGTCTGCCACAGAACCAATCGCGGTTCGTCAGTCACCACTGCAGGTCCTTTGCAGTTCCCTCTGAGATCTGGACCATGTCAGAGAAATTCACTTGATGCTGCGCCCACTGGGCCATCAGGTTCTACTGCAGAGCCCACACATGCCAGGAGGCATGTGGCACCAGCAGGAGGCAAGAGGCCATGAGGTCCAGCAGTCTCAGAGTCAGTTTCACCAAAATCCAGGATAGAGGCTGAAATGTCGGTATAATAGCCTGAACATCCTGAATTTGCCACTCAGGAGGATAGACCAGAAACTTCACAGTGTCCAGAACAGCTCCGAAGAGGGGGATGGTCTGAGAGGGAGTCAGGTGCGACTTTTGACATGTTGATAGTCAACCCAGCGAGGGCAGGAGGTTCGCCGTAGTCTGAAGGTGTGAGACGACTGCCTGGGGGGAACCCGCCTTCAACATCCAGCAGTCGAGGTGGCGGAAGACAAATTCCTGACCTCCGCTGATAAGCTGAGACCACCGCCATCACCTTGGTGAACGCCAGAGGGGTGCTGATAAGGCCGAAGGGGAGCACAGCGAGCTGAAAGTGTTCTTGGTCCACTGTGAACCGCAGATAGCGTCTGTGGGCTGGCAGGACCAGGATGTGGAAATAAGTGTCCTGCAAAACCAACGCTACCATCCAGTCTCCTGGATCGATGGCAGACAACACTTGGGCAAGCGTGCGCATTTTTAATTTTTCCTTCTTCAAAAAGAGGTTGAGAAAGCGCAGATGAGATGGTAGTGGTTGGGAAGCAAGATGGCGGTCGGCTGAGGCGGCCACTGTAGCTCGCAGCACCATGACAGAGCGAACCCTGATAAGGATATAAGAACTGGTTGAGAAAAAGGGAGAATGCTGCTGCCCCTAAAGACAATACTTGAGGCTCTCCAAAGCGCATTGGCAGATTGGATATACAGCTGCCGGACGGAGTGCAAGGTAACTGCAGGGCTACAGGAATTGTCCTCCGCTTGCCATAAACTAAGCACGGCCTTGGAAGCCATTGACTGCCCCGGGCCCCACTTACCGGAAAGTATGAAGCCTAAAACTGCTCCTCCAAGGGTCCAAGGAAAAGGAACATCGACTCAAACGATCGGCGGTAGCTCCAGGGTGGAAGGTGGCATTCCTATACGCCCGGATGAAGAGGCAAGCGTTGGAAAGATGCGGCATTCTGGACGGCGAGCTCCGGGACTGAACCGGAATGAGTTAGCACCGGAGGGGAAGGGGAAAGGCGGAGCTACGCTCCAGCAGCGCCTGCCCGGCCACACAGTTGCAGACCTGCTGAGAGGGTCAAAGAATCGTGTAGGGCTCAATAAGCCGGGCGAAACCGCGGATGCAGGTACCTCTGGTGGGAATGCGGAAGCCATGGACGGATGCGAGGAACAAGGGGAAAATACCGCGAACCTTGGGAAAGCGGAACCCGTAACTACAGGTACGCGGCAGCATTTGGAGGCCAGTGGGAGAAGAGGGGACACTATGGCTGGTGTGAAAGGGACGGAAGCAATAGAGGAGAGGGTGGGGGTGGGGGGGACAATGAAGTAAGCAAGGGGGACTTGGTGAACATTGACTCCCCACAATGTGAGGTTAAGTCCATTTGCCTGCAGCAAGGGAGTGGAAAGGAGGGGGCCCCACTGGCACCAGGGAACCCTCAAAAAATGACACAAGTAAGCTCACAATCCCTGCAACATGTCTATGGCCGGTTAGATGGGGCAGGGCTGCAAGTAGTACAACATAGCAAGGAGAGTCGGGCAGGAAAAAAAGGGAATGATTCAGAAGCCACAGACTGCTACTTCTCCCTATCAGATGGTACTTGCTCAGCAGATGAATCTTTATCACCAACAGATTCTACTGAAAGCTACACCAGCGAAGTGGATTCAGCGGCGACTATAAGCAAGGCGCGTAGAAGAGCTAATCGGGCAGAGAAGGCGGCAAGCAAGAGGAAAGAAGGGCAAGAAAATCTTAAATGGGACTACTCCCCAACCTCGCAGTTGATCACTGCAGCAGGGAAGCTAGACTCTGAGTCTCAAGATAGCACAGGCTCGACATTGGATGTTATTTTGCAAACTATTATGTCTCATCGTGAAGAGACGAGGCAAGACAGTAGACGGTCACAATCGGCTCTTCGAAAAATGCAAGGTGCTGTCCGTAAAGTCGCTAAAATCTGCAATAACATCAGTGAACATCTGACGGAGCTCGAGACACGAACCAGAGGCCTTGAGGATGATATAGCAGGGGTACAGACACAAACAGAAGCACATGAGACTAGATTAATAGACATACAATGGAAGCTAGAGGAGGCAGAAAATCGGCAGCGTCGCAATAACCTCCGCCTCCTGGGCATTCCAGAGGGACAAGAAGGCGCCGATATTCGTCTGTTCATTATAGGTCTATTTGAGGGCATTCCCTAACTTGGAAGGCTGGAACTGGCAACATGAAGTGCAGAGGGCCCATTGTGTTCCCTTCAATATAAAAAATCCAACCGGACCAGACACGAAACCTAGGGCCATCCTGGTATATTTCGGGAACTTTCTACTACGTCAAAATATTTGGGAGAAGGCCAAACCGGAAAACAAACGGAAGGTAGATATCGCATTTTTTGCAAGGCCAGATTTCTGCCATATTACAGTGGAAAGACGGTGGAGACTGAGGCAGATGATTGCCCCATTTCAAGCCAAGGGAGCCCAGGCATATCTGATGAATCCTGCCAAGCTGAAAATAATAGTGGGCGATCGTACCTACTACTACACATCAGAGATTAAAGCAAAGGAAGCACTGGCAGAAATGAGGGGGTAGGGTTGGCAAGGACTCGCTGTAAGGCAAGGGGACTGTAAATATAGGAATAGGTGTTGAGAAGTTGAAAAAAGAATCTGTGGTGTTTAAATAGAGGGGGTAAATGGGGGCGGGTTGCTGGAATCAAGTAACTCACTAGCTCTCATGGGTTGCAGGATGCTTTTATGGTTGAATTGGATATAGGTTTGTTTGCTTTTCTTTATCTGTAACTAAGTTACGTTTAGGTCGCAGCTATTGCAGCTGTTACAAACCTTTTTCTAGTATGTTTCTCTTTTTCCCTTTTTCTGTTTTTCTTTTCTTTTAGGATAATAATCAGGGGTTCACTGATCATGGTGCTGTGCTACTCCATCGCACACACAGACCCTCGGTCTGGGAGCTTCCACGGTGGATGGTGAGCAAGGGGGTTGGGGACTAGGGAGGGGGGAGTCAGGGGATGGGTGGGAGGGAGGGCTTGGGGGGCAGGGGAAATAAAGAAAAAGTCAGGTAGAATGGGTGATGAAAGAAAATGTATCGGGAAATCTAAAAAGCAAGGACATATATTGTTGAACCCTACTGATTCCTATGGATAGACTTAAGATCTGCTCAGTCAACGTGGGTGGGCTAAATGATAAAAATAAGAGGAAGAGTTTACGAAATACTGAAAGCTATCAATCCAGATCTAATTTGTCTACAGGAGACGCACATTCCCTGGAATAATAGGAGTGTCCTGGAGATAAGGGGTTACAACTTGGTGGTATGCTCTATCCAGACCTCTATGATAAGAGGTGTAGCTATATACAGTAGGCAATGCGTGGGAATAGTCAAACGGACAGCAGCTGATTAGTGGGGGCGCTGGGCAATCGTGGCATTACCCGTGGGGATGACGGTGGGGACCATATACGGGTCAAACCAGGACGATCCTAAGCTCTGGGAAGAACTTGAAGTAGAGCTTGCCTCCTGGCCAGAGCCGCTGATAGTGTGTGGCGACCTAAATATACATTTAGAGGCTGAAAAAACTCGGATCCAGAAATATGAGGGGAGGAAACCCCAAGTATTTAGGGCACTGACTGCATTTAGAGCTAGCCATGGTTTGGCTGATGTATGGGTAGAGAAGAACGTGAGTGTTTCTGGGTATACCTATTACTCTCACCCCCATAGGAAGCATGTGCGATTGGATGATTTTTTAGCCTCAAGTAAAATACTGGATGAGGTCGAGATTAAAAAAATGACCACAATTTTCTCTGACCACAATCCGCTTCTGCTTGAGATTATGGGGCAGGGGTGTACCAGGAATCAGAGCGTGTGGTCGTTTGACAAAAAGCTGCTTGTTAATGAACAGTTTCATGCACACAAAGCAGTGGACCATAGAATTCTTTGATGCAAATAGATACAGTGTCGCGCGAAGGATAGTATGGGACACTTTTAAGGCTGGGTTGAGGGGAGAAGCTATTAGCTTTGTGGGGCAATGCCGGAAACAACGAAAGGAAGAGGTCACCTTACTAATAGAAACATTAGCAGGGTTAGAGGCAGAGCATGTAGAACTGATCAGGAAGGGGGGGCAGGAAGACCTAGTGAAGGAGCATATGGTAAAATTAGCTTTAGTAAAAGCGGAAATTAATAGCTATTTCCAGGTAAGTCTGGCCCAAATGTATCATGCATACCGGGGCGAGATGTACGAGTACGGTGAGACAGCAGGAAAGTTACTTGCATTACGCTCAAGGCAAAAAAGGGCCAGGAATCAGATTGTAAAAATTAAGAACACCAGTGGCCAAATTGTTACGGGACCGGAAAAGATTATAGATGTTTTTGAGAAATTTTATGGCAAGTTGTATCAAGATGACTCTATAGAAACAAGTCCGTTAGTTCAAGATTCTACGTGGCCAGAACTGACCAAAATAGATTAATCAACAGCTCAGGAGTTGGAGAAAGAGTTTACCTTGGAAGAGGTTCAGGAGGCTATAGGATCTCTCTCTGCGGGGAAAGCAGCAGGCCCCAATAAAATTCCGCTTGAGCTATATAAAATACTTGCATATGAGATTGCTCAGATTATGCATGATCTATTCCTGGGTGTGCAGTATAGTGGGATTACGCCCCCGTCGTGGCAGGGAACGGATGTGGTAATATTTCCTAAAAAAGGCAAACCAATGGAAGTACCAGCCTCTTATCGTCCGATCTCACTTATGAATTCCGATGCCAAGGTTTATTCGAAAGTTATAGCCAAGCGGCTACAGCGGATTATAGCGGCCGTGGTATCACCTTGGCAGCATGGTTTTGTCCCGGGCAGGGGGACCACAGACCACATCAGGCGGGTCATTGCAATACTTGACATAGCAGAAGCAGAATCTAGTGAGGTGGCTGTGGTCCTCCTGGATGCGGAAAAAGCCTTTGACCGGGTGTCATGGCAGTATCTTTGGGGTGCCCTGGTAGAGAGGGGGTTGGGCCCACAGCTAGTGACTGCCATTCAAGCTATGTATTATAAACCGTATGCCCAACTGAAAATGATGGGTAGTACTTCAGGGAGGATCGAGATAGCTAGGGGGACGCGCCAAGGATGCCCTTGTTCCCCCATTTTATTTGCCATATACCTAGATCCATTTATCAATCAAATTATGCATAACCAAGTAATTAAGCCCTTAACTATCAAAAGCTATGAAACCAAGATTTTAGCGTATGCGGACGATATCGCAATAATTACCACAGAACCGGATATAGCAATTAGGGAAATAGAAAAGATGGCTGAGGAATTTGGAAAGAAATCTGGATACCTTTTGAATAGGGGGAAAACTCAAATTATCTGCTCTTCCCACTGCCACACACAAGATATACGTAAAAGCTTAGTAGCTACCTACCTAGGGGTAAATATAACAGCTAAACTGGATACTCTGTGGGCAATTAATATTGATCCAGTCTTGGAAAAAATAAATATAGAACTTAGACGTATAGATAAGATGCATCTTACAATAATTGGGAGAACAAATATATTAACAAGCATTGGCATAGCCAATAGGTCTCGCCTTTGGGACCTTATAAGTGTTTAGACATGCAACAGTTGATGTTGTTGCACCAAGGATATTGTACTGCATAACTAAATACTTATAAGGTTCCAAAAGCGAGACCTATTGGCTATGCCAATGCTTGTTTTAGCATATTCATGCCGTCCCAATGCAATGACTCCGGGCCTCATTGAAGCCTTAGGAATCAAAGGGCTCGCAAGGGCAGCATCACCTCCTCAAAGGAATCCTTTTATAGGGAAATTGGGTCAGTGGGCAGATTGAAAACAGCAGGAGAGAGTGCCAAAAGGAGCTGGGGCGAAGGGGCCTACGAGGAGGGGCGCTGGCCACACGGGAGCGGCGGGAGACAGGCAGGCATGGTGGTCTGAGCCGTGGGGAGCATTCATTGGTGCCGTGTCCTTGGATACGGAAGCCTTCCAGGTCGCAGTGGGCAGCATGTCCGGGTCACCGCATCTGCAATGAACACGATGCTTGGGGTGTCTGTTTAGGAGCTCGTGAGTAGACATGGGAGAAAAATACATGCAAGCCCACTCATTGATGCATGCAGAAATGCGAACCTTTCTGGCCTCCACCAAGAGCAGAGCTCTGCCAGGCCGTTTGGCTGGCAGTCAGTCAAGAAAATTTTTCCAACTCTGCCGATGTGACTCTTTCTGGAGGCAGACACAACTAAAAGGAGTTTTCAAAGCACGGCTGAGATTTGTAGGACTTTTTTTAATCTAGCGCCTTATCTGCGGGGAGGCTCTGGAGCACTATTAGAGGCGTTCGTAATTGAGTTCTGGACGGTCTAGGCAAAGAGAGAGATAGTGAGAGACGGAGAGAGAGGGGAGCTGAGAATAAAGAGAAAGGAGAGAAGGACGGAGAGCGAAAAAGAGAGGGAATGAGAATAAGAAACGGAGAGAGACGAGAATAGAGGAAAGAGAATGCGGGGAGTAAGAGGGGAGGGAGAATGAGAGAAAAGCGAGATATCGCGGGATTGAGAGGGGTTTGGGGTAGAGTCAGGAGTTCAAATTGCTTGGCGCCTGTTCTAGAGGTGAGGGGCGGGACTCGTTCCGAGCAGATGACGTCAGGAGCTGGCATCACACCAACTCTGAAGGCACACTCAAGATCAAGCCACTGACAAATGTCTGGTGATGCTGAGCGAACAAAAGCAACAGAAAGCCAACATCTGGGCACTGGAGCTGCTCACCAGACTGGCAATGTCCGCTACAACCCCACAACAGCGCTTGCACATTTCCTCTGCCACCAGCTCTTGGATAAAACAGCACAGATAGACAAAAGACATATGGTGAAGCAAGCGTCACCCCTTCATCTGGGGGAAGACACGACCTGGTCGATTTCTGTTTGTGTACGATTTTAAGATGTAGTTTACCATCATGGTTGTGCATCCGTCAGACGACCATGGCGCCCGGTTCGCACAATACTACACAAAACAGCAAGAATTATACACAAAGCAACACACGCACAGCAGGGTATGTGAGAGGAAAGGTGCCGTGTTATATACAGTGGGATACAGCAGCGAGTACAATGCTGCAGTCAGCGGTTCCTCACAAAGGTAGGCGCCATAATCTGTTTGGGTTTCAAGGACCCCGTTCTGCATGTAAATGGGATAATAATCTGGAGCGAATCCAGGGATTGTGCGCAGTGAGAAGGCATGCTTCAGTGGCCTTGGCGCCAGCCATGAGTGATTGATCGGATTCACAGCACAGAACACGACACGAAGGGAGCCATCACGGGCCAGCCCCAGGCAGGGGAGAACCGAAGGTGAGAGAGGAAAAGCGCCCAAGATCACAAACTGCGCCTGCAGGGGAGCGGGTAAAAACACTGCAGGAGAGAGAGGGAGGTGAGGTAGGGTGGGGAGGGTAAGCTGTTTTCAAGCACTCGTGCTTGCGGACATATTACTTCCTATTCTACTCTTTATTTACCTCTATAACCTTGGGTTTCACTGTAGTGTGCTACGCACTGAAAAGTGTGTCTTCGCCACGTCAGTGGTAGTAAGTGCTACATAATTACAATTTACAATTATAAATGGCAGATATTTTTAATCCCAAGGGTCGTCCTGCCAGAGCAAACGCGCATTAGCAAACAACCACCAAATCAACCAGGAAATCTTCAGTGTTACACTTGTCAGACATGTCAATGTGCCATGGCAAAACTGAAGCAATCCTCTGATCCACACATACAACACCAAGTTTTCCATGTAGGTCACAAGCCAACCATTCACTGCATCACAGTGCGCTCTAGCTTGCAGCAAAAGAGAAAAGGGCTGCACACCACTTAGGGAGACACACTAGTGCAGTGGATCCAGCCTTCCAGAAGTACCAGAAGCTGGCTAGTGATGGAGAGGAGGCGGCATAGGGTAAGGGGGAGTGAAAGGTGTGGTGGGTATCAATGAGAGCGGAGCACTGGCATGTGAGGACCAGTAACGGAAAACAGTGAGTGACCGGGGTTGGGGGAAAGTAGAAGTGATTTGCAGTGAGTGATAGGAGAGTTTAAGTGACATGCTGAGGGACAGATAGAGAAATAGAGAGAGGCTGTGCGAGGAGAGGTTAGCTACGGCAGCAGTATCTACCAGGAGGACATCAGAGACGTAGGCATCAATAGAGGAGATGGTCCCTGATGGAGTGGGTGGGTGGGTAGTGACGGAAAAGGTTGACACTGATAGGAGGTGGGCATTAATAGGACAATAGGGCAGTGACAAAGGAGGTAATCTGTGTTGGTGAAGATGTGCAGTGACAGGAAAGGTAAACACTAACAGGAGAGGTGACACTTAACCGCAGAAGCTGACACTTTCCAGAAATCGAGGCAGGGAGAAAACGGGTGGGCTGTGAGGTGGTGAGTGACAGGAGAGGGGGATAATGACTAGATGGAGGGGTAGTGACAGGAGAGAGTGGTGGGAGAGGGGTAGTGACGGGAGATATGGACACTGATGGGAGAGGTGCTCAGTGGCAGAATAGGTGGACACCGGCTTGCGATGTGTATACATTTGAAAGACGTTAACAGTGCCAGGTAGAGAGGCAGTATTTAAAATCCGAACAGTGATAGGACAGGCAGGCTATGACTCGTCTTGGTGCTCTGGCCAGAGAGGTGGCCCTAGGTTCCATGAACAAGATAGCAAGGGAGCAATGAGCGACAAGACACAACAAGCATTGGCCGCGCGGCCGTGAAACTGACACGGCCGCGCGGCCGTGAAAGTAATCGTGAGTAAGCGGGTTTTGGAAGTGCAAACAGTGGCTTTTGCTGGCGACCAGCTTGCGTTCACGCGAGCGTCCAGATGGCGAAGGAAGCCATATGGCGCCTGATCGCGCGTGCACGCTCGCGTGAACGCAAGCTGGTCGCCAGCAAAAGCCACTGTTTGCACTTCCAAAACCCGCTTACTAAAACTCTCGCCAGGGCAGCGCATGCGCTGGCTCAGGCGAGTCCCAAAAATGAAAATCTTTCCTAAAATATTATACCTCCTTTGGGCAATACCACTGGAATTTGCCGAAGTCAAGATAAATAAAATAAATGCTCTATTCTCCAACTTTATCTGGGGTTATCAGAAGATACGACAAGCACTGAAGTTTATGACGCTCCCTCGCGAGCGAGGTGGATGGGGTGCCCCTAATATCTTATTTTACTATTGGGCCACTGCATTGCAACAAATGGGCACTTTTTTTCTATCAGGTCAGGGCGGAGTAGAGGCTCCGGAGCTACCCACAATATATCAGCTAGCAATAGGGAGCGAGGCAGAAGGGCTTTTTCTTCGTCAACTTGAACCGAGTTATTATTAAAAAAAAAAGATTTAAGTGTGTTCAGGCGGCCTGGAAGGTTTGGAAAAAGGTGAGCAGGTTTTTGAAGCTACCGAGGTTTAACAGATATACTCCCTTATGGCGGTCAGCTGTATTACAAGAAGCAATCAATGATGGCATGGCTAGGAGCTGGGAACAGGCGGGTATAGTCAGGGTTGCAGACCTTTTTAATAACACTGAGTATATGTCATTTGCTGGGCTTGTGCAACAGTATGGCATTAATAACCACTCACAATTTAAATATATACAGGTCCAGGGGTGCTTAAAAAGTCTACCTAGGGACTCTTTAAAACTGGATAAAATTGCAATGCTGGAAATTATAAATCAGCAGGATAATAAGATTAGGGATTATTATCAGGAACTAATCAAGATTCTCCCAGATGATATGGAGAAAACAGAAACAAAATGGGCAGAAAAACTAGGCGATGGGGAGGTCGATCTGGACAGGTCAACTGAATTAGGGACAAAGGTATTTCTCTCAGCGAATTTAAAGGCCCAGCACTACAAAACCCTATTTCACTTATACTATACACCAGCCAAGCTGCATGGCTGGGGGAAGAGGGAGAACGATAAATGCCCAAGATGCCTAACAGGACCAGCAGATAATATACATATGTTTTATTCCTGCGCGAAACTTACAGCATTCAAAGGAGGTATAGAGGAGTTTTGGTTTAAAACAATTAACAAGGAAGTCATCATCACCCCAACTCTGATGCTTCTAGGGTATGATTGTCAGGTAAATCTTGATGATTCACTGAGAGATTTTGTTTTTATAACAGTTGCTATAGCTCGGTTGCTGATAGCTACAGCTTGGAAAGATATAGAGCCACCTACAAATCAGCTATGGTTTCACCGGTTCCTGAAAATTAGCGTGCAGGAAATCTCACTGTATAATTGCAAAGGTCTAAGATCCAGGAAGAAGGGTATGAAGATATGGGAACCCCTAATGTGATGGCGGAATAACAGTGAAGAGTAGGGGACAATCTGTAAACTTGCTAAACTGGGGGGAAAAAAAAATGTACAGTTAAGTGAAAAGAAACTTTCTTTTTCTGTGATTTTTATTGTAAGTACAATTATAATGTAACAGTATAACACTATTTTTCTATGTATATACCTGACTTTTGAAGAAAAGAAAAAAAAAAAAAAGAGAAAGCGCAGATGTAGGATAGAACGGAGTCGTCCGTCCTTCTTGTACACCAGAGAGTAGCGGGAATAGCAACCACAACCTACTTCTGATGCCGGCACCCTCTTTATGGCTCCCTTGGCGAAGGGTGCCTGCACTTCTTGACAGAGCAAGGAGAGATGGTCCTCCGTCAGCTGGTCGTAAGTGGGTGGAATGGGCAAAGGGGGTGCTGCTAAGGAGAGAAAGTAGCCCCTTCAGAGGAACTGTAGTACCCAACGGTCTGATGATACTGACCCCACTGGGTGCCCATGATGGTCTGAGGGCAGACTAAAGGAGTTTGGAGGCAGCAGCTGCTGGGGGGGGGGGAAGAGGGGGTTTACTGCCCTGACAGCATGTCCGACGTGGTCACTGGGACTCACCCTCGGCTACGAAAAGGCTGCGAGGCCTGTTGGCCGTGGTGCCTGAGAGGGTATGGGCGCAGCTGGAGTCCCCTTCCGTAGCCATGCTGGGATGGAAAACAGATTGAGGTGGACAAGGGGCCATACACAAGCCCAAGAACCTGGCCACAGCTCTGCTGTCCTTGAAGCGTGCAAGCGCTGAATCCACATTGTCTCCAAATAGGCAAGAGCCATCAAAGGGCATGTACATGAGGGAAGCCTGGACATCCCCTGAAAAACCAGATGTTCTTAGCCAGGAGTGGCTCCATAAGGCCACTGAGGATGAAATCACTCTGCCTAGCGAGTCAAGACCACTTCTGATGGAGAACTTTGCTGCATTTCTCCAGTCTGCAACACCTGAGAGAGTCCACCTGAGAGGCCTAGGCCTCCTCAGGGACCATATGGCACTCGGTGTTCACCAATCTCACTGCCAGGCTGGTGGAGGAGCCTCTTGGATTCCCAAGCCAGAGGAGCGGTAGGGAACATGCCACGGTGAATGCAGGATGAGGAAGCGTGGACCACAAAGCTCTCCGGGTGGGGTGATGGGTAAGGAAACTGGGCTCCCCAGGAGCAGGGTGTTGGTGGCCGGTAATAGTCCTATTCACAGGAGCCCCTCTGGACCAGGCCTCAAGTAGGAAGTCCGTAAGGGCGGCAATGGGAGTAAAGGTTCTGAGGGGAAACTCCCAGCTGAAGCACCTCTGTCAAAGCATTAGTTTTGACTACCACCGAGTGCTGGTTAAAGTCCGTGACCTCAGCCACCCTCTGCACCACCATAGCAAAATAGGCTCCCTCCTCCGTAGTCACAGTAGGAGGGGAAACCAGGCCAGTGTCAGATGAGGTGCTTAACCCACTGGCCTCACCCAGTTCCTTATACCAGTTATCCTCCTCAACTGATTCTTCTCCATAAGGGTCCATAGACCCCTCCCAAACATCTCCCTCTCCAGGCCTATCCATTAAATAAGGCATTGGGGGAGGATGTCCACGGTCTGCACTGGACGACGCCCATCCGGCTCAGTGTTGGATTTGACTATGACGATAGGGATGGAGCTCCCTAGGGGTGTCGGCGGCGCTGGAGGTGTTGGCACTGGAGCGGGAACCGAGGAAGGTCTCTGTCTTGTCGACGGCTCTGCTCCGGATCTGAAGGAGCCTTGGGGCCTGATTGGCAAACCTGCACCTGTGGGGACCAAAGGCACTCCAGAGGGGCCAGGCCCCCCAAAAATGAGGTGCATGACCTTGCAAAACTCCTTTAGCTGGGTGGGGGTCGCTTCGGGTCTGGGGAATGCGCGGAGCGGACTCAAGTTCAAACCACGCAGACTCACTGGTCCTGGAGTCCCGACGCTCCCTCGTCGCGCTGGATGACATCGACGGACACGGGGAAGTCGAAGAGTGTTTGGACTTCTTCCACTTGTGGTGCTTGTGGGACTTACCCTACGACTTTGAATGAGACAGTGAACGTCGAGAGGGGCTCCACGAACGGTCCCAGGACCTTGAGAGTTGTTGAGACGTCCGAAGGCAAGGAGCTTGAGAGATCGCTCCTTCAGCGCCTTCAGGTGCATGGGGCGGCAGTCCTCAAGCACTTTGGAGTCGTGTCCCGCCTTCAGGCACCACAAACACACCAAGTGGGAGTCGGTCACTGACAGCCCCACCTGGTTTGAAACCTGTTGGTTTCTTAGGTGACATCTTCACACCAGGAGAAACAATCTCATAAAAAAGGTTGAAAAAGGCCAGTCAAAAAGTGACTGAGGGGTAGCTCGATTCGGATCAGCCCTATCTGGATTGGAAAGGAAAGAACTGATGTCAGCGCACCAAGGTGGTACCTGTTTTGCCACCATGAGGCTCTTAAAAAAATACCTTCCTGAGGCTTCCAGATACCACCAGGAAAACTCTTGTTCAAGCTCTTATCGGTCGCCTAGACTACTGGAAAGCTCTGCTGGTATCAGTAAACTACACCTTGTTGTCTAAGCTGCAGGTGGTCCAGAATACTGCTGCACTGCTGATTTGCAACCTTCCCTCTCGCTCGCCCTCCTCCGCGATCCTTAGGAAACTTCACTGGTTGCCTATTAGAAAGCGTGTCATTTTTAAACTATGCTGCCTGACACACAAGGCACTCCACAAGGACCACCCAGCCTCACACGACTCAATCGCTACCTGCCTCCTAGATGTCTTGGGTCTTCGGATAAGGCGCTTCTGGTGACCCCACGCATCCGTACTTAAGGACATGGGGGCAGATCTTTCTCTTATGCAGCCCCATAACACTAGAATTAACTTCCGCTTCATCTTCGTTCGTGCCCAGATTTCACTAGCTTCAAGATGTTAAAAACCTGGTTGTTTTAGAATGTCTATCCTGGTCATAAGCAGCGCAGTGCTGAGATACTCCTACAGGAGTGAGTCATGTGCTACATCAAGTGTCTGAAATAAATAAAATAAATAAATATAGGTACCGGGCACCTCACTTCCGGTTCAGATGACGCGGAACCGAACACCACCACCTACCGGCTCGCAGGTTTACTGCACTAACAACTTCTGGATCCAGTCTGACGCCTTGGGATATTCAAAGGTAAGGAATCTGCAGCTAGAAGTCTTTATCAGATTACAGAGTTGTACACTGTGCCACAGAGGATCCTGGTCTCACTGCTGACGATGAAGCAGGCGACAAAAGTAGAGTCCCCAACACATAGTTATGGCCATTGTCGGCGTCAACCGGAGCTTGAAAGGAGGTTGCCAGTAGATGAACAGATTAAGTAGCCGCAGGCTCCTTAGGGCCCGAAAGCATACCAGAAGGACCCAATAAAGGGCAGAGCATAGATAACAGTCAGGTTCAAAGCAGCCACCTTTGCAGTGTCAGCGCCAGGACCTAAAAAGCAAGGAGTGGAGCCGGCAGCGCTAATTGCAGATTTAGAACATAGCACTGATGTCGGGGTCATGTCCACACAGAGTGGGACACTGCTCCTAAGAAAACATCAAGGTGGAGGTCACAGAGCTAATCCACTGGCTCAAACACTTGTCCCTTGAATAGGATCGACGTCCTGATGAAGAATCCACCTCTAAGAGGGTAGTAAACATGAAACTAAAGGCTTCCTTTGGATAAAAAGATCACAAAATCACATACATACCAAGAGAGGACCTACACAGGCAGAGACGCTTGTTGAGGCCCTCAGACGCATACGAAGGTTCTGCTCAGTCCTCTACAGATGAAGAAGGAAAACAGGCACAGTGAGGAACAGGTCCCTGCTCAGGTTCCTAAGATTGACATCATATGAAACCAAAGAAGAGGCCCAGGAATGCATGAACAGCACCTATGGCAAACTGACCTTTTTCAGTGGCATTATCCCCAAGTACTGCAAAAACAGAAAAAATACATAGGATAATTTTGAAAAGGAGAGCAACTCCTCCAAATATCTGCATTGAAAGGCTTTTAAAGAAACAATCAGAAGTCAGAGGGGTGAGGTGGCACCATATACAGCTCCACAAAGTCCCACACTGGGGGGCCTTAGAGTACAGTTGGAGCTGCTGTTTCTCCTGAAAGTGCAGGAGAGCTATTCAAATTTGTCCATATCTAATCAGGGACCTGCAGAAGATTCAAGGAGAGGAATCTGCAGTAACAGACATCCATCAGAAGCTCTGATTGTTCAACCACTAATTTATGGAGGTTATGGCTGTAGCTAATCTAGTGTTGTGACACCCTTACCAGAAATTATGAGCTCTACAAAGAACAAATCCAATTAATTACTGGTCCCTCTCAATGCCATGTTAACTGTTGTAAACATTTTCTGGTTTACAATGTCAAGCCATTTAGGTTCAATCTGGGTAGCTGAACGGAATGTTTTTGATTCGCAATTTTGACCGATGTTTAAATGACCAAGATTTTGGTCTAGTGAGATAACAAAGATAAGGAGTGTTTGAAGGCCTTGAGGCTTTTTTTTTTAGTCATGATAGCTCAATAAGATAGCTTCTTAGGTCACTAAGAATAGTACCTGGAGATCAGACAAGTGTGCAATGTGGTTACTTGTTTTGTTTTTATTATGAAAGACACTGGTGTAGAGTGAGGATTTCTGACAAGTCTCTGGAGTTCCATCTATTAGAGACTTGTGCCAGACAAAAAAATAACCTCCTATGACTGCCTCCGGGAGAGAATCTTAATGCAGAAACTTGACTTGGCTCTGTATGCATTGCAAATTTTGCAGATGCCTTCTTTGTAATTGCTGCAACTAGAACTTGCTGAGCAGATACTGTAAATCAAAATTAAGACCGTAATAAGATGGCATTCACTGAAGCAAATGGGCTACCTCACTACTGTTAGCCAAATCACAAGTAGAAGCAGGATCCTGAGAATTCAAATTGGTCCAAAAATATCTTGGAATTTGTAGAAAGCCTTTGGTGTCTAAAGAATTTCCTGTTCTTGGAAACCGCTCTTTGAACTATTTTTGGTAGTTTGCAACACAAGATATACCATTTGCCTTCAAGTCAACGTTGGTGACTGTAAGAAAACAAGTTACTTACCTGTAACTTTGGTTCTCCAGTATTGGAAGCTTTCATAGATTCCCATGCTTAGAATCATTCCCCGTCGTCGAGATGGGTGTCTCGGTAAAATAAAATAGTAGTAAATAACTATTACAAAAGAGAAACAGGCCTAGGCCTGAACTCATTTTGCAACCAGACCATGTCTTTTTGTAAAAGAGACCAAAAAGAACAGGCAACCAATCAGAGTAGCCTCACCCTCTAGAACCTTGGTGAAAGAACCTCAGCCCCTCAGATTTTCGTGTACGTTGTACAATAATCACGTCGAAAGAGGCTGAGCTTTCCCAGGGGAGGAGGGTGGGTCGCATGGGAATCTATGAAAGCTTCCAATACTGGAGAACCAAAGTTACAGGTAAGTAACTTGTTTTCTTACTCCAGTATTGGAGCTTTCATAGATTCCCATGCTTAGAATCAGAGTAGCTAGCAGTAAATATATATATACACACATTTTGTAATGAAGCATAACCCTTTGATAAATGTTTGTTAAAACATATTTCTACATGAATAATATGCAGAAAGATAGTTACCACTGACTATGCCATAAACAGGGTAATAGCAAATGAATTCAGAAACAAGATAAAATGTGTAAAAGGTAAAAAGAAGGAAGGAGGGATGCAAAGGAAAGCTCACCACTCATTGGAATAGGTTCCTCAGAACTGCTTGGCCCACAGCCGTGTCATCTCGCAGTGAAGCGTCCAGGCAGTAATGTTTCGTGAATGTGTGAGTGCTGCTCCAGGTAGCAGCTCTACAAATGTCTTTAATCTGGACACCAGCAAACAGAGCCGTAGAGGATGCCACAGACCTTGTGGAATGAGCCCGGACTCTACCCTCCAGGGGTTTGCCCGCTGCTGTATGACAGAATCGAATAGCGCTAACAACCCACCGAGCTATCCCCTGTTTGGAAAGGGGAAAACCCTTGCGGGGAGCGCTAAATGACACAAAAAGTTGAGAAGTCTTACGGAAGGACTTAGTTCGGTCTAAATAGAATTTCAGGCACCTCTGTACGTCCAGAGAATGAAGAGCTCTCTCAGCAGGAGAAGAAGGCTGAGGAAGAAAGTCTTAAGAATCACTGGCTCGTTGAGATGAAAAGTAGAAGGCACTTTAGGAATGAATTTAGGATTAGTTCTCATGATCACTGTATTGTTTTTGAACTGAAGAAAAGGTTCCTGAATTGTAAGAGCCTGCAATTCTCCAATCCTCCTAGCTGAAGTTAGTGCCAGCAACAAAGAAAGTTTCCAGGAGAGGAACTTTAAATCCGTTCGATGAATAGGTTCGAATGGGTGCCTCATTAGTTGAGAAAGAACCAAGTTCAAATGCCACGTGGGAGGTGGAGGTCTCACTGGTGGAAATACTCTGAAGAGGCCCTTGAGAAATTGCTGAACAATTCTGGCTGACCACAGGGACGGCCCAGATGAGGTGCGCCGAAAGCGAGAAACCGCTGCCAGGTGCACTTTAATGGAAGAGTGAGCCAAACCTGCTTTAGCCAAGGACAGGAAATAAGGAAGAACCTGGTGTGGCTGCGACAGGAAAGGATCCAACCCTGATCCATGACACCAGATGCAGAATCGCTTCCATTTCAAGCGGTAAGTTTTGTTAGTGGAAGGAGCCCTCGCCTGCGAAAGGACATCTTTAACCTCCTCTGGCAGATCTAAGTCAAGAAATTCTCGCTGCTCAGGAGCCAAGCTGAGAGCTGTAACGAGCGAGGATCCGGGTGCCAAACCTGACCCTGAAACATCGTGAGGAGGTGCGGAATCTGCTGCAATGGGCGAGGACGATCCAAGGAGAGAAGGTGAAGTTCGGTGAACCAGAACTGTCTCGGCCATGCTGGAGCTATGAGGATCATCTTGCACGGTTCTGCTTTCATCTTCATGAGCAACCTGGGAATCAGCGGAATGGGGGAAAAGCGTATACAAATGCGCCTGACCAAGCGATCGAAAGCGCATTCCCCAGAGACCCTCGATGGTGTAGCCTGCTGGCGTAAGACCGGCATTTCCTGTTCTCTGGTGTGGCAAACAGGTCTATGGAGGGTCTGCCCCACCGGTGAAAGATTCTGTCCAGCGTAGCCTGATCCAGTTCCCACTCGTGGGTGACAGATTTCAGCCTGCTGAGCCTGTCCGCTTTGTCGTTGAGCACTCCTGGCAAGTGTTCTGCTTTCAGAGAAATTCTGTGCAGGATAGCCCACTCCCAAATCGCCTGGGCTTCTTGTGACAAGGGGAAGGACCTGGTGCCGCCTTCCTTGTTGATGTAATGCATGGCTGTGGTGTTGTCCGTCCGGACAAGAACCGACAACCCCTGCAATCTTGGAAGAAAAACCTGAAGGGCTAGGCGAATTGCTCGAAGCTCTAAGAAGTTGATGTGTAGGAGGCGATGTTCCGGCAGCCAATGACCACTGACCTGCAGATCCTGCAATACTGCGCCCCAACCCTCCAGAGAGGCATCCGTCGTCACCACTTGAGGCGCTGGAGTGTTTACGAAGGATAGACCTTGGGACAAATTCCTTATTCTTGTCCACCAGAGGATGGCTCGCTTCATTGCGTGAGTGATCACTAGCTGGTCGTCGAAAGAACCGGTCACCTGCTTCCACTGCAAGTTTAGGTGCTCCTGCAAGGACGCATTCTCAGTCTGCAATGAGGTATTAAAGGAATGCATGAGGACATCATCCCTAGAAGGGATTTGAATCGGCGAACAGAAAGACACTTTCTTCCTCGCACTAAATGAGCCATGGAAATTAGATTTCTTTGTCTGTCCAGAGATGGAAAAACCTTGTTGAGAGATGTGTTCAAGACTGCTCCCAGAAATTGAACCTTCCTGGACGGAAGGAGAGAAGACTTGGCGTTGTTGAGAGTCAGGCCCAGATTGGAGAAGAGACCAGTGCAAGCATTGACTGCTTCCTCTGCTGCCTCCCTGGACGAAGCTTTTAGCAACCAATCGTCCAGGTAAGGAAAGACCTGGAAATGCTGCTTCCTGAGGAAAGCTGCTACTGGTGCCAGCACCTTGGAGAAAACTCTCGGAGCTGAGCGAAGACCAAACGGCAGCACTTTGAACTGGTAATGGCTCTTGGCGACTGTAAAACGTAGAAACCTCCTGTGGGCCGAATGAATGGGGATGTGGAAATACGCATCCTCTAGGTCTAGAGTGGCCATAAAATCTCCCTTGTTGAGAAGACGTAGAATGTCCTGGAGAGATACCATCCGAAAAGATAGCTTCGTGAGATAAGTGTTGAGCTCCCTGAGGTCTAGAATGGGCGCCATTTCTCCAATGTTTTCTTCACCAGAAAAAATCTGGAATAAAACCCCTTTCCTCTCTGTGAGAGAGGGACTGGCTCCACTGCTCCCTTGATCAGAAGCTGATGGACTTCTAGCCGGAGGAGATGTAGGTGTTTTACGGAGTTGGCGGCAGGGGCCTTGGATGGTGGAAGATGAGTGAACTCCAGAGTGTGACCACACTGAATGATGTTCAGGACCCAACGATCTGTTGTTATACGTTCCCAGTTTTGGAGGTATTGAGATACCCTGCCTCCTACAGATGTCTTGGAGGAAGAGGAGGGCACAGCGCAAAGAGCAAGATCGCCGCTATTGTCTCTTAGGGGCGTCCCGTCCGGGACGATTCTGCTTCCCTCTAGTGTTTGCTCTAGAGAAAGTCGACGTCTGGCCTTGCCTCTGATAAGGACGGTAAGATTGTTGTGTGGAGCCATAAGAGGAGTATCTCTGTTGTTGGTAAGATCCCCTATAGGATGGAGCTCCTCTGCCTCTCGCTCCACGGAATGGCGCTTTTTGTATTGAAGGGTCCCCAAGGACCGAGCAGTCTCCGTATCCTTCTTGATGTTTTGAAGGGTATCGTCTATGTGCTTGCCGAACAATTCCTCTCCGCCAAAGGGAAGATCCAGGATCTTATTCTGGATCTCAGGACGAAACCATGTGGCCTTTAGCCAACCCTGGCGACGAAGCACAGCTGCACCAGCCAGGGACCGGAAAGCTGTTGTGGCAATGTCCCTTGCGCAATCGATGACCTCAGTGGACGTAACCTCCCCTTCTTGCAAGATCTTCTTTGCCTCAGACTTGGAAGGATCAGATAACTGGTCCAGGTAAGGCGCAAGGTCACACCACATCTGGCGGTCGTATCTTCCAAGAATTGCTAAAGCGTTCGCAGCTCTGATGACAAGGCTGGCCATGGAGGAGAACCTTTTCCCCGCGTTGTCTAGGCGTCTGCCCTCTTTGTCCGGTGGTGTAGATAACGGCGCTGAAGGATTCCTTGACTTCCTCTGCGCTGCTTGCGAAATGACCGAGTCGGGTCGTGGCTGACCCGTCAAGGAAGCTGGGCTGTCATTTGGAGCCTTATACTTCTTATCCAGACGCGGCAAGACTGGAACTACAGTGGCCGGGTTCTTCATGACCTTAATGCCTTCTTCCCAGACATGCCCCACAATAGGAATAGAGCGCACCACTCTCTTACTTGGTTCTTTAAAATCATAAAGAAAGCACTCTGTTTGGAGTGAGGGCATAGCAAGCTCAAAACGTAGAGACGCTCTCTCCATCAATTTGTGAAAACCCCCAATGTCAGCAGGGGAGAATCAATCGGGGCCGGAGCCGGAGAAGCGGGATCAGGGATTACATAATCATCCCATTCATCACCTTGATCTTGATTAACCAGCTCTCCCTCTTCTTCCTCAGAGGAGACATCCTGGTGTTGATCTGGAGGAAGGACATCAGAAGATGCATGAAATTGGGTATGCAGTCGAGCAGATGGAGGTGGTGAACTCCTCACCGTATCAGGAGGAGGAGGCAGAGTTGAGGACAAGAGAGCAGGTTGTGGAGGTGGAGTATAAGTTGAACATCTCCGTTGATAGTCCAAAAGCATCCCCTGTAAATCCGCCAAAAGAGAAGTTGGTACAGACATCATCTCCTGTTGAGTGTTCTCTTGACGTGCAAAGGGTTGTTGGTATGACTGATCTTGATAATAACCCTCCGAATCCGTCTCCTGACATTTGACAATAAGCTGAGAAGGGTTATTGGCATCCCCAAAATGACTATAGCCTCCATCAGAGTCCTCATCCTCATCGAGAAGTAATGCAGGAGGTAAAGAATCCACCATTCTAGGGGACGTCATTTCTGGTGATATTTGTCTTCTCCTCACCAAGATGGAAATTTTTTCCGTCGACGGATCCGTCGACGCGAATTTCTTCGTCGACGACAGTGTCGACGGAATCACCGTAGACGAGGATGCAGATGGAGCCACCGTCGACGGAAGTGGTGTGCAGACCGTCGTCGACATGATGGGTGTCGTAGACATCGTCGACGAGACAGTCAATGTCCCTGCTGAAGTCGTCGTCAGTGTTGACGCAGTCGTCGTCGACACCCTCGTCGTCGACGCCATCGTCGATGACATTTTCATCGCTCTTGAAGGAGTGCTCGTCGACGAGCCCGTCGACACCGGAATAGAAGACGACGTCGACCCTCCCGTCGATGCCGGAGCACTTTTAGCCTGCGATTTTGGAGGCTTCGTCGTCGAGGGCTTGCGCAGCATCGATGACGAATCACCACTCTTTCCAGAAGACTGTGAAGAGGGTTTTTTAAAAGATTTGTCCTGGCCAGGAACTGTCGCAGGTGGTGTACTTAGTCCTTCCCTCTCCTTTACACCGCAGTGAGGAGATTTGATAGGACCCTGAACCTCAGACTCCTTCAGGGTCTTTTTGAGGCCTTAGAGGGGGATCCACAGATGGTGAAGGGAACTCCTACCCCTTTGACTGACCTTCTTGATGAGGCGACAGAAGACGACTCCTCACTATCGCTTGACAGTGGATCTTTCCTGGTCTTGAGTCTGTGGAGCCAGGTTAACAGACGACCCTCACGGTCCCGGAGAGTCTTGGTGGAAAAGGTGCGGCAAATCTTGCACTCCGCAGCCTTGTGATCCGGGTAGAGGCAATATATGCAGTCCTTATGTCTATCTTCAACATATAGCCTCTTCTTGCCACAAGTGGCACAAGCCTGAAATAAAGCTTTCTTCCCTTTATCAGACATTTCCACAGGCTTTAGAAAGAAAACCTGAAGAAAAACCGCTAGAAAAAACAGTTGAAAGAGTTGAAATAGAGCAAAGCTCAAGGAGACTCCCTGTAGCACAACGTGCGGTAGAAAATCTGAGGGGCTGAGGTTCTTTCACCAAGGTTCTAGAGGGTGAGGCTACTCTGATTGGTTGCCTGTTCTTTTTGGTCTCTTTTACAAAAAGACATGGTCTGGTTGCAAAATGAGTTCAGGCCTAGGCCTGTTTCTCTTTTGTAATAGTTATTTACTACTATTTTATTTTACAGAGACTCCCATCTCGACGACGGGGAATGATTCTAAGCATGGGAATCTATGAAAGCTCCAATACTGGAGTAAGGTTGAAGTCAGTAATGGCACCATAGACCCAGGGAAGGGAGTTGGCCTGAAAGACAATCAGGAGCGTGTGTACGTCGGGGTGCGTTATGTTCAGGTGGAGCAAACTATCCTAAAGGAATTACTCAAAGCTACAGACCCCCCCCCCTCCCCACACTCAGAAGTGCCACACTGACTGTGCAACACACATGCCCCAGGCTCTATTATTCTCTGACAATTTTAGAAATGTTTAATTAGTGAGATAAGGGCTCAAGCTGAAACATATTAATGAGGTCTAATTAAGCTAAAACTGACTGAAGTTGCATGTATTCCCATACAGAGGCACGGAAGACTAGCAGTTCGGGTTGACTATCCATTACAAGGCAAGAAAAAAGTAATCTGCACATGGCCATACCTTGTTTTTAATGAGACAAACCAAAACCCAAATGCATGGAATAATCTGGGAGCAATTACTTTTATCTTACATTTTTCCATGTAATTCTGTAAATAGTTTGCCAAGTAAGTCACTTTAAGTGGCAGTGGTATGCCAGACATGGGTTTTTAAGGTCTGTGCCATAGGTCGTCTAACAGTTTGGGCTTAACTGCCCCTTTTGGAGCAGGACCATGACTAATTGATAAACCGCTGTTCACAGCCTGTAAAAAGTAAAGAAAAAATTAAAATAAATATTGCAACAAAAACTCTCCATTGAGAAAGAAGGTGGCCAAAAAGGGAGGGTTGAACTGATGCAGCCCCATAAGCAGAAGATGACAAATTATATGATGTGGAAAACTACAAATGAGTGGTGCTGCTTCCCCAACTTGCAAATTTCTACCTGCGATTTACCTAGACATTTATATGATCATTCTGATAAGGGAACAACTTCATCATACTTTACATCTCTTTTATCACTTAGGTTACCTGATAAAATTTGAGCTTGTTATTCCGCCCAAAATTCAGAGCCATGGGGCGTGACTTGACCACCCAAGTTGGCGGATGCTCTTAAAGGAGCTCTCGTGCCTGATGCCCGCATCCTTCTGCTGGCTCCATCCCATTTGGCAGACCTGTGCCTGACAGATGCCCTGGACCATCCCTGACAAGGCCCTTTTCGAGGCTCGGGCGATAGTTCGCTCCGAGCACATCACCCAAGATCCTAGATGGTGGCAGCCAGCACCTACTGACTTGGAAGCCTCCGTCCCATCGGAGCTGCGCTTGCCCCGCCCGCCATGGACTGCTCGCGCCCTGATGACTTTCTGGCTGCACCTGCTGCCCTTGGCTATCACTCACAGTGGGCCCCAAGATGATCCCGGGGACTGAATGATTGGGCACTCAGTGTGCAGTCCTCCGAGTGGGGGTGGTTGGAGGGTACACTCACTGGCCCCAGCCCTACTCTGACTGCTTCTGGAACTTAGCCACTGACCTAGGAACCCTGCAGCACAGGACTGGGTGCAGCACAGGACTGGGTGCAGCACAGGACTGGGTGCAGCACAGGACTGGGTGCAGCGCAGTGGGAGGACTGGGGGCTGCATGGGACTTACTGGAGTGCCTGGCCCGTGGTGACTGGCAGCGACTGCTCTCGAACTGAGTCGGCAACGGTGAGTGATAGGCCCCCATCCGGCCACAGGAATGCCTCGGACAGGGGATTTGATTCCTCTGACATCTCTGCCCTGGTTGTGAAACAATCCCCCACTTCCCGCCTATACCCACATAAGCTGTGCTCACTGCCGGACAAACAACAATCCACCCCTACAGTCACTCCCAGGATCTCAACACCATGCAGTGGGTTTGACTCTCACATGACCTCTCTGCACACATGCAACGCCTCTCCAACCTTGAAGGGCCGGCTGCCTGAACTGCCCACGCTCGTTGTAGACTTGTGGTGCAAGCATATTGACCCTCCGTCCGCCCGGGACCCTGTGGCCCGAACATCGCAACAGTGATCATCATGGGTAGGGATCGCCCATCATCCTTGCAGGCACAAACAAAAATGGACAGGTTTACCACTCGCTTGAATGAGGCCTACAATTCTACCAGCGGGCTCCCACCAGTCCCTATGCTGCCAGATGAGGCCAGAAATAACACTACAATATCATAGGGCGGTAGTGGTGGTTTAAATGTAGCACATCAAATTCTCAAAAATAGTTTTGATATTGTTTATCTATCTACGGTATGTCGGTATATAGAGATTACGGTGCCCTTCAAGATAACAGAAGCATCCCACTACCACGGATGCCAGGTCAACGGGTATAAAATACCCGTTGTTTCAAAACATAAACAACAATTGTATCTCGGCACTCTGATATTTAACTAGAAATATTTTTTTTAGGAAAGTCATAGAATTTAACTGAATGATCTATACTCAAAGTCCTGTAAACGTAATTGCTCAATCGGTATGTTATATTGAAAACAAAACAGCTATTCCAAATCGCTCAAGGGACAATAGAAGAGAACATCAAAAAGTGGATATTTTTCTTATATAATTTAATATTATTGAGTCCAATGTAAAATATTTGACAATTGGTAATAACTCCAAGTATAATACACCAAAATTGTCTGAAAAGTCAAAATAGAAACCATATATGTAAAATTCACATTGTGTACATAAATTAAAGATTGGTTAAGCACTACATATAAGAGCAATATTAACAGCCAAAATGAAGGTCCTAGTCCTAGGGCCTTCCTGGTATTGAAAGTTGATAAACAGCCGATGACAGCCGACACGTGTTTCGTTACATATGCGTAACTTTTTCAAGGCTGTAAACGAAAGTGAATGAGGATATGACACATCATATATTATTATTACTTCCATTTCAAAATTGGCCATTGCGAAAAAGAAAGAATTAAAAAACATGCAATGATGTTCTCTTATACAATTTAGAAAGAGGAATATGTTTATCAATTCGTGTCATAAAAGTGAGAATAACACGTACACAGAAAGCAGCTTTAGGAAAGCCATGATATCCCAGATAGTGACCTAAGAAGATAATAAGTCCAAAAAGTGATTTCTTGAGAAAGATGAAGACACGTGAAAAGACCACTTAAAAGAATCCGGTTAAAAAACCACCATGATGTGAAAGAAAGCTAGATCATGCTTCAAATCTCTGAGTTTATAAACAGTGTAAGTAAAAGCAAGAGCTTTAGAGGTACCTTGCTCTCTATTATTTTTGTAGATGTTTGTAGTAGGGAAAAATTTCCGATTGACCTTAGCACAATCTGTAGTTTTATAAAATCAGTTCTAAAGAACAGAAGAAAAGAATTTTTTGTGAGTATTTGCATCCATATGACCGATTAGATTTTTAATTATTTTTTTAATATTTATTATTTTTATTTTTTATTTTTTACTACTCGTTGGGGGTCTAGAAATCTAGAACCACTCTGTAAATCAAAGGAAAGAAATACCTAAATCTTGTATATTTTGTTTTCCCCCTTAAGAGCAACATATTGTAAGAGAAGTAAGTATTCACAAAACCATAATGAATGGACCTGTGGGGGAAATGAAGTCGTGAAAAGTCGAGGATTAAATATAAATATTAGGTCCCAGATCTATATTTTTTATATAAAACCATAATCTCTCTAGAGGGAACCATCTGTTCAAAACATATACGACAGATAGCACATAGATCTTTTAGTGAGATTAGCTGTACTGACTTAGCCCCCGGTTGTGTGTAATTTTGTCATTCAGGGTGAGCCATTGTTCCAGAGAGAGTGGTAGAATTGACTATATTGACTAGACCCCCGATTATGTGCAATGTTTAGTTCAAGGTAAACCATTGTGCCAGAAAAATATAATAGAGTAACAATTATTAGAGATGGAACATGATTTATACCTGATCCATAGAATGAAAAGAGGTTGCCCCGTTCGGATTCCCCGTCCGTCTGTAAGTGACTCCCAGATAATATATACGAAAAACCCTCTATAAACCAAATGAATCAGAAAGAGAAACATATATCAGAGAACCTGGTGAAGGTTTAAAAAATCTATACTACCCTAATTAATTGTATCTCTAAACGTATATGTAATGGACCTTCTATACAAAGGGCGAGTGAAAAAGAATCAGAAATCAGAACGCCCGAAATTATTTAAAAAAAAAAAAAAAAAAAAAAATTGCATATTATAATGGAACTATATTCTCATGATTCCATTTGTCATTTGAATTCGAGATATCCCAGTGGGCCTACCTATTCGAATCGCTTGATGCCAAAAATTGAATTTCCTGGTTAGATATTGCGAATTAAACGATAGAGAAATGTGTCCCATTCATAATATTAATTCCATGCATTATTTAAAACCCAAGTAACTCTTTCTATATATTGGATCTAGATTAGACAAAGAATATGTTTCCCATCCTAAAGTACAGAAACTAATGCTATGCCTGTGACACAGGCAGCGAAAGTAGAGAAAAGAAGTGTGCACCTTTTCTCGAAGACACGCTAGATTTCCGTTGATTATTCATGTAAGTAACATCCTGAATATTTACGAAGAGTACGTATTTCACGTGGCAAAGAAAAGGGCTTTGATAGGTCCCTAAAATGCGGAAAATAAACAAATACATAAAAAATTATGCTTAAAAAAAGACTTCAGAGTCTGTTATGAACAGAGTTATAAAATCTATCGGTTTTCTTCTCATTCTATATTGCTTACTTTTTAGCAATGCTGATGTGGTCCGAAGTGCGAGGCAATCCTGTCGTGTATGCGGGAACGGCCATTTTCAGCTCCTTTTTCGCTTTTTATGCTAAAAAGATCATGGTAATGGAAAGTGGAAAAAACCACCACCCATCGAAGCCCTATCTAGGTCATTGAAAGGAAAGAAGGACTATTCAGTTTAGTACATCGTCAATCATTCGCCATGTTGGAATGGAGGAATGAAAGCTTGAATGAGTGACAAATATAGGAGAGATCAGAGTTTTTTTCCATCTATTTATGAAGGAGCCTAACTAATATCCAAAACTACATATGAGAATCCATAATGTGATGTATTTTATGGTTCAAAGAGCTACACATAGTGCAGATAGCGAAAAATACAACATAGCATTGCTGTTATGTAAATGCTAATGTTTTTAACCAAAAAACGGTATTGCTTGAGACTGACTACTAGAAAATCCGTATTGTGGTGTATTTTATGATTCAATGTGTTGTACATGATGCAGATGGCGAAAAGTGCACATAGCATTACTATGTATGTAAATGCTAATATTTTTTTTACCCAAGACCTGAGTTTGATATTGTTGACGATAAAACGGTGTTGTTTAAGATTAGCTAATAGAGAATCCCACGCAGATATGGGTGATGTTTAGAAAAACAAAGTCCCACAGATTTAGTAATATTACTTCCATGCTGTTAATGAAGGGTTGTTCATGTGGACAGAGGAGTGCCGGAAAAGCAAGTGAAATAAGAAGCACATTTACATATAATTCCACCATTTCAAGACATCAAAGAGTCTAAAGAGTCCTAAATTTGTCACATTGGCTTGGCATATGTATCATCAATGATTAGATATACTGCAATACAGTAACAAGACATTTTTACTAATGCAATTTCTACTGGTTAAGACATCTCACAATAGATTAGAATTGATGGGACCTAGATGGAAAAGTTTTTTAAAGCTACATTTCTGCGACATATTTAGTGTCCTAAGATTCATATTGCGAACAGAGCACAATGCATTGTTATAAATCATATTAAGTGATTGTCCATCATAGATATCAAATAGAGATGTCACATAAAAAAGAGTGTATGTTTAAATCCGCATGTAACTTGCCTCATCTTTTTAGCTGATAAATCAATTTAATCCCTGATAATCATGATATTAATCCCTTAAAAACACATGTAGTTCTTTGTCATAATTGATACCCTGTTCCACCGCCCGAAGGCGTATTATCCATTGTGCTTCCATTCTTCTTAATGCGGAGGTGCGATCACCCCCCTCGGGTCATTGTAGGCCTGAGCTATCCCATGGAACCTGATATTTGAAATGGACATATTGGGATGATCTTTGTTGAAATGAACTGCCATTGGGTAGCTGCTGTCATTGTTCCGTATCGCCCTTACATGTTCTTGAATTCTCTCTTTTAATGCACGTATAGTGCTCCCGATGTAGATCAAATTACAGGGGCATTTCATGCAGTAAACAATATATTTGGACTCACAGTTAATGAAGTCCTTAATATAGTGTTTGGTAGAGGTGTTGTAGCAGAATTCTTTGATGCCATTAATAGCCAAAGGGCACATATTGCAATGCGCACATTTAAAAAAACCTTTTGGTTTTGTAGGTAACCAAGTGTTGGTACTAATTCTGACTGGTAAATAGCTAGTACAAAGAATGTCTCTAAGTGTCTTGCTTCTCCTGTGTATTATTCTGGGTTTCTTTGTCAAATGTTCTGACAGGGATTTATCTAATGTTAGAAGATGCCAATGTTTAGATATAACTTTGTAGATGGCATTACTTTCAACATGGAAATCCATGATCAGGCCAAGTTTGTTTCTGTTTGCTTTTTTCCCTTGTTTCTTTTTCTGTATTAGTAAATTATGTCTTGGTGTTTTCAAAATACGTTTTCTTGCCTGTTTTATCATATCCGGGGAATATCCCCTACATGTAAAACGTTCCTGCAGGTTGTCAAGTTCTTGAAAGAAAACCTCATCTTCACTGCAGTTCCTGCGTGTGCGGGTCATTTCACCTAAGGGTATCGCTTTGATTTGGGCTTTGGGATGGGCGCTCATTGCATGTAAGACAGAATTACATGCTGTCTTCTTCCTAAATAGTTTAGATAAAACTTTGGAGCCTTTTATATAGACCGTGATGTCTAAAAAATCCATTTCCTTGGAGTTGTAATTCGAGGTAAATTTCAAGTTATAACTATTGCTGTTTAGATAGTCAGTCAATGCTGTGAATTCCAACTTGCTACCTGCCCAAATAACAAAGATATCATCTATGTAGCGACCCCAATAGACAATATGTGTTGTTAAGTTAGAGGGGCCGTCTGTCCATAGATGTCTATTCTCAAATTTACCCATGTATAGATTCGCTACAGATGGTGAAAATTTAGAGCCCATCGCTACACCCATTGCTTGCTGGTACCATGTGCCTTGATGTAAAAACACGTTGTTTTCTAAGACGATACGTGTCATTTCAATAACCATCTCTGTATGTTTATAGAAAGTAGCATCTCTTTGATATAGAGTGTCAGTTAGAGCTTGTAGACCCTGCTCCCAGGGAATACTGGTATATAAGGCACATACATCTAATGTGGCAAAGGATAGTTCGTTTGTCCATTCTATGTCTTCCAACTTATTCAGAAGATCCCCAGTATCTCTAAGGTATGATGGAAGATTTAATACAAAAGGTTGCAAAAAAATATCGATATATTCTGAAAGATGCTCTGTGGGCGATCCGATACCCGAAACTATCGGTCTACCTGGAGGACATGTAGCTGACTTGTGAATTTTGGGCAGAGTATATATACATGGTGCTTTTGGTGATGGTATATGTAAATATCTAACCTCACCATCAGAAAGGAGACCCTGTTCCTGCCACTCCATGAGCTTAGATTTAATGAGGCTTGTGATTTTTTGTAATGGACTTGTAGGCAGTTTAGAATAAGCTTGCTGGTCCTGTAGCTGTCTATCTATTTCGTTTATATAGTCCTTATCTTGCATTAATACTATGTTTCCTCCCTTATCAGCTTCTTTCACAATTAGATCTGAGTTGGTGGACAATGCTTTGAGTGCCAAATGTTCTTGTTTTGTGAGATTGTACTTATAAGATGTATGTGTACTTCTAAGTTGGTCCTCTAAAGTGTGGAGATCCTCTGTCACTGCTCGATAGAATGCATCTATCATATTATCTGATTGAAGATTTGGAACAAAAACAGACTTTATTTTTAAGCCACTGTCAGTATTCAAATTTGATTCCACACCCAAATCTTCCATTATGTCAGATACAGAGATGGAGCTGTCATTCAACGTCAATAATACATGTAAGTTATGAACATCACTTATAGTCTTATTGCATGGTGGTACAGTTATGTTAATAGGTATAATAGGAGCCGGATTTTCTTCAAAGAATTTCTTTAATTTTACTCTCCTGATAAATTTGAATACGTCTACATGAATATTCACAAAGTCTGGTCTTGTAGTTGGACAAAAACCCAGGCCCTTGGTTAATACTCCTTCATCATTTTTCGTGAGCTCTAAGTTGGATAGATTTACAATGTTAACATTGGAAACAGCCACAGAGGTATCGCCGTTTAGTTCAGTGTGGAAGATCTGACTCAATTCCTTGCATTGCGAGACACTGACCTTGTGTTTGTTGCACCCTCCCTGCCACCTATTCCGCCTCCCACCCCTTCGGGTTTTTTTGAGGCGTCCCGATTGTAGGTGTTTCTGGAACCCTTGCGGAAACGGTTCATTTCCTCTAAAAAAGAGGACCTCGTGGGGTCAGAGTTGGCACCTGAAATGGAGGGTTCTAATTCTGTTGTAACACTATTCTCACTCTGGACACTAGAGAGATCTGACTCGCTAGTGGATGCTAGATTAGTTCGGTTGTTTATTTCTACATTTTTCTGTCTTGGCCTGGATTCATCGAATTTCTTTGCGAAAGTAAAAACTCTCCCATTTCTGTAGTCTATCTCATCGCGTTTAAACTTTCTCATTTTTTTGTCCTTAATGTATAATTGATATCCACTGAGGATTTCTTTCAATATTACGTAGTTTTTCTCAGTTGGTTCTGGCATATTCAAATTTTTTATTTCCAATTCGAGTTGTGCAATGTCACTCAATAACTTACTACGTTTCCGTTCAGCATGGCGAATTAAGACATCCATCATTTTATATGAGGAAGTTAGAATTAATTCCTCCCATTCTTTTAGGAGGTCCGGGTCTAAATCTTCAAATGAGGGAAATATTATGACCCGTAATCCTCGAGGTATTTGTCGGATGTCCAAATATCTTTTTAAGGTGGTGGCATCCCACCACCTGGACAATTCCTGTTTTTTTAGCCGTTCAAGTTTGATAAATTTCTGTCTTAGGCCTTCCTTTTGATTTATCTTCTGCTGTGTTATTGATGTATTCATAACTCCTGTGAATAGTTCTGAGAAGATTTTATCCCTCTCATCATCATAGTTGGCCATTACGCGAATGCACTTATGTTTTCAATTACAGTTTCCACGGGGCATGTGTAATAGATACTTAAAGGTAAGACTAGTGTTGATTTGCAATGCAAGGAAATGAGTGCTGACTACCACATGAACTTTACAATATCATAGGGCGGTAGTGGTGGTTTAAATGTAGCACATCAAATTCTCAAAAATAGTTTTGATATTGTTTATCTATCTACGGTATGTCGGTATATAGAGATTACGGTGCCCTTCAAGATAACAGAAGCATCCCACTACCACGGATGCCAGGTCAACGGGTATAAAATACCCGTTGTTTCAAAACATAAACAACAATTGTATCTCGGCACTCTGATATTTAACTAGAAATATTTTTTTAGGAAAGTCATAGAATTTAACTGAATGATCTATACTCAAAGTCCTGTAAACGTAATTGCTCAATCGGTATGTTATATTGAAAACAAAACAGCTATTCCAAATCGCTCAAGGGACAATAGAAGAGAACATCAAAAAGTGGATATTTTTCTTATATAATTTAATATTATTGAGTCCAATGTAAAATATTTGACAATTGGTAATAACTCCAAGTATAATACACCAAAATTGTCTGAAAAGTCAAAATAGAAACCATATATGTAAAATTCACATTGTGTACATAAATTAAAGATTGGTTAAGCACTACATATAAGAGCAATATTAACAGCCAAAATGAAGGTCCTAGTCCTAGGGCCTTCCTGGTATTGAAAGTTGATAAACAGCCGATGACAGCCGACACGTGTTTCGTTACATATGCGTAACTTTTTCAAGGCTGTAAACGAAAGTGAATGAGGATATGACACATCATATATTATTATTACTTCCATTTCAAAATTGGCCATTGCGAAAAAGAAAGAATTAAAAAACATGCAATGATGTTCTCTTATACAATTTAGAAAGAGGAATATGTTTATCAATTCGTGTCATAAAAGTGAGAATAACACGTACACAGAAAGCAGCTTTAGGAAAGCCATGATATCCCAGATAGTGACCTAAGAAGATAATAAGTCCAAAAAGTGATTTCTTGAGAAAGATGAAGACACGTGAAAAGACCACTTAAAAGAATCCAGTTAAAAAACCACCATGATGTGAAAGAAAGCTAGATCATGCTTCAAATCTCTGAGTTTATAAACAGTGTAAGTAAAAGCAAGAGCTTTAGAGGTACCTTGCTCTCTATTATTTTTGTAGATGTTTGTAGTAGGGAAAAATTTCCGATTGACCTTAGCACAATCTGTAGTTTTATAAAATCAGTTCTAAAGAACAGAAGAAAAGAATTTTTTGTGAGTATTTGCATCCATATGACCGATTAGATTTTTAATTATTTTTTTAATATTTATTATTTTTATTTTTTATTTTTTACTACTCGTTGGGGGTCTAGAAATCTAGAACCACTCTGTAAATCAAAGGAAAGAAATACCTAAATCTTGTATATTTTGTTTTCCCCTTAAGAGCAACATATTGTAAGAGAAGTAAGTATTCACAAAACCATAATGAATGGACCTGTGGGGGAAATGAAGTCGTGAAAAGTCGAGGATTAAATATAAATATTAGGTCCCAGATCTATATTTTTTATATAAAACCATAATCTCTCTAGAGGGAACCATCTGTTCAAAACATATACGACAGATAGCACATAGATCTTTTAGTGAGATTAGCTGTACTGACTTAGCCCCCGGTTGTGTGTAATTTTGTCATTCAGGGTGAGCCATTGTTCCAGAGAGAGTGGTAGAATTGACTATATTGACTAGACCCCCGATTATGTGCAATGTTTAGTTCAAGGTAAACCATTGTGCCAGAAAAATATAATAGAGTAACAATTAATAGAGATGGAACATGATTTATACCTGATCCATAGAATGAAAAGAGGTTGCCCCGTTCGGATTCCCCGTCCGTCTGTAAGTGACTCCCAGATAATATATACGAAAAACCCTCTATAAACCAAATGAATCAGAAAGAGAAACATATATCAGAGAACCTGGTGAAGGTTTAAAAAATCTATACTACCCTAATTAATTGTATCTCTAAACGTATATGTAATGGACCTTCTATACAAAGGGCGAGTGAAAAAGAATCAGAAATCAGAACGCCCGAAATTATTTAAAAAAAAAAAAAAAAAAAAAAAATTGCATATTATAATGGAACTATATTCTCATGATTCCATTTGTCATTTGAATTCGAGATATCCCAGTGGGCCTACCTATTCGAATCGCTTGATGCCAAAAATTGAATTTCCTGGTTAGATATTGCGAATTAAACGATAGAGAAATGTGTCCCATTCATAATATTAATTCCATGCATTATTTAAAACCCAAGTAACTCTTTCTATATATTGGATCTAGATTAGACAAAGAATATGTTTCCCATCCTAAAGTACAGAAACTAATGCTATGCCTGTGACACAGGCAGCGAAAGTAGAGAAAAGAAGTGTGCACCTTTTCTCGAAGACACGCTAGATTTCCGTTGATTATTCATGTAAGTAACATCCTGAATATTTACGAAGAGTACGTATTTCACGTGGCAAAGAAAAGGGCTTTGATAGGTCCCTAAAATGCGGAAAATAAACAAATACATAAAAAATTATGCTTAAAAAAAGACTTCAGAGTCTGTTATGAACAGAGTTATAAAATCTATCGGTTTTCTTCTCATTCTATATTGCTTACTTTTTAGCAATGCTGATGTGGTCCGAAGTGCGAGGCAATCCTGTCGTGTATGCGGGAACGGCCATTTTCAGCTCCTTTTTCGCTTTTATGCTAAAAAGATCATGGTAATGGAAAGTGGAAAAACCACCACCCATCGAAGCCCTATCTAGGTCATTGAAAGGAAAGAAGGACTATTCAGTTTAGTACATCGTCAATCATTCGCCATGTTGGAATGGAGGAATGAAAGCTTGAATGAGTGACAAATATAGGAGAGATCAGAGTTTTTTTCCATCTATTTATGAAGGAGCCTAACTAATATCCAAAACTACATATGAGAATCCATAATGTGATGTATTTTATGGTTCAAAGAGCTACACATAGTGCAGATAGCGAAAAATACAACATAGCATTGCTGTTATGTAAATGCTAATGTTTTTAACCAAAAAACGGTATTGCTTGAGACTGACTACTAGAAAATCCGTATTGTGGTGTATTTTATGATTCAATGTGTTGTACATGATGCAGATGGCGAAAAGTGCACATAGCATTACTATGTATGTAAATGCTAATATTTTTTTTACCCAAGACCTGAGTTTGATATTGTTGACGATAAAACGGTGTTGTTTAAGATTAGCTAATAGAGAATCCCACGCAGATATGGGTGATGTTTAGAAAAACAAAGTCCCACAGATTTAGTAATATTACTTCCATGCTGTTAATGAAGGGTTGTTCATGTGGACAGAGGAGTGCCGGAAAAGCAAGTGAAATAAGAAGCACATTTACATATAATTCCACCATTTCAAGACATCAAAGAGTCTAAAGAGTCCTAAATTTGTCACATTGGCTTGGCATATGTATCATCAATGATTAGATATACTGCAATACAGTAACAAGACATTTTTACTAATGCAATTTCTACTGGTTAAGACATCTCACAATAGATTAGAATTGATGGGACCTAGATGGAAAAGTTTTTTAAAGCTACATTTCTGCGACATATTTAGTGTCCTAAGATTCATATTGCGAACAGAGCACAATGCATTGTTATAAATCATATTAAGTGATTGTCCATCATAGATATCAAATAGAGATGTCACATAAAAAAGAGTGTATGTTTAAATCCGCATGTAACTTGCCTCATCTTTTTAGCTGATAAATCAATTTAATCCCTGATAATCATGATATTAATCCCTTAAAAACACATGTAGTTCTTTGTCATAATTGATACCCTGTTCCACCGCCCGAAGGCGTATTATCCATTGTGCTTCCATTCTTCTTAATGCGGAGGTGCGATCACCCCCCTCGGGTCATTGTAGGCCTGAGCTATCCCATGGAACCTGATATTTGAAATGGACATATTGGGATGATCTTTGTTGAAATGAACTGCCATTGGGTAGCTGCTGTCATTGTTCCGTATCGCCCTTACATGTTCTTGAATTCTCTCTTTTAATGCACGTATAGTGCTCCCGATGTAGATCAAATTACAGGGGCATTTCATGCAGTAAACAATATATTTGGACTCACAGTTAATGAAGTCCTTAATATAGTGTTCCAAAGTTTTATCTAAACTATTTAGGAAGAAGACAGCATGTAATTCTGTCTTACATGCAATGAGCGCCCATCCCAAAGCCCAAATCAAAGCGATACCCTTAGGTGAAATGACCCGCACACGCAGGAACTGCAGTGAAGATGAGGTTTTCTTTCAAGAACTTGACAACCTGCAGGAACGTTTTACATGTAGGGGATATTCCCCGGATATGATAAAACAGGCAAGAAAACGTATTTTGAAAACACCAAGACATAATTTACTAATACAGAAAAAGAAACAAGGGAAAAAAGCAAACAGAAACAAACTTGGCCTGATCATGGATTTCCATGTTGAAAGTAATGCCATCTACAAAGTTATATCTAAACATTGGCATCTTCTAACATTAGATAAATCCCTGTCAGAACATTTGACAAAGAAACCCAGAATAATACACAGGAGAAGCAAGACACTTAGAGACATTCTTTGTACTAGCTATTTACCAGTCAGAATTAGTACCAACACTTGGTTACCTACAAAACCAAAAGGTTTTTTTAAATGTGCGCATTGCAATATGTGCCCTTTGGCTATTAATGGCATCAAAGAATTCTGCTACAACACCTCTACCAAACACTATATTAAGGACTTCATTAACTGTGAGTCCAAATATATTGTTTACTGCATGAAATGCCCCTGTAATTTGATCTACATCGGGAGCACTATACGTGCATTAAAAGAGAGAATTCAAGAACATGTAAGGGCGATACGGAACAATGACAGCAGCTACCCAATGGCAGTTCATTTCAACAAAGATCATCCCAATATGTCCATTTCAAATATCAGGTTCCATGGGATAGCTCAGGCCTACAATGACCCGAGGGGGGTGATCGCACCTCCGCATTAAGAAGAATGGAAGCACAATGGATAATACGCCTTCGGGCGGTGGAACAGGGTATCAATTATGACAAAGAACTACATGTGTTTTTAAGGGATTAATATCATGATTATCAGGGATTAAATTGATTTATCAGCTAAAAAGATGAGGCAAGTTACATGCGGATTTAAACATACACTCTTTTTTATGTGACATCTCTATTTGATATCTATGATGGACAATCACTTAATATGATTTATAACAATGCATTGTGCTCTGTTCGCAATATGAATCTTAGGACACTAAATATGTCGCAGAAATGTAGCTTTAAAAAACTTTTCCATCTAGGTCCCATCAATTCTAATCTATTGTGAGATGTCTTAACCAGTAGAAATTGCATTAGTAAAAATGTCTTGTTACTGTATTGCAGTATATCTAATCATTGATGATACATATGCCAAGCCAATGTGACAAATTTAGGACTCTTTAGACTCTTTGATGTCTTGAAATGGTGGAATTATATGTAAATGTGCTTCTTATTTCACTTGCTTTTCCGGCACTCCTCTGTCCACATGAACAACCCTTCATTAACAGCATGGAAGTAATATTACTAAATCTGTGGGACTTTGTTTTTCTAAACATCACCCATATCTGCGTGGGATTCTCTATTAGCTAATCTTAAACAACACCGTTTTATCGTCAACAATATCAAACTCAGGTCTTGGGTAAAAAAAATATTAGCATTTACATACATAGTAATGCTATGTGCACTTTTCGCCATCTGCATCATGTACAACACATTGAATCATAAAATACACCACAATACGGATTTTCTAGTAGTCAGTCTCAAGCAATACCGTTTTTTGGTTAAAAACATTAGCATTTACATAACAGCAATGCTATGTTGTATTTTTCGCTATCTGCACTATGTGTAGCTCTTTGAACCATAAAATACATCACATTATGGATTCTCATATGTAGTTTTGGATATTAGTTAGGCTCCTTCATAAATAGATGGAAAAAAACTCTGATCTCTCCTATATTTGTCACTCATTCAAGCTTTCATTCCTCCATTCCAACATGGCGAATGATTGACGATGTACTAAACTGAATAGTCCTTCTTTCCTTTCAATGACCTAGATAGGGCTTCGATGGGTGGTGGTTTTTCCACTTTCCATTACCATGATCTTTTTAGCATAAAAAGCGAAAAAGGAGCTGAAAATGGCCGTTCCCGCATACACGACAGGATTGCCTCGCACTTCGGACCACATCAGCATTGCTAAAAAGTAAGCAATATAGAATGAGAAGAAAACCGATAGATTTTATAACTCTGTTCATAACAGACTCTGAAGTCTTTTTTTAAGCATAATTTTTTATGTATTTGTTTATTTTCCGCATTTTAGGGACCTATCAAAGCCCTTTTCTTTGCCACGTGAAATACGTACTCTTCGTAAATATTCAGGATGTTACTTACATGAATAATCAACGGAAATCTAGCGTGTCTTCGAGAAAAGGTGCACACTTCTTTTCTCTACTTTCGCTGCCTGTGTCACAGGCATAGCATTAGTTTCTGTACTTTAGGATGGGAAACATATTCTTTGTCTAATCTAGATCCAATATATAGAAAGAGTTACTTGGGTTTTAAATAATGCATGGAATTAATATTATGAATGGGACACATTTCTCTATCGTTTAATTCGCAATATCTAACCAGGAAATTCAATTTTTGGCATCAAGCGATTCGAATAGGTAGGCCCACTGGGATATCTCGAATTCAAATGACAAATGGAATCATGAGAATATAGTTCCATTATAATATGCAATTTTTTTTTTTTTTTTTTTTTTTTTTTTAAATAATTTCGGGCGTTCTGATTTCTGATTCTTTTTCACTCGCCCTTTGTATAGAAGGTCCATTACATATACTTTTAGAGATACAATTAATTAGGGTAGTATAGATTTTTTAAACCTTCACCAGGTTCTCTGATATATGTTTCTCTTTCTGATTCATTTGGTTTATAGAGGGTTTTTCGTATATATTATCTGGGAGTCACTTACAGACGGACGGGGAATCCGAACGGGGCAACCTCTTTTCATTCTATGGATCAGGTATAAATCATGTTCCATCTCTATTAATTGTTACTCTATTATATTTTTCTGGCACAATGGTTTACCTTGAACTAAACATTGCACATAATCGGGGGTCTAGTCAATATAGTCAATTCTACCACTCTCTCTGGAACAATGGCTCACCCTGAATGACAAAATTACACACAACCGGGGGCTAAGTCAGTACAGCTAATCTCACTAAAAGATCTATGTGCTATCTGTCGTATATGTTTTGAACAGATGGTTCCCTCTAGAGAGATTATGGTTTTATATAAAAAATATAGATCTGGGACCTAATATTTATATTTAATCCTCGACTTTTCACGACTTCATTTCCCCCACAGGTCCATTCATTATGGTTTTGTGAATACTTACTTCTCTTACAATATGTTGCTCTTAAGGGGAAAACAAAATATACAAGATTTAGGTATTTCTTTCCTTTGATTTACAGAGTGGTTCTAGATTTCTAGACCCCCAACGAGTAGTAAAAAATAAAAAATAAAAATAATAAATATTAAAAAAATAATTAAAAATCTAATCGGTCATATGGATGCAAATACTCACAAAAAATTCTTTTCTTCTGTTCTTTAGAACTGATTTTATAAAACTACAGATTGTGCTAAGGTCAATCGGAAATTTTTCCCTACTACAAACATCTACAAAAATAATAGAGAGCAAGGTACCTCTAAAGCTCTTGCTTTTACTTACACTGTTTATAAACTCAGAGATTTGAAGCATGATCTAGCTTTCTTTCACATCATGGTGGTTTTTTAACTGGATTCTTTTAAGTGGTCTTTTCACGTGTCTTCATCTTTCTCAAGAAATCACTTTTTGGACTTATTATCTTCTTAGGTCACTATCTGGGATATCATGGCTTTCCTAAAGCTGCTTTCTGTGTACGTGTTATTCTCACTTTTATGACACGAATTGATAAACATATTCCTCTTTCTAAATTGTATAAGAGAACATCATTGCATGTTTTTTAATTCTTTCTTTTTCGCAATGGCCAATTTTGAAATGGAAGTAATAATAATATATGATGTGTCATATCCTCATTCACTTTCGTTTACAGCCTTGAAAAAGTTACGCATATGTAACGAAACACGTGTCGGCTGTCATCGGCTGTTTATCAACTTTCAATACCAGGAAGGCCCTAGGACTAGGACCTTCATTTTGGCTGTTAATATTGCTCTTATATGTAGTGCTTAACCAATCTTTAATTTATGTACACAATGTGAATTTTACATATATGGTTTCTATTTTGACTTTTCAGACAATTTTGGTGTATTATACTTGGAGTTATTACCAATTGTCAAATATTTTACATTGGACTCAATAATATTAAATTATATAAGAAAAATATCCACTTTTTGATGTTCTCTTCTATTGTCCCTTGAGCGATTTGGAATAGCTGTTTTGTTTTCAATATAACATACCGATTGAGCAATTACGTTTACAGGACTTTGAGTATAGATCATTCAGTTAAATTCTATGACTTTCCTAAAAAAAATATTTCTAGTTAAATATCAGAGTGCCGAGATACAATTGTTGTTTATGTTTTGAAACAACGGGTATTTTATACCCGTTGACCTGGCATCCGTGGTAGTGGGATGCTTCTGTTATCTTGAAGGGCACCGTAATCTCTATATACCGACATACCGTAGATAGATAAACAATATCAAAACTATTTTTGAGAATTTGATGTGCTACATTTAAACCACCACTACCGCCCTATGATATTGTAAAGTTCATGTGGTAGTCAGCACTCATTTCCTTGCATTGCAAATCAACACTAGTCTTACCTTTAAGTATCTATTACACATGCCCCGTGGAAACTGTAATTGAAAACATAAGTGCATTCGCGTAATGGCCAACTATGATGATGAGAGGGATAAAATCTTCTCAGAACTATTCACAGGAGTTATGAATACATCAATAACACAGCAGAAGATAAATCAAAAGGAAGGCCTAAGACAGAAATTTATCAAACTTGAACGGCTAAAAAAACAGGAATTGTCCAGGTGGTGGGATGCCACCACCTTAAAAGATATTTGGACATCCGACAAATACCTCGAGGATTACGGGTCATAATATTTCCCTCATTTGAAGATTTAGACCCGGACCTCCTAAAAGAATGGGAGGAATTAATTCTAACTTCCTCATATAAAATGATGGATGTCTTAATTCGCCATGCTGAACGGAAACGTAGTAAGTTATTGAGTGACATTGCACAACTCGAATTGGAAATAAAAAATTTGAATATGCCAGAACCAACTGAGAAAAACTACGTAATATTGAAAGAAATCCTCAGTGGATATCAATTATACATTAAGGACAAAAAAATGAGAAAGTTTAAACGCGATGAGATAGACTACAGAAATGGGAGAGTTTTTACTTTCGCAAAGAAATTCGATGAATCCAGGCCAAGACAGAAAAATGTAGAAATAAACAACCGAACTAATCTAGCATCCACTAGCGAGTCAGATCTCTCTAGTGTCCAGAGTGAGAATAGTGTTACAACAGAATTAGAACCCTCCATTTCAGGTGCCAACTCTGACCCCACGAGGTCCTCTTTTTTAGAGGAAATGAACCGTTTCCGCAAGGGTTCCAGAAACACCTACAATCGGGACGCCTCAAAAAAACCCGAAGGGGTGGGAGGCGGAATAGGTGGCAGGGAGGGTGCAACAAACACAAGGTCAGTGTCTCGCAATGCAAGGAATTGAGTCAGATCTTCCACACTGAACTAAACGGCGATACCTCTGTGGCTGTTTCCAATGTTAACATTGTAAATCTATCCAACTTAGAGCTCACGAAAAATGATGAAGGAGTATTAACCAAGGGCCTGGGTTTTTGTCCAACTACAAGACCAGACTTTGTGAATATTCATGTAGACGTATTCAAATTTATCAGGAGAGTAAAATTAAAGAAATTCTTTGAAGAAAATCCGGCTCCTATTATACCTATTAACATAACTGTACCACCATGCAATAAGACTATAAGTGATGTTCATAACTTACATGTATTATTGACGTTGAATGACAGCTCCATCTCTGTATCTGACATAATGGAAGATTTGGGTGTGGAATCAAATTTGAATACTGACAGTGGCTTAAAAATAAAGTCTGTTTTTGTTCCAAATCTTCAATCAGATAATATGATAGATGCATTCTATCGAGCAGTGACAGAGGATCTCCACACTTTAGAGGACCAACTTAGAAGTACACATACATCTTATAAGTACAATCTCACAAAACAAGAACATTTGGCACTCAAAGCATTGTCCACCAACTCAGATCTAATTGTGAAAGAAGCTGATAAGGGAGGAAACATAGTATTAATGCAAGATAAGGACTATATAAACGAAATAGATAGACAGCTACAGGACCAGCAAGCTTATTCTAAACTGCCTACAAGTCCATTACAAAAAATCACAAGCCTCATTAAATCTAAGCTCATGGAGTGGCAGGAACAGGGTCTCCTTTCTGATGGTGAGGTTAGATATTTACATATACCATCACCAAAAGCACCATGTATATATACTCTGCCCAAAATTCACAAGTCAGCTACATGTCCTCCAGGTAGACCGATAGTTTCGGGTATCGGATCGCCCACAGAGCATCTTTCAGAATATATCGATATTTTTTTGCAACCTTTTGTATTAAATCTTCCATCATACCTTAGAGATACTGGGGATCTTCTGAATAAGTTGGAAGACATAGAATGGACAAACGAACTATCCTTTGCCACATTAGATGTATGTGCCTTATATACCAGTATTCCCTGGGAGCAGGGTCTACAAGCTCTAACTGACACTCTATATCAAAGAGATGCTACTTTCTATAAACATACAGAGATGGTTATTGAAATGACACGTATCGTCTTAGAAAACAACGTGTTTTTACATCAAGGCACATGGTACCAGCAAGCAATGGGTGTAGCGATGGGCTCTAAATTTTCACCATCTGTAGCGAATCTATACATGGGTAAATTTGAGAATAGACATCTATGGACAGACGGCCCCTCTAACTTAACAACACATATTGTCTATTGGGGTCGCTACATAGATGATATCTTTGTTATTTGGGCAGGTAGCAAGTTGGAATTCACAGCATTGACTGACTATCTAAACAGCAATAGTTATAACTTGAAATTTACCTCGAATTACAACTCCAAGGAAATGGATTTTTTAGACATCACGGTCTATATAAAAGGCTCCAAAGTTTTATCTAAACTATTTAGGAAGAAGACAGCATGTAATTCTGTCTTACATGCAATGAGCGCCCATCCCAAAGCCCAAATCAAAGCGATACCCTTAGGTGAAATGACCCGCACACGCAGGAACTGCAGTGAAGATGAGGTTTTCTTTCAAGAACTTGACAACCTGCAGGAACGTTTTACATGTAGGGGATATTCCCCGGATATGATAAAACAGGCAAGAAAACGTATTTTGAAAACACCAAGACATAATTTACTAATACAGAAAAAGAAACAAGGGAAAAAAGCAAACAGAAACAAACTTGGCCTGATCATGGATTTCCATGTTGAAAGTAATGCCATCTACAAAGTTATATCTAAACATTGGCATCTTCTAACATTAGATAAATCCCTGTCAGAACATTTGACAAAGAAACCCAGAATAATACACAGGAGAAGCAAGACACTTAGAGACATTCTTTGTACTAGCTATTTACCAGTCAGAATTAGTACCAACACTTGGTTACCTACAAAACCAAAAGGTTTTTTTAAATGTGCGCATTGCAATATGTGCCCTTTGGCTATTAATGGCATCAAAGAATTCTGCTACAACACCTCTACCAAACACTATATTAAGGACTTCATTAACTGTGAGTCCAAATATATTGTTTACTGCATGAAATGCCCCTGTAATTTGATCTACATCGGGAGCACTATACGTGCATTAAAAGAGAGAATTCAAGAACATGTAAGGGCGATACGGAACAATGACAGCAGCTACCCAATGGCAGTTCATTTCAACAAAGATCATCCCAATATGTCCATTTCAAATATCAGGTTCCATGGGATAGCTCAGGCCTACAATGACCCGAGGGGGGTGATCGCACCTCCGCATTAAGAAGAATGGAAGCACAATGGATAATACGCCTTCGGGCGGTGGAACAGGGTATCAATTATGACAAAGAACTACATGTGTTTTTAAGGGATTAATATCATGATTATCAGGGATTAAATTGATTTATCAGCTAAAAAGATGAGGCAAGTTACATGCGGATTTAAACATACACTCTTTTTTATGTGACATCTCTATTTGATATCTATGATGGACAATCACTTAATATGATTTATAACAATGCATTGTGCTCTGTTCGCAATATGAATCTTAGGACACTAAATATGTCGCAGAAATGTAGCTTTAAAAAACTTTTCCATCTAGGTCCCATCAATTCTAATCTATTGTGAGATGTCTTAACCAGTAGAAATTGCATTAGTAAAAATGTCTTGTTACTGTATTGCAGTATATCTAATCATTGATGATACATATGCCAAGCCAATGTGACAAATTTAGGACTCTTTAGACTCTTTGATGTCTTGAAATGGTGGAATTATATGTAAATGTGCTTCTTATTTCACTTGCTTTTCCGGCACTCCTCTGTCCACATGAACAACCCTTCATTAACAGCATGGAAGTAATATTACTAAATCTGTGGGACTTTGTTTTTCTAAACATCACCCATATCTGCGTGGGATTCTCTATTAGCTAATCTTAAACAACACCGTTTTATCGTCAACAATATCAAACTCAGGTCTTGGGTAAAAAAAATATTAGCATTTACATACATAGTAATGCTATGTGCACTTTTCGCCATCTGCATCATGTACAACACATTGAATCATAAAATACACCACAATACGGATTTTCTAGTAGTCAGTCTCAAGCAATACCGTTTTTTGGTTAAAAACATTAGCATTTACATAACAGCAATGCTATGTTGTATTTTTCGCTATCTGCACTATGTGTAGCTCTTTGAACCATAAAATACATCACATTATGGATTCTCATATGTAGTTTTGGATATTAGTTAGGCTCCTTCATAAATAGATGGAAAAAAACTCTGATCTCTCCTATATTTGTCACTCATTCAAGCTTTCATTCCTCCATTCCAACATGGCGAATGATTGACGATGTACTAAACTGAATAGTCCTTCTTTCCTTTCAATGACCTAGATAGGGCTTCGATGGGTGGTGGTTTTTTCCACTTTCCATTACCATGATCTTTTTAGCATAAAAAGCGAAAAAGGAGCTGAAAATGGCCGTTCCCGCATACACGACAGGATTGCCTCGCACTTCGGACCACATCAGCATTGCTAAAAAGTAAGCAATATAGAATGAGAAGAAAACCGATAGATTTTATAACTCTGTTCATAACAGACTCTGAAGTCTTTTTTTAAGCATAATTTTTTATGTATTTGTTTATTTTCCGCATTTTAGGGACCTATCAAAGCCCTTTTCTTTGCCACGTGAAATACGTACTCTTCGTAAATATTCAGGATGTTACTTACATGAATAATCAACGGAAATCTAGCGTGTCTTCGAGAAAAGGTGCACACTTCTTTTCTCTACTTTCGCTGCCTGTGTCACAGGCATAGCATTAGTTTCTGTACTTTAGGATGGGAAACATATTCTTTGTCTAATCTAGATCCAATATATAGAAAGAGTTACTTGGGTTTTAAATAATGCATGGAATTAATATTATGAATGGGACACATTTCTCTATCGTTTAATTCGCAATATCTAACCAGGAAATTCAATTTTTGGCATCAAGCGATTCGAATAGGTAGGCCCACTGGGATATCTCGAATTCAAATGACAAATGGAATCATGAGAATATAGTTCCATTATAATATGCAATTTTTTTTTTTTTTTTTTTTTTTAAATAATTTCGGGCGTTCTGATTTCTGATTCTTTTTCACTCGCCCTTTGTATAGAAGGTCCATTACATATACGTTTAGAGATACAATTAATTAGGGTAGTATAGATTTTTTAAACCTTCACCAGGTTCTCTGATATATGTTTCTCTTTCTGATTCATTTGGTTTATAGAGGGTTTTTCGTATATATTATCTGGGAGTCACTTACAGACGGACGGGGAATCCGAACGGGGCAACCTCTTTTCATTCTATGGATCAGGTATAAATCATGTTCCATCTCTATTAATTGTTACTCTATTATATTTTTCTGGCACAATGGTTTACCTTGAACTAAACATTGCACATAATCGGGGGTCTAGTCAATATAGTCAATTCTACCACTCTCTCTGGAACAATGGCTCACCCTGAATGACAAAATTACACACAACCGGGGGCTAAGTCAGTACAGCTAATCTCACTAAAAGATCTATGTGCTATCTGTCGTATATGTTTTGAACAGATGGTTCCCTCTAGAGAGATTATGGTTTTATATAAAAAATATAGATCTGGGACCTAATATTTATATTTAATCCTCGACTTTTCACGACTTCATTTCCCCCACAGGTCCATTCATTATGGTTTTGTGAATACTTACTTCTCTTACAATATGTTGCTCTTAAGGGGGAAAACAAAATATACAAGATTTAGGTATTTCTTTCCTTTGATTTACAGAGTGGTTCTAGATTTCTAGACCCCCAACGAGTAGTAAAAAATAAAAAATAAAAATAATAAATATTAAAAAAATAATTAAAAATCTAATCGGTCATATGGATGCAAATACTCACAAAAAATTCTTTTCTTCTGTTCTTTAGAACTGATTTTATAAAACTACAGATTGTGCTAAGGTCAATCGGAAATTTTTCCCTACTACAAACATCTACAAAAATAATAGAGAGCAAGGTACCTCTAAAGCTCTTGCTTTTACTTACACTGTTTATAAACTCAGAGATTTGAAGCATGATCTAGCTTTCTTTCACATCATGGTGGTTTTTTAACTGGATTCTTTTAAGTGGTCTTTTCACGTGTCTTCATCTTTCTCAAGAAATCACTTTTTGGACTTATTATCTTCTTAGGTCACTATCTGGGATATCATGGCTTTCCTAAAGCTGCTTTCTGTGTACGTGTTATTCTCACTTTTATGACACGAATTGATAAACATATTCCTCTTTCTAAATTGTATAAGAGAACATCATTGCATGTTTTTTAATTCTTTCTTTTTCGCAATGGCCAATTTTGAAATGGAAGTAATAATAATATATGATGTGTCATATCCTCATTCACTTTCGTTTACAGCCTTGAAAAAGTTACGCATATGTAACGAAACACGTGTCGGCTGTCATCGGCTGTTTATCAACTTTCAATACCAGGAAGGCCCTAGGACTAGGACCTTCATTTTGGCTGTTAATATTGCTCTTATATGTAGTGCTTAACCAATCTTTAATTTATGTACACAATGTGAATTTTACATATATGGTTTCTATTTTGACTTTTCAGACAATTTTGGTGTATTATACTTGGAGTTATTACCAATTGTCAAATATTTTACATTGGACTCAATAATATTAAATTATATAAGAAAAATATCCACTTTTTGATGTTCTCTTCTATTGTCCCTTGAGCGATTTGGAATAGCTGTTTTGTTTTCAATATAACATACCGATTGAGCAATTACGTTTACAGGACTTTGAGTATAGATCATTCAGTTAAATTCTATGACTTTCCTAAAAAAAATATTTCTAGTTAAATATCAGAGTGCCGAGATACAATTGTTGTTTATGCCAGAAATAACACTATTCTACATGCCATACAAGCCTCTTGGAGAGCCCTCGAAACTAAGATCAGAGAAGTGGGGACTGATGTCGCTCTCCTGCACAAACATCTGCGCAATACTGTGGACAGAGTCTTATCTGCCGAAGGCCATATTTTGGAACTTGAGGACACAGTTAATGAACTTAAATCCTCTGTGTAGGAAAGTGCTCCTTTTTGCATGGTTACCCCCCACAACCCCCCACTCTTTTTGCCTGATATCTGATGCACTGGGTCCCTGCCAATCTAGTTCTCAGTGCCTGTGTTCTTTCCCAAAACTGTACCTTTGTTTCCACAATTAACACATCTCTGGCCCATCTGTAAGTCCCTTGTAAAAGGTACCAGTCGTACCAAGGGCCTTGTGACCAGAGAGGGTCTCGAAGGGCTGCAGTATGTATTGTGCAACCCTCAGAGACCCCTCATCAAACACACACACTAACATTGCAGACTGTGTTTTGGTGCACACAAAACCTAAGAGTCGACATGGGACACATCCCACAACCACTGCCTGTGGCAGAGGGAAGTCATCCCATTAGCAGGCCTCACAGCCCTAAGGCAGGGTGCACTATACAATATATACTCGTTTGGTCCAGAAACAATAGAAGGCCTGTAGAACAAGTTACTTGCCTTTGGTAACGATATATCTGTAAGAGACATATATTAGTCATAGATTCCACCTTAGAATTACCCCCAGGCGTCAGACTGGATCAGGAGAAATTTTTTCGTAGCAGTACCCGTGCGCGTCGATAGGTGGTGTTGGTCGACTCCGCGTTCGTCGTCTGTGTCGTGGTCGCCGGGATGACGTCGCGGTATCTACTTAGACGCCGCCCTTGCGCGCTGACGTCAGTTCTTTACACGACATTCCACGCCAGAAGCGCAGAACCATGCAAGACACTGACCACTGGTGCACAAAACTAGGGCCCTGAAAGGAGGTCCTTAACCCTAGAAGTCAGTTCGCAGATCGGGGAGGATGGGTGGGGCGGTAAGGAATCTATAACTAATATATGTCTCTTACAGATATAGCGTTACCGAAGGTAAGTAACTTGTTCATCTGAAAGACACTATTAGTTATAGATTCCTTACCTTAGAATAGATACCCCAGCAATACCAACCCTGGAGGAGGGTCTGCGAACCAAGTTCACACCAGGAAGTCCTGGAGAACAGAACGGCCAAAGAAGCCGTCCCTCCGGACTTGAGAGTCCAGGCAGTAGTGTTTGGTGAACGTGTGCAGAGATGCCCACGTGGCCGCCTGGCAGATATGAAGAGGAACTCCACGTCCCAAAGCAGTAGTGGCTGCCGTCGTCCTGGTGGAATGGGCGCGCAATCCTACTGGAGGCTCCTTCTTTGCCAAATAGTAACAAATTTTAATGCAAAGAACGACCCACCGAGAGATGGTCCGTTTTTGCCCGGCCCGACCTTTTTTGTCTTGTGCAATCCAAAGAGAAAGATAGCGCACGTTTTGGGTCCAGACGGTGGAGCCTCTATTCCTCTTTTGAAGGATGCGGAGGCGGCAAGAAGGTGGGCAAAGTGATGGTTTGACCAATGTGGAAAGAAGTAACCACTTTGGGAAGGAAAGAAGGTCTGGTTCTTAGGATAACCTTGTCCGGATGAACAGCAAGAAAAGGAGGCTTAGAGGGCAGAGCCTGAAGCTCACTCACCCTGCGAGCAGAAGTGATGGCCACTAGGAAAGCAGTCTTCAAAGTCTGAGAGGACAGTTATGTAGTGGCTCGAAAGGAGCGCACATAAGGTATGTCGGAACTAAATTCAAGTCCCACTGAGGCATTACGAAAGGAATAGGAGGAAAGAGGTGAGTAATGCCCTTAAGGAATCTATTAACAATGGGGGACTTGAAAAGAGAAGGCTCATCAGGCAGCCGAAGAAAGGCTGAGATGGCTGAAAGATACCCCTTAAGTGTGCCCAGAGCAGAGCCCTGCTGGGCCAAACAAAGGAGGAACAAAAGAACTTCAGAACGAGGGGCAGAGAGGGGATCCACAGCCTTTGCTGTGCACCATGCCACAAATTTGTTCCATCTACAGGCGTATACCATCTTAGTGGAGGGACGCCTGGCTGCCAAGATAACATTTCAGACTTCGGGGGGGGAAGGTCAAAAGCCGTCAACTGTCGCCGCTCAATCTCCACGCAAGGAGGTGGAGGCTTGACAGGTTCGGGTGGAGGACCGTCCCCTGCTGCTGCGATCCTCCTGAAGAGGCAGTCAGATCGGAGGATCGATGGCCAGATTTAACAGCTTGGGATACCAGACTCTTCGTGCCCAATCCGAAGCAACAAGAATGACTTGGGCCCGGACGCGCTTGATCTTCTTCAGCACTCTGGGCAGAAGTGGTTTAGGTGGAAAGGCGTATAGAAGACCGCAACTCCACTCGCGACGAAAAGCGTCGCCGAGCGAGTGCCGCCTTGGCAATTCCAATGCGCAAAACTGATGACATTGCGCGTTCTCTTCGGTGGCGAATAGATCTAACCAAGGCTCTCCCCACCGCTGAAAGAGACCTTGCACCACCTCCGAGTGAAGACGCCATTTGTGATCCATCATGCACCTGCGGCTGAGTTCGTCCACCCTGGCGTTCAATGAACCTGCCAGGTGTTGAACCACCAGGAATATACCCTGATGTTCCAGCCATGTCCAGAGGCGAAGGGCCTCTTGACATAGGGTCCACGACCCCACCCCGCCCTGTTTGTTGCAGTACCACATGGCGGTGGTGTTGTCCGTGAACACCTGCACTACTCTTCCCCGGACAGAAGGAAGGAATGCCTTCAGTGCAAGACTAATCGCCCGGAGCTCCAGAAGGTTGATGTGGAGCCCGGACTCCACCGGAGACCAGAGGCCTCTGATCTCTGCCTCTCCCATGTGGCCGCCCCATCCCAGAAGTGATACATCTGTCACCAGTGTGAACTCCGGTTGGGCAAGGGAGAGGGATCTGCCGTTGACCCAATCCTGGTTCGTTAGCCACCACTGCAGTTGGTGTGCAGGGCCCTCCGAGATCTGGACGCAATCGGAAAGATTCCCCTGATGCTGTGCCCACTGGAACTTCTGGTCCCACTGCAGAGCCCGCATATGCCCCCCGGGATGATCCACCAGCAGGATGCAGGAGGCCATGAGGCCCAGCAGCCTCAGGGTCATTCTCACCGAAACTCGGGATAGAGGCTGAAAGATCGAAATCATAGCCCGAATATCCCGGACTCGCTGCTCGGGGGGATAGGCCCGAAACTGCGTCGTGTCCAGGACCGCTCCGATGAAGAGGAGCTTCTGAGAGGGACTAAGGTGTGACTTCGGCACGTTGATAGAGAACCCCAGCGAATGCAGGAGGTCCGCCGTAGTCTGGAGGTGGGAGACGACAGCCTGGGGCTAGCCCGCCTTCAACAGCCAGTCGCCGGGATAGGGGAAGACTGGAACCCCTGATCTGCGCAGATGAGCTGCGACCACCGCCATCACTTTCGTGAACACCTGAGGGGCGCTGGTAAGGCCAAAGGGGAGCACGGTGAACTGAAAATGCTCGTGGCCTACCGTGAACCGTAGGTAACGCCTGTGAGCTGGCAGGACAGGGATGTGGAAATAGGCGTCCTGCAAGTCCAACGCTACCATCCAGTCTCCAGGGTCGAGAGCAGACAGGACCTGTGCCAGAGTGAACATCTTGAACTTCTCCTTCCGGAAGAAGCGGTTGACGTTCCTTAGATCCAAGATAGGACGCAGGCCCTTGTCCTTCTTGGGCACCAGAAAGTAGTGGGAATAACAGCCACAACCTACTACTGGGGTAGGAACGCGCTCGATGGCTCCCTTGGCCAAGAGAGGCGTAACTTCCTGTTGGAAAAGGGCCAGGTGATCCTCCGACATGCGATGCTATTGAGATGGCATGGATGGAGGGGTTAGTCTCGAAGTGGAGGGAGTAGCCCCTTCGGACTATCTGCAAAACCCACCTGTCCGACGTGATGTTTTGCCAGTGGGGGAGGTGATGGCGAATCCTGCCGCCCACAGGCGATTGATGGGCCTGAAAGGCCGGACTAGGAGGGTTTGGAGGCTGCTGCAGAGGGGGCACTGGTGGACTGGCCCGCCCGCTGGCCCCCTGACCGACGGTGGTGGGAACCACGACCCCGGCCGCGCAGAGGCTGGACAGTTTGCGCAGGCCTGTGGCTCGGGGCGGAACGTGGCGGGGCACCCCTTCCGTAGCTACAAAAGGGGCGAAAAGCAGACTGCGCTGGGCGGGAGGTGGAAGTGAGGCCTAAGGATCTGGCCGTAGCCCTAGAATCCTTAAAGCACGCTGTCTGCCTTGTCACCAAACAGGCGACGGCCATCAAAGGCCATGTCCAAAAGTGTTGCATGGACATCACCCGAGAAACCAGTGGACCTCAACCAGGCGTAGCGTCTCAGTGCTACCGACGTAGAAGGTAAATGCTACTTACCAGTATGCATCTGTTCTTGGCATGTAGAGCTGCAGAGTCGTACACTGTGCATGAGATCGCCATCTGGTGTTGGGCTCGGATGCTTGCACTTTGTTGTTGTCTTGGAAGAGTCTTTTGTAGTCACGAGATAGGTGACTCCTCCTTTGGACGATAGTGCGCATGGGCATCGACTCCATGGTTAGATTGTTTTTCGCCATGATGGGAAAAGATGGAGTCAGTAAGAAGAAAAAGATGTCCATGTGAATATATCTAATTAAGATTATACTGGAACGGATACAGGTTCCGGGGAGGTGGGTGGGCGTGTACGACTCTGCAGCTCTACATGCCAAGAACAGATGCATACTGGTAAGTAGCATTTACCGTTCGAGGCATATGAGCTGCAGATCGTACACTGTGCATAGACTGTATAGCAGTGTCTCCCCTAGCGGTGGTCACCTGTATCAGTTGCAGTAGTCTGAAAAAGTGTTTTAAGAACAGCTTGGCCCACAGCAGCTTGCTGCTTTGCGTGTACATCAACACAGTAGTGTTTGGTAAAGGTATGTGGCGTAGACCATGTTGCTGCCTTACATATGTCATTTAGGGGATGTTCCCTAAAAATGCCATAGAAGCCCCTAGTTTACGTGTGGAATGTGCCCTAGGGGAATTATTAAGGTGCGTTTAGCCTTTTGGTAGCAAATTTGAATGCATTTGACTATCCATCTAGCAATGCCAGCCTTTGAGATGGGATTACCTTTATGTGGTGGGGAGAAAGCTACAAATAATTGTTTTGTCTTTCTGAAAGGTTTGGTCCTGTCAATGTAGTAAAGTAGGGCTCTTCTGACATCTAGTGTGTGTAGAGCTCTTTCTGCTACAGAGTCTGGGTCTTGGAAAAAGACGGGTAACTCTATTGATTGGTTAAGGTGAAAAGCAGAAATTACTTTAGGTAGGAATTTGGGGTTTGGTCTGAGAACTACTTTATTACGATGGATTTGTAAAAAGGTTCTTGTATGGTTAAAGCCTGAATCTCACTCACTCTTCTGAGAGAGGTTATTGCAATTAGGAAGGCTACTTTCCATGTAAGAAATTGTAACTCACATTTGTGCAGAGGTTCAAATGGGGGACCCATGAGCCTGGTGAGGACAATATTTAGATTCCATGCTGGAGAGGGTGGCAATCTAGGGGGAATGATTCTTTTAAGGCCTTCCATAAAGGCTTTAATTGCAGGTACTCGAAACAGTGACAAATGCTGTCTGTTTTGTAAGTATGCGGCTAGAGCGGCAAGATGTAATCTTATGGATGAGTATGCTAGGTTACATGTTTGCAGATGCAGCAAGTAACAGATAATGTTTTGTATGGAGGCATCTAGTGGGTTGATATTGTTGTTATTGCAATAAATAGCAAACCTTTTCCATTTTGCTGCATAACAAGCCCTGGTAGTGGGACGTCTGGCTTCTTTAATGACCTGCATACACTCAGGTGGAAGGTTAAGGTAACCGAACTCTAGGACTTCAGGAGCCATATTGCCAGATTCAGTTGACCTGGATCGGGGTGTCTGATCTCTCCATGGTTCTGAGTTAAGAGGTGTGGAGAGAGGTGCAGTTTGTGGTGTGGAACTACTGAGAGTTCGAGAAGTGTTGTGAACCATGGTTGTCTTGCCCATGTGGGAGCAACTAGGATCATTGTTAGAGACTGTTGTCTGAGTTTGCGTACTACTAGGGGAATGAGTGGGAGAGGCGGAAAAGCGTATGCAAATCTGCCTGACCAGTTCATCCATATTGCATTGCCCTTGGACGACGGGTGTGGGAACCTGGCGGCGAAGGTTGGGCATTTTGTGTTTTCTTGTGTGGCGAACAGGTCTATTTGTGGATGGCCCCACATTTGGAAAAAGGTTGTAGAACTTGCGGATGCAGTTCCCATTCGTGAATCTGTTGTGTCTGTCGACTTAACAGATCCGCAATGTGATTGTGAACTCCTGGAAGGTGTTCTGCAAGGAGGTAAATGTTTTGAGGAATGGCCCATCTCCATATGGCTTGCGCCAGGCGAGACAGCTGTAGAGAGTGTGTCCCCCCTGTTTTTGTACATAGTACATTGCTGTCATGTTGTCTGTTTTGACTAAGACAGTCTTGTGAGTAAGATGCGGTTGGAATGACTTTAGCGCTAGAAATATTGCTAATAATTCTAGGTGGTTGATGTGGAGCAGTTTTTGTGACTTGGTCCAGCTGCCCTGCGTTGTGTGGGTAAGGAGGTGAGCTCCCCACCCGGTGAGAGATGCGTCTGTTGTGAGCACTATTTGTGGAACTGGCTCTAGGAACGGCCGCCCTTTGGAAATGTTTTGTATGTTCCACCATTGCAGAGAGCGATGAGTGCGGCTGTCTACCAACACCAGATCTGTAAGCTGGCCCTGAGCTTGGTTCCACTGACGTGCTAAGCATTCTTGCAGGGGCCGCATTTGAAGTCGTGCGTGAGGGACAATAAAGATGCACGAGGCCATCATTCCTACGAGTTGCATAAACACTCGAGCTGGAAGGTAGTGTTGAGGTAGGAATTTGTTGATGAGGGCTTGCATACTTGTTATCCTGGAAGGATTGGGGTATGCAAGGGCCCTGGAGGTATCGATTGTGGCTCCTAGGTACTGATGTATGTAGGAGGGATGGAGATGCGATTTGGTATGGTTTATTGTGAACCCCAAATTGTGTAGTAGCCGAACTGTTTGGAGTGTGTGCTGTACACATTGGTTGTGTGACTTGGCTTTTATTCGCCAGTCGTCTAGATACGGAAACACGTGAATGTGTTGTCTTCGTAAGTGCGCAGCTACTACTGCTAGGCACTTGGTGAAAACCCTTGGTGCTGTTGCCACCCGAATGGGAGGACTTTGAACTGATAATGTTGTCCGTCCACTATGAACCTTAGGTATTTCCTGTGCGCAGGGTGAATGGGAATATGGAAATAGGCGTCCTTGAGATCTAGTGTGGCAAGGAAGTCGCCTTGTTGGAGTAGTGGAAGTATTTGTTGAAGAGTGATCATGTGAAAATGATCTGAGTGAATGTAATAGTTGAGGGGTCTGAGGGTCCAGTATGGGCCTGAGGGAACCGTCCTTTTGGGGATTAGAAAGTATAGTGAGTAAACCCCTGTGCCCTGATGTTGTAGAGGGACTGGTTCTATTGCGTGCTTTTGGAGCATAGAGAGAACCTCTTGATTGAGGAGCGTTAGATGTTCCGTGGACATGGGACGCTGTCTGGGTGGTATGTTGGGGGAGTAGAAGTGAGTTCGAGGCAGTAACCATACTGGATAATTTGTATTACCCACCTGTCGGTGGTGATGGAATTCCACGCAGGTAGGAACTTTGACAGTCTTCCCCGACGGGAGTGGAATGATCGGGGAAACGGAGGGAAGTCACTGTTTGGTGGTAGGGGAGGTGCGTGTGTTAAACCCGCGTCCTCTACCCCTGTTGTTATTACCTCTGTAATTACCTCTGGAGTAACCTCTATTAGAGGAGGTTTGAGTGGTGTTTTTGTAGTTAGCAGAGGTGGTGTCTGTGGCTGTAGTTTTGGAGCCGCCTCTATATAAGGAGCTGACGAAAGGAACCTCTGCTAGGTGTGGCTTGTAGAGCTCCCATAGCTTTGGCTGTGTCTGTGTCCTTCTTCATTTTTTCTAGAGAAGTGTCCACATTAGGCCCAAACAGGTGTTCCTGGTCTAAGGGTTGATTGAGGATGGTAGATTGTACCTCCTGCTTGAAGCCAGATATTCGTAGCCATGCGTGTCTGCGCAGCAAAACGCTTGAGTTTATTGTGCGTGCTGCTGTATCTGCTGCGTCAAGGCGCACTTTATTGAGGTGTTTGTGACAATCTTGCCTTCTTGTATTAGATCATTGGCCTTGGTCTTATACTGATCTGGAAGGTGCTCAATGAGCTTTTCAAGCTCGTCGTAATGGGCTCTGTCATATCTCGCCAGTAAGGCTTGGGAATTGGCGATGCGCCACATGTTTGCTGCTTGAGACGCAACTCTTTTTCCGGATGCGTCGAGTAATTTGGACTCCTTGTCTGGTGGTGGTGTCTCACCAGTAGTCTGGGAGTTTGCCCTTTTCCGTGCATTAGCAACTACTAATGAGTCTAGAGGAGTTGGCCTTTAATATAAGCTGGGTCAGAAGGGGCAGGTTTATATTTTTCTCGATCCTTGGGTTAAGAACCCTAGCCCTAACTGGGTCTCTGAAGACCTCAGGGGCATGTTTAATAATGCCTTTAAGCATAGGTAGAGTATGGGTAGACTTTTGAGGCTGGCTAAAAGTTTCTAGTAAAAGTCTTCTTCAGGGGGTCTGAGTGTAACTTGACACCATGGTATTGTGCTGCCCTGTTTATCACCTGTGAAAACCCTATAGCATCATCTGGAGGTGAGGCTTTTGATGGGTATGGTTCAGGGACAGGTATATCTGGGAGGTCATAACTGTCCCAGGGGTCTTGTGGTGGGATACTGTGAAGGTCGTCATCAGTGTAGGTGTTGTGAGGTGACTGCATGTCATCATCATGATCCTCCCTGTCTGTATCCCCTTGTGGTGAAAAACAAGGTGGAGGAGAGTGAGGCGGGGAGTGTAGAGGGCTGAGGTGTTGTGGAGGTGGAGAGAAAGACCTTATAGGTGATGTGGAAGAGTCTTTCTTCTTATGAGGTGGCTCAGGTGTGGTTGGTTCCTGTATCTTCCTCTTGTGAGGTATTACTGATTGTACCTGTCCGGTAATAGGGTCAATGTGCAGAGTTTTCTGCTTTGGGTCGATGGGAACCAAGAGTTCTTCTGAGCTGGCGTGTTTGGTCGGCATCGAAGATTTCGGCTCCGAGTGTTGTTTGGGCTTGCGAGGTTGTTTGGTGTCCTTTGGTGAAGTTTTCGACACCGAGGGTTTTTGTCGACTCCGAAGGTTTGGTATGCTTCGGTGTCGAGGTGTCTGGGACCTTGGACTTTGGCGCCGAAGGGTCTGTTGGTGCCGAGACCTTAGTCTTGTGTTTCGGTGCCGATGAGTGTTTTCCGGCTCCGGGACGTGGCTGGCTCGGTCCCGAGCTGCCAGAAGGCTTTAGGTGCTTGGGAGTCGAGCCGGAAGGCGGGGCTCCTGAAGCTTTGTGATGGTGCAGACCTAGGCCCGAAGGCGAAGGTGTGACCGAAGCCTTTTGTTTCTTGGGGGCAGGGGCATCGACGTCAGTACTCACAGTACGTTGGTGTGGTGTGATGAGTTGGTCGTCGGACCCGGAGTCTTCGGCTCCGGAGGTGTCGATTTGTAAATCTCCGGTGTCCGGGTTGTCGGAGCCTGTGTCAAAGATGTCGTCCGGTGCGGGAGCGGCTGACCTGGACATTTCGTGTCGTCGGGCCCGGCGATCACGGATGGTCTTTTGGACCGAAAGGAGTCACAGGCTTGGCAGTGTTGGCTCTCGTGTTCTGGAGAGAGGCAAAGATTACAGATCTCGTGGAGATCTGTGTGTGGGAATTTAGCCCCACACCTGCATTTTTAAATGGAGTCCTTTCCATATGCTGGATGATGGCGCCGACACGCCCAACGGACCAACGTCGGCGACCGGACTCGAAACAGTGTTGGAGTGGAGACGCGATGAGGGGATCGCGATCGAAAACAATACCGTCGAACGGTAGGAGGTTCTTCTGCGCGTCGAGAGGGGAACCGATCGATGTGGATCCGGAGCGCAGCAAGGTACATCCGAACCCGATGGCGGAAAAAAACAATCTAACCATGGAGTCGATGCCCATGCGCACTATCGTCCAAAGGAGGAGTCACCTATCTCGTGACTACAAAAGACTCTTCCAAGACAACAACAAAGTGCAAGCATCCGAGCCCAACACCAGATGGCGATCTCATGCACAGTGTACGATCTGCAGCTCATATGCCTCGAACATCCTCCTGCCCAGTGAGTTGGCAGTGTCCAGTCCACACCGGATGGTGAACTTCGCTGCGTCTCTCCCTTCAGCAACAGCACGGGAGAGCACGGCCCGGGCCTCCTCCGGGCACTGTGGCAGCACCTGCGCAACCGTGTCCCACACCAAGTGGGAGTAACGGCCCAATAGACATGCGGTGTTCACCGACTGCAGTCCCAAGCTGGAGGAAGAGAACATCTTCCCAAGGTGGTCCAGCTTCTTGGATTCCCTATCAGGTGGTGCGTTAGGGAATGCGCCTTTGGACACGGAGGCTTGGACTACCAAGCTCTCTGGAGTAAGATGGGAAGAGAGGAAGATGGGGTCGCCGGGGGCCGGGCGGTGGCGTCGGGCAATCATCCTGTCCACAGGAGCCCCTGTGTTGGGCCTGGACCAAGTGCCCAAAAGGATGTCCATAAGGGCGTCATTGAACGGCAGCAGGGGCTCCGAAGAGGCCGCTGCCGGCTGAAGCACCTCGGTCAGGAGGTCAGTCCTGACCGCCACTATAGGAAGCTTGAGGTTTAGGGCCTCGGCTGCCCTACGCAACACCACAGCGTAAGACGCACCCTCCTCAGTAGCCACGGTAGGGGGAAAGCATGCCAAGGTCTGGGGAGGTATCCAGAACACTGGCGTCACCCAACTCCTCTCTCCAGTCCGGTTCCTCTAACAGGTCTGCAAGAGGGTCCACAGACCCCTCCCAGTCCTCCTGACCCTCTCCTGGTAGCCACTCAGGGTGGTAAGAAATATCAGGGGAGAACAGGGGTACAAAAGTACCGGTCAGCGTCGGTCACGACGTCGAACGACGTCGGTCCGGCTCCGTGTCCTCGATGAGGGGGAGGCCGGGGCCCGACGCCGGCTGGGGACCCAACTGGGGTCGGAGGCGGCGGGGGTGTCGTCACTGGATTCGGCGCCGGAGGTGTCACGAGGTCGACCTGCGCAGATCTGGATCCAGGCCTGGATCCTTGGGGGCCCTGCGGCGCCGGCGCCTGCGGCGCCGCCGGCATCGAAGGCCTAGAGCCCCCAATCGAGTCCGCGGGGCCCGAGGGCGCACCGGCGGAGTTGGGCTGCCCGAAGATGGAGTGCAAGGCTTCGTAAAAGCTTCGAAGCTGGGCAGGGGTCGCTCCGGCTCCCGGAAAAGTAGGGAAGGCCGGAGTCGGCCCGACAGGCTCCGCGGGCGGAGCCGGACGACTGCCTTCCGCGTCCCGTCGGCCGATCGACGGGGAGAACGCGATGAGCGACGGTGCTTCTTCGCCTTCTTCTTGTGCTTCGACTTACCCAAGAATTCGATGACGAGTGGTGGTGGCTCCGCGACCGGTCCAGCGACCTCCCTCTCAACCAGGAACTCGAACGGCGTGGAGCAGACTGCCGGGCCCCGAGAAGCTTTTGGGACCGATCCAGCAAAGACTTCGGGTTCATGGCCCGGCAGTCGGAGCACGACTTCGGGTCGTGGTCAAGCTCCAGGCACCAAAGGCACACGAGGTGCGGGTCTGTGAGCGACATCAATTTGTGATAGGAGTCACAAGCCTTGAAGCCGGTCCAACGTGACATCCCTCCGCGCACCAGGAGTCGATCAACTCAAAAAAGGGTGTCGACAAAAGTCGCAAAAACAGAGTCAAAAAGTGACTCGAGGTACCGCTCTATCCGGGTCTGCGCTGGCTGGCGCGAAAAAAGAAAGAACTGACGTCAGCGCGAGAGGGCGGCGTCTAAGTAGATACCGCGACATCATCCCGACGACCACTAAGCAGACGACTAACGCGGAGTCGACCGACGCCACCTATCGACGAAAAAATTTCTCCAGATCCAGTCTGACGCCTGGGGGTAATTCTAAGGTAAGGAATCTATAACTAACAGTCTCTTTCAGATAAAAGATTATCTTGTTTGATTCATTATAGATTGGATTCTTTTGATACCAACCATATTATAAGTTGTCCAGTGGAACACCAGCGAAAAGAGCATCAGAAGAAGACACTGCTCTTGAAGAATGCGCCCTGGTCTTGGTTGTAAGTGGTTTTCACGCCTTAATATGACACAGTTGAATAGTAGCAGCGATCCACCGTGCAATAGTTCTTTTTGTGACAGTAGAACCCAGCTTTACAGGCCCATAAGATACTAGAAGTTGATCCGTTCTGCGCAGCTGCTTTGTCCTTTGCAAGTAAAACTAAAGGCATTGTTTTACATCTAAAGAGTGAAGAGATTTCTCCGCCGGTGAAGAAGGATGCGGGAAAAATGTGCGCAGTATCACAAGCTCATTAAGGTGAAACTGAGATGGTACCCTTGGTATGAATTTAGGATTTGTTCGTAACATCACATAGTCCTCTGTCAAACGTAAGTAAGGCTCTTTAATGGTGAAGGCTTGAATTTCGCTTACTCTTCCAGCAGAAGTAAGCGCGAGAAGCAAAGCCACTTTCCATGTAAGAAACTTGAGCTCTATTTTGTGGATTGGCTCAAATGGTGGTTTCATTAACTGAGACAGGACCACTTTAAGGCACCATTCTGGTGGAGGAGGCCTAATAGGGGGAAAAGTCCTGAATAGACCCTTCATAAACTGCTTGATGATGCGAGAAGAGCAGAGAGAAGAGGCGTCGGACGTGCGTCTATATCAGGAGAGGGCCGCGAGGTGGACCCTACTGAAGCATATGCCAGACCTGATCTTGCCAGAGACGAGAGATAAGGCAAGATTTGTTCTGGGGAAGAGAAAAGAGGGTGAATGTCATTCCGAAGGCAACAAGAACAAAAATGTTTCCATTTTAGTCTATACGTTTTAGTAGTAGACTCAGCTCTTGCTCTGGACAATATATCTCTACAATCTTGAGGGATGACTAAATCCTCGTACTCATTGAACTCAGGTTCCAGGCATGCAATTGAAGAGAAGCTGGGTGCGGATGCAGGATCTGCCCTTTGTTAATCGTTAGCAGGGTGGTTGACAATGGAAGGCGATAAGGTTTGGATTGCGACAGCAGAAGTAGCTCCGTGAACCAGTGCTGGCGTGGCCAACGCGGAGCAATGAGGAGGAGTTGGCACGGTTCCCGTTTCATTTTCATCAGCACTTCGGAGATTAGGGGGCATGGGGGAAAAGCGTACTCAAAGATTCCTGACCATCTTATCGAAAACGCATTCCCCCATGACCCTATTTGTGGTTCCCTGCTGGCAAACAACCAGCATTTCTGGTTCCCTAGAGACGCAAATAGGTCCAAGTCGGGTGCTCCCATTTCTGGAAGATGTGATCGAGAATCAGTTGGTTGAGTTCCCACTCGTGATTTGATTGATTTAACCTGCTCAAGGTGTCTGCTAGGTTGTTCTTTACTCCTGGGAGATGCTCCGCTTTGATAGTTATTTGATGTTGTAGTGTCCATTCTCATATTCTTTGAGCTTCCCAGGATAGGATTGGAGATCTTGTTCCTCCCTGCTTGTTTAGATAATGCATGCAGGTGGTATTGTCTGTGCGTATGAGGACCGAGGATGCTCTTATCCTTGGGAAGAATGACTGAAGGGCTAGAAAAATCGCCCGTAGTTCCAGAAAATTGATATGCATTTTGGGGAGAGAGAGAGAGACTGCACTTGCCGCTTATTTGGAGCTCTTACAGATGCGCTCCCCAGCCTTCCAAAGATGCATCTGTGGTCAGAACAAACTCTGGAAGAGGAGAAAGGAATGACAGTCCCAGAGAGAGATTGCCACCAAAGAAGTGCATCCTTAATGATCTGAGTTATCCGAATTATGTTGTCGAATGATCCTGTTACTTGAAGCCAGTGAGTGTCCAACTGTTCTTGAAATGCCCTAATCCTTAGACGAGCTTGAAGTACCATAAGAATGGTGGAAGACATCATTCCGAGAAAGGATTTGAGGAGACGGACAGAAGCCAACTTTCTTTTGTAGAGATCGTGAGCCATAGATAGAATGGCTTTCCGTTTCTCTGTTGAGAAGAATGCCTTGTTTTGGAGGATGTCAAATGTTGCTCCTAGAAACGTTAACCGATGAGAAGGAGCTAGAATGGATTTTTGAAGATTGACTGCCAGCCCTAGAGAGCGGAAGAGCTATAGGCAGAAAGAGATGTCTTCTGAAGCTTGACGAAGAGAAGGAGCTTTCACCAACCAATCGTCGAGTTATGGGAAGATCTGTAAGCCTTTCAATCTTAGGTATGCTGCCACGGGAGCTAGGCACTTGGTGAAAACTTGGGGAGTTGAACGAAGGCCGAAGGGAAGTACCTTGAATAGATAATGCACGCCTGCCACAAAGAAACGTAGAAATTTTCGATGTTTGGGGTGGATAGGTATATGGAAGTATGCGTCTTCCAAATCTAAGGTTGCTAAAAAACCCGAATGGTTCAGAAGCTGTAATATCTCCTGGAGAGTAACCATGCGAAAGGATTTCTTCAGCAGGTATTTGTTGAGTTTTCTGAGGTCTAGAATGGGACGCCATTCCCCGAACTTTTTCTTCTTTATCAGGAAAAAGCGAGAGTAGAAGCCTTTTCCTCTCTGAGAGCGTGGAACACATTTTATTGCTCCTTTTTGAAGCATTAGTAAAGCCTCCTTCTTTAGCAATTGAAGATGGGGCGGTATTGATTTCTGAGGCGGATGAGGAGGTGGCGTTGAGGTAAACTCTAGGGTATGGCCATACTTTATTATATCCAGGACACATTTGGCTGATGTTATTTTCTGCCATTGATGTAGGCAATGAGAAAGGGGAATTTTCTTCAGTGAAAAAAACAAGGAAGAGCGGCAGGCGGTGTCACTGCTTCCGGACAGAATCCCTGGGTTGAACTTGTTGCTTCCGTCTAGGTTGTCTGGAATAGGCAGCCTGTGGAGGCGCACGATATTGCTGTTGTTGGTAGGAAGGTTGGAAAGAGGTGTAAGTTTGAGGCTGGTATCTCTGGTAACCTCCTCGAAAAGAATAGGTTCCTCCGACATGTGCTCCAGGAAAGGGGGTCTTTCTATATTGAAGAGTTCCCAGAGCCTTAGCTGTGCTGTGTCCGTGTCTGTTTTGATGGTTTGCAAAGCGTCATCAATATGTTTGTCAAAGGGTGTTTCACCATCAAATGACATGTCCAAAATTTTGCTTCGCACCTCAGGGCAGAACATAGTTGCTTTCAGCCAACCCTGGCGTCTGAGGACAGCAGCTCCAGCAAGCCGACGAAAGGACAAGGAAGCAATGTCCATTGAAGCATCAATGATTTCAGATGCAGATCTTTCCCCCTTTAGCAGGATCTTTCTTGCTTCCATCCTTTTATCCTCTGGAAGGAGATCTAAGAAATGGGCAATGTCCGACCACATCTGCCGATCGTACCAAGCTAAAATCGCAAGAGCATTGGCAGCACGAACAGTCGCACCTGATGTGGTTGTGAATCTTTTGCCGATGTTATCTAAGTGCCTTCCTTCTGTCAGGCGGAGCAGTAATGGGCGCTAGAGGGTTCCTCGATCTCCGTTGTGCGGCCTGTGAGATAACGGAGTCAGGCTTAGGATGTCCTACTAGACAAGCTGGAGCATCATCCGGGGCTTTATACTTTTTGTCGATCCTGGGTAAGACAGGGATAACTGTGGCAGGTGTCCTCATTACTTTTAGACCTTCTTCCCAGATGTGATCTACAATGGGCATAGCTTTAACAGATTTCCTGGATAGATCTTTGAAATCGTAGAGAAAGCAATCGGATTACTTGACCGTTAAAGACAGTTGAAAACGTGACGCTGCTCTTTCTATTAGAGCGTGAAAGCCACGGATATCCTCTGGTGGAGACTCTACAATTTGCGGAGAAGGAGAAGCAGGTGTCGATATGACGTAGTCCTCCCATTCATCTCCTGTTTGTCCATCTTTTTGAGGTTGATTGTCCTCAATGTCTCCTTCATCAGAAGGGTCCTGATGATGTTGCGGCAAAACAGTATCTCCCGCAGGGGAGGGCGCAGACAAAGGTACAGAGGTACGTGGTGGAGAAGCGGCAGGCAGTGTTGGCTGTGGAGGAACAGCCGCTGAAGGAAAGCGTGTGCCATAGTCATGTAATAAATCCTGAAGGTCTTGTACCAGAGTAACAGGAAGGTAGACCATAGGCTCATTAACTGGTTCCATATACTGAATCGGTGCATGAGGAAGGCGATATTCTTGTTGGTAGTAACCCTTATATTCATCGTCATCTTCCTCCTGATATTTTACATGCAATTGCGAAGGACTATCAGCAGGTCCAAACATCCCATCATCATCAGACTCCTCTAAAAACGTTGAAGGTGGTAAAGGTGAAACTATCGCTGGATTTTCCAAAAAATGCCTCGTCGACTGAGTCGATGACGGGTACATAGGCTTAAGCTGCAAGGTGGATGGACGCTTACGACCAGGCGTGGGATAAAGCGTCAGATTCGCTGACGGTAGCAGAGTCTGTGTCATCGACGAGGACATGACAGGAATGGATGAAGTCGGCGTCAGCACCGTAGACGATATTGTCGTCTATGCGTTCGTAGACGAGGTCGTCGACTGAACCACCGTCGACGAGGACGCCGACGAAAAAGTTGTAGTCATCGTCAGAATCGCCGTCGACGATGAGGTCGTCGGCAGTGTCGAAGCCATCGTCGTCACTGGAAGTGCCGTCGGCGGGACCGTCGTCGAATCTGTCATCGATGATGTAGATTTTTTTTGACGACGAGGTAGGAGAAGATTGTCCAGAAGGTGATTTTTGCGTCGACGGTGATCCAGAAGTGAATACCGTCAGTGACACAAGCTTTTTAGAAACCCAAATTTTCATAGAGTGAACAGAAGATTGTTTTTCCTTCTTGTGGCTTTTTTCCTCAGTAGGAAATGGAAGCTTTCCTTTTTGTGAGGTGCCTGCATCTTCCTGACGAGACCTTTTTGAAGTCTTTTTCTTGGAAACCTCAGTAGATTCAAGAGGTCTATCTCTCCTTTTGGGTGTTTCCTTAGAAGCCTGTGAAGTAGAGCTCTCCTCATCCTCAGAGACTACGTCAGATTTAGATTTAAGTTTCTGAAGCCAAATCAATAATCTACCCTCTCTGTCCTTGAGGGTTTTTGTAGAAATGGTTCTACAGATTTTTACAGTCTTTTACCTTATGTTGAGGGTAAAGGTAGTAGATGCAGCTCTTATGTGGATCCTCAGCATGCAGCCTCTTCTTACCGCGACCTGGAGACCTTTCTTTGAAGATTCTGACATTCTGGCTAGAAATCTGGATAAAAAAGAGAAAACTGAGCAGAGTTCAGGGAGACTCGCTTTCACACAACGTGCGGTTTTAAATCGGAGGAACCTAGCCTCTCTTGGGATTGTTCTAGAGGGTGCCGTCGCCTGATTGGCTGCTACTCAAGTTTGGTTCTTTTTTTACAAAAGAAAATGGATAGGCTATTGCAGTGACTCTTCATTGCATTGTAGCCTATAGTAGTATTATCTATTGCTTTTATATGTATACCCTGGGACTCCCACTACGACGACGGGGAGGATTCAAGCATGTGAATCTATGAAAGATCCAATACTGGAGAAGGTGTTGTTTACTCCTGACATGTGCTCAGCTTTCAAAGTTATGTTGTCGGCTGCCAGCCAATTCCAAAGGTCTTGAGCCTATTGAGAGTGAGTCAGGGACATTGTCCCCCATTGTTTGTTGATGTAAAACATGCTGGTCGTATTGTCTGTACAGACCAGAACGGAGGCTCCTACTACATGCGGAAGGAAGGCTTGGAGAGTGAGAAAAATAGCCTTGAACTCTAGACGATTGATGTGCATCAACTTCTGGAGTGTGGACAATTTCTCTTGAATTTGCAGGTCCTGCAAATGGCCGCCTCAACCTTCCATGGAGGCATCAGTGGTGATGATGTAATCTGTGATCGAAGTCAGGAACGTGAGGCCTTGTGAGAGAGGAGATTGTTGTGACCACCACGCTAGTGTCTCCCGCATATTTGAGGTAATGCTGATAAAATCTTGGAAGGAGCCAGTCGACTGGACTTACTGGAGCTGCTCCTGCAATGGCCTAATTTTCAGCCGTGCCAGCGGGACCAGGTTTATCGCAGAGAAGATCATGCCGAGGAGCGACTTGAACATCCACACAGAAACAGACCTTTTTGAGATCTTTAGGGCTACGTTTGATAATCTTTTTTGCCTGTCTTGTGAGAGATCAGCCTTTTTTCTGATGGTATCGAGATTGACACTCAAAAATATCCTTGTATGACTTGGGATGGTTGAGGATTTTGGGTAATTTACTGTGAGGCCCACCCTGTGAAAAAGTGAAAGGCAGGCCGTGGTAGTCCTGGAGGCTTGTTGCGGTGTTGAGACTTTTAGCAGCCAGTTGTCTAAGTAAGGGAGTCCCTGATGACCTTGCTTGCAAAATATGGCTGCTAACGGGGCGAGACATTTTGTGTAAATCCGAGGAGCAGACTGGAGTCCAAAGGAAAGGACCCTGAAATGGTAATGGCTACTGGCTACGGTAAAACAGAGATACTTGCGATGCTTTTGATGTATAGGAATGGCGGAGGGGATGGAGTAGGGACCAGGTAATCATCCCATTCATCTCATGGTTGTTGAGGATCAGGGATCTCTCATTTCTCTTTGTCTGAGGACGAGTGGTCTTCCCTTAGATGCGTTATCCTAGGGACTATTGGTAGAGGGATATTCCTTGGTGTGGCAGCAGAAGTAGGCTGGGGTGGCACTGGTTGCTGCTCTTGAGGAGGATCCGGAAATCTCCTCTTGTAATGCTGCAGCATGGCTTTTTGATCTTGCACTAGAAAACTGGGCATGTGCATTTCATCATGTCTAGACGGGGGATGCAGGTGATATTCATAAGGTTCATAATGCAGCCTAGGAGGGGCATAATATGATTGGTAGGATTGCTCTTCATCCTCTTAGTCGGAATTTTCATCCTCATCTTCGGAATCTTCCTCCTGGTATATCCCTTGGAGCTCCGAAGAACTGTGGCCATTCCCAAAGGGCCGGTCATCATCAGACTCTTCCACATCTAGTAAATCGCTCAGAAGTAAAGGTGAGACCTTACTAGGAGAGGTAACTTCAGGTCTTATGGTCGCTTTGGTGATCTTAGTCATTTTAATCTTCGTTGACAGTCCTGTCGACGACAAACGTGAACTGTGGCGTTGGCGGTAAGAGTTCTTTCGTCGATGGAACTGTCGTCGAAAGTGCCACTGTTGACAGTGTTGTCGTCATCGATGATGAGGTTGGCGCTGCCATTGTAAAAATTACTTACCTTCAGTAACACTGTATCTGGTAGAGACACAGTCTAGCCACAGATTCCTTAACTTTGAATTCTCCCTAGGCACCATACTGGATCCGGATACTTTTTCGGCAGTACCTCTGCGCATCGGGGGACGGCGTAGTACGGCTCTGCGGTGAAGTCGTCTCTGGATATGACGTCAGTGGAGCCATTTAAGTCCCCTCCGGCGGATGTTGAAACATTAATAAAGAAGAAACATCAAATGGTATGATATGGAATTTAAAGAAACCTCCAATAAAATCAACGAAACGCACAAGTTACTAACTTGTGTAACGATATATCTGTAAGAGACAGTAGTTAGTGATAGAGTCCTTACCTTAGAATATCCCCAGGCGTCAGGCTGGATCCGGAAAGTTTTGCGTAGCAGTACCCTTGCGCGTCGGTAGGCGGCGTCGTGCGGCTCCGCGTCCGTCGTCGGCGTCGTGATCGCCGGGATGACGTCGCGGGCAGTACTTAGGCGCCGCCCCTGCGCGCTGACGTCAGTTCTGTACACGACTTTCCGCGCCAGGAACGCAGAGCCATGCAAGAAGCTGACACAGGTGTCTGAAAAATACTAGGGCCCTGAAAGGGATGTCCTTAACCCTAGAAATCAGTTCGCAGAACGGGGAGGATGGGTGGGCGGTAAGGAATCTATCACTAACTACTGTCTCTTACAGATATATCGTTACACAAGTTAGTAACTTGTGCATCTGAAAGAGACACGTTAGTGATAGATTCCTTACCTTAGAATAGATACCCCAGCAATACCAACCCCGGTGGTGGGTCTGCGAACAAAGATCAGACAAGGAAGTCCTGGAGGACAGAACGGCCAAAGAAGCCGTCCCTCCGGACCTGACTGTCAAGGCAGTAATGCTTAGTAAACGTGTGCAGCGAGGCCCACGTAGCTGCCTGACAGATAACCGGCAGCGGAACACCGCGGCCCAAGGCCGTGGTAGCAGCCGTTGCCCTGGTGGAATGGGCACGCAGCCCAACAGGAGGCTCCTTCTTGGCCAAAGAATAGCAGGTCTTGATGCACAAGGTAACCCAGCGGGAGATGGTCCTCTTGTGCACCGCCCGACCTTTTTGGCGCCCACGTAGCCAACAAAGAGCTGGTCATCCACCCGGAAGTGTTTTGTGCGGTCGATATAGAAGGAGAGCGCACGTTTTGGGTCCAGACGGTGGAGCCTCTCTTCCTCTCTGGAAGGATGCGGAGGCGGAAAGAAGGTGGGCAAAGTGATGGTCTGCCCAATGTGGAAAGCAGTAACCACCTTTGGCAAGAAGGACGGACGCGTCCGAAGAACAACCTTGTCTGGATGAACAGACAGAAAGGGAGGTTTGCAAGAAAGAGCCTGGAGCTCACTCACCCGCCGAGCGGAGGTGATGGCCACCAGAAAGGCTGTCTTTAGAGTGAGAAGACGAAGAGGACAGTTATGCAGAGGCTCAAAGGGAGCGCACATTAAAAGGTAAGAACCAAGTTCAAGTCCCACTGAGGCATCACAAACGGAACAGGAGGGAAGAGGTGAGTAATGCCTTTTAAGAACCTGTTAACAACAGGGGACTTGAAAAGGGAGGGCTGATCAGGGAGCCTGAGGAAGGCCGAGATAGCACAAAGATAACCCTTGATGGTACCCAGGGCAGAACCCTGTTGGGCCAGAGAGAGAAGGAACAGAAGGACCTCAGAAAGAGGGGCAGAAAGGGGATCCACAGCCTTTGCTGTGCACCATGCCACAAATTTGTTCCACCTGCAGGCGTATACCACCTTAGTGGAGGGACGCCTGGCTGCCAGAATCACATCACAAACTTCGGGAGGCAAGTCGAAAGGAATCAACTGCCGCCGCTCAATCTCCACGCAAGCAGGTGTAGACTGGACAGGTTCGGGTGGAGGACCGTCCCCTGCTGCTGCAACAGAAGATCCTCCCGAAGAGGCAGACGGATCGGGGGATCTATGCTCATATTGAGTAGCTCGGGATACCAAACTCTTCGAGCCCAGTCCGGAGCCACAAGAATGACTTGGGCCCGGTCGTGCCGAATCTTCTTCAACACTCTGGGTAGAAGTGGTATAGGCGGAAGGCGTACAACAGACCGCAACTCCACTCGCGGCGAAAAGCGTCGCCGAGCGAGGTGCCGCCTTGGAAATTCCAACGCGCAGAACTGATGACATTGCGCGTTCTCTTCGGTGGCGAATAGATCTAACCAAGGATCTCCCCACTGTAGAAAGAGTCCTTGCGCCACTTCGAGTGAAGACGCCATTCGTGATCCATCATGCACCTGCGGCTGAGTTCGTCCGCCCTGGCGTTCAGAGAACCTGCCAGGTGTTGAACCATCAGGAACATGCCCTGATGTTCCAGCCATGTCCAGAGGCGCAGAGCCTCCTGACAAAGGGTCCAAGACCCCACCCCGCCCTGTTTGTTGCAGTACCACATGGCGGTGGTGTTGTCTGTGAACACCTGCACTACCTTCCCTTTGACAGAGGGAAGGAATGCCTTGAGTGCAAGCCGGATCGCCCGGAGCTCCAGAATGTTGATATGGAGCCGGGACTCCGCCCGGAGACCAGAGGCCTCTGATCTCCGCCTCTCCCATGTGACCGCCCCATCCCAGAAGGGACGCGTCCGTCACAACTGTATGCTCTGGCTGGGGAAGGGAGAGGGATCTGCCCATGACCCATTGCCGGTTCGAGAGCCACCACTGCAACTGTTTTGCAGTCCCCTCCGAGATCTGGACGTGATCGGACAGGTCGCCCTGGTGCTGCGCCCACTGGAACTTCAGGTCCCACTGCAGAGCCCGCATATGCCATCTGGCATGATTGACCAGCAGGATGCAGGAGGCCATGAGGCCCAGCAGCCTCAGGGTCATCCTTACCGAAACCCAGGATAAAGGCCGAAAGATCGGAATCATAGCCTGAATATCCCGGACTCGCCGTTCGGGAGGATAGGCCCGAAACTGCGTCGTGTCCAGAACTGCTCCGATGAAAAGGAGCTGTGGAGAAGGAATCAGATGCGACTTCGGCACATTGATGGAGAACCCCAGCGAGTGCAGGAGTTCGGCCGTAGTCTGGAGGTGGGAGACGACTGCCTGGGACGAGCCCGCCTTCAGCAGCCAGTCGTCGAGGTAGGGGAAGACTGAAACCCCTGCCCGGCGCAGATGAGCTGCGACCACCGCCATCACTTTCGTGAACACCCGAGGGGCACTGGTAAGGCCAAAGGGGAGCACGGTGAACTGAAAATGCTCGGGGCCTACCGTGAACCGAAGGTAACGCCGGTGGGCCGGCAGGGCGGGGATGTGGAAATCACGCGTCCTGCAAGTCCAACGCTACCAACCAGTCTCCTGGGTCGAGGGCAGTCAAGACCTGAGCTAGGGTGAGCATCTTGAACTTCTCCTTCCGGAGGAAAGCGATTGACGTTCCGGAGGTCCAAGATAGGACGCATGTCCTCCTTGTCCTTTTGGGCACCAGAAAGTAGTGGGAGTAGCAACCACGCCCTACTTCTGGGGTCGGAACATGCTCGATGGCCCTCTTGGCCAAGAGGGCCGTGACTTCCTTCTGTAGAAGCACCAAGTGATCCCCTGACATGCGGTGGATTTGAGGTGGCATGGCTGGGGGTGGTCTCGAAGGGGAGGGAGTAGCCCCTTCGGACAATGTCCAAGACCCACCTGTCCGAGGTGATGGTGCGCCAGTGGGGAAGGTGATGGCGGACCCTGCCCCCTACTGGCGTGCTGTGCATCTGAAAGGAGGGACTAGGAGGGCTTGGAGGCCGCGGACGGGTTGGAGGTGGTGGCCTGACCCGCACGCTGGTTGCCCGATCCGCCACGGCGGAATCCACGTCCTCGGCCACGCGAAGACGCCTGCTGCGCGGGCCGGTGGCTGGGCTGCTGACGTGAAGGGGCGCCCTACCGTGGCCACGATAGGGGCGAAAAGCAGAAGGCAGCGGAGGCGTGTAGCAGTAAGGCCCAGGGACTTGGCAGTAGCCCGTGAGTCCTTAAAGCGCTCCAACGCATGGTCTGCTTTGGACCCAAAAAGACCGACTCCATCAAAGGGCATGTCCATGAGAGTATTCTGGACATCCCCTGAAAAACCAGTGGTTCTCAGCCAGGCGTGGCGTCGGAGCGCCACCGTCGTTGCAATCGATCTGCCCAGCGAGTCGGCGGTGTCAAGGCCACAACGGATAGTGTATTTGGCCGCATCCCTTCCTTCCGCAATGGCGCGGGAAAGCAGTGCCTGGACCTCCTCAGGGCACTGGGGCAAAACATCCGCCACCGAATCCCACAGGGAGTGGGTATATCGGCCCAAAAGACAAGCGGTGTTAACGGACCGCAAGCCAGCACTGGAGGAAGAAAAACCTTTCTTCCCAAACTGATCCAGGCGTTTGGATTCCCTATCCGGAGGAGCGGTAGGGAAGGCGGTTTGGGAAGCGGAGGCTTGGACAACCAAGCTCTCAGGAGTGGGGTGGACAGAAAGAAACAGAGGTCGCCCGGAGCAGGGCGATGGCGTCGTGACACGTTCCGATCCACAGGAGCCCCTGTGTTGGGCTTGGACCAGGCGCCCAAAGAACGTCAGTGAGGGCGTCGTTAAACGGCAGCACAGTCTCCGCAGAGGAGGCTGCCGGCTGAAGCACCTCTGTCAAGATGTTAGGCTTGACCGTCAAAGTAGGGAGCTGGAGACGTAAGGCCCCAGCAGCCCTACGCAACACCGTACCAAAATTGGCCCCCTCCTCCGTAGCCACGGGAGGAGACAGCATGCCAGTGTCAGGGGAAGTATCCAGACCACTGGCCTCCCCTAGACTCTCTGTCCAGTCCTCATCAAACTGACAGTTGCGCGTCAGAGGGTCATCAGACCCCTCCCAGTCCTCCTGGTCCTCCTCTGGTGCAAAATAAGGAGGAGGAGGGACATTTGGGACCCAAGGTCCCATCGGCGCGGAGCCGGCGTCGAGCGACGTCGCTCCGGGTCCATGTCCGGAGCCGGAAGGAACTGGGGGACGACGCCGCCCGGAGCCCAGGGCGGCGTCGAGAACGGCACCGGAGACATCGGCGGAGGCGTGGTTAGGTCGACCGGCGTCGATGGGGGTTGTGGAGCCGGGATCGAGGCCGGGGCCGGAGCCGGAGCCGGGATCGAGGCTGGAGGCACGGGCGACGCCGGGGCCGGAGCCGTCGGCGACGCCGGAGCAACCCCATCAGGGCCCGCGGGGCCCGAAGGCGCACCGGAGGGGCCTGAAGGCCCGAAGAGGCGGGCCATGGCCGACAGGAATTCCTGTATTTTGGCCGGATCCGCCCCGAACCCGGGAAGGGCGGGTATGACGGGGCGACTCCACAGGCATGTCCGGGGCCGCGGGGCGGGGCGGTGCCGGGAGGGGCCTCAGCCGAGTCGCGAGACCGGCGAGGCGAAGTCCTAGAGCGATGATGCTTTTTGGACTTTTGTGCTTCGACTTACCGGACGAAGAAGACTTCGACGCCGACGACCGGTGTGGACTCCGCGATCGACCCCTGGACCTCTCACGCGACCGGGCCTTCCGCGGAGCCGAATGCCGGGCCTCGAGGAGCTTTCGAGACCGCTCTCGCAAAGCTTTCGGGTGGAGGGCCTGGCAGTCGGTACAGGACGCCGTGTCGTGGCCTCGGCCGAGGCAGAAGAGACACTCCCGATGCGGGTCGGTGACGGACATCATCCGCGCACAGGCGCCGCATCGCTTGAAGCCGGGCATCCCTACGACACCTCGAAAGATGGAAAAACAGTGAAAAAATCACCAAAAAGTATGGTCAAAAAATGACCAGGGCACTGCTCTTCCCGGATCTGCGCTTGCTGGCACGGAAAAAGAAGAACTGACGTCAGCGCGCAGGGGCGGCGCCTAAGTACTGCCCGCGACGTCATCCCGGCGATCACGACGCCGACGACGGACGCGGAGCCGCACGACGCCGCCTACCGACGCGCAAGGGTACTGCTACGCAAAACTTTCCGGATCCAGCCTGACGCCTGGGGATATTCTAAGGTAAGGAATCTATCACTAACGTGTCTCTTTCAGATACAGGGCTACAAGAAACCCTGCACCCTGGTGAATAACCTCCATATGAGGGAAGAGACCATAAACTCTATAGACCATTCATCAATGGTAATGAACGGTATGGCAATAGCCAAACACAACCTACAACAACAACACTAGGCTGTTTGTTGAACCACACCATTACGTGATATATTGACAGTACCAATGTCAAGGTATGATGACACCAGGACGACTTTCATAGAAATAACAAATAAATTAACACTGCTCACTGGTGTCATCCAGAGTGAAATAGAAAACCCACCCCCACTCTACCAACCACAAACATTTGGAAATGGATGGTGTTGCAACATCTAAACAAAAACTAAGTGGCAAGGCCAAACGGTTTGTTTAGCCCCAACATAGATTGACAGTGATCACTGGTATATAAACCCAGTACTGAAAGGGTACAACTTTTACCTCAAAGGTCATTCGCAGAGCGGGGAGGATGGGCATGGCATTAAGAAATCTGCAGCTAGACTGTGTCTCTACCAGATATAGTGTTATCGAAGGTACGTCATTTTTACATCTGATAGAGACATCTAGCTGCAGATTCCTTAACTTTGAATTAAATACCTTAGCTATACCCCACTGGAGGAGGGTCAGCAATCTAATCCTACAAAAGTTTTCAAAGAGAACTAGCCGGTCAAAACTAACAACCAACCAAATATATGTAGAAACAGCAGAACAAGAGCTTGGCTCTTAATAGAATCTATGATCACTGTCACAGAACATATAAATAAAAAACAACCTTACGGGTCCGAGCGAATCAGCCCTTGAAGGAAAAGGGTTGAAAACCCCTGAAGAACCATCTGTCAGAAGACAGACATTAACCCCTGTACCCAAAAGGGGCAAGAAAACCTAAAAGGGTCAAATGCATGATAAAAGTCATATAATCTGCATTGTTCATAACAATAAAGAATCAGAGAAAGAACTGTCCTGATTAAATCCCAAAACAGGACTTTCAGAACTCATTTCCCCGAGGGAAAGATGAACTACAATACCTCCTTGGTATAAATAATTTAGTTTGGGCAAAATAAATATTCATATTCATCCTATGTACCAATTGCATAACATCTTACCACAAAAATTCATATATAGACAAATATATATACAAACATAAATGTGTCACCAGATACTCCGATTGACCCAGCAATTCACAGAATTGAATTGGCCAATAACTACTGCCAGAACTTAAGAACGTACAAAGCTTGCCTCCGTTCGGCCTTCCGTGCCTTAGCCCGACAGACTGAAAACAATTGCGACCCCTGAATATGCTCAAACACCAAGGCAAGTGAGAAAAGAAAATCAACGCATCTTTGATTAAAACCTTTTTCTTTTCTCCTTTAAAAAAAAAAAAAAAAAAGGACATACGTGTAACACATAATAGTCATGTATACTCTGTATACATAAGAACTAACTAGAACTGAGAAACCAGTTCCAAAAAGCGCTTTCCAATAATATTGAAAAAGGGTAACAAACCTAAAAGTGCAGTTCCAAATATCTTATAAAATAAATCCTTGTCAACAGGTACATACAACACCTGTGATACAAGACAATATATGAAAAACAGCAGCACATATCATGTATACACCGTATACCAAAAAACACTCTTTAATGAGAGGTTCGGGCAAAATACACAACCCAGAGAGAAAAGGGGGTATTACGTCACCAATACAACACCATAGATGACTTGCCATAAGAAAATGCAGTCTGTCAAATGGTGTCTTAAAAAATTGACACCACAAGAAACATACATGATTCCTGACGAGATGAGAAATGCTGAAAGTAACAAGTACATCCTCTCCAGAAGACAGGAAATGTGGATCAGACAGAGCCACGTATATCAAGAACATCAGAGGACAAAGAAAAGCCTATTATAAAACAGTCTAAGACTTTCATGGATGATTGTCAACCAAATAAACGTTGGTCTTGAGACAAGTTGGACCAACCCTTGCATCACAAACCTTTGGCTGCCAACTTACCGCACCACAAAGTGGAGCAGGGATAGGGATTGCCGGCATTTGAGGAAATATGTCTACACTAGACACTGTTCCTTTACCCTAAAGGAAGAACTCACAAGCAAATAGCATCCAAAAGCATGCCAAGTATATACTCTGAACTATAGCAACGCTCCAACTTGCTCAATCTCTTCAAAGAATTGAAGCTCTCATAATAAATACGTAGTCCGCTCAAGAAGAGAAAAACTGCACTGAATACAGTGGTTGAGAAAAATCATACAAGTGTGTAAATGCAACAGAACCCCCCGAGAGGGTATCACAAGAGGAAGAGCGGTTATTAGCTCACTACCATAGTCCTTAAGAGACATAAATCGAAGTCCAAGAAGGACTAAGCTGTATATCAGAGAGATCTAAAGTATAGAAATAGACTACAAAAGTAGTATTTCTGAAGAGCTATACAATAGCAAACCAATGCACCAAGTAGAGTAAGACACATACCCAATAAGAGGTATAACCTCTTGAGACTAGGCTCTTCATCCAAGTAAAATGAAAGAATAAACCAGCTACACAGCTGTGAATACCATCCGGAGATTAAAAAAGTCAAATCCGGAGACAAGTCTTCTCATTATATGCAAAAAGTAGTGCTTAACACAAGACATAGCACAGGAGGAGATAATCCTTAAACATAAGAACCACAGCCGTGGATACACAAGAAATAAACAAAAGACCTGATATGGTCAAATTACAAATGGCCAGCAATGAGGCGTTGTACCGCAGAATCAGCATGGCTGTCAAATAAATAGGCTCCATCCAAGGGCAAGTCTTTCAAACTCTCCTGTACATTATCAGGAAATCTCAACTATGTCTATGGAGAGCATAGCTCTGCCAACAGAATCTGTTGTGTTCATCGCCGATTTAATATTAAACTTTGTCATCTCACGACCATCCTGCACAAGCTGATAAAGAGTTTAGCCCTGACCTCTTCAGGAAGGGAAGGAAGCAGTTGGTTGACAGGGTCCCACAAAGTATAGGAAGCCCTTCCTAAGACACAAGACCTTTAACGACCTCAAGGCCGAACTAGTCAACGCAAAAATATTCTGGCCACACATCTCCAACCACCTAGACTCTACCTGGCGGAGGCAAAGGAGAAACCTCCAAACTGGGCGAAGTTGTAGCAGTTTTCACAACAAATCCTTTAGCAGTAGGGTGTCCAGAAAGACAAGCAGGGTCGTCCGGAGCAGGACGATGACTATGTGAAATGGCACGATAACAGAGATGCCTGACATCGGCCTTGCCCAAATGCCCAAGTACCCAGAGAATGTCGTACAGAGACTCTCCATAATGTAATAAAGGTTCAACACCTGTGCCACCCTGATGAAGCAGATCCAATAATGGATCAGATAAAGTCACTGACGGAAGCTGCAATTTTAGTATTCCAGCAGCTCTATTAATAGCCTCAGCAAAAGCTGCACTAGCCTCCATCGCCATTCGTGGCGGAGAAAGCAGATCATAAATAGGAGACGGTTGCAGACTACTATCTCCACCAAATGCCGCCAAAGAACCTCCTACCTGAGGCTGACCAAGACCAACCAAGCAGTTGACGCCACCAGTGTATGCAGAGTTGTCTTGCAATACTGGAGAAATAGCAACATAACCAGCCTCATCCTCAATTTGTAAAGGAGAAGGAGCAGGAACTGCAGTGGCTATAGGCAGCGTCTCTGGTGCCGATTGGCATCATCGTATCAACGTGCACCATGAACTGTTTCTCCGGCGTCGTGACCACTTCATCCGACGCCACAGACATCACAACAGGAAGCCGCACCGGGCTGTGTCCTGATGTCGTAATGACTCCAGGTACAAAGTCTAGGTCCTAGACTGGCGCCGAGGGCAAACCCGCCGGTGTGCTCCCAATCAGAGTCCCTTCAACCTCTGTGGGGGCCCGAAGGCGCACCAGGGGGAGGTGTAGAACCAAAGAAGAGTTGCAGAGCATGAAAATATGCCTGCATCTGGGTCATAGTCACCCCGGCTCCAGGATATGGAGGGAGGCTCGGGGTCGACTCCTGTGCCACATCCTCTGGTAAGGAACGGGATGAACCAGCAACAACGTCACAACTTCGTGAGGCCGAAGACATCCGCGACCTCAATCCCTTCCGATGGTATTTCCGCGACTTGGACGAGCAACGCCCATAGGAATGGCTCCTTGAACGCCCCAGTGCAGGAACGTCAGAGGGGGAAGGAAATCTACGTCGCCTAGACTCCGATTTAGGATTCAGCCTCTTACAGGTGTCACACTCCTCAGAGTTGTGGTGCTCTCCTAATTACCACATACATATGGAATGCGGATCCGTAGCCGACATCTTTTGAGTACAGGTCTTAAAACCCGAAGGCATATGCACACTGTTCCTAGACGCAAAAAGGCGTTGAAGTAAGCCAAAAAAAAAAAAAAAAAAAGGCCCGGGTAACAGCTTCTCCCGATCCGCAATGCAGCGCGGAAAAGAAGAAAACTGACGTCTGCGTGCCGGAGGGGACTTATATGGCTCCACTGAAGTCATATCCGGAGACGACGTCACTGTGGAGCCGTACTATGCCGTCTGCCAGCGCGCAGAGTTACTGCTGAAAAAATTTCCAGATCCAGTCTGGCGCCTGGGGAGAATTCAAAGTTAAGGAATCTGCGGCTAGATGTCTCTATCAGATGGAAAATGCTACTTACCAGTATGCATCTGTTCTTGGCATGTAGAGCTGCAGATCCTCACACTTTGCATTAGATCGCCATCTGGTGTTGGGCTCGGATGCTTGCACTTTGTTGTTGTCTTCGAAGAAGTCTTTTGTAGTCATGTGATAGGTGACTCCTCCTTTGGACAATAGTGCGCATGGGCATCGACTCCATCCTCAGATTGTTTTTTCGCCATAATGGGGAGTGATGGAGTTAGTAGAAAAGGAAAAGGATGTCCATGTGTGTATATCTAAATAAGATAGGACTGGAACACATACAGGTCCCGGGGAGGTGGGTGGGCGTGTGAGGATCTGCACCTCTACATGCCAAGAACAGATGCATACTGGTAAGTAGCATTTTCCGTTCGAGGCATGTGAGCTGCAGAGCTCACACTTTGCATAGACTGTACAGCAGTATCTCCCCTAGCGGTGGTCACCTGTACATGTTGCAGCAGTTTGAAAAAGTGTTCTAAGGACAGCTTGGCCCACAGCAGCTTGTTGCTTGGCTTGCACATCAACATAATAGTGTTTAGTGAAGGTGTGTGTTGCAGACCATGTGGCTGCCTTACATATGTCTTCTAGGGGAATGTTCCCTAAGAATGCCATGGAAGCCCCTAGTTTGCGTGTTGAGTGCGCTCTAGGGGGAATTGATAATGTGCGTTTGGCTTTTTGGTAGCATATTTGGATACATTTAACGATCCACCTTGCAATCCCAGCTTTTGAGATGGGATTACCCTTATGTGGTGGAGAGAAAGCTACAAACAATTGTTTGGTTTTGCGAAATGACTTGGATCTGTCAATGTAATACATTAGGGCACTTTTGACATCCAGGGTGTGGAGAGCTCTTTCTGCTACAGAGTCTGGGTTTTGGAAAAAACACGGGTAGTTCTACAGATTGGTTAAGGTGGAAAGGCGAAATGACTTTAGGAAGGAATTTCGGGTTTGTCCTGAGAACTATTTTGTTATGATGTATTTGTAAGAAGGGCTCTTGTATAGTTAAAGCCTGGATCTCACTGACTCTCCTGAGAGAGGTGATTGCAATTAGGAACGCGACTTTCCATGTAAGGAATTGAAGTTCACATTTATGCAGGGGTTCAAATGGTGGTCCCATGAGCCTGGTAAGTACTATGTTAAGATTCCACACTGGGGAAGGTGGTAATCTGGGAGGTATGATCCGTTTAAGGCCTTCCATAAAGGCTTTAATGGCGGGGACTCTAAAGAGTGATAAGTGTTGCCTGTTTTGTAAGTAAGCAGCAAGGGCTGCTAGATGCAGACGTATGGATGAGTATGCAAGATTACATCTTTGCAAATGTAGTAAGTAGCAAATGATGTTTTGCGTGGAGGCCTGTAATGGCTGGATATTATTGTTAGTGCAGTAAATAGCTAATCTTTTCCATTTTGCTGCATAGCAAGCTCTGGTAGTAGGGCGTCTAGCCTCTTTAATAATGTTCATACAGTCTGTCGGTATGTTAAGATAACCGAATTCTAGGATTTCAGGAGCCAGATCGCAAGGTTCAGTTGAGATGGATCTGGGTGCCTTATCTCTCCATGGCTCTGCGTTAGCATTGATGGGGAGAGGTGTAGTTTTTGATATGGGACTACTGATAGTTCCAGCAGTGTGGTGAACCACGGTTGGCGTGCCCATGTGGGAGCTACTAGGATCATTTTTAGACTGTTGTCGGAGCTTGCGTACCACAAGTGGAATGAGTGGTAGTGGTGGAAAAGCGTACGCAAATCTGCCGGACCAATTCATCCATATTGCATTGCCCTTGGACTGCGGGTGTGAAACCTGGCGGCGAAGGATGGGCATTTTGCGTTTTGGTGTGTGGCGAACAGATCTATGTCTGGCTGGCCCCACATCTGGAAAAAAGGTAGAAGAACTTGTGGATGTAGTTCCCATTCGTGAATCTGTTGTGTCTGTCGACTTAACAGATCGGCAATCTGATTGTGAACTCCTGGTAGGTGTTCGGCTAGAAGGTATATGTTTTGTGGAATGGCCCACCTCCAAATGTTCTGTGCCAGTTGGGACAGTTGTGGAGAGTGTGTCCCCCCTGTTTTTGTATGTAGTACATGGCTGTGATGTTGTCTGTTCGGATCAGGACAGCCTTGTTTTGTACGTGGAGCTGAAAGGATTTGAGAGCTAGGAATATAGCTAGTAACTCTAGATGATTGATGTGGAGCAGCTTTTGTTGAGTGGTCCACTTGCCTTGTGTTGTATGATCTAACAGGTGTGCTCCCCATCCTGTGAGTGATGCGTCCGTTGTCAGTATTATTTGTGGAACAGGCTCTAGGAACGGCCGCCCTTTGGACAAATGTTTTGTGTTCCACCACTGCAGAGAGCGATGTGTGCGGCTGTCCACCAACACCAGATCTGTAAGTTGTCCGTGCGCCTGGTTCCATTGGTGCGCTAGACACTCCTGTAGGGGACGCATTTGAAGTTTTGCATGAGGGACGATGAAAATGCAAGATGCCATCATGCCGATTAGTTGCATGAACACTCTGGCTGGGAGAGTGTGTTGTATTTGAAACCTGGTGATGAGGGTTTGTATACTGGCTATCCTGGCTGGGCTGGGATAAGCTAGAGCCGTGGAAGTGTTTATTGTGGCTCCCAGATATTGATGTATATGGGAGGGTTGGAGGTGCGACTTGGTGTAGTTGATTGTGAACCCCAAGTTGTGTAGTGTTTGTATAGTCTGATGAGTGTGTTGGACACACTGGTTGAATGATCTGGCTTTGATGAGCCAGTCGTCCAGGTATGGGAAGACATGTATTTGCTGACTTCGTAGGTGTGCTGCTACTACTGCAAGGCATTTGGTAAACACACTTGGAGCAGTGGTGACTCCGAATGGAAGTACTTTGAACTGGTAGTGTTGTCCATGGAGTACGAACCTTAGATACTTCCTGTGAGCAGGATGTATGGGAATGTGGAAGTAGGCGTCCTTGAGGTCTAGTGTGGCAAGGAAGTCTTGTTGTTGTAGTAAGGGAAGCACTTGTTGGAGAGTGATCATGTGAAAATGATCCGAATGTATATACTGATTGAGGGGTCTGAGGTCTAGAATAGGCCTTAGAGTCCCATCCTTTTGGGGATTAGGAAATACAGGGAGTAAACCCCTGTGCCCTGATGTAGTAGAGGGACTGGCTCTATGGCGTGCTTTTGAAGCAGGGAAAAACTTCTTGCTTTAAAAGTATGAGATGGTCTGCGGACATTGGACGCTGCTTGGGTGGTATGTTTGGGGGGGCAGCTGTAAGTTCTAGGCAGGAACCATGTTGGATAATTTGTCTCACCCACCTGTCCGTTGTAATGGAGTTCCAGACAGGTAGGAACTGGGCTAGTCGTCCCCCGACAGGAGTGGAATGGTTGGGGGGAAGTGGAGGGAAGTCACTGTTTAGGAGTGGGGGAGGTACGGGTGTTGGTATTAACTCGGCCTCTCCCCTTACTGTTGTTGCCTCGGTAACCACCTCTAAAGTATCCTCTATTGGGGGATGTTTGGGTGGTATTTCTGTAAGAAGAGGAACTGTCTGTGTTGGTGTTTCTAGAGGCTCCTCTGTAGAAGGAGCGACGAAAGGAGCCACGTTGTTGTGGAGACTGCAATGCTCCCATTGATTTGGCAGTGTCAGTGTCCTTCTTCATTTTCTCAAGTGCTGTTCTACAGCCGGACCAAAGAGTTGGTTCTGATTAAACGGCTGGTTTAAAATGGTGGTTTGAACCTCTGGCTTGAAGCCTGAAATGCGTAACCATGCATGCCTTCTAATGAATACGCTGGTGTTGACAGACCTAGCGGCGGTGTCGGCTGCATCAAGGGCACACTTAATGGACGCATTGGAGATGAGTTTGCCCTCCTGAATGAGATCATTTGCCTGCGTCTTATACTGGTCAGGTAGATGTTGCAATAGGGTTTCTAGCTGGTCATAGTGGGCCCTATCGTATCTGGCCAGCAGTGCCTGGGTGTTGGCTATGCGCCAGTGATTGGTGGCCTGCGTAGCCACTCGTTTGCCAGATGCATCCAGCAATTTTGACTCCTTATCAGGGGGCGGAGCGTCCCCTGAAGTCTGAGAATTAGCCCGTTTACGAGCATTGGATACGACTAAGGAGTCAAGAGGGAGCTGGCCTTTGATGTAGGCAGGGTCATCAGGGGCAGGTCTATATTTTTTGTCGATCCTAGGGTTAAGAATTCTGGCTTGTACAGGATCTTTAAATATTTCAGGAGCATGCTTGATGACTCCTTTAATCATGGGCAACGTCTGTACAGTTCTTTGAGACTGTTCGAAGGTATCTAAGAGGAAATCTTCCTCTGGTGGGTTGGTGTGTATATGTACCCCATGAAAAACAGCAGCCCTGTGAATGAGTTGCCCAAAACTAATGTTATCATCTGGGGGAGATGGTTTTGTTGGATATGGTGGAGGGCTTGGGAGGTCTGGAAGATCTATGGGATCGTTGTAGCCCCAATCGTCTTGTGGTGGGTCATCTGGGTCAGTGAATGCGTCATCAGGGTCACCACCGTCCCCCATGTCGTCCTGATAGTCATGTGGTGGAGATGTTACAGGCTGAGGCGGTGTAACAGGGATGTAGAGAGGAGGGGTGTTAGGGGGAAGGAGAGGAGGAGAAGGAGGCATAGGTGAAGTAGCACAGTCCTTTTCCACAGGGATGGGCTTGTGGCGGGGCACAGTAGTGATATGTCCAGTTTTGGGGTTAATGTGGAGTTTAGCTTGTTTAGGATCGACAGGATCCGGACGAAAAAGCTCCTCCTCCTGGAGATTTGGCTTCGGTGCCGACTTTTTCGGTTCCGATCGAGGTGATGGCTGTTTTGTGTGCTCTTTGGCCTTAGAAGGCGTGGAAGAGTCTTTAGTCTTGGAAATCGGCTCCGAAAGCTTTGGCTTAGGGGCTGTGTCGTGGAGTCTTGGTTTCGACGCCGACTTATCCCCATGCTTGGAGGCGGGCTTTGGAACGGAGGTGGATTTCGGAGCAGAGTGTTCCTTTGGCTTCGGCGCCGAAGGTGCATGGTGGAACTAAAACATGCGGCTAGGTCGGTGCCGAGGAACTGGAAGGCTTGAGTCTTTTGTTCGGTGCCGAGCCAGAAGGCGGGGCGTCCAAAGCATGTTTTCGGTCGCGACTGGGGCCAGCAGGCGAAGTCTTGACTGGTGCCTTCTGTTTTGGTGGGGGGGTTGGGGCAGTCGTACTCACTCGTTGCCCAGGAGTGATGGAACCGTCTTAGTCCTCTGCCTCCGACACGATCAGTAGATCTTCGGAATCTTCCTCCGGGACATCGGGGCCCTCGTTGAAGATGTCGACAGGTTCTGGAGCGGACCTCTGCGCCATGACGTGTCTTCGAGCTCGACGATCCCGAATGGTTTTCTTCGAGCGGAAGGAGGCGCAAGCTGGGCAGGTAGCCTCGTTGTGGTCGGGCGAGAGGCACAGGTTACAGACCTTGTGATGGTCACTGTGGGGGAACTTTGCTCCACACTGGGGGCATTTCCGGAAGGGCGTCCTTTCCATTAGCTGTAGGCCTCACGGCGTCGATGGGCCCAGCGGCCCGCGTCGACGGCTGGAAAGGGAATCGAAGAAGAGGCGCGTCGAGATTTCGATGTCGATAGAAGTTTTGATGATGAAAAAACGGTTGAAAGTAAAGTTTCGAACCGGAGCGTCGAAAGTTGCATCCGAACCCAATGGCGGAAAAACCAATCTGAGGATGGAGTCGATGCCCATGCGCACTATTGTCCAAAGGAGGAGTCACCTATCACATGACTACAAAAGACTTCTTCGAAGACAACAACAAAGTGCAAGCATCCGAGCCCAACACCAGATGGCGATCTAATGCAAAGTGTGAGCTCTGCAGCTCACATGCCTCGAACATAGGTGTTACTCTCAACGGTGTCGCTGTGGACAGTGTCTTTGTCGAAGGCAATTTCTTAAATGATGGACCAGTGGAAGTCATTTGCAACGTCGGCGCTGACTTAGAGGAGGAAATTACCCTAGTGGATGAAATGGGAGCTTTGATAGTTGCTGTGGAAGTCCTCAACTATGACGGCTTCGTCAACTAGACTTCGGCGACGGTCGCAGTCAATATCATTGTCGAAGGTGGTGTCAATGGCGTTCTGAGTGTTTTTTTTGTCCTCGACAGTTCTGAGGAGGGAAAATGTTTTCGCTACACTTTCTCAGATGGAGTAGTAGGTTGGGAGGAGGCCGCCCCTGTGGAGATGAGCTTAAGTTTCTCCTTTTGTATTAGGATTTGATGGTGCGTTTTCAAGGCCTTTCTACTCCCCTCAGAAGCCACTTGGTCAGAGGATCTTGACCTTTTGTGGGGTCTGTCAGACGAATCACTGTTTTCCTAAGAGCTGGATTTCTGGGATTTAGAATTCTGTAGCCACAGAAGTAGCCTTCCTTCTCTGTCTCTTTATGTCTTAGAAGAAAAAGTGCAATAAATTTTGCATTCCTTTACCCGATGTTGATGGTAGAGGCAATAGAGACAGTCTTTGTGTGGATCATCCACACGCAGCCATTTCTTCCAACAGGACTTGCAGGATCTGAAGAGGCCTTTCTTCGAAGAAGTTATAGAGGAAAAAACTGAGCAGAGCTCAGGGAGACTCCCTTCACACGACGTGCAGTAGAAAATCTGAGGGACTCAGCCTCTGTTTTTAGTGTTCTAGAGGGTGCTGTCGCCTGACTGGTAATAGTTCAAGTTTGGACCTTTTTTTAAAAGGACACAGATAGGCTATTGATGTGAGTTTGCATTGTCATTATAGCCTAGGATACTAATACATATTGCTTTACTATGGTACAGTGGGACTCTCACTTCGACGACAGGGAATGATTCAAGCATGTGAATCTATGAACGATCCAATACTGGAGAAGTAAGGGAATACTGACAGGAAAACTTCGAGGGGAGGGTGCGGTGTTCATCTGTGTGCTAGATAAGATGGGAAACAGGCGGGTTCAGGGAAGACGCTCTTGGTAGGAGGATTCTCTTCTCCGTACTAGTGTGCATTTATTCAATGCACCTATATGCACAGCAGAGGCTGTGGCGGCAGTAATGGATTACCCATCATCCATCTGCATAGGAAGGGACATTACTGAATTTCCCATCATCCATATGCACGGGAAGTGACATCACTGGTTTCTCGCCAAAACTGTCTCCACTTATTTGAGGCTACAGTGTGGACACGCTGCTGGTGCGCCAAAGGCAAGCCCATTTGCACCAAGCGCCAGGACACCTGGGTCCTTCTCCCACCCGCCTCACTACAGTTGCTAGTCCACCGCAACCCTACGCGCCATGCACTACAGTCGCATCTCTCAGCACTGCAGAGGCACCACCCAATACTGAAGCTGCATTCTCCTGCGCCACCTGACATTTCACATGCACTCTCCTGCATCCATCTCACCCGTCACAAGACACACTACTACAATACACCCAACACCCACTACACAACACTCCTCCCTGTCCAGCATACTTCTCAATACTCGCTTCCTCACTAAACACGTAACCCAAATTTGGGATCTGCTACACAACCGCTCAACGGACCTGCTCTTCTTGACCGAAACCTGGGTGACTCACTCAGCGTCCCCGGTCATAATCAGGGCAATCCACCACGAATATGAGTTTGCAAGACAAGATAGGACAAACAAACCTGGAGACTTGTAGGAAGCTGGCTCTGTATATACTATACCAAAAGGAGGTATGGTGTGCACTGAGTCCAGTAGAACCTCAAAGGTAAGCAGAGGTAAAAGTAGATAATACCTTACTCTCTATTTGTGGTAGTGTGGGCGAGCATTAAGAGTTTATCAGAGAGTAGTGTTAAGCATTTATTGTACAAACTCAGGCAAGAAATGATGTCACACACTCAAAGACTGAACTCAGACCAATTTTGTTTGTATAAAACTATTATTTAGTTATATTATTTCTAGAACCAAGCCAGGCCTGGTGCAGGTAAGTGAAATAATACTTTGCAATATTTGTGCAGCAAATTACAGTTGAATACAGGTTCAAATGCAGTTGGCTGATTTACAGGTAAGTCAATTATAAGAATTACTTGTTACTTTGTAGATTACAGTACACGTTACTTCTTGGATTACTTTTTAAGTTACTTTTGCAAATCAGTGTGATATGCCTAGATATCACACTGAGACATTTCCTAGACAAAAGGTAAGTAATTGACTTTTTACACATATACAGTTTTTCAAGGTTTCATACAAACCAACTCCACACTTCGAAGAATTTCAAAGAAAAGCAGTCAATGCAATCCTATGGGAGGAAACAGTGTTATCGGTTTAACAGTAAATACTTAGGTTTTGGAGTTGGTATTCTAGGTTAGAACCAGGGTTCTCCCAGGGTCGAGGATGCACTCTCAGAACACCCTCAGCGGCACTAGGGCGGCCGGGTGCTGAGGCCCAATGTTATCCAATGGGGGATGGGGGGGCATCCGGTTGGTGGCTGCTCACGAGCAGGCCACAAGGTTGTGGGAGCAAAGCTCCTGGTGTTAGGCTCAGGGCAAAGGGGAATCCGAGTTAGCACACAAGGTGCACCCGCAGCGGCACAGGGGCGGCTGGGTGCAGGGTGCTGTTCTGGCGTCTGGCGCCCCTGTTGTTTTCAATGGGGATTCTACGGTTGCAACAAACACTGCAGGCTTGGGAACAAAGATCTTATGGAGGCGACCACCGGTTGGAGAGGTAAGTTGGGATGCTGGCACACCGTTGGTTGGGCCACCCAAGGCCGTGGGACGTCAGGTGCAGGAGTGTCTTTAGGCATCGGTCTTTTCTTACTGGCTCCGGTCAGGGGGATCCTCCAGAAAGGGGCTGCAGGCGTAGTTTGGAGATTCGAGGCAGGTCAGAGATCACCAGATCTCAGGTCAGGATCGTCGGGGAGACCTCCTCGTGGTGTTGGGGCACTCAAACTCGGGCCGTGGGCATCGGGTGTAGAGTGGTGCAGACTCGCGAATTTGGCCGGAGCCAGAGGCAGTGGGTGAGCAAATACGGTGCTCACGGGAGACAAAGTCTTGGTTTGGGAAGGCAGGGCAGAACCTTTGGGTTCTTGAGGCTTCTGGCTGCAGGACACACCGGGATTTCGCTGGAGCAGGTTCCAGGTGGGGCCAGGCCAGTAGGGCTGGGGCCAAGTCAGTGGGCGTCCTCCTCCGCTCAGTTCAGCATGGCTTCTTCAGTCCTCCTTTTCCTCTCTTCCTGTCGGTTCTTGTCTGAGGAGGCAAGGTTCGGGGTTGCCCCTAAATACTAGATTTAGGGGTGTTACAGGCAAGTAAAGGTCGGGACAAATGGGTCCCTTCCTTGGGGTGGGTACAGCCCCTATTATGCCACACTACAGTGGGAGGGGGGCATAAGCCTCACTTTGGTTGGCAGGGTCCCCCCCATCTGCAAGAAGGTGGGGACAGAGTTGTGCTTCACCTCGCATCCCCCACCTGATGGGTGGGGTTGGCAAAGGTGGGCACACCTCTCCTACTAACTTGGTTTTCCCACCGATTCTCCCGCCCAAAGTGGGGGGTCAGAACCGGTGGGGGCCAGTTGCTGGGAGCAGCAAATGGCTGGGGCACCTCACAAAGGCGGCAAACCTTTGAAGCTTTCCTACAAGACTGAATTGCTACCTTCTTCAAAGAACCCATCCAATGTTCCACCATCTCGGAAAGCACCACCAGCAACATGGAACACTAGACCATCAAAGTCCTCATCACCTCCAACTTCACCCTGAGCGGCACCCTCGTCTACCGTCCTCCTGGACCACGCAGAAACTTCAGCAGCACAATCGCAGATTTCGTCACCCCCTTGATTCTCTACGCCAGCACCTTCATCATCCTCGGTGACCTCAACTGCCACCTCTAGGTCCTCCCAATCCCAACAGGACAACCTCAGAATCACCCAGCGAGTGGAAGGTCCCACACACTCCACCAGACACCTACTGGAGCCCATCTTCACCAGCTTTAGCAACAACACAGTAAACAAGCCCAGACCAATAACTTAGTCCAAAGACGCCCCATCAACTAAAGCACACCCATCACACACCACTGCAGGAAAACCATCAACAAATCTTTACAAAAGAACTGAAACAAGATCTCAGAAGCATAGTGGCCTTCTGAATTCCTACATCACTAGCCTCAAACCAACAACCACCTCCCAGAGTCCTTATCCAACTTCAAAGCCTGTATCACCGTCTGCGCAGATACCCTGGCTCCACTCAAATACAAAGCCACGAGACTCAGACCATAAGCTAGCTGGTACATGGAAGAGCTCAGGCTCCCGAAACGCCACTGTAAGCAATTTGAATGCAGATGGAGACAAAGTTAGAACGATACATACAAGACCAGTGCCCTCAGATGCTACCTCAGCAAATCAGAACCACCAAATGCTTCGCGCTCTATGACCGCATCGAAAGAAGCACTAACAGCGCCAAGGAAATCTTTGGTATAGTGAAAGACTTCAACTCAGGCTGCAAGCTCGACCATTGTAACCCCTCTCAGGACCTCTGCACCCAGTTGTCCCTATTCTTCAGCAACAAGAACACCAGCATCTACAACAACTTTGAGCCCTAAATGTACCCTTCCACCCTCGAAGTCCTCCTGATCTTATTCCACCAACATCTAAAGGACCATCCTGACCACTTGGCCCACCATCACCAATCAAGAAACATAAATTACCATGCAGTCCATAAACTCCGGAGCACCCTTGGACCCCTGCCCTCACCACGTTTTCATTAAAGGAATGTACCTGGTCAGCGCAGCCCTCACCCCGATCCTGAATGACTCAATCATCACAAACACCTACTCGGATGACTGGAATCAAGCCACAGCACTCCCCTTTCCTCAAGAAACACTCTGCAAAGCCGAAGACACTAGCCAACTACTGGCCTAAATACCCGCTACCCTACCCGGCAAAAGTTTTGGAAAAGATGATAAACGCCTAGCCACCCACCTCACTGACAACCACCTCCTCAACACCACTCAGTCCGGATTCAGGCCCAACCACAGTACAGAGACTGTCCTCATCGTTATCACAAAAGTCATTCAAATGATCATGGAGATAGGCGACGCCACTGCCCTCATCCTACTGGATCTTTCCACAGCGTTAGACACCGCCACCCACCCCATCCTTATCCAACAACTGACTGAAGCTGGCATCCAAGGTCCCACACTTCGCTGGATTTGCTCCTTCCCGACTGGCAACACCCAGTTGGTCAGACAAGCTTCCTCCACCGTGGATGCATCAAACTCAACACAAGGATCCTCAACTCAGCCCCACTCTGTTCAACACCTACATGACCCCACTCGCCAGTATCATCCGTGCCAACTGAATCAATATCATAACCTATGGCGATGACACCCGGCTCATTCTCTTCCTCTCTGACAAGATGTCAAGCATCTGGACCAATTCTTCTGCCTGGGTGACAAAAGTCGCCAGATAGATGAAAACCAACTGCTTCAAGCTCAACACAGACATGACAGAAGTAATAATCTTCAGCTCAGACGCCTAGCTTGAAGACTCCACTTTGTGACCTGCCAAACTTGAACCCACACCCCTCCCGGCAACCCACACAAAGAACCTTGGTCTAGTAATCCACAACCAGCTCACTATGACCTGCTATGCGAATGCAGGTTGTACAACGGCAACACACATCTATGCTGGAATCAACACCCAACAGACCAGAAGACTGCAGGCCATACAAAACTTAGCCGCCAGGCTTACCCTCAACCTCTCACTCATCACCCGCACCTCAAAGAGCTCTACTTGGACCCAATTCACAAACAAGCACTTTTCAAACTCCTCACACACACATACAAAGGCTTACACAATGTTGGCCCCACTTACCCCAACAACCGCATTAACTTCAACACAAATCCACGACACCTTCACTCAGCTGGATTCCTCCTCGCACATACACCCCCCCACCTCTCCAATTCATAGAACCAAATCGGCCAGTTTTGACTTCTCCTACCTCGCTCCTAGAGCCTGGAATGACCTGCCCCTGCACATCAGAGCCGCTTCCTCAGTTCTTGAATTCTGCAAGAAACTGAAGACCTGGCTCTTCACCCAGCACCATCTCTGGCTCGGCCCATACAGCTTCTGCTTCAGTGGCAGGATAACCTCATGGGCGAGTTGTGCGCTGTACAAATTCACATAAGCTAACCAGGCTGGGATAGGGGACTCAGAGCAATGCAGAAGAGGGTTTTTCACTTCCCCTATATGGCACCGTACTTGGGTCTGCCTAGCAATATTCCATTTAGCCTTCAGACCATTTATTAAGAACATCCTCCTAAGGTTTCGCCTCAGTTGTCATTACATGTTTCAATTGGGGTAAAACATAATGCTGCACTTGTAAGAAATTCTAAATTACAAACGATAGCAGACTTTTGCTTTCTTCCACCCAAGAGAGCAGTCTTCTTATTGCCTCCAAAAGACTCCACCCCCCCCAAAGAGCTTTTTGCATTAGTGAGACCTGAAAGTGAGATTCTAACAGAAACGACACCGTACTTATTTTGTCCACGTGCTCCCTCAAACTGAGATACTACTGCTCCTCAAAAAAAGATGGAATTAAAGAAGCAGTACCATATTTTTTCCACGTGCTCCTTTAAATTGAGACACTACTGCTCCTCAAGAAAGATGGAATTAAAGAAGTACCACAAAGTCTCATGCTTAATTTCCATTGACACACAAACTACAAATACACGTTCAATTACACTGTAACCACAGCCAAAAAACGTTTTTGGTACGCTCTCACACATCTCTAAGACCAACCCTACACATTCTTGATCACTTTGGTCTACTTCCATTTACTGCACCCTACCACACTCCTCCAAACGTCTGTATAGGCAGGTTATGGACTTCAGACATACCTGCAGCAATATCATTGAAGAGAGGCTGTGACGATAACCCATCCAACAAGAATTGCGGCTGAGAAACTTGTGGTACTGGAGCACCTTCAAACAAACACAAAACCAACAATGAAATCACAGTATGACAGCTAAACAGGGGTTAACATAAAAATCAAATGTGTAGTACACAACAAGCAGCTCTCCTCCTCTCAGAGAGGCACTCCCTCAAAAAGAGAACCCAACAAGTTATCATATGCGGATTATCTGCTTTTAATATGCCATATGTTAATAATTCCCTCTGCTCGTCTCCATGACTCCTTTCCTGCCAATTTTGCCCATGACGAATATCACTTGCCAAGTTTCAAATCACCTTATTGGTTTCCTTGTACTCCATCACTTTCGAACTCCATTGCAGAAATCCGGCCTCCATTACCATCTAACTTCAGATGAGCTTCACATCTTCACTTCCAAACTCCGCTTCCTGCCTCCACTGGCCAGCCGAGCATCCAATTACTCACCCCCACCAAACTGAGATACCCTTGTAGACTATCTACTAGTCTTTCCCTCATCCAGTTTCCCGTCTTACCCGCAATTTGTAGCTCTAGTCCCCTTCGCCATCCCGTTTTCCCACTCTTGTCCTCAGTTTGTGGATCTAGCCCCCTTGCCTCCCTGACGGAACTGGTCCTTGTCTTCTCGCCTCATGCCTCCCCCCACCTTCCCTCCCTCATCGCCATTTTCCTGTTACCTTCCTTCCACCCGTTAGGACCTGCTGGCAGTCCTCCCCAGAAAAAGCTGTCCAAGTCCCCAAGAACCAGTTTTATGTCTCTACTCCCCAGGATCAGCAGGATTCTGAAAGACTATCTTGATCGGGGTTGTTAACTGATGATATGGCCACAAATAGACAACATTCCACCAGTTCTGGAATAAGGGTGAGATCCCTCAGTCACAAGGCCTGGGGCTAAAATACAGATTTCTCCAGACCTCAGAGAAGCAGCAGAGGTAGTACATACACATGCCCCACTGGCAAGGGAGGGGTCAGAGATGAGGCAGGCTCACTCTTTCTTTTTTCCCCACACTAAGTGAATGTGACCCCCAAGGGCAATGTCAGTATTTTCACAGTAATCATATCTGCCTGCAGGGAAAATGCGATGGCAGCACACCCAGTTCTCGGGTCTCCTAGTGAGAACTGTGTGTGTAGTTCTGTCTGTGAGAATAGCCTGTGCGGCCCAGCAATGTCCGAGTTAAGCAATCCAATTACCTTAATGGTAATTCCATTAAGGTAATGAAACTGTCCAGCACCTGACCGTGCTGTTCAAAGCAACATCCACAGCAGGTAGGTCTGTGTGCAACAGTGCCTTCTTGCTGGAAAGCCTGGTTTGTGGAGCAACCTTGATTCTGCTCTAAAAGCGAAATTAAAAAAGATGTGGATTTTACATTTTTGTTTTTACCTGAATATTTTTCCCATCCTTACTTGTGGATGCTGGGCAATCGGTTTGTAAAGATGTCCTCCAAGCAGGTTCTTCCAGCCAGCTTGGCCTAAGCTCCCTCCTGCTCATCATGTCACTCCTCCTAGCAGGAGCAGGTCAGTTTCTCGTACAGGCAGGGAGACCCTCTACTTTCCACTGGTGCATATTTAAGGAGTTTCTGCAGGCCTCCCAGAATTAGGCCCAGACTGGAGAGGAAATGGCAACACTTCAATGCTTCCACTGCTGGGTCTGCAAAGTCTTCTCTAGTGTTGCGCTGAACCTCATTGGTAGTTTTCAAATCTATGAAAAAGTACTGCCTGAGGCCAATACCTATTCTCCTCTAGTAGCCAAGCCTGATAAGAAGAAAGGCTGCATCATGAAGGTCCAGTCCAGGTGGTCTTCCAATCCTGGAGCAGAATCGTTACAGCTTTTGGAGACCAAATTTGCAGGCTCACTGCTCTGATGTCCCTCCTCAGATTTGTTTAGGCTGGCTCAGGTCAATGTGGAACGGCTCTGTCTGGAGAGTCAGTGCTGAGGGGGATGCCAGTCACAGACATGCCTATTTCAAAAAGGTATGGGCTGCTATCTGTTACATACCAGGCAAAACTAATTTTGGGTGGGCTTACCATCTTCCAACATGCAGCCCCTTTTAATCTCAGTAGGTTTACCACTTAACACTGAACAAAGAGAGCCTTAATACAAGTCCAAGGCATGATGAATTCAAAGATCCCTAGGAATAAGGACTAACCAGACCTTTTCATAATGGACTCAGTAGGCAGTCCCATGACCTGTAAAGAGATAAAATGGATGCCCCAGTGGCTACACAACATGCTGTCTCCACATAGCCTAGATATAGAAGCCAGCATCCATTCTCGCACAGCCAAGCGTAGAAGTCACTTTTTTATTTTTTTAAACAGAGTTTTATATAGCGCGAACTTGACCCGAATCGGTTATCAGAGCGCTTTACAAAGCACCAGTTGCATTACACGAGGACACATTCATCTTTGTTCGGCACGGGAGATTAAGTGACTTGCCCAGAATCACAGGATGTTCAGCGTCACTGCCGAGGCTCGAACCCAGTTCCCCAGATTCGAGGTCGACCGCCCTAGCCGTTAGGCCAACTCCTCTCCCCTAAAAAGGGAGAGCACTCAGTGGGCTCACATTACTATTGAGCTTGGAGCACAAGTTACTAACTTGTGTAACGATATATCTGTAAGAGACAGTAGTTAGTGACAGATTCCTTACCTTAGAATATCCCCAGGCGTCAGGCTGGATCCGGAAAGTTTTTGCGTAGCAGTACCCTTGCGCGTCGGTAGGCGGCGTCGTGCGGCTCCGCGTCCGTCGTCGGCGTCGTGATCGCCGGGATGACGTCGCGGGCAGTACTTAGGCGCCGCCCCTGCGCGCTGACGTCAGTTCTGTACACGACTTTCCGCGCCAGGAACGCAGAGCCATGCAAGAAGCTGACATAGGTGTCTGAAAAATACTAGGGCCCTGAAAGGGATGTCCTTAACCCTAGAAATCAGTTCGCAGAACGGGGAGGATGGGTGGGGCGGTAAGGAATCTGTCACTAACTACTGTCTCTTACAGATATATCGTTACACAAGTTAGTAACTTGTGCATCTGAAAGAGACACGTTAGTGACAGATTCCTTACCTTAGAATAGATACCCCAGCAATACCAACCCCGGTGGTGGGTCTGCGAACAAAGATCAGACAAGGAAGTCCTGGAGGACAGAACGGCCAAAGAAGCCGTCCCTAAGGACCTGACTGTCAAGGCAGTAATGCTTTGTAAACGTGTGCAGCGAGGCCCACGTAGCTGCCTGACAAATAACCGGCAGCGGAACACCGCGGCCCAAAGCCGTGGTAGCAGCCGTTGCCCTGGTGGAATGGGCCCGCAGCCCAACAGGAGGCTCCTTCTTAGCCAAAGAATAGCAGGTCTTGATGCACAAGGTAACCCAGCGGGAGATGGTCCTCTTGTGCACCGCCCGACCTTTTTGGCGCCCACGTAGCCAACAAAGAGCTGGTCATCCACCCGGAAGTGTTTCGTGCGGTCAATATAGAAGGAGAGCGCACGTTTTGGGTCCAGACGGTGGAGCCTCTCTTCCTCCCTGGAAGGATGCGGAGGCGGAAAGAAGGTGGGCAAAGTGATGGTCTGCCCAATATGGAAAGCAGTAACCACCTTTGGCAAGAAGGACGGACGCGTCCGAAGAACAACCTTGTCCGGATGAACAGACAGAAAGGGAGGTTTGCAAGATAGAGCCTGGAGCTCACTCACCCGCCGAGCGGAGGTGATGGCCACCAGAAAGGCTGTCTTTAGAGTCAGAAGACGAAGAGGACAGTTATGTAGAGGCTCAAAGGGAGCGCACATTAAAAAGGTAAGAACCAAGTTCAAGTCCCACTGAGGCATTACAAACGGAACAGGAGGGAAGAGGTGAGTAATGCCTTTTAAGAACCTGTTAACAACAGGGGACTTGAAAAGGGAGGGCTGATCAGGAAGCCTGAGGAAGGCCGAGATAGCACAAAGATAACCCTTGATGGTACCCAGGGCAGAACCCTGTTGGGCCAGAGAAAGAAGGAACAGAAGGACCTCAGAAAGAGGGGCAGAGAGGGGATTCACAGCCTTTGCTGTGCACCATGCCACAAATTTGTTCCACCTGCAGGCGTATACCACCTTAGTGGAGGGACGCCTGGCTGCCAGAATCACATCACAAACTTCGGGAGGCAAGTCGAAAGGAATCAACTGCCGCCGCTCAATCTCCACGCAAGCAGGTGTAGACTGGACAGGTTCGGGTGGAGGACTGTCCCCTGCTGCTGCGACAGAAGATCCTCCCGAAGAGGCAGACGGATCGGGGGATCTACGCTCATATTGAGTAGCTCGGGATACCAAACTCTTCGAGCCCAGTCCGGAGCCACAAGAATGACTTGGGCCCGGTCGTGCCGAATCTTCTTCAACACTCTGGGTAGAAGTGGTATAGGCGGAAAGGCGTACAACAGACCGCAACTCCACTCGTGACGAAAAGCGTCGCCGAGCGAGTGCCGCCTTGGAAATTCCAACGCGCAGAACTGATGACATTGCGCGTTCTCTTCGGTGGCGAATAGATCTAACCAAGGCTCTCCCCATTGTAGAAAGAGTCCTTGCGCCACTTCCGAGTGAAGACGCCATTCGTGATCCATCATGCACCTGCGGCTGAGTTAGTCCGCCCTGGCGTTCAGGGAACCTGCCAGGTGTTGAACCATCAGGAACATGCCCTGATGTTCCAGCCATGTCCAGAGGCGCAGAGCCTCCTGACAAAGGGTCCAAGACCCCACCCCGCCTTGTTTGTTGCAGTACCACATGGCGGTGGTGTTGTCTGTGAACACCTGCACTACCTTCCCTTTGACAGAGGGAAGGAATGCCTTGAGTGCAAGTCGGATCGCCCGTAGCTCCAGAAGGTTGATATGGAGCCGGGACTCCGCCGGAGACCAGAGGCCTCTGATCTCCGCCTCTCCCATGTGACCGCCCCATCCCAGAAGGGACGCGTCCGTCACAACTGTGTGCTCTGGCTGGGGAAGGGAGAGGGATCTGCCCATGACCCATTGCCGGTTCGAGAGCCACCACTGCAACTGTCTTGCAGTCCCCTCCGAGATCTGGACGTGATCGGACAGGTTGCCCTGGTGCTGCGCCCATTGGAACTTCAGGTCCCACTGCAGAGCCCGCATATGCCATCTGGCATGATTGACCAGCAGGATGCAGGAGGCCATGAGGCCCAGCAGCCTCAGGGTCATCCGTACCGAAACCCAGGATAAAGGCTGAAAGATCGGAATCATAGCCTGAATATCCCGGACTCGCCGTTCGGGAGGATAGGCCCGAAACTGCGTCGTGTCCAGAACTGCTCCGATGAAAAGGAGCTGTGGAAAAGGAACCAGATGCGACTTCGGCACATTGATGGAGAACCCCAGCGAGTGCAGGAGTTTGGCCGTAGTCTGGAGGTGGGAGACGACTGCCTGGGACGAGCTCGCCTTTAGCAGCCAGTCGTCGAGGTAGGGGAAGACTGAAACCCCTGCCCGGCGCAGATGAGCTGCGACCACCGCCATCACTTTCGTGAACACCCGAGGGGCACTTGTAAGGCCAAAGGGGAGCACGGTGAACTGAAAATGCTCGGGGCCTACCGTGAACCGAAGGTAACGCCGGTGGGCCGGCAGGACGGGGATGTGGAAATATGCGTCCTGCAAGTCCAACGCTACCAACCAGTCTCCAGGGTCGAGGGCAGTCAAGACCTGAGCTAGGGTGAGCATCTTGAACTTCTCCTTCCGGAGGAAGCGATTGACGTTCCGGAGGTCCAAGATAGGACGCATGTCCTCCTTGTCCTTTTTGGGCACCAGAAAGTAGTGGGAGTAGCAACCACGCCCTACTTCTGGGGTCGGAACACGCTCGATGGCCCTCTTGGTCAAGAGGGCCGTGACTTCCTTCTGTAGAAGCACCAAGTGATCCCCTGACATGCGGTGGAATTGAGGTGGCATGGCTGGGGGGTGGTCTCGAAGGGGAGGGAGTAGCCCCTTCGGACAATGTCCAAGACCCACCTGTCCGAGGTGATGGTACGCCAGTGGGGAAGGTGATGGCGGACCCTGCCCCCTACTGGCGTGCTGTGCACCTGAAAGGAGGGACTAGGAGGGCTTGGAGGCCGCAGACGGGTTGGAGGTGGTGGCCTGACCCGCACGCTGGTTGCCCGATCCGCCACGGCGGAATCCACGTCCTCGGCCACGCGAAGACGCCTCCTGCGCGGGCCGGTGGCTGGGCTGCTGACGTGAAGGGGCGCCTCTACCGTGGCCACGATAGGGGCGAAAAGCAGAAGTCAGCGGAGGGCGTGTAGCAGAAAGGCCCAGGGACTTGGCAGTAGCCCGTGAGTCCTTAAAGCGCTCCAACGCATGGTCTGCTTTGGACCCAAAAAGACCGACTCCATCAAAGGGCATGTCCATGAGAGTATTCTGGACATCCCCTGAAAACCAGTGGTTCTCAGCCAGGCGTGGCGTCTGAGCGCCACCGTCGTTGCAATAGACCTGCCCAGCGAGTCGGCGGTGTCAAGGCCACAACGTATTGTGTATTTAGCCGCATCCCTTCCTTCCGCCATGGCGCGGGAAAGCAGTGTCTGGACCTCCTCAGGACACTGGGGCAAAACATCCGCCACCGAATCCCACAGGGAGTGGGTATATCGGCCCAAAAGACAAGCGGTGTTAACGGACCGCAAGCCAGCACTGGAGGAAGAAAAACCTTTCTTCCCAAACTGATCCAGGCGTTTGGATTCCCTATCCGGAGGAGCGGTAGGGAAGGCGGTTTGGGAAGCGGAGGCTTGGACAACCAAGCTCTCAGGAGTGGGGTGGACAGAGAGAAACAGGGGGTCGCCCGGAGCTGGGCGATGGCGTCGTGACACGTTCCGATCCACAGGAGCCCCTGTGTTGGGCTTGGACCAGGCGCCCAAAAGAACGTCAGTGAGGGCGTCGTTAAACGGCAGCACAGTCTCCGCAGAGGAGGCTGCCGGCTGAAGCACCTCTGTCAAGATGTTAGGCTTGACCGTCAAAGTAGGGAGTTGGAGACGTAAGGCCCCAGCTGCCCTACGCAACACCGTACCAAAATTGGCTCCCTCCTCCGTAGCCACGGGAGGAGACAGCATGCCAGTGTCAGGGGAAGTATCCAGACCACTGGCCTCCCTAGACTCTCTGTCCAGTCCTCATCGTACTGACAGTGTCGTGTCAGAGGGTCATCAGACCCCTCCCAGTCCAACTGGTCCTCCTCTGGTTCAAAATAAGGAGGAGGGACAGTTGGGACCCAAGGTCCCATCGGCGCCGGAGCCGAGCGACGTCGGTCCGGATCCATGTCCGGAGCCGGAAGGAACTGGGGGACGACGCCGCCCGGAGCCCAGGGCGGCGTCGAGAACGGCACCGGAGACATCGGCGCCGGCGGAGGTGTCGTTAGGTCGACCGGCGTCGATGGGGGTTGTGGAGCCGGGATCGAGGCCGGGGCCGGAGCCGGGATCGAGGCTGGAGGCACGGGCGACGCCGGAGCAACCCCATCAGGGCCCGCGGGGCCCGAAGGCGCCCCGGAGGGGCCTGGAGGCCCGAAGAGGCGGGCCATGGCCGTCAGGAATTCCTGCACTTTGGCCGGATCCGCCCCCGAACCCGGGAAGGGCGGGTATGGCGGGGGTGACTCCACAGGCATGTCCGGGGGCGGGGACGGTGCCGGGAGGGGCCTCAGCCGAGTCGCGAGACCGGCGAGGCGAAGTCCTAGAGCGATGATGCTTTTTGGACTTCTTGTGTTTCGACTTACCGGACGAAGAAGACTTCGACGCCGACGACCGGTGTGGACTCCGCGATCGACCCCTGGACCGCTCACGCGACCGGGGCTTCCGCGGAGCCGAATGCCGGGCCTCCAGGAGCTTTCGAGACCGCTCTCGCAAAGCTTTCGGGTTGAGGGCCTGGCAGTCGGTACAAGACTCCGTGTCGTGGCCTCGGCCGAGGCAGAAGAGACACTCCCAATGCGGGTCGGTGACGGACATCATCCGCGCACAGGCGCCGCATCGCTTGAAGCCGGGCATCCCTACGACACCTTGAAAGATGAAAAAACAGTGAAAAAATTCACCAAAAAGTATGGTCAAAAAATGACCAGGGCACTGCTCTTCCCGGATCTGCGCTTGCTGGCGCGGAAAAAGAAGAACTGACGTCAGCGCGCAGGGGCGGCGCCTAAGTACTGCCCGCGACGTCATCCCGGCGATCACGACGCCGACGACGGACGCGGAGCCGCACGACGCCGCCTACCGACGCGCAAGGGTACTGCTACGCAAAAACTTTCCGGATCCAGCCTGACGCCTGGGGATATTCTAAGGTAAGGAATCTGTCACTAACGTGTCTCTTTCAGATAGGGGAATAGTAGACGGAGCTGACTGGAAATGTACAACGGTAATGTAGCACGTTTCACAAACCTGTGCAGAGTACCTTTGAATCAACAACCAATTATCTATTTGCTACCCTGCACCAACTTTGTGCTCCCTAGGATGATCAAGGCTTATTTCATGTCCGTCTCACCACAGGACAAGTTGCTCTTCTAGCCCCCCATGAGGACTAGCTGCCCACCTCCACCCCCACCCATGCTCCAGACAAGCAGTCTTTCTCATCCATGCTTTCCTCCCCCAGGGACTAGTTTTCCATTCTCTGAATCATCTAAAGACCATCTTCCAATTGTCTAATCATGTTTCCTGTCAGCCCAACCACTTCCTCTCTCTCACACTGAAATCCAGTTTGCAATTCCCATTTCTGCCAAAGACAAGCTCTTAATTCATGAAGACCAACTTATCTCCTTTTCTATGCCCAGCTTCTAATCTCTCTCCTACCCGAAGTCGAGCTACCCTTCTACACCCTGCTCAATCCACCTTCAAGCTAATTGTCTCTCCTCTCCAATACTCCCACACCACCAGCAACTGGATCAGCTTTCACACTTTCCCCCAGGAATATATTTCTGCTTGCCTGTCCCCCCCAAACCAGCTTACCACTTCACCGCACCTTCAGGATTAGATATCATACTTGCTCATCAACACAAGTTTTGACTATCCCTGAAGGCCAGCATCCAGTATCCAGGGACCAGCTTTCTGAAACCTTATTTTGCCCCCCGCTCCCAACCCAAGCTTCCGGTCTCACCCTCTCCCAGACCGGCTTCTCACCTCCTTCCCCAGGATCAGCTTCCTGTTTCATCTCTCTTATCGGGGAACCTGCTTCTCTCTAATCCTCCAATCCAGTATACAGTCTAGTTCATGGTTGCCCAATTACCACACCCTATAACCTTCCAGTACAGCCTCACTCTCCTAGCCCAGACCAACTTCCATCTTCTACCCACTTCCCCCCCACAGATTCTTGTCTTGATCATGGAAAGAGGAGTGTACCTTCTCTTCCCAAACTCCTCCCTGCACATTCAACTTCCTGTCGGTCTCCTCATGCCAGAACCAGCCTTCTTTCTCTCTGCACCGGAAACATATGCCTGCTTCCTGCGACCAGGATCAACTTTCCCCCTGCTTAAATAGTCCCAAGGGTCAGCTTCCAGCATCAACAATCCTTCTCCACAAAAGGAACAACTTTCAGCCTTCCTTCTTGTTCCTCCCAGGTCCATCTTGTAGTCCTCGTCCCATAGGTCCAGCTTTCAATTACAAGCCCCCCTCCTCCCACACTGGGGTTCAGCCAATTCCTCATCCCTTACAGTTCAGGTTCCTACATTATTTCCCTCGGTCCAGCTGCCATTCTCCTCTCGCATAGGCACCCGCTCTACTTCTAATTATTTTCCAACATATTCTGGTTAATTTTCTGTCTCATCCTAGTGTAGCCTTGAGGTTGCTCTGGTTTAGATTCTAGTCCCCTTCCCAATGTTCTACTAGTCTTACCAGTTAGACTGAGATCGCCTAGAAGGTCCAGGAGCTCTCCACCAACTGAAGATGGCTTGCTTGTGGGTGCCGTCAGAATAATAGGAGTAATATCATTTCCTCCCAACAAGTCTAGCAAATCATTTGCCTAAAAGGAGGACAGAAAGAAGCTTTAATTAAAGTTTGATTTCCAAAGCACTAAATTAAGTTATTTAATTTGAGGAGAGAGAGAGTATTTGATTGAACCAGTAGAACTTATTACTTACCTTCTGTAACGCTTTTTCTGGTGGAAAAGCAAGTTGCGTTGGTTGATTTCAATGCCATGCTACCAGAGGGAAACCCTTTCTTCGGCAACTGTTCAATTTTTTTTAGATTCTCTATCCACTGTGGACGTCAGAAAAGACACCAGAAGTTAACTTGGAAGAACAGCAAGCTTGTACCATCAAACTCTCAGCTGAAGGGTGACTGGATAACAATAGCGAATCTCCCAGAGCCAGCTTGAATCTCCTCGCAATTGGCCTAGAGACTGCAGAAATGGTTCAGTCAATGTCTCATTAAAAGACAACAAAGGCTCTGATGTGGAAGAAGTACAATGCAGCACTTATGTGAGTAAATTAAATTTAAGTTCAGTTGATGCAAGAGGCAGCTCCAACATGTCAGCCCCCTTCCTAATCACTGAATGGTATGATGTAACCTCTGGTGGAGGAATGCCTTTTGGAGACAATTCCCATTCAGGGGAAGTGTCTAAACATCTTGCCACTTCCAAACCCTCAAATTGTGGATCCAGTGACACAATTTCTCCCTCTTCCAGTTCAAGATATTCTTCTCCAAAAAAGTACTGCTCCTCCTCATGAAGCCTCTGAACTTCCCTTTGAGATCTATGGCTCGACTTCAATAACTGCGTTGGTGAAGCCAGTATTGGCATCTGTAATGGCACCGGTGACTTCGACACCTGAGTTGAAGAGGCTAATGAAACCGGAGTCGAGTGATGCGATGCCGGAGCGGATTCAGCAGTCGCAGAGGGTGCAGCTGCCGTCCATGACTCCAGCTGAACTTCTACTGGCAAAGGAGTCGCCCTCCTCGGTGCCAGAGGAGGCCAAGATACCTGAATCTTTTGCATAAAAGGCAGGAACGGCGCCTGCTGATATTGCGCCGGAAAACCTACCTCCCAATTAATATGATAACGGACCCATGGGGTCCGCAGGTGAGCCAGATAGTCATCACCCTGCTGAAAATGCTTTATATAGCATTTTAAACATCTGATGGGTCGGACCCTGGAGCAGGGAAAGTTAGATACTCCTGCTTCTGTTGAGGAGGGGGATGGGGAGGAGGATAAGGAACTTTATCTACCTCCAGCTTCGGATCAAGACATCCAGGTGAAGTCGGTGGCAGCCTTGGACTCGAATGTGACGCCGGAAAGGTTATTAGAGATGTGGCCAGAGTCACCTCACCTCGATCTTCACGCAAATTCGGGAGTGAAGACTCATCCCTCAAAGACCGACATTGGGAACCATGACGCCGCTTCTTCTTATGTTTCATCTTCGATGATTTCGAGCAATGGGGAGACGGCAACTCCAAACAAGGACGAGACTTCTGACGTCCTCTTCTCCTTTCTTGCCTTGGCCATGAAGAGTTTTGTCTCCCTCTCCTTCAGCTCTTTGGGGTTCATCTTTTGACATGATGAACAGGCGTTGATTTTGTGGTCCGAACTAAGACACCAAAGACCATCATCATCATGATGATCATTGATTGACATTTGACCCTCGCACTCTGCATGGCTTAAACCCAGATTTCCTTGGTGGAGACATTTTTCCCTGCAACAGAGTTGCAATTTACAGACAAAATGTTGAAAGACTACAAACTCTATGAAGAGCCTATCAAAAAACTGTTCGGCGTCGAAGGTGCAGAAAAAAAGGGAATTGACGTAAGCACGCTGACGAGGGCTTCTTATGGCTCCAAGGACGTCACAAGGAGTTGCATGCGAAGCCATGGGCACTGTGATGTCCTCATCGATGCGGGAGAGCGGTCAAGAAAAGTTTCTCTGGAATGCTGGCACATTGGGATATTCAAAAGGTGAGGAATCCACAGGTAGATGTATCCATCAGAATAAAAAGACAAGTCTAAGAACCTTGTAACACGTAAATGGTGTACCAATGGTGTACCAATTTGGGCAAAGCAAGTACTGCCATAGCAGGAGACCTATGTTACTCACTATAGTAATTGCTGTATGATATTTTCCTGTGTCTTAACATTTTTTTGGGAAGTATTGATGCTCAGAGCCTGAACTACACAATGTTTCTCAGAAGAGAGAAAAGCAGGCTGGTTTACAGTAACAGCTCCCAACTTGATGCTCATGTGAAAAAAAGCCTATGCAGTGTCCCAAAGGTACTGATGAGGAAAAGGTAATTGAGGTGGGCTCCTTAGCACACACAGAAAAGCATCTGGAACTAAGGCTATTGGAAATGCTATCCAGAAATAATGTTGTCCTCTTCGGGACAGCACTCAAGTCTGCACATAAATCCTAGGAGCTGATGCAACACTGTACATTGCTCCACGATTAGTTTGTGTTATTCGGTGCTGTGATCTTATCTGCAGATGAGCTTGAGGAAGCAGAAAAATAAAAATCACCATTATATCCAAAACGTAAAGGAAGATCAGAGCCCACAGGCTTAATTTAGGGTGAAACAACTGGAATTTGTGATGGGTGACAGGCACTCAAGGGTGAAAGGCTTAGCTTGGACTGCATCCAGGCTCACACTCATGAGATGAAGGAGGTTGAGTGATTCAACAGAGGTCTTCACCACATAGATGGAAAAGCCAAACCTGTGTAAATGGATATTAAAAAAAGCTGAGAGTGAAAGACAACAGATTAGGCGAATCATCCTTGTAAAGCTAGTAGTCCCGCCAGGAGAAGAGGTGAACTTCCTTATTGTGAAGGTGGGCTGCAACCCCTCCCAACATTTCACTGAGCAACTCTGTTGGAGAAAATTGCACAATGAATTCTACAAGGCAACTTAAAGAAATGGATGGAAAAGTACTTGCAATCCTGCTCAACTACGTGGAAATCTTCACTGAGGTCAAACATTTGAATTGGCTCGCCCACCTCCAGGCTCCCGAGTACTTCTCAACAAAATATTTTACGTTTCATATAGCCATAATTAAATACAATAATTTAGTACAGCTTTATTTGTTGATTCTTATTTTTTTGTATAAAAAAGAAAAAAATAGCCAAATGAAATTTAAGCTGATGTGAGGCAGTGTGCTCCCACCCTCTTTTTCTTTGACATTTTAATCTGTATTTCTCAAGAAATTGCATGTGCTGCATGATTTGAATGCATGAATGAAATTAAGCCTCAGCTTTGCAAATATCAACAATATGAACGGTTCTTAAAGCTAATCGAATGTATTCTGGATTTACCAGGCAAAGGTGTGAAAGATTTCTGATAGCACAACGTGATACACAAACACAAGCCATGTGGTAATGGTTTTTTTGGGCTAAATCTGTTTGAATGGGAGGCAATTGACAAAAAAGTTGTTTTGATTTTAAAATTCATTAGTTTTATTCAAGTACTCTTCTAAGAAACCCTGCCACAATTGGTTTTCTGGCAAAGGAAAAACAAACTGGAAAAGATAGTCTGTAAACATGAAAATCCGATACAACAATTGAAGAAAAGATTAATTACTTCCACAACATTGTTAGAATTAAGAGATGCAGGGTTCTTGGGAAAAAAGGGCTTGTATTTTACAAACTTTAAGAGCTGAGGTTATTTCTACTGTAGGTTTTGGGGATAGGTTAAAACGTCCATCTTCTTTGCTAGAACTATATATGCTCTCATGCAAATGATGCCTTCTAAGCAGTGAAAACACTTTTTGATGGCAATAAAATTTTATTCAATGGTACTTTGAAGACATGAGCCTGAAAACAGCTCTTCCAGTGAGAAGTAATAGCAAGGAATATGAATAGTTGGCCACATCTGGCAAAATACAAGAGGTATTGAAGAACTGCCTTTTAACGGCATGATATTAGACTTAAATTCTAAAGCCACAGTGGATGTAGAATCTCTTCCATTTGAAGGTACAGGAAGTCCTGATTAATGGGTATCTTGCCTCTATTAGAATGTCAAGGAAAACTTTCGCAAATTGAAGTAGACATATCGCAGTCAGGAGTTATGCAGTGAAGTTTAGCTTCATTATTTGTAAAGTCCAACAAAACAAATTGTTGTAAACTTCACACACATATACAAAGAATACAAAATGTAACAATCACAGAACACCGACAGTTTCTAATATAGATAAAACACAAATCCAATACGTAATATTAAAACCAGTGACTCATGAAAAAAAAAATATCCTAACACCTACTTAAAGCTAACAATCTCCCAAAAACTGCTAAACCAATTCAAAATGTGGCAAAATTGAGCTCAAATGGAACTGGGACTTCTGTCAAATTCTGAAGAACTTTAAGGAACTTTGCTTATTGAGGTGGAGAAGGTTTGGTTTGCATGGCAGTGACTTGAGACACCTCTCAGACATGTAAAGAAGATCCATGAAACCCCAATGGCCTGGTCACTTTGGGTGCAATAAATCATTCTGCCTTTCAAATGTTACATCTTGACTAGTTTTTTTTTCAGACCAACCGGAAGGTCGTTGTCTCTGGTTTATGGAGGCAAATTCTGGGCACTTTCTATATTCAGGCCTAAGTTATTTGTGGATAACCTGAATTGGAAAATATGTTATATAGCACCTCATTATTTTAGTACTCACTTGTGATACTCTTGGAAGATTTACTGAGGGCATCTGCTCTGATATTTGCAATGACAGATCCCCGAATAGCAGCCAACTCCTGATGTTCTAAGTTTCTAAAGAAAGACTCTTAACCTTGCTCTCTCGTTTTTATTCAGACGGGACATTGTTGTGGCATTATCTATCTCAATGAGGATTGATGCCAATGCTACATGGAAAAGAAAGGACTTGACATCCCTGATGAATACTCCTGATCTCCAGAACATTGATGTGATATTGCTATTCTTTGAAACCATACCTTTAACAGTTAGGGTGCCCAGATGATATCTGTCTACTGTGATGGATGTATCTGTGACAATAGTATGATACAGTATTGTCTGGTGGAATGGCAGTTCCTCAATGAATCTATTCAGAAAGCATCACAATGTCAGAGACTGCAGAACTGTCTTGCAATTCCTCGAGCTGAGTCCAGTGGATATCAAAGCACTGTTAAAGTACCGAAATGCGAGTTAGAAAAATGAAAATACAAGACGGTCTCCATCCAAGAACTGTTCCAGACTGATTAGGCAAATGGGAAATTGGTTGCCTGCAGCAGACAGCATTTCAGATGCAAAGACAACAGTCTCTCCTCTGAGAGAAACACGCCCTTTTTGTGGGCCAGTGTAACTTTCAGGTGACACACCAACTAAACTTGGGGTAGGACTCAATTTTGCATAATTGATCTGGAGCCCCATGGCCTGAAGAAAGGCTGTTAGAGTCCTGTACAGCTTTTTGGAAAGACTGAGCTTTTATCATTCAATCACTTAAATACGGGTGAATGGAAATCTTCTGTCTTTCTCAAGTGCACCATCACAGCTTAAATCAATCACTGCAGTGACTAGTTAGGGAAGAAGGACAGTAAGTGCAAACATTTACAATGTTTTCTGGCCATTGGAATGAGATGTCTGTCTTGCAGACAGAAAGAGTGTACATCCAGTTTCCCTGAAGTAACAGGGGAACAATTGGGTGCACCCTAAATGTTTCTTTTGTTATTCACTTACTTGCAATTTTTAGATTCCGAGTACCTAAGAAAGCTTGTTTTTGGCCTTTTTTTCAAATACTAAAATACCTTGAATGGACACCACTGCCTTTTTGTTTTGATGCTACTGGCCATGTTACCAGTTTCTCCAGAAAGGTGCTGGTTTACAAATGGTCTCTGATAGAACTTGGTTGACTTAGTTGATGTTACAGCAGGTGTGGGAGTTTTCAAACACAAAGTATAGCCATCAGATTTTGTTGATGAATAAAAATCCATGTACATATTAGCACAAATAAAAGCAGTGAGAGAGGCCCCCAGACTAAAGGGACAGGGCTCCGTAATAGACTGTCAGGTCAAACAGTAATTCCCTTTGGGATCACATATTCATTCACAAGTTGCATACATATACACTCACAACCGTCATACAACCCCATAATCCAAATTAAGTCAGATGTCAAACAACTCAGTATAAGAAATAATATTACAAATTTAATCCAAAAGTCTCCTTGTGAATAATCAATACAGACTTATTAAAACCAACAAAGCATCATTAAAATCAAACATATTAAAAATACATGAAAGCAAAGAAACAGAGTAGGGGAGAGAGTAAAAACAAACAAGACAATCACATATGTCCTTGATTTAGGCCAGCTTGACAGAATCAGTAAAGCCACATGATGCATAAACTTCTGTATTACCCAAATCAAGGATACTAGTTTGATCAAGTTCAGAAGAATAAAAGAATGAGTCTGCCAAAACTGGAATTAGACCTATGACCTGGAGGTTTACCAGCCTCTGCTATGTCACACAATCCGGCAAGCAGGTTCCTCTCCCTCAAGCACCGGCTCAAAGTGGAGGCATTGAAGGCGGTGCTCTCGGTGTTCCCATGTGCGCCCTCACCTGGTCCTGTGGCAGCCAACAAGATGACCCCGTCTCCCTCTCCAGAGCCGGCGAAGCAGGACAAGGTGAGCCTGGGGCAGGTAGTGATTCTGTTCTGGTGCAGTCCAAGGTGCGGGAGGAGAGGCAGTAAATAATGATAGATCTACACTGTGTGGGCTGAGGGCTTCATACCAACTATACACATACTTCGGATCGGATTCACAGTGAGGGTGGCGTACAGCAACCCAATAGAAGGGAACATGCTTCCAAGCCCCAGACTAAGGGCCTGGCACATTAATGCGAGCTGAAACCTGTTCAAGGCATACACTTCATCCTATGAGAAATTATTCTCAGCCATAAACTAAGGACTAAAGAAGTACTGTGTCCTCTGTGAGGACTGTAACCCCAGCCCCGGCATACTTTTTTGCTGTACCGCCCACAAATCGAGTTTTCCTTCTATTCCCAGAAGCTGAAATGCTCTAGAGGTCAGGGATGCCGTTTAAATCAACCACTCACCCTTTCTGCGTGGGGTGTGTGTAACAGCTTCATGCTGGACATACACCATTTTCTAAGTAGTGTTGACTTTGGCCCAGTCGTTCCTGATCTTCACCAGAACTTTGGGCCGGAGAGGAAGATGTGAGAAATCATACAAGAGTCCAGAGCTTCACTCCAGGCAGAAAGCATGTCCAAGGGAGAGTCGCCTTGGGAATTCCAGCATGCAAAAGTTTGGACACTGCACATTCTCAGAGATGTCGCAAAGATCGAGCCAGGGTTCTCCCTCAACCCATTCTTGGAAGACGCCTGCACTGCTTCTGGACATAACTGCCATTCATGATACGCTAGGCATTGATGTCAGAATTTGTGCACCTTAGTGTTTAATGATCCCGTCAGCCTGCGCCACCTCTGGATACATTTGCCATTCGTGATATGCTAGGCAACGCCGGATGAGTTTATATGTCCTGCCAGGTGGTTGGTTATCAGGCAGATGCCTTGATGGGTCAGCCTGTTCCACACACCCAGAGCCTCCTGCCACAGGACTCAGTACTGTGGTGTGGTCTGTGAGAACTTGAACCAGACTTCCATTGATGGACAGGAGAAAGGCCTTTAATGCTAAGCACATCCACCACAACTCTAATAGACTGATGTGGAGGCAGGTCTCCGCTGGAGACCAGAGACCTATGATCTCCACGCCCTCTTCAAACAGCAAAGATGCATCTGTCACAACCATCAAATCTGGGTGGAGTAGGGAGAGGTGCCTGACAGTGGCCCAGTTATGGTTGTACAGTCACCACTGCAAGTCTTTCGCAGTCTCATTCGAAACCTGGTTGGAATCAAATGACATGTCCATCAGTGACCCCTGCAAGTCACTGGAGAAGTTAGTGGTCCTCATCCATGCATGGCACCAAAGCACCCAAGCAGTCTGTGGTGTCCAGCCCAGAGCAAATGTCGTATTTGGCAACATCTTGGTCAACCAGGATAATCTGTGGAAGACTGGCGCAGAATTCCTCAGGGACCGTCAGCAAGATATCTCCGACCATGTCCCATAATGCATGTGAATAATGTCCTAGGAGGCAACTAGCATTCACTAAGAAGAGGGAGAGACTGGCTGAAGAGAACATTCTTTTCCCAAATGCCTCCTTTAATTTGGATTCCCTTTCAGGAGGGGCAGTAGGGAATGGATTCGGACTGAGCCTCCTTGTCGATGCCTGGATCACTAGGCTTAAAGGTGCACGATTGTTGTGGGACGAAAGGTGGGTCTCCAGGATGGTCTGAATCGTCTGGCAAGGTGTTGGTTGACTGGTGTGCAGTTTAAGTCTTGCTGGATTCACTTCAGAGTCCGAAACAGCAACTTGTTCCTTCTCTGGTGCCAGCCCGCTGGGGACTGGTGCAGGTCCTAGCGTGGACTGTGAAATCAGGTTGGACATTAGCCATGGAGTCGGGGCGGACCCGCCGGGAGACTAAAAGGCACAAACTGTGTTGCCGACGGATCTGCAGATGGTAATGTGACAGGATGACACATTGGCTCATTGGGGCCTAGAGGCATGCCAGAGGGAGCCGGAAGGGTGCCAAAGATGCGCATCATGGCCTCTTTGAAGGCCTCAGCTTGTTGCAGTGATGCCAATGCACCGGGGAATTTAAGGTGGATCTGAATGAGATGTGGAATCAGCTCTGCAGTAGGAGAGCGGGACCAAGAGGCATCCTGACGTCCACATGACTTCTCCTGATGAGTGGCATGAAGATTGAGATTCACGCTTTGACTTCTTGTGTTTTTTCTTTGATGTTAACTTACCTGATGACTTGAATGTTAAGCTGACCTTTTCAGAGAATGGCCTCGAGAACGGTTCCCCGACTTCAAAAGAGACCGGCCCTTCTGATGGCAACCTAGAGCTTGGCTTTGCGGTTCCAGGTAACCTTTGGGTTAATCCTAGCGCAGTTCCTGCAAGACTGGAGTTGTGTGACGAACCCAGGAACCAAAGACAAATCTGGTGGGTGTCTATCACTTACATCTGTTTGTGAAAGTCCTTGTGGGGTTTAAATCCTATAGTCGAGTGGACATATCGCCTACACAATAAAAACATTTTTTTTTTAAAAATCCTGCCAAATGACAGTAAAGTTGAGAGAGGGAGATCCGTATCCGAAGGTGCACAAAGAAAGGAACTTAAGTCAGCGTGAAGGGTTGCAGCTATATGTGCCTCCAGTGTCACTTCCGAGGCAGGACGTAATAGGCGGGTAGGCACTTATAGGCTCGCAAGGTTAGGAATGTGGTTAGAAGTATTCATCGGAAAAGTGGGCTACAATCTCCATAGCTGATTTAGGACAAGGGTACTTTAAAGATAGAGGTGCTGGGCATCTCTTAGTAAAAAAATGTCAGTGAACACGAAGGGCAATCTAGAACAGGCTTACCTTTACTCTAGCAAGGAAGGGTATTGATCAGCTCTGATGCTTCACCATCTTCCGGGCCTCAGGTGGGTGGCGGTACTGGCTTCCGTAGCATTAGTTTTCCTAGCAACTATTGAGACAATCTCACAAGATTTAGGTGAAGAGACCTGCAAAAAGAGCAGTCAGGGTTTCGCCTCAAGTGATCAGTGGAAGTGATGCACTTTCACTAAATTATACAGTAAAGATTTTGTAGCTTTACTTGAAAGAAGTGATTTCCTTAAAAGTTGGTAATGACTTCTTGCAGGTTTATGGCATCCTCTACAGGAGTACAAAACCTGGCAAGGCATAGTCACCAAGTAAAGCACTTGCGCAGAGAGCCAGGCGAGTGGGAGCAGATGGGATATTTTGCCTCAACGGCTTAATTTCTACTGGTCTTTTCGGGTGTTCAACGGTTCTCTCCTATTTTTCAAAAGCATTTTGTGTAATGCGACGCCATTTTGCTTTTTGCAGTTAAAGCTTTCAACTTTTCTTTTCTTAGCCCATATAGTTGATATACCTAAGGATAATGTTACTTACCCAGTAAACATCTGTTCTTGGCATGTACAGCTGTAGATTCACATGCTTTGCATACTCCTGCCATCTAGTGTTGGGTCCGGATGTTTGCAAGTTGTTTTTCTTCGAAGAAGTCTTTCCAGTTACGAGGTAGGTGACTCCTCCTTTCGGTGATAGTGTGGATGGGCATCGACTCCATTGTTAGATTGTTTTCCCGCAGAGGGTGAGAATGGAGTTAGTAGTAAAGAATAGAGATGTCCATGCATATGTATGTATAATAAAAGAGAGCAATACAGCAGCTACAGGTACCCAGGGAGGCGGGTGGGCGCATGTGAATCTACAGCTGTACATGCCAAGAACAGATGTTTACTGGGTAAGTAACATTATCCGTTAGAGGCATGTGAGCTGCAGATCACATGCTTTGCATAGATTATACAGCAGTATTCTCCCAAAGCGGTGGCTAACCTGTAGCTGTTGGAGTTGTCTGAAGGAAAATGCTACTTACCAGTATGCATCTGTTCTTGGCATGTAGAGCTGTAGATCTGTATACTTGTGCATAGATCGCCATCTGGTGTTGGGCTCGGATGTTTGCAGTTTGTTTTTGTCTTGGAAGAGTCTTTGTAGTCACGAGATAGGGGACTCCTTCTCAGGACGATAGTGCGCATGGGCATCGACTCCATCTCCAGATTGTTTTCGCCATGAAGGGTTGTGATGGAGTTAGAAAGAAATATAAATAATAATAGTAATAGAAAAAAGATGCCCATGTATAGTTATCTAAGTAAGATAATGCTGGAACAGTTACAGGCAACCGGGGAGGAGGGTGGGCGTATACAGATCTACAGCTCTACATGCCAAGAACAGATGCATACTGGTAAGTAGCATTTTCCGTTCGAGGCATATGAGCTGTAGATTGTATATTTGTGCATAGACTATACAGCAGTTATCTCCTTAGCGGTGGCCACCTGTATCTGTTGCAGTAGTTTGAAAAAGTGTTTTTAATACAGCCTGGCCCACAGTAGCTTGTTGTTTTGCTTGCACATCTACACAATAGTGCTTTGTGAAGGTGTGTGGTGTAGACCATGTTGCTGCTTTACAGATGTCATCTATGGGGATGTTCCCTAAGAATGCCATAGAAGCCCCTAGTTTGCGTGTGGAATGCGCTCTAGGAGGAACAGATAAAGTACGCTTTGCCTTTAGGTAGCATATCTGGATGCATTTAACAATCCACCTGGCAAGTCCTGATTTTGATATGGGGTTGCCCTAATGTGGTGGTGAGAATGCTACGAAAAGTAGTTTGGTTTTCCTAAAAGTTTTTGTCCTTTCAATGTAGTAAAGGATAGCTCTTTTGACATTTAGTGTATGAAGAGCCCTCTCTGCCACTGAGTCTGGTTGAGGGAAAAAGACTGGTAGCTCAACAGACTGGTTAAGGTGGAAGGGAGAGATGACTTTTGGTAAGAATTTAGGGTTTGTCCTAAGAATTACCTTGTTGCACAAGTTACTACTTGTGTAACGATATATCTGTAAGAGACATTAGTTAGTGATAGATTCCTTACCTTAGAATATCCCCAGGCGTCAGACTGGATCCGGAAAGTTTTTGGTCAGCAGTACCCCTGCGCGTCGGTAGGTGGCGTCCTGCGGCTCCGCGTTTGTCGCTGGCGTCGTAAGCACCAAGATGACGTCACGGAGACTACTTAGGCGCCACCCATGCGCGCTGACGTCAGTTCTGTACACGACTTTCCGCGCCAGGAACGCAGAGCCATGCAAGAAACTGACCACTGGTGCCATGAAACTAGGACCCTGAAAGGGATGACCTTAACCCTAGTATCAGTTCGCAGAACGGGGAGGATGGGTGGGGCAGTAAGGAATCTATCACTAACTAATGTCTGTTACAGATATATCGTTACACAAGTAGTAACTTGTGCATCTGAAAGAGACACGTTAGTGATAGATTCCTTACCTTAGAATAGATACCCCAGCAATACCAACCCCGGTGGTGGGTCTGCGAATAGATTACACCAGAAAGTCACGGAGAACAGAACGGCCAAAGAAGCCGTCCCTCCGGACCGGACTGTCAAGGCAGTAATGCTTGGTAAATGTGTGCAGCGAGGCCCACGTAGCTGCCTGACAAATATCCTGCAAGGGAACGCCGCGTCCCAAGGCAGTAGTGGCTGCCGTCGCCTTGGTAGAATGGGCACGCAGCACCACAGGAGGCTCCTTCTTAGCCAACGAGTAACACGCTTTGATGCACAAAACGACCCACCGAGAGATGGTTCGTTTGTGCACGGCTCGACCTTTTTTGGCGCCCACGTAGCCAACAAAGAGCTGGTCATCCACCCGGAACTGTTGTGTGCGCTTCAGATAGAACGAGAGCGCACGTTTTGGGACCAGACAGTGGAGCCTCGCTTCCTCTTTTGAAGGATGCGGAGGCGGAAAGAAGGTGGGCAAAGTGATGGTCTGCCCGATGTGGAAGGGCGTGACAACCTTTGGCAAGAAAGAAGGACGGGTCCTTAAAACCACCTTGTCCGGATGAACAGAAAGGAAAGGAGGATTAGAAGAAAGAGCCTGGAGCTCACTCACTCTTCTGGTAGAGGTGATAGCTACCAGGAAAGCCGTCTTGAGAGTAAGAAGACGTAAAGGACAGTTATGAAGGGGCTCAAAGGGAGCGCACATCAGATAGGTCAAGACAAGATTTAAGTCCCATTGAGGCATTATGAAAGGCACGGGAGGAAACGTGTGTGCAATGCCTTTCAGGAAACGGTTAACAACCGGGGGCTTAAAGAGAGAAGGCTGATCTGGAAGCCTGAGAAAGGCGGAGATGGCCGAAAGATAACCTTTGATAGTGCCCAGAGCAGAGCCCTGCTGGGCCAAAGAGAGCAGGAACAGAAGGACCTCAGAAAGAGGGGCAGAAAGGGGATCCACAGACTTAGCTGTGCACCATGCCACAAACTTGTTCCACCTGCAGGCGTATACCGTCTTAGTGGAGGGACGCCTGGCTGCCAGAATGACATCCCAGACTACGGGAGGAAGATCGAAAGCTGTCAACAGTCGCCGCTCAATCTCCACGCATGGAGGTGGAGGCTGGACAGGTTCGGGTGGAGGACCGTCCCCTGCTGCTGCGACAGAAGATCCTCCCGAAGAGGCAGTCGGATCGGGGGATCGATTGCCATGTTGAGTAGCTCGGAATACCAGTATCTTCTTGCCCAATCCGGAGCCACAAGGATGACTTGGGCCCGGTCGCGCCGAATCTTCTTCAGCACTCTGGGCAGAAGTGGTATAGGCGGAAAGGCGTACAACAGACCGCAGCTCCACTCGCGACGAAAAGCGTCGCCGAGCGAGTGCCGACTTGGAAATTCCAACGCGCAGAATTGATGACATTGCGCGTTCTCTTCGGTGGCGAATAGATCTAACCAAGGCTCTCCCCACTGCAGAAAGAGACCTTGCGCCACGTCAGAGTTCAGACGCCATTCGTGATCCATCAAGCACCGGCGGCTGAGTTCGTCCGCCCTGGCGTTCAGAGAACCTGCCAGGTGTTGAACCACCAAGGTAATGCCTTGATGTTCCAGCCATGTCCAGAGGCGCAGAGCCTCCTGACATAGGGTCCACGACCCCACCCCGCCCTGTTTGTTGCAATACAACATGGCGGTGGTGTTGTCCGTGAACACCTGCACTACACTGCCCCGGACAGAGGGAAGGAATGCCTTCAGTGCAAGTCGGATCGCCCGAAGCTCTAAAAGATTGATATGAAGCCGGGACTCTGCCGGAGACCAGAGGCCTCTGATCTCCGCCTCTCCCAAGTGGCCACCCCATCCCAGGAGGGACGCATCCGTCACCACTGTGTGCTCCGGTTGGGGGAGGGAGAGGGATCTGCCATTGACCCAATCGCGATTCGTGAGCCACCACCGCAATTGTCGTGCAGTGCCCTCCGAGATCTGGACATGATCGGACAGGTTGCCCTGATGCTGTGCCCACTGGAACTTCAGGTCCCACTGCAGAGCCCGCATATGCCACCTGGCATGTTGCACTAGCAGAATGCAGGAGGCCATCAGGCCCAGGAGCCAGAGGGTCATCCTGACTGAAACCCAGGATAGAGGCTGAAAGATCGGAATCATAGCCTGAATATCCCGGACTCGCTGCTCGGGAGGATAAACCGAAACCGCGTCGAATCCAGAACCGCTCCGATGAAGGGGAGCTTCTGAGAAGGACTCAGGTGCGACTTCGGCACGTTGATGGAGAACCCCAGCAAATGCAGGAGGTCGGCCGTAGTCTGAAGGTGGGTGACGACGGCCTGGGGCGAGCCCGCCTTCAACAACCAGTCGTCGAGGTAGGGGAAGACTGACACCCCTGACCTGCGCAGATGAGCTGCGACCACCGCCATCACTTTTGTGAACACCCGAGGGCGCTTGTAAGGCCAAAGGGAGCACAGTAAACTGAAAATGCTCCTGGCCTACCGTGAACCGCAGGTAACGCCGGTGGGCCGGCAGGGCGGGAATGTGAAAATATGCGTCCTGCAAGTCCAACGCTACCATCCAGTCTCCAGGGTCGAGGGCAGCCAAGACCTGAGCCAGAGTCAACATCTTGAACTTCTCCTTCCGGAGGAAGCGATTGAGCGTTCCTGAGGTGCAAGATGGGGCGCAAGCCCCTTTGTCCTTCTTGGGGACCAGAAAGTAGTGGGAATAACAACCATGTCCTACTTCTGGCCCAGGAACGCGCTCGATGGCCCCCTTGGCCAAGAGGGCCGTGACTTCCTGTTGGAGAAGCGCCAAGTGATCCCCCGACATGCGGTGGAACCAGGGGGGGGGGGGGGCAGACTCGAAGGGGAGGGAGTAGCCCCTTCGGACGATTAGCAGCACCCACCTGTCCGAAGTGACAGAACGCCAGTGGGGGAGGTGATGTTGAATCCTGCCGCCCACCGGCATGGGGTGCACCCCAAAGCTCGGACTAGGAAGGCTTTGAGGCGGATGCTGCGGGAGCGGAGGTGGACTGACCCGCACGCTGGCCCCCTGTGCCGCCACGGCGGCCACCACGCCCGCGCTGAGGTTGGTTTTGCGCAGGCCTTTGGCTGAACAGGCGTGTAGGGGCGCCCCTTCCGCGGCCACGAAAGGTAGACGTGGCCGGGCGTGTGCCGGAGAGACCAAAGGACTTGGCTGTAGCCCGAGAGTCCTTAAAACGCTCCAGCGCACTGTCTGCCTTATCGCCAAACAGGCGAGTACCATCAAAAGGCATGTCCATGAGGGAACTCTGGACATCCCCCGAAAACACCGTGGACCGCAGCCAGGCGTGTCGCCGCAAGGCCACCGTCGTGGAGATGGTTCTCCCCAAAGAGTCCGCGGTGTCCAACCCACACCGAATGGCAAACTTCGCGGCATCCTTCCCTTCTGCAACAGCTTGGGAAAGCACAGCCCGAATCTCCTCCGGGCAATGGGGCACAGTTTGCGCCACCGTGTCCCACACAGCGTGAGAATAGCGGCACAAGAGGCATGCAGTGTTGACTGACCGCAGCCCCAGGCTGGCAGAGGAAAACAACTTTTTGCCAAACTGCTCCAGCTTTTTTGATTCCTTATCCGGCGGAGCGGTAGGGAATGCAGTTTGGGAAGTGGAGGCCTGAATGACCAGGCTCTCCGGTGTCAGATGAGTTATCAAAAAGGCAGGGTCACCCGGTGCCGGGCAGTGAGGCCTGGCCACGTTTTAATCCACAGGAACCCCTGTGGCAGGCCTAGACCAGGTACCCATCAAAACATCCGTCAAGGCCTCATTGAACGGAAGCAGAGGTTCCATAGAACTTGCCGCCGGCTGAAGCACTTCAGTAAGGAGGTTAGTCCGGAGGGTAACAGTAGGCAAGTCAAGGTCAAGAGCCTCAGCTACCCTACGGAGCACCACAGTGTATGTGGCGCCTTCCTCCATGACAGTGGGAGGAGACACAAACCCAGGCTCAGAGGAGAGGTCAAGGCCACCTGCATCCTCCGAGTCTTCTGCCCACTCCTGTTCGGACTCACACTGCCGTGCAAGAGGGTCCTCCGACCCCTCCCAGTCCTCCCCCCTCCACAACGGCCCGAGGCACAGGCTGCAGCGGCGGGGGAGGCACGGGGGAAAACAAATGCTCCACCGGCGCCGGGAACGGCGCCGGTCAACACCGTTCCGGCTCGAAGCCCCAATCAGGGTCCCAAGCTGGAGCAAAATTGCCCGGAAACTCTGGCAAAGGCGGAGGTGGGACGAACGGAACCCAGGGCGGCGCCGGGAAGGGAGCCGCAGGGGGCGCCGAAGCCGCCGGCGGAGGACCTTGCGGCGCCGTGGCCGGAGCCGCCGGCGACAACCAAGGGCCCTCAAGAGGGACCTCGGGGCCTGAAGGCGCGCCGGCGGGAGCCCAAGGCCTGAAAAGGCGGTCCATGGCGGCAAGAAACTCTTGCACCTGGGCCGGAGTCGCCGACGGACCCGGGTATGGCAGGTAGGCTCCCGGACTGACAGGCTCCAACGGAGCCGCGGGGGAAAGACCCCGGGCCCCGTCGTCCGCGCCCGAAGACCAACGGGGGGAGGTCGGAGAGCGTACACGCTTCTTCGACTTCTTTTTGTGACGTCGCTTACCCGATTCCGAGGGTGAAGACTTGGACTCCAAGGAGTGATGATGATGACTCCGCGGCCGGTCCCTTGAGCGACCCCTGGACCTCGAACAGCGCGGAGACAACTGTCGGGCCTCCAGCAGCTTTCGGGACCGCTCCCGCAAAGCCTTCGGAGCCATGGCCAGACAGTCGGAACATGACCGGGAGTCATGGTCGCGCTCCAGACAGTAGAGACAGACGCCATGGGGGTCGGCCACCGACATCGTACGGCGGCAGGCCCCGCAGGATTTAAACCCAGGCATCCCTACGTGGCACCAGGAGTCAAGATTTAAAGAAGTAGAGACAAAAGTCCCAAAAATAAATAGTCAAAAGTGACTAAGGTACGTGCTCTAACCGGATCTGCACTTGCTGGCGCGGAAAAAGAAAGAACTGACGTCAGCGCGCATGGGTGGCGCCTAAGTAGTCTCCGTGACGTCATCTCGGCGCTTACTACGCCAGCGACGAACGCGGAGCCGCACAACGCCACCTACCGACGCGCAGGGGTACTGGTGACGAAAAACTTTCCGGATCCAGTCTGACGCCTGGGGATATTCTAAGGTAAGGAATCTATCACTAACGTGTCTCTTTCAGATGTGATGTAAGAGACACGTTATTTGCAAGAAGGGTTCTTGTATGGTTAAGGCCTGGGGCTCACTAACTCTTCTGAGATGTGATTGCTACGAGGAAAGCTACTTTCCATGTGAGAAACTGTAGCTCGCTCCTATGCAAAGGTTCAAATGGGGGGCCCATGAGCCTAGTAAGGACAATGTTTAGATTCCACGCAGGAGCTGGTGGAGTTCTGGGAGGAATTATTCTTTTAAGGCCTTCCATAAAAGCCGTGATAGCAGGTACCTTAAACAATGACAAATGTTGTCTATTTTGTAGGTAAGCAGCTATGGCTGCGAGGTGTAATCGTATGGATGTGAATGCTAGATTACAGTTTTGTAGATGCAAAAGGTAACAAATGATGTTCTGAATTGACGCATCTAAAGGATCTAGTGCATTGTTATTGCAGTAGATCACAAATCTTTTCCATTTGGCTGCATAGCAGGCTCTAGTGGTAGGACGTCTAGCCTCCTTAATAATATTCATACATTGTGGAGGTAGATTAAGATATCCAAACTCTAAGACTTCAGGAGCCAGATTGCTAGGTTCAATTAAGCTGGATTTGGGTGTTTTATTTCTCCATGGTTCTGCGTGAGAAGTTCTGGAGAAAGGTACAACTTTTGATGTGGGACTAGTGAAAGTTCCAGCAGGGTTGTGAACCATGGTTGTCGAGCCCATGTTGGAGCAACCAGGATCATTGTGAGCGACTGTTGTCTGAGTTTTTGAACCACTAATGGAAGGAGTGGGAGAGGCGGAAAAGCGTACGCCAATTTGCCTGACCAGTTCATCCATAACGCATTGCCTTTGGACAATGGGTGTGGGTACCTGGCGGCGAAGTTTGGGCATTTTGCGTTTAAGTGTGTGGCGAACAGATCTATGTCTGGGTGGCCCCACTTGTGGCAGAACGGATGAAGTTCCCATTCGTGAATTTGTTGTGTCTGACGACTGAGTAGATCCGCAATTTGATTGTGTAGCCCTGGTAGTGTTGTATTCCGCTTTAGGTGTCCGTATATAGGTTTTCCTGAAACATGTCCTTATATAGGCACAATTCGCATTGCCCTTATATAGGCATAGAATCCCAGTCCTTATTTAGGCATTAGCCGTGCACTCCAAATACAGGCATGGTCACCGACATCCGTCCACCCTAACGTCACAACGAGTTCTTAGAAACCAGACCCTTAAGCTCTCGGGAGTTCCCCTAGCACAGGATTATTGATTTCTCCAAGAACTCATCTATTATGCATGAACCGCTATACCTTAAGGGTTCATTCCTGACGTCTTCCTCTGTCCGACTTCACGTCAATGCTAACATTCCAAGGCACCTACCAGGTATAGATATACCTTCCCTTGCCCAAGCAAGTTAGGAGGAGACCTCGACTTCAGAGGAGCCCGTATCCCGGCCTGACGCACTGAGCAGACGCTGTCATCCTTGCTCGCAGAGAATCCAGCTTCCAGTGTTCTGACTCCCTTCGCGGGGTGTTAGAGTTCCAGATCCGGAAAGAGATTCCCACCTCTCTCATTCTCAATGTATGGAGCTGACTAGAACCTAGAGGGACTCTTGGCATACTTGACTTAACATACTCTTAGTATACCATACTAGAGAATACTCCACCTACTTCTTACCTTTCCCTACACCTAGACTAGGTTAGGTACATTGGGGTAGAACTAGCTTAGAGACGCATCTTAGGAGTACTCGCATTTTTAGCTCATGTTATTTATGTACGTGAATATATGCTAAAAGATAATGCTAGCGCAGTATTATTTAGTTCTACTGCTTACGCTGTACATTATATATCTTGCATACTGTCTTGTGATCATAACACCTCATATCTCTTACACGAGAAACAAGACTGTTCAATAAAACCTTTTTATTGAAACGCCCGTCTATTCTTTCTGTGTAACTGAGGAAACTAAGCATGCACGATTAGCTGAGTGAAACTTATCTATTGTTTCCACGATTCTGAGACGTGTTCCGATTCTAAAGGGAAACAAAGTGGTCATGTTTATGCGGTTGCCAGAAACTACTACCTTCTTGTTTTCAAGGAGTTTCTAGTGGCATCTGAGTTAGCTGGCACAAAAGTAATTAAGTTTAATATACTCGATAGGGGCATACTGACCTCAGTCCTATGCCAAGCCTATAGGGTATATTATTCCAATGCACAGAGCCTATTAGGGAAATAGGAACTACACTACAGTAGGTGTTCTGCTAACAGGTATATTTTTTGCGGAATGGCCCATCTCCATATGGTTTGCGCTAGGCGAGAAAGCTGCAGAGAGTGTGCCCCCCCCTGTTTTTGTATGTAGTACATTGCAGTCATATTGTCTGTCCTGACTAGGACTGCTTTGTGTACTAGATGTACCCGGAATGATTTTAACGCAAGGAAAATTGCCAGTAACTCCAAATGATTGATGTGGAGTAATTTTTGCCGAGGGGTCCATATGCCCTGAATGGTATAATGTAAGAGATGCGTTCCCCAGCCGGTGAGCGATGCGTCCGTTGTTAGCACGATCTGTGGAACCGGGTCTATGAACGGCCGCCCCTTGGATAGGTTTTGTGTGTTCCACCACTGCAGAGAGCGATGTGTGCGGCTGTCCACCAACACCAGATCTGTAAGCTGGCCCTGGGCCTGGTTCCACTGATGTGCCAGACATTCCTGTAATGGGCGCATTTGGAGTCTTGCGTAAGGCACTATGAAAATGCAAGAGGCCATCATTCCTATTAGTTGCATGAACACTCGAGCTGGGAGTGAGTGTTGAGGTTGAAATCTTTTTATGAGAGCCTGTATGCTGTGTATCCTGAGTGGATTGGGATATGCGATGGTTTTTGAAGTATCTAGTGTAGCGCCCAGATACTGTTGTATGTGGGACGGTTGCAGGTGTGACTTGGTGAGATTTATTGTGAATCCCAAGTCGTGCAGTAGCTGAACTGTTCTGTGTGTGTGTTGAACACAGTGGTTGTGTGAGCTGGCTGTTATGAGCCAGTCGTCTAGATAAGGGAACACATGAATGTGTTGTCTTTGCAAGGGTGCTGCTACTACTGCGAGGCACTTTGTGAATACCCTGGGTGCTGTAGTTACCCCGAATGGGAGGACTTTGAACTGGTAGTGCTGACCATCCAGCACAAACCGTAGATATTTCCTGTGAGCAGGGTGAATGGGGATGTGAAAGTAGGCGTCCTTGAGATCTAGTGTGGAAAGGAAATCGCCCTGTTGGAGCAGTGGGAGGACCTGTTGCAGGGTGACCATATGGAAGTGGTCGGGCTGTATGTACAGGTTTAGTATTCTGAGGTCTAATATTGGCCTCAGAGTACAGTCCTTTTTTGGAATGGGAAAGTAAAGTGAGTAGACCCCTGAGCCCTTCTGATGTAGGGGGACTGGTTCTATTGCTTGCTTTTGTAAAAGAGAGGCAATCTCCTGTTTGAGTAGTGTTAGATGTTCCGTGGACATTGGTCGATGCCTGGGGGGCACGTTTGGTGGAGTAGAAGTGAGCTCCAGGCAGTAACGATACTGGATAATTTGTCTCACCCACCTGTCGGTGGTGATGGAAAGCCACACAGGTAGGAACTGTGATAGTCTTCCCCCGACCGGTGTGGAATGGTCTGGGGGGAGCGTAGGGAAGTCACTGCTTTGAGGCGGGGAGGTGCGGGTATTGTTACCGCGACCTCTTCCTTTGTTATTATTACCCCTGTAGCCCCCTCTAAAATACCCTCTGCTAGGGGAAGATTGAGTGGGACTTTTGTATGAAGAGGTGTCGTCTGTGCCACTGGTTTTGGAGGCGCCCCTATAAGTGGAGCGACGAAAAGACCCTCTATTTGCCGGAAATTGTAAGGCCCCCATGGACTTGGCTGTTTCTGTGTCCTTCTTCATTTTCTCTAATGATGTGTCTACAGAAGGGCCAAATAGATGTTGCTGGTCAAATGGCTGGTTAAGAATTTGGGACTGCACCTCTTGTTTAAAGCCAGAGATGCGCAGCCATGCATGCCTGCCCAGCAGAACGCTTGTATTGACTGTTCTGGATGCTGTATCTGCTGCATCCAAAGCACATTTGATGGAGGTATTAGTGATGGGTTTTCCCTCCTGTATAAGGTCGTTGGCTTTGGCCCTCTACTGGTCTGGAAGGTGCTGTATAAGTGTCTCCAGCTCATCATAATGCGCCCTGTCATACCTGGCGAGTAAAGCCTGGGCGTTGGCAATGCGCCAGTAGTTAGCTGCTTGAGACGACTCGTTTGCCAGATGCGTCCAGCAGTTTTGACTCCTTGTCCGGAGGAGGGGCCTCCCCTGTGGATTGAGAATTAGCCAGTTTATGGGCATTTGACACTACAAGGGAGTCTAGAGGGAATTGTCCTTTAATATGAGCTGGGTCGTTTGGGGCTGGCTTATATTTTTTGTCAATGCGTGGGTTGATTATTCTAGCCTTGACTGGGTCTTTGAAGATTTCTGGGGCATGTTTAATCATGCCTTTTAACATTGGCAAGGTAGTGGACGACTTTTGAGAGCGAGTAAAAGTTTCCATAAAGAAATCTTCTTCCGCAGGTTCTGAGTGTAACTCTACCTGGTGGTACTTGGCTGCCCTATCTATCAGTTGTGCAAAGCCAATGTTGTCATCTGGTGGGGATGGGTAGGAGTCTGGCTCGGGTATATCTGGGATATCATGATAATCATCCCAAAGGTCTTGTGGTGGGATGTTATGTATGTTATCATCATCCTCTTGGAAATGCCCATCACTGTGGTCAACCCCACCCCCAAAGTCCTGTTCATACTGTTGAAGGGCAGGTGAAGGAGACAGGGAAGAAGTAGGAGAAAGATGTATAGGTGGAAGGTTTGGAATGGGAGAGATAGGTCTAAGAGGAGAAGTAGCAATGTTTTTCCTCTTTAAAGGTATCTCGGGTGGGTCTGGAACGGCCAATGCCCTCTTTTTTGGTGGAACTGTGGTCACCTGACCTGTATGAGGGTCAATGCACATTGTTTTCTGCTTTGGATCCAATGGATCTGGCCGAAAGAGTTCTTCGGAGTAGTCCGTTTTTTTTGGCACCAAGGGTTTTGGGTCCGAGTGGTGCTTCGACTTAGGTTTGGGAGTGGTAGAACTGTCCTTAAGCTGTGTCAGTCTTTATTTGTGTAGCAGATTTCGGCTCCGAAGGAGTATGGTGTTTCTTCGGATCCGAGGACTTGTCTTTGTGCTGCTTCGGTGCCGAAGTGGTGGGTGTGGAGGCCGACTTCGGTGCCGATATAACAGGGCGTGGCCCTGTGCTTCACTTTGATTTTTCTTTCGGTGCCGAGGAATGTTTTTCGGCACCGGTACGTGGCTGACTCGGTCCCGAGCCGCCTGAAGGCTTTTCTTTCGGCTTTGGAGCCGGGCTCGAGGGCGGGGCATCCGAAGACTTATCTCGGTGTTTGCCTGAGCCCGAAGGCGAAGGTGTCACCGAAGCCTTATGTGTTTTTACTGGGAGAGGAGCGTCGAGTTCAGGACTCACAGTTCGTGGTCCTGGAGTAATGGGCTGATCCTCGGCATCGGAGTCGTCTGCCTCGGAGATGCTGATGTTTCCCTCTTCGGATTCTTGTTGGATTTTGGCATCGAAGATGTCGTCCATCGCCGAGGAAGTTGATCGAGCCATCGTGTGACGTCAAGCCCGGCGATCACGTATGGTCTTCTTCGATCGAAAGGAATCGCAGGCCTGGCAATCCCTGTCCTCGTGCTCTGGAGACAAGCAAAGGTTACAGACCTCGTGGAGATCTGTGTGTGGAAATTTAGCACCACACAAAGGACATTTCTTAAATGGAGTTCTTTCCATTAACTGCAGGGCCTGATGGCGCAGGTGGGCCCAACAGCCCGCGTCGACGACCGGAATCGAAGGTCTTGGTAGATATTCCTTGGATGCGCGTCGAAGGGGAACTCCAGCGAAACAATACAGTCGAGCGGTGAAGGATTGCGCGTCGAAGGGGGATCGAGTACGACACCGACCCGGAGCGCAACGTTTTACATCCGAACCCGATGGTGGAAAAAAAGCAATCTGGAGATGGAGTCGATGCCCATGCGCACTATCGTCCTGAGGAGGATTCACCTCTCTCGGGACTACAAAGACTCTTCCAAGACAAAAACAAACTGCAAACATCCGAGCCCAACACCAGATGGCGATCTAAGCACAAGTATACAATCTACAGCTCATATGCCTCGAACACAGTGTTCCAAGTACTGCTTGGCCCACATTAGTTTGCTGTCTCGCTAACGCACAAGTTACTTACTTGTGTAACAATATATCTGTAAGAAACATTAGTTAGTGATAGATTCCTTACCTTAGAATATCCCCAGGCGTCAGACTGGGTCCGGAAAGTTTTTCATCAGCAATACCCCTGCGCGTCAGTAGGCGGCGTCGTACTGCTCCACGTACGTCGCTGGCGTCGTGGTCGCCGAGATGACGTCATGGGAGCTATTTAGACGCGCCCACGCACGCTGACGTCAGTTCTGTACACAACTTTTCCGCGCCAGGAGCGCAGAGCCATGCCAGAGACCGACTACTGGTGCAATAGAACTAGGGCCCTGAAAGGGATGACCTGAACCCTAGAGAACAGTTCGCAGAACGGGGAGGATGGGCGGGCGGGTAAGGAATCTATCACTAACTAATGTCTCTTACAGATATATCGTTACATAAGTAAGTAACTTGTGCATCTGAAAGAGACACGTTAGTGATAGATTCCTTACCTTAGAATACATACCCAAGCAATACCATCCCCGGTGGTGGGTCTGCGAAGTGAAATCACACCAGAAAGTCACGGAGAACCGACCGGCCAAAGAAAACGTCCCTCCGGACTTGACTGTCAAGGCAATAGTGCTTTGTGAAAGTATGCAACGAGGCCCAAGTGGCCGCCTGACAGATGTCTTGCAGGGGGACACCGCGTCCCAATGCTGTAGTAGCTGCTGTCGCCCTGGTAGAATGGGCGCGCAGCCCAACCGGAGGCTCTTTTTTAGCCAGAGAGTAACAGGCTTTAATGCACAAAACAACCCATCGTGAGATAGTCCTCTTGTGCACAGCCCGGCCTTTCTTGGCGCCCACGTAGCCAACAAAGAGCTGGTCATCCACCCGGAACTGCTGTGTGCGGTTGAGATAGAACGAAAGTGCACGTTTTGGGTCCAGACGGTGGAGCCTCTCCTCTTCTCTTGAAGGGTGTGGAGGCAGAAAGAAAGTGGGCAGAGTCACAGTTTGCCCGAGATGAAAGGCAGAGATTACTTTTGGTAGAAAGGAGGGACGTGGTCGAAGAACCACCTTGTCCGGATGAACCGCCAGGAAAGGAGGTTTACAGGAAAGAGCTTGGAGCTCGCTCACCCGCAGAGCGGAAGCTATGGCCACCAAGAACACAGTTTTCAAAGCTAATAACCGCAAAGGACAGTTATGAAGAGGCTCAAAGGGAGCGCACATTAAGTATGTGAGAACCAGGTTCAAGTCCCACTGAGGCATGACAAAAGGAACAGGAGAGGAAAAGGTGAGTAATGCCTTTAAGAAACCTATTTACAACAGGGGACTTGAAAAGAGAGGGCTGATCAGGCAGCCTAAGAAAGGCTGAAAGAGAAGAAAGGTAGCCCTTGATAGTGCCCAGAGCAGAGCCCTGCTGGGCCAAAGAGAGAAGGAACAAGAGGACGTCAGAAAGAGGGGCAGCTAGAGGATCTACAGCTTTTGCTGCACACCATGCCACAAATTTGTTCCACCGACAGGCGTACACTGTTTTAGTGGAGGGACGCCTGGCTGCCAGAATCACATTACAGACTTCAGGAGGCAAGTCAAATGGAATCAGCTGTCGCCGCTCAATCTCCACGCAAGGAGGTGGAGGCTGGACAGGTTCGGGTGGAGGACCGTCCCCTGGTGCTGCGACAGGAGATCCTCCCGAAGAGGCAGCCGGATCGGGGGATCCACGCTCATGCTGAGTAGCTCGGGATACCAAACTCTTCGAGCCCAGTCCGGCGCCACAAGAATGACTTGAGCCCGGTCGCGTCTGATCTTCTTCAGCACTCTGGGTAGAAGTGGTATAGGCGGAAAGGCGTACAATAGACCGGAACTCCACTCGCGACGAAAAGCGTCGCCGAGCGAGTGCCGCCTTGGAAACTCCAACGCGCAGAACTGCTGACATTGCGCGTTCTCTTCGGTGGCGAATAGATCTAACCAAGGCTCTCCCCACTGTTGAAAGAGACCTTGTGCCACCTCTGAGTGAAGACGCCATTCGTGATCCAACATGCACCTGCGGCTGAGTTCGTCCGCCCTGGCGTTTAGGGTACCTGCCAGGTGTTGAACCGCCAAGGAAATGCCTTGACGTTCCAGCCACGTCCAGAGACGTAGAGCCTCCTGACAAAGGGTCCACGACCCCACCCCGCCCTGCTTGTTGCAGTACCACATGGCGGTGGTGTTGTCCGTGAACACCTGCACTACTCTCCCTTAACAGAGGGAAGGAATGCTTTCAGTGCAAGTAGGATCGCCCTGAGCTCCAAAAGGTTGATAGGGAGCTTGGACTCCGCCGGAGACCAGAGGCCTCTGATCTCCGCCTCTCCCATGTGGCCACCCCATCCCAGGAGGGACGCGTCCGTCACCACTGTGTGCTCTGGTTGCGGAAGGGAGAGGGATCTGCCGCCGACCCAACGCTGGTCCGTGAGCCACCACTGCAAGTCCTGTGCAGTGCCCTCCGAGATGTGGACGTAATCGGACAGATTCCCCTGATTCTGCGTCCACTGGAACTTCAGGTCCCACTGCCGAGCCCGCATATGCCATCTGGCATGATTGATTAGCAGGATGCAGGAGGCCATGAGGCCCAGTAGCCTCAGGGTCTTCCTGACCGACACCCAGGACCAGGGCCAAAAGATCGGAATCATAGCCCGAATGTCCCGGACTCGTTGTTCGGGAGGATAAACCCGGAACTGCGCCGTGTCCAAAACCGCTCCGATGAAGAGGAGCTTTTGAGAGGGAATCAGGTGCGACTTCGGCACGTTGATGGAAAACCCCAGCAAATGCAGGAGGTCGGCCGTAGTCTGGAGGTGGGAGACGACTGCCTGGGGCGATCCCGTCTTCAACAGCCAGTCATCGAGATAGGGGAAGACTGAAACCCCCGATCTGCGCAGATGAGCTGCGACCACCGCCATCACTTTTGTGAACACCCGAGGGGCGCTGGTAAGGCCGAACGGGAGCACGGTGAACTGAAAGTGCTCGTGGCCTACCGTGAACCGTAGGTAACGCCGGTGGGTAGGCAGGATGGGAATATGAAAATAAGCATCCTGCAAGTCCAACGCTACCAGCCAGTCTTGCGGGTCTAGGGCAGACAAGACCTGAGCAAGCGTGAGCATCTTGAACTTCCTTCCGGAGGAAGCGATTGACGTTCCGGAGGTCTAAGATAGGACGCAGACCTTTGTCCTTCTTCGGAACCACAAAGTAGTGTGAGTAACAACCACGACCTACTTCTGGCGTCGGAACGCGCTCGATGGCCCCCTTGGCTAAGAGGGTCGCGACTTCCTGCTGGAGAAGTGCCATGTGATCCCCCGACATGCGGTGGCACTGAGGTGGCATGGCTGGAGAGGTAGACTGGAAGGGGAGGGAGTAGCCCCTTCGGACTACCTGCAGAACCCACCTGTCTGAAGTGATGGTGCGCCAGTGGGGGAGGTGATGACAAATCCTGCCACCCACTGGCGTCTGGTGGGCCTGAAAGACCGGACTAGGAAGGTTTGGAGGCAGCAGCGGCGGCGGTGGACTGACCCGCCCGCTGGCCCCGTGACCCACCTCAGCGGTCCCCCCCGACCTCGGCCACGCTGAGACTGCTGCTGTGCAGGCCGGCGGCTCTGAAAGGAACGCGTTTGGACGCCTCGACCCTGCCCTCGAAAGGAGCGAAAAGCAGACCCCGTGGGAGTGCGTGTGGTGGCGAGACCTAAGGACTGGGCCGTAGCCCGAGAGTCCTTAAAGCGTTCCAGGGCACTATCCGCCTTGTCACCAAACAGGCGTGTGCCATCAAAAGGCATGTCCAACAGGGTGTTTTGGACATCCCCGGAGAAGCCAGTGGTTCTGAGCCAAGCGTAACGACGGAGAGCCACCGTTGTGGAAAGCGCCCTGCCGAGGGAATCTGCTGTGTCAAGTCCACAACGGATGGTGAATTTTGCAGCATCTCTCCCCTTTGTAACAGCCTGGGAGAGCACCGCCCGAGCCTCCACCGGGTACTGAGGAAGCACCTGTGCCACGGTGTCCCATACGGAATGTGAATAGCGGCCCAACAGGCACACTGTATTCACCGCCCGCAACCCTGAACTGGCAGAAGTGAAGATCTTTTTTCCAAACTGCTCCAGCTTCTTAGATTCCTTGTCCGGGGGAGCAGAAGGGAATGCGCTCGGAGAGGCAGAGGCCTGGACAACCAGACTCTCAGGTGTTGGATGTTGCGTGAGGAAGCTGGGGTCGCCCGGCGCCGGGCGATGACGGCGTGCCACCCCCTTATCCACAGGAACCCCTGTGTTAGGCTTGCCCCAGGTGCTCAATAGGACATCAGTGAGTCCCTCATTGAAGTGCAGCAGCGGCTCCGCAGAGGAGGACGCCGGCTGCAGCACCTCACTCAGAAGATTCGTTGTGATAGGCACAGAAGGGAGATCAAGGTTAAGAGCCTGAGCCGCACCACTGAAAAAGTCCCCACCTCCTCCGTAGCCACGGAAGAAGGGGACAGTGTGCCAGGGTGTGGAGAGAAATCCAGATCCACAGGACCCTCCAGGTCTTCTTCCCATTCAGGCTCGTTCTCGCATTGAGCCGCAAGAGGGTCCTCAGACCCCTCCCAGTACTCTCCTTAAGTTACCGGTGTTGGCCGGTAAGGACGAGGTGCCCGGGGAAATGGGAGAAACTCTGTACCAAGAATTGGAATCGGGGGGTAAGAGACCAATTCTGGTTCGGCGCCGTACGGCGTCAGTTGCGACGCCGCGCCCGGCGCCGAGGCCGGATCCGGCACCGGCGTCGAGGCCGGATCCGGCACCGGCGTCGAGGCCGGAGCCGGCGGCGCCGCAGGGTACTTTGCCGGCGTAGCCGAGGCCAAAGGCGGCGGCACGGGGGCAGACCCGCCCAACGGGTCCGCGGGGCCCGAAGGCGCTCCGGAGGGACCCGATGGGGCAAATAAACGGCCCATGGCCGACAGGAAGACCTGTATCTCATCCGACGTCGTTTGCGGGCCCGGAAAGGACGAGTAGGCCGCAGGCAACGACGGGGGCTCCAGCGGAGCCGCGGGGGAGTGACCCCCCGCCCCCTCCACCACGTCCTAGAACCGGTGAGGGGCAGAAGACGAACGACGTCGCTTCTTTGATTTTTTATGGCGCCGTGACTTACCTGTCCCAGAGTCTGACGAGCGAAGGTAACGGCTCCGCGACCGGTCTCTCGACCTCCCATGGGAGCGGGACCTTGATCGACGCGGAGCTGACTGCTGGGCCTCCAACAACTTTCGGGAATGCTCCCGCAAAGCTTTTGGAGCCATGGCCCGGCAATCGGGGCACACCTCGGGGTCATGGGCGTGCCCCAAGCAGAAGAGTGTTGTGACGGCAGGCCCCACAGGATTTAAACCCGGGCATCCCTACTGCACCAGAGTCGATTACTCGACAAACAATTACCAAGTTAAAACTTTTAACTAGGGGTACTGCTCTCTCTCGGATCTGCGCTGCTGGTGCGGAAAAAGAAAGAACTGACAGCGCGCGTGGGCGCGTCTAAATAGCTCCCATAACGTCATCTCGGCGACCACGACGACAGCGACGTACGCGGAGCAGTACGACGACGCCTACCGACGCGCAGGGGTATTGCTGATGAAAAACTTTCCGGATCCAGTCTGACGCCTGGGGATATTCTAAGGTAAGGAATCTATCACTAACGTGTCTCTTTCAGATACATCTACACAATAGTGCTTGGTGAATGTGTGCGGTGTAGACCATGTTGCAGCTTTACAATGTCAACTATGGGGATGTTTCATAAGAAAGCCATAGTAGCCTCTAATTTGCGAGTGGAATGCGCTCTAGGGGGTACAGTTAAAGTTCTTTTCGCTTTTGCATAACAAGTTTGAATGCATTTAACAATCCACCTTGCATTACCTGACTTGGAGATAGGATTGCCCTTGTGTGGTGGTGCAAAAGCAACAAAAAATTGTTTGGTTTTGCAAAATGATTTTGTTCTTTCAATATAATATAAAAGGGCTCTTCTGACATCTAAGGTGTGTAGAGCACGTTCTGCCACATAATCGGGTTGAGGAAAGAATATTGGTAATTCAACCGACTGATTGATGTGAAAAGCAGATACTACCTTTGGTAGAAATTTGGGGTTAGTACGAAGAACCACTTTGCCTCTGTGCAGTTGGAAAAATGGTTCTTCTATGGTTAGTACCTGTAGTTCACGAACTCTCCTCAGTGAAGTGATTGCAATGAGGAAAGCAGTTTTCCAAGAGAGAAACTGTGGCTCACATTTATGCATGGGTTCAAAAGGTAGGCCCATTAACTGTGTGAGGACTATGTTAAGATTCCATACTGGGGCAGGTGGAAGTCTCGGTGGGTTGTCTCAAGTCCTTCCATGAAAGCTTTTATTACGGGCACTCTGAAAAGCGATAAATGTTGCCTATTCTGTAGGTACGCCGCTATTGCAGCAAGATTTAGTCGGATAGAAGTGTAAGCCAATCCTGACTGCTGCAAGTGTAACAGGTAACAAATGATGTTTTGTATTGAAGCATCAAGAGGATTGATGTTATTGCAACAGATAACAAAATGTTTCCATTTAGCTGCGTAACAGGCTCTTGTAGTAGGCCTTCTGGCCTCCCTGATGATGTTCATACAGTCTGGTGGAAGATTTAGATAACCAAACTCTATGACTTCAGGAGCCAGATAGCGAGGTTCAGTTTTTTTGGATCTGGGTGTCTGATTTCTCCATGGCTCTGTGAGAGGAGACTGGATGTAAGATGCAGCTTTTGATGTGGAACTAGTGACAGCTCTAACAGGGTTGTAAACCAGGGTTGACGGGCCCATGTGGGAGCTACCAGGATCAGTGTGAGGGATGTTTGTCTGACCTTCCGAACCACTCATGGAATGAGTGGGAGAGGCGGAAAAACGTATGCAAATATCCCGGACCAGTTCATCCATAGTGCATTGCCTTTGGAGAGCGGGTGTGGGTACCTGGAGGCGAAGTTTGGGCATTTTGCGTTTTGGTGTGTGGCAAACAGATCTATCTGAGGGGCTCCCCAACTTTGAAAGCATGGGAGGAGAACCTGAGGGTGAAGTTTCCATTTGTGTATTTGCTGTCTCTGCTGAGGAGAGCGGCAATCTAATTGTCCACACCTGGGAGGTGTTCTGCTAGGAAATAGATTTTGTGGTGAATGGCCCATTTCCAAATGTCTTGGGCCAGTTGTGATAGTTGGCGAGTGTGCCCCCCCCTTGTTTTTGCATGTAATACATAGCTGTGATGTTGTCGGTACGAACTAAGACAGCTTTGCCGACCAGGTGGGTTTGAAATGCTTTGAGCGTTAGAAAGACTGCAAGCAGCTCTAGATGGTTGATGTGGAGCAATGTTTGCTGTTGGCTCCACAGACCTTGCACTGTGTGGTGCTGCAGGTGAGCCCCCAGCCAGTGAGGGATGCGGCCGCTGTTAGCATTGTCTGTGGAACTGAGTCTATGAAGGGCCATCCTTTTCATAAATTGTGTGTTCCACCACTGCAGAGAGCGATGAGTACTGCTTCTTACCAACACTAGATCGGTTCAAAGACCCTGCGATTGGTTCCACTGACTCGCTAAGCATTCCTGTAGGGGACGCATGTGAAGCCTGGCATGTGGAACGATCATGATACAAGATGCCATCATTCCCAGTAGCAGCATATACACTCGAGCTGGAAGCGAGTGATTGGATTGAACCTGGAGAACTAGAGCCTGAATGTTACGATTTCTGGCAGCGTTGGCAAAGTCCAAAGCCTTTTGAGTATCTAAAGTGGCTCCTAGGTAGTTTTGAGTATTGGAAGGTTGGAGATGCGATTTTAGCACACGGACTGTGAACCCCAGTTGATGTAGTAACTGTAGTGTTCTGTGAGTGTGTTGGAGACATTTTGAATACGTACTGGCTTTGATGAGCCAGTCGTCCAAGTAGGGGGGAAGACATGAATGTGTTGTCTTCTGAGGTGAGCAGTGACTACTGCCAGACACTTTGTGAAGACGCTGGGAGCAGTGATGACTCCGAACGGGAGTACCCTGAACTGGTAATCTTGTCCTTCTACCACAAATCTGAGATATTTGCGGTGAGCGGGATGTATTGGAATATGAAAGTAGGCGTCCTTTAAGTCTAGAGTAGACGGAAAGTCGCCCTGTTGCACAAGTGGTAGCACCTGTTGAAGTGTTACCATGTGAAAATGGTCTGACTGTATGTAAAGTTTTAGTTCTCGGAGGTCAAAGATTGGTCTGAGAGAACCGTCCTTTTGGGTATGAGAAAGTAAAAGGAGTATATGCCCGACTCGTGGTATTGTAGTGGTACGGGCTCTATAGCCTTTTTTAGAAGAAACCTCTTGTTTGAGGAGGTGTAAGTGATCTGGTGAGAGTTTGTGTGACCTTGGTGGAATGTTTGGAGGATTGTTGGTGAACTCCAGGCAATAACCAGAACAGATAATTTCCAGTACCCATGTGTCTGTAGTTATGGACTGCCAGACGGGTAGGAAATGTGAAAGACGGTGTTAAATGGTCTGGGGGAAGTTTAGGGAAGTCACTGTTTGGTGTTGGAGGGGGAGGCGCGTGTATTTGAGCCTCTACCTTTGCCATTGTTGCCTCTGTAACCCCCCCCCCCTGAAGTAACCCTTAGAGGCAGAGGGTTGATTGTTGCCTTTATACGTGCTGGCGGTAGTGTCTGAGGAGGTATTCTTAGATCCTCCGCGGTAGAAGGAGCGCCGAAAGGAACCACGTCCTGCTGTTAATTGAAAGGCTCCCATGGATTTGGCCACTTCTGTGTCCTTCATTTTCTCCAGTGAGGAATCTACCACAGGGCCAAAGAGGTGTTCCTTATCGAATGGTGTGTTCAGGATAGAAGTTTGAACCTCTGGTTTGAATCCTGAAATACTTAGCCAGGCATGCCTTCTTAAAAGGACGCTGGTGTTCACAGCTCTAGCAGCAGTGTCTGCAGCATCTAGGGCGCATCTGATTGAATTATTTGAAATGAGCTGTCCCTCCCGCACCAGGTCTTGCGCCTTGGACTTTTGCTCATCAGGTAGAAATTGGAGTAAGTGCTCCATCTCATCCCAATGCGCCCTGTTGTACCTAGCTAACAGAGCTGGTGTATTGGTGATGCTCCAAAAGTTTGCAGCCTGTGAGGCTACCCTTTTCCCCGAAGCGTCAAGCAGCTTAGATTCTTTATCTGCGTGTGGAGCATCTTCTGTTGTTTGCGAATTGGCCTTTTGCGTGGGTTGGAAACCACCAAGGAATCCAAAGGTAATTGCCCCCTTATGTATGCTGGATCAGATGGTGCCGGCTTCTACTTCTTATCTACTTTAGGGGTGAGGATACGGGCCCTGGCTGGGTCATTAAAAATATCATCAACGTGCCTGATCATACCCTTGAGCATGGGAAGTGTGTGTGAGGACCTTTGTGTGGTGCTAAGAGTCTCGAAAAGGAAATCCTCCTCTAGGGATTCCTTATGCAGCTGAACCCCAAGGTAGTTAGCAGCTCTACCCTGCAGTTCTATGTAACCTACACTGTCGTCTGGTGGAGATGGCTTAGTAGGGTACATGTCAGGATCATTCCCTGTGAGGAAATTGGTGTTATAATCTGTCCAGGGGTCTGGAGGTATTGGTTCATTGTTCCCAGCCCCCTCCCCATCACTCTGATCTTCAGGTGTATGTGGTGGTGAGTGCTCAGGTGAAATCAGTAAGGGTTGAAACTGAGGAGAAGGAGGTGATGGAAGGGGAGGAGGAGAAGGATTAGTACCGACATTTTTCCTTTTTAAAGGAATGTGGTAGTTCTCTTCTGTCTCAGGTTTCCGTTTTATTGTCACTTTTGTGGAGATATGTCCAGTAGTTGGGTGCATATATAGCTCCCTTTGTTTCGGATCCGGTTTGGAAGGCGGAGCATCGAAATGTTCCTTAGATGGAATCGGCACATCCGTTTGTTTTGGTGCCGAAATTATCGGTGCCGGTGTTTTGGATGCCGAGGATTTCCGATTCAAAGCAGTTTTTGGCGTCGAAGGGGGAGGGGCGGAGCCCGTCTTTGACCCCGAAGCTTTTGGCTCGGTGCCCGTTATGAAACGGCTGTGTTCGGAGCCGGAAGGGTTTTGGATGTGTTTCGGTGCCGAGCCGGAGGGCAGGGCGTCGGAAACATGTTCTCGGTGCCGACCGTGGCCCGGAGGCGGGGGTTGGACCGAAGCCTTCTTCTTGGGCTGAGGTGGACTTTGGGGCAAGGGAGGATCTGTACTCCCGGTACGCTGCCCTTGCGGGATTTCTTCGTCCCCCTCGGAGCCGTAGTCGGAGATGGATATAGGGTCTTGCTCTTCCTCGGCTCCCATGGCGTCTCCGGCCTCTTGTTCCGAATCTTCTCTGAAAAGGTCCGGAATGGAATTTGTGTTGGCTCTGCATGTTGCGAGTTGGAGCCCGACGGTCGCGAAGCGTCTATTTCGACCGGAAAGCCCGACACGCGTCGCAGTCCTGTTCTCTGTGCTCCGGAGACGAGCACAGGTTGCACACTTCGTGTGAGTCGGTGGGCCAAAACTTTGCATGGCACCGAGGGCAGATTTTGAATAGAGTCCGTTCCATCCACTGCGAGGCGGACTGACACGGGCAGGCTGGACGGCCTTCCACGAGCTACCCGATCGAAAAAGGGTTTTTTACGTAAATACGATAGGCGGAGAATGGGATTACGCGATCGAAAACGATACCGTCGAGGGTGAGTGTCTTGCGCACCGAGGGAAACCGAAGAAACTGTGTCGAACCGCAGCGCAGCAATTCACTTCCGAACCCGATGGCGGAAAAAAAACAATCTAACAATGGAGTTGATGCCCATGCGCACTATCACTGAAAGGAGGAGTCACCTACCTCGTGACTGGAAAGACTTCTTCGAAGAAAAACAACTTGCAAACATCCGGACACAACACTAGATGGCAGGAGTATGCAAAGCATGTGATCTACAGCTCACATGCCTCAAACACTTATTTACAGCTCCAAGATGGCAGCAGGCCCTTTTAGAACAGTATAAAAAATAAAAAAATAAATGCATGATGCTGTGCAAAAGAACAAAAGCAGCGTGCGGATGTTGGGCTCTCACTGAAATATTGTAATTTTTTTTTTTTTAAACTAACAGGAAGGGACGGGGAGCAACATCTAGCAGAGAAGCTTCAAAGCAAGCTACCCGATAGGTTTGTGAAGCTGGCAAATCTTCACAAAAGTTATATAAAAAAATAGAAAAAACATGAAGGTGTCGAATGAGGGAGCATCAACGATTGGAGGACATGGTGCTCTGTGTACAGGAATGACTGATAGGCGGGGGTGGAGGGCACTAGGGGAGAGAGGAAAGCTATACATACTCACATAGAGCACCCGAGGCCAAATAGGAAACCAATAGTTCTGTGATGTTACCATTGGAGATACAACTTGTGCAATTAAATGCATGTTAAAGAAGAGTGCTCCTGGATAGGACAAAGAAGGAAGCCCACAAATCATGGACTACTAATAGAGCTAGAAAATGAAGAAACTTAATTGAGAATAAGGGGCTGACTCAAAGCCCACTCAATGTATAAGTATGGAGATCAAAGGTCTTCGCCGAAAGCAAGCTATAGACGTCTGTAGAGGAGATCTAAAAATGAATGCTTAGCATCAGTGTTCCAAGATCCAGTCTCAACGTGTAAACGAGAGACAGAAATTAACTATTATGAGAGTTCAACGTATACAGAAGTCGCACAGGCTATAGCCAGAGACTAGGACTACATACAGGAAAGCTGGCAGCTGTGATAAGTTGTACAAATGAAAGTCTCCCAAAAAATTATAAAGACTTTTATGGTTCTTCTTATCGATATATAATACTGCATATTCACTTTGATTTATCACTATTGTTTTCATGTTTGTTTGATATGTAGTATATACTGAAATCAATAAAGTCTTTTGAACAATGAAAGTCTCCCATAGAGTGACAATGAAGATAGTACGTTGGATTGTGATGAGCGAGGAAACTAATGCGTAAAACACAAGGAGTGACGTAAAAACGTAAGGCCAGAGTCCATTTCAAATAGGCTGAGGCTCCATTTTCTGTATATTTGCAGAATCAACATGCCTGCCTTGGACGTAGATGTCGTCTGTCCTTATCTTTCCATGAACCTGTAAAAGTATTTAGTCATTAGATCTAGACATCAATAAACCACGTGATACGACATCAGTCACAACAACAAAACACATGGTGCGACATTAGTCTGAAACCAGTGCCTTGTTATCTCAGTTTGAAGGTCAAATAAGAATAGCCAAAACAGTGTAGCCTGGATTGTCACATTTTTACTTACTTGTTTAAAAGAATGTCGTCCACTAACATCTTGATGCTCATTAGTTATATCAAATATTCCTAGGATGGTTTTGGAAATTCCATCTTATAGAAGATATAGTATAAAAGGACTGCCTCTTAACCGCGTGTCAGGAGAGGTCCTTCGCCCCAGATTATCACGAGCAAGATACTGTCAGAAGATGATCCTGCCTGCCATAGATGCTGCCGTATTACACTTTCTCCTGAAAGCTGAAATCAAGCCGGAGTCCGAGAGGAGCAGATACAAAGCACGTTTGGCTTTTGCAGGTAAGACAGCCTCCTTGACTCCTGATAATTACAGCACTTTGCTGTAAACAGGTATGCAGTGCGCTCATTCTCTTTAAGAAAATCTAGCAGTAAGTTATTCTACTCCATGCTCTCCTAGCATAGCACAAAGAAGTAGGTTTTAGGGTTTTAGATAACATTTTGAGCATGATGGAAATGTTCATTTTATTCTCGTTGATAACAACATGCCATTTGTGCTGTTTTAATTGTATTCTGTGTAGTTATTTTAGATGTGCTGAGCAACAGGATACACCTGTTAAAATAAACACTCTTTTTAGTTGAACTGTCTTTTGCCCAGTGCAGTTTGTGTCTGTAGTATTGAAGAGGACAAAAAGGGTTTGTTTCTAATCACCAAGGTGTAGGTGGATGTCTGTTTAGAGACTGTTAGTAACCCAAATGCATCAATGCCACATCAACTATGTATTGGGTGGCGTTCTGTGGGACTAAAAAAAAAAAAAAATTCACATTAAAGTGTTAGTTTAATGCACCAGGCTCATTTGTGTCACCCGTTGGTAGGAAAGCAAACCAGGTCTATGTGCCAGCTCCTCTTGCGACAGTTCTTCTGTCCAGCTTGTCCGCAGTACGCTACCCTCTGCTGCCTATCTGTTGCTTTGATATTTGATATTTATATAGCGCCCGAATCACCCCGTCAGGGGTATCTCTGCGCTGAGGCCGCTGATTACAGTCAAAAAGTAAATCTTAGAAGAGATGGGTTTTTAGTAGTTTCCTAAACAGGGGAAAGCTCTGGCAGTCACGTAGATCGCGGGGGAGTTCGTTCCAGACGGTCGGGGCGAGGTAAGTAAATGCTTTGCCACCCGATCGAGCCTTTTTAATTCTTTCTGTTTGCGCCTCATTTGCTAGTTTCTTGCTCTGTTTTGCCTTTTCTGCCCTCGGTTTAGCCTTTCCTGCCCTGTTTTGCCTTTTCTGCTCGTTTCTCAGCCCCTCCGTTTTGCCTTTAATGCAGGTTTTCTGTCCTCCGTTTTGCCGCCTTTTTCTCTGTTTTGCCTTTTCTGCTAGCTTTTCTGTCCTCTGTTTTGCCGCCTTCTGCTCGGTTTTGGTTTTTCTGGTCGTTTTTCTGCCCTCTGTTTTGCCTTTTTCTGCCCTCCGTTTTCTTTTCTGCTCGTTTGTTTGCCCTCTGTTTGCCTTTTCTGCTTGCTCATTTTTCTTCCTTCCGATTAGCCTTTTCTGCTCGTTTCTTCCCACTTCCCGCTGTTTCCTCAAGACCTAAAAAAAAAAAAAAAAAAAAGAACAGATGATGGACGTCCATCATCTCCTTGTGTTTGCTGTGTTCGTCCAAAGTTGACAGGGTATGCCCAGACGTGGGTCCCTTGCTCACTTTGCCACTGGATTCAAGCTAGCCTAGCTGATGAGGGGTGTTACCCCGAAACCGGTCCCAGGATGCTTGTTTCCGGCCCATGGATGACCTCGCTTGGCAGTTCGGGGGGACTGTTCCCATGAGGAACAGAGTCAAGACTGATTTGCATATGGCTGGGTCTGAACTGGGGTGGAGCAGTAAGCTAAAGAACGATGATGGATTCAACACAGATCTGCGACTGGGGGAGAGTGTCTGAAAAGCTTCAGTGCTCCTTCCATCATCTCTTTGTGTTTCTTCAAGACCTGGCTTTTTGACGGAGACCTTGCACCCCACCCCAGATACCCTCAGGGGTGACAGTGCAGCATTCTACAAATGCTGACTGACTGAGCCAGAGACTCAGTTTACGAAACAGGCAGTTGGTTCAAAACAAGGTTACAAAAAATATTGCATTAAAGATGGAAAATTACTAGGTCTAATTACCTGACTGGTGGGTTGTGGGCCAGACGGTGTTAATTTGGTCTCCATAACTGTAGGTTCTGCCTCTCCATTGGTCTGTACAATCTCAGCAGGACCATTGGTGATGGTTTTCTCCATTACAGGCATTCTCTCCAATAACGCAGACCTCCATGAAAGAAAATGGGTAAAAACAACAAGAGAAAGACAGATTGAGCCATTATCAGCATTGCAGCGGACATGCCCCAAGCCCTGTCACACTAAATCATTGAAGATAATACATGAACTATTTACAAAACTAGCCCTAGAAAATTGGTTCCTGACAGCTCCACTCCAGCCCACTCTCAAACATGATGTAAAATCAGTAGTGGTTGGTCAAAGTAGTAGCTTACTCAACACTTGTCTCAGATCTCCTAGCAACGGGCCAGTCTGAAGTGCTAAATAAATTAAAGGGATATAGTAGGCATGCTTGGCTTAGCCTTGCTTCACAGCACACCCTATAAGCATTATCTTTAAAATATCAAAGAAACAGATTTACTTTGGGCTATTTCCCAGGAACAATTGATATGCCTTATGGGTCATCTTGTCAGAAGGAAGATTAAGCACTTCATGAGTACAGACATACAGTTAACTGCAGGGCTTGATGCATCTTATACATCAAAATCCACAATAAATGCAGGGCTAAATTTAAGTGCTATCATGTAATATTGGCTGGAGTAAACCAACAGTTGATCAATATTTTGCAGTAGAACACAGTTTGATAGTATGGAGGCGACACCCGAATTGTAAAGTGTGTCATGCACATGTTGAGAAGCCTCCATGTAGGGCAGTATAATTGAGTTATAAGGAGTTGGTGTGTCCCTTAGGCAACAGGAAGGCACACTTACCTCATGTGGTCATACTTCTTGAAAAGTGCATTGTATTCCACCGCCCTCTGTTGTAGCTCTACATCTATGCTGCTGCTGTACACAGACACCACCTTCTTAATTCGACTGTGCAAAGAAAAAGAAAGCCGAACAAATCAGTTTTAAAAACCTGGGCAAAACAGTGTGACACAGAGCAACCGCCTAAAACACTAATCCACCACGCAGTCAAAACTTTTGTTTAATTGGACAACAAAATAGAAAATAAACTACTGAGAAATTAAAAATAAAGCGCTACAGAAAACCCAACCACGCACTGCCAATACGTAATTAAAAAAAAGGTATTTCAGTACAAGAGAATTAGACAATGACAGCAAAACACACTCATCAGCGCAAAGGGGAGTTACTCACTTGTAATCCTAGTTCTGTGCCAGAGGAATTATCACTGAAGTCATAAGAGTTAAACTATTCCTGCTTGCGAAGTGAGGATTCTAGAACACACACACACATTCATATATAGTGCCTCTGCAGTTATGGTTAGGTCAGAGTTACCACTGAAAATAATTTTTTTTGTTATGTTATTTACTTTGGTGCTGTTAAACAAATCTGCACAAAAGCTTCCAAAAAGAGGTATATCCACTTTCGGTACTTCATGGCAAGTCTCGTGCAGCTCCATCAAGAGGGGGCCAAGAAAAAGGATTAAAGATTGGGCACTGTGAAAGAGTGCCTCTTTTTGCATGTTTAGCCCACACTTTTTGCCTGTTTTTGAAGTGGTTGTGATTGTAGTGCACAGGGTCCCTGCAATCCAGGTCCCCTGCGTCAGTGCTTCTTCCCTAAAGATTGATCCCCAGTTGGTACTTCTACCCCTGTAAGTCCCTAGTAAGTGGTGCCCTGGGTATCTAGGGCCTGGGAGCTGAAGAGGATCCTCTGGGTCCCCCTCACTGGGACCATGCCACTGCCCTTGCAGCTTGCAAGCCCCTGTAAGGGAGGAAACGACAAAGTCAACATGGCACCCTGCCTAGGAGCCATGCCAGCCAGCACTGCCTGAAGGCATAGGTAGGTCACACCTCTAGCAGGCCTCACAGCCGTAAGGCAGGGTGCACTATACCACAGGTGAGGGCATATCTGCATGAGGAGATATTCCCCTACAATATTGGGGCCAATTCCTCAATATTGTAAGTGCCAGGGAAGCCAGAGAGAGTACATGGGCTGCAAACTCTAGAACTATAGTTCCACAGCACCATGATGACTTCACTGAACACAGGAGTGTTTGGTACCAAACTGCTCTTCTCAATAAATCCACTCTGATGCCATTGTGTGATTTATTGTACCATGTATCCAGAGAGCACCTCAGAGGTGCCCCCTGAAAACCTTCCAACCCTGGTGTGGTCTCTGACCATCTGTAAGCAGCCAGCCACCACCAGACATGTTTCTGGATCCCTGGGTGGAGAGCCCCTGCTCTCTGGGACCAGAAACAAAGCACAACCTCAGCAGAGGTGTCACACCTCCCCCCCGCCCCCCCAGGATGGGCCAGTGCTTGAAGAGGGAAGCTTCAAAGGCCTGCCACCTTCGTAAAGTGACCTCAGCCTCTGCTGCTTTTGGTTTTAGTTTGTAACCATAGCTGCATTTTAGCTATGCTTTTATGTGAATATTAGAGGTTGTCAAAACAATATATTGTGGTATAATACCCAAAGTTAACAATAACTTCACTTTCACCTTTAAGTGATAGAGACACACACATATGCATACAAATATATACACACACAACCTCTATGTCCCTAGCTACACACTTTGACCTCAGATGCCTGACCAAACACAACCCCAACACGTTCAATAAGCAAAAGAAGGACGACCACAGACAAAGTCCAGCCCTATCAACCTCTGAATCCCCAATTTAACATGCCCACTGTGCCCTTGTGGTGCCTGTACCTTCATGCCACACACACATGCTCCTGACAAACGGTGACTCGCAGACGAAGCTAAATACAACAGACTCTACCATAATCTGACTAGTCCTGGGAGTCAAAATCGGACCGCCTTTGTAATGCGACCCCCAGCCTCTGCTGCTAACAGCAGATGGCAGCCCCTGGTTTACATCCCACTTTGGGCAGGAATACCGGCGGGAAAAACTCAGAAGAATAGGAGGTGTGCCCACCTCTGTAAACCCCACCCCTAAGGTGGGGGAGGCGAGGTCAAGCACATCTTTCAGTCCCCAACATCTTGAAAAATGGTGAGACCCCTCCAATCACAGCTAGGTCTATGCCCCCCTCCCACAGGAGGGTGGCATAATAGAGAGTTGATCCTACCTGCTTTGCCCCTAAATCTAATATTTAGGTGGCTCCGCCAGGCCTACCTAGAATTAGATCTGGGACGACATAAGAAGCAAGAAGACAACTCTGCAGAGAAGACTGAAGATTACTAGATTGGCGACAGCCCTACCGGCCTGCCTCCAGCTTCTGTGAACCTGTGACCGGTCTTGCAGCCAGCGACCTCTGAAAACCCTGGGAGGACTGCTGCCTTAAAAAAAAAAAACTCCAATCTCCTGTGGACAGTGGATCTGTCCAAGAAGAAATCAACTCCAGGCGGATCCGTGTCTCCTGCCCACTCTGCACCAGACGCCCACAGCCCGAGTGGCTCACCTGTACAGTGAAGCCTCCCCAGCGTTCCTGGCCTCGTGTCCAGCGTTGGCTGACCTCACCTGATCTCCATGGCGACGCCTGCAGTGTGAATCCAGAGACTGCCCCCGACTGCGGACGGCTCCGGTAAGAATATTCCGATGTCGAAAGGCACCCCCTGCACCCGAAGCCCCTGGGCCTTGGTGATGCTGAACAGACGATGCCCCTACGACCCCCCACTTCTCTACTTAGCTCTGCTGTCGTTGGTCTCCCTCCTACAACCTCCGGTTTCACTCCTGCAGTGTCTGAGTTGCGCCTCAACCCAGAAATAGAATATTAATGCGATAGAGAAAATCATTATTCCCCCCCCCCCCCACTCCCCCATTTGGAGTATAGTATTGTTGTGTGGTCCCAAAGAAGGTAGTTTGATATAATCAATGCCCTCACCAAAACGTGCATTGACTGTTCTCGGAAGAGGTTTCCCAGCCCACAGCGCTGCAACGGATAAAAATTAACATTGTTTCTTCATTGTTGTCTGTCTAGTGTATGTGTAGAATGCTGGGTCACGGTATGAATGTAATGTATGACAGGGAGTAACCTGGGATGAGTCCATGAATACAAGGAGTTAGATGTGGGGGGCTATTTTAACTTTTTGTAAAATATAACAGTTATTTTTTAATGTCAAAAAATAGGAACTTGTCGCAGTACATGGAAGGAAATATTGAAATGTTCAAGTAGACTTTTCTATAAGTTGTGACTACTAAGACCAATGAATGTGACAAAAAATGAGAGATTAATAAACATTATAAGTAAAAAAGATTCTGTATGTGTAGGAGAAATTTACCAATAGCATTTGTGAGATATATTAGAAGAAATACAGGTCAAGTGGGAATATTCTATTATTTAGTGTCACTTTAGGGAACCCCTGTACTCTGTGCACGGTATAACCACCTAGTGGTAATACCATATACAGATCTAGCTTCCTACAGGCACCTAATCATAACCTGTGAATTTCAGCATTTGTTTTGGTTTTAGTTTGTAACCAAAACTGCATTTTAGCTATGCTTTTTATGTGAATATGAGAGGTTTTCAAAACAATATATTGTGGTACAATACCCAAAGTTAACCATAACTTCACTTTCACCTTTAAGTGATAGACGCACACATATATATATATATATATATATATATACACACACACACACACACACACACACACACCATATGTCCCTAGCAACACACTTTGACCTCAGACGCCTGACAAAACAACCCCAACAACCTTCAATAATCAAAAGAAGGACCACAGACAAAGTCCAGGCCTACTAACCTCTGAATCCCCATTTTAACATGCCCACTGTGACCCTGTGGTGCCTGTACCTGCACGCCACACACATATGTTTCTGACAAATGGGGACTCGCAGACGAAGCTAAATACAAATCCTGGGGGTCAAATCGAACATGACTGACTCCACCCCAGCCAGTCACCCCAAAGGTAGGCCTCCTATAGCCCAGGAGGCAGGGTGCATTATGTTGTATGTGTGGGAATAGATGTACAAGAATATACTGCCGTGTGGTAGCATTATAAATGTAATTCTATTGCAAGTGTCCGAACCTCCATAGGAAAACATGGGCTGGACACTGGACATCCCCAGATGTCCAGCTCCATTATGGAACGGTCGATTTCCTTCATGTTTGTTGTCAAACACCGTGCTTTTTAACCCCTGACACGATGTAGAGGTTTAACCAGCATGTACCTAGGGGGAACTTTAGACCGTGCCCACCAAGTTAAATCAGTGTTCTCATGCCTTTGCGAGCTTTTTCAAGGGTTTGCAGCAAAGGCAGAGATCTGACCTCATGCTGGGTAGTGTTACGTCGCTCCCAGAGGTCAGAAACAAAGACCTGTGTGGGCAGGAGGTGACACCTCCGCCCACACAGGATGGCTAGTGAATGGAACCATCACAACGGTGAGCCTCAAAGGCTTCACCGGCGCTGCTGGACAAAGTAATTTGTCCCCCACTTGAGGACAAAGCCTCCCCTTGCCCTAGGCGCTATTTTTCCCGGGAAGGCGGGAAAATTAGCTACTCAGGAGGCGTAGAATTCCACAAGGCTGACCACACCTCTAGGGTGCTGCAGCTGAAGTGTACAGTTGAGGATGGTTTTGGCCATCTTGAATTTAGTCTAAAAAGTAGGTTCCTACTGGTTTAGTGACATACACCCACCGGATGTGGTCCCTACTGGAGTGTATTAGCCGCAGGACTAGATGTCCATTGGCTACTAGTCCTCACCCACTAACACCCCCTAAATCCAGGATTTAAGGGGCACCCCAGACACCATAGCCTTAGATTCAACGTGATACCAAGAATAGACCAGTTTCCCCAACAAGGCAGGACTCCACGAAGAGAGGCGCTAAGCTCTGCACCTAAGGCAGCCACCCTGCACCCGCTGGATTTCGACTCGACCAAGGCAAGAGACTGGTTTCAAAAGGAAGGCGAACACCTCTGCAAACTCCAGAACTCACCTGTGAGGCCCACCAAAGGGTAATTATTCATTAGCATGCAGAGAAGAGAAAATGCATGTGAGTGATTCTGTGAACTGACAGTCTGCCTATGATTAAAGAGCAGGAGCTCTGAAACGCGTCAGGCAAGGCAAAGAAAACCTTTGGAATGCAAGTGCTGGTTTTATGAATAAAGCTTCGGATTGAAGATTTCACTGCTGAGTGCGTCTTTGCTTCAGGGCAAGTTGTTTGGTTGTGTGTGTGTATGTGTGTATTATATATATATATGTATATATATATATATATATATATATATATATTTTTTTTTTTTTTGTTCCTCAAAGTGCCCAAGAGCATTTCAGGAGGGCACTCGACAGAGTTCCAACCTCCGGTTTTCACATGGACTTGCCTTCATGTCACGTTGCAATAATTCTTCGCCCAACGCGTTTCAAGGAATTGCTCCTCTTCGTCAGGGGCTCGCTTGTTTAAAACAAAAGGAACGGCCAATCCTTCTTTTATTTTCATGGCAACAGCATGTGTTTAATCAATTACAACCATCAGTTGGCCCGCTTAGTGTAGAGCGGCATGCTGGGACATGGAGTCCCTTACTATTCCCTAAGTGGGTTCAGTTCCTTTTGTCCATATTAAAAGCATACTCGTTTTCCTTGGTAGGACTCGTGGCACTTAGGGCAAGTCTATTTTGCACTTCAGAACTCTGCGCTGCATCCAGCAGGAAATCGTTTCCAGCAGCAGCCTCTTATGTCTGTATATAGATGGTGCTCCTCCCCAGGACAGGGCTGCCCTGCAGTAATTTTATATATATTCACTGAAAAAACCATAGGTTTTAGGGACAGTTATAGTTAGTTGGACATTGCACTCGTACAAAACCCGTGAAATTCCCCCGTTTTAGTTAGTTCAGCTAACTATAACTCGCGCCCCCGCAATGCACTGCTGATGTCACATATTACATCACTCATGACATGGTCAGTGACATCACTGATGACATCTCAAATGACATCACTGATGACATCATCCAGTGACTGTGTTTCTATAAAGTTTAAATATGTTTAATATATATGCCAAGGTGTATTGAAGAATGAGTGGGTGTATAAGTGTCTGGATGGATGATTTAGTAGGTGCGTGACTAACTCTAAGTGAGTGATTATACGTATCTTACTGAATGCATGGGTTAGTGACTAAACTGGGTGAATGTCTGTATCCGTCTGTCTGTTGCTGTGTAAGTGGCTACATGGGTTTGTGAATAGCTACATGAGTGTCTATATGAGTTATTGATTGGTTGTCTGAGTATCTGTATGGGTGCCTGAGTGTTTGTGTGGGTGGGGTGTGTGCGACTCTGTGCATAGATGTGTGAGTGGGTGATTCACTGGGTGGATGGTTTCAAGAGTGCATCTGTGATAGACTGTATGGGTGGGTAAGTGTGTGTAAGAGTGTGTTAGTGAGTGAATGTATGTCCCAGTGGTACATGTGTGAGTAACTACATATGTGAAAGGAAGTATATATGTGTGTTGGAGTATATAAATAGCTATAAGCGAGAGTGTGTGATTGTGAGAGTGACTGTATGGATGAGTGTGTGCTTGTATCAGTGATTGTATAAGAGCGTAAGAATGTGCTAGTATTTGTATGAGTAAGTGAGCTGGTGTGTGTATAACTGTATAGGTGAGTAAATGGCAGTGTGTTTAATTATTTGCATGACTGACTAGGTGTGTGAGTACCTCTATGGATGAGTGGCGGTGTTTGAGTGTCTATATAGGAGTATGAGTGCATATGATAGTCCTGTACTGAGTGACCGTAAGTATGAGTGACTGTACGGGTGAGTGAGTGGATGTGTGTGTAGACCTAAGAATCAGTGAGTGGGTATGTAGTTATTGGTGTTGGAGTGTCTATGGTTTTGCGAATGGCAGTCTGTGATTTAGAGTGGGTGTATCAAAGGTTATATTAGGGTGTGAGGAGGTGCATCAGATTATCACGTGGATGATGTCATCAGTGATGTCATCAGTGATGTCATTTGAGATGTCATGAGTGATGTCACTGAGTGATGTCACTGACCATGTCATGAGTGATGTAATATGTGACGTCATCAGCAGTGCATTGCGGGGGCGCGAGTTATAGTTAGCTGAACTAACTATAACGGGGGAATTTCACGGGTTTTGTACGAGTGCAATGTCCAACTAACTAGAACATTCCCTAAAACCTATGGTTTTTTCAGTGAATTTGTAAGGTTTTTTAAATGCTAATTCCTAACTATAACGTGCCTGAAACCTATGGTTTTTTCAGTGAATTTCAAAGGTTTATTAAATGCTAATTCCTAACTATAACATGTCTGAAACCTATGGTTTTTTTCAGTGAATTTCAAAGGTTTTGTAAATGACAATTTTTAAATGTATTAATTGTTATATTTATTTTTTTGATACTGATTTACTACATTTTTTTAAACTATTTATTTTTAGATATTTTATTTTTTAAATTACATTGTAATTACATTATACATTACAAAATATACTTTCTCAGAATGAATTACTTTAGTTTAAATACTTTGCAAATAGGCAATAGACTTTTAAGTACAGTAGTTACAGTTGTTGCAATGGGCAACACAATTTCAAACACAAGGCAACATTGAGCTCAATGTGAATTTCTAGTTAAATGCAATTAGTTACTTTATGGATTACTTTTCTAACCACAGGACTGGATCCTAGATTCAGTCCTGGGACATCTCCTGTAAACAGTTGAGTAAAAGTGTTTTGGTTACAGCAGTGATTTTTAAGGAATATTATTGTATTTTAAAAGTTGACACTCAGAAACTTTTTCACATAGAATCACCAATGTTATCCTATGGGAGGAAATTCACTTAGCAGGTAAGTAGTGTTATCGTTACTTTTTCTTACTCAGTGGTGGATCCTGGATCCAGCACTGGTGCATCTCCTGTAAACAGTTGAAAGAATGCGTTTAAGTCATACAGGCGATTTTTAAGGAATATTTGTAGTTTGTGAAAATCGACACTTTGAAACTTTTCTGCTGAAAACCAGACAATGGATTCCTATGGAAGGAAATACAAGTTACTGGTAAGTACGGTTAGAATTACTTTTCAGGGTCAGTGCTGGGCTAAAAGATGCAGCACTGGGTTCTCTCCTGATAACAGGTGAGTAAATCAGAATTCGTAGTTCGGCTGATTTTAGAGGAATATTATAAAGTTCCAAAACTCCACACTTAGAAGAATTTCCAAGTGAAACCAGTCAATGTTAGCCTATGGAAGGAAATTCAAGTTACTGGTAAGTACGGTTAAAATTACTTCTCAGGATCAGTACTGGGCTCAAAGATGCAGCACTGAGGTCTCTCCTGATAACAGGTGAGTAAATCGGAATTCGTAGTTCGGCTGATTTTAGAGGAATATTATAAAGTTCCAAAACTCCACACTTAGAAGAATTTCCAAGTGAAACCAGTCAATGTTAGCCTAAGGAAGGAAATTCAAGTTACTGGTAAGTATGGTTAAAATTACTTTTCAGGATCAGTACTGGGCTCAAAGATGCAGCACTGAGGTCTCTCCTGATAACAGGTGAGTAAATCTGAATTCGTAGTTCGGCTGATTTTAGAGGAATATTTGCACAATGGTGAAGGAAGGGGTTGGGGCCTGAGGTGACATGTCTGCAAACACGCCCTGAGGCGCGTTTTGAGTTGGAGAATTAATTCCTCCTCAATCCCGAGGGTCCCTAGGGGCCAACTAGCCCACCAGATACCCTCCAGTATGCGCCAGAGAACTGCGTTGCAGAGAGGTGTTCAGAGGCCACGCCCCTTTTTACAACACTCTGCAACGCAGCTCCGTGGCGCTTACTGGAGGTACCTGGTGGGCTAGTTGGCCCCCAGGGACCCTCAGGATTGAAGGGGATTTAATTCCCCATCTTAAAACGCGCCATGGGGCCTGTTTGCACACATGTCACCTGAAGCCCCGCCCCCTCCCTTCACCACTGTGCAAACGCACCCCGTGGCGCGTTTTAAGTTGGGGGATTAAGTCCCCTTGAATCCTGAGGGTCCCTGGAGTCCAACTAGCCCACCATGTACCTCCAAAAAGCGCCACAGAGCTGCGATGCAGAGGTGTAAAAAGGGGCGTGGCCTCTGTACACCTCTCTGCAATGCAGCCCCCTGGCGCATACTGGAGATTCCTGGTGGACTAGTTGGCCCCCAGTATTCAAGGGGAATTACTTCCCCTTCTTAAAACGCGCCAGGGGGCGCGTTTGCAGACTGCTGCAGGGAGGGGGCGGGGCCTCCGGCACGATGCCGGTCTTTTTTTTTTTTTTTGTATGGGAGGGGGGCTGCGTGGCCCCCTTTCCCTCGCCCACTTTTGGCCCCAGGGACCCCATCCCCCGGGGCCTGAGGATTTTCTTTTTTTTTATTATTAAAAAAAGCGGGAAGGGGGCCGCGTGGCCCTCCTTCCCTGGGCCTCTATTGGCCCCGAGGACCCCATCCCCCGGGGCATGCCTTCTTTTTTTAAAAATTAAAATATTTGGAGGGGGGCTGCGTGGCCCCCCTTCTCAGGCCATTTAAGGCCCCGGGGACCCCATCCCCCGGGGCCGGCCTTTACGTCGTTTTTTAATTTTTTTAAACGGTCCCCGGGGCTGCAGGAGGGCCGAGAGCCCTCCCGCACCATTGTTTATTTAAAGCCCCGGGGGGTGGCGGTCCCAATCATAAATTTGATAAACCCCGCATGCCCCCGGGACTTGGTCCACCCGGGGGCCAATTAACCACGAAGCGCGGGAGACCGCGCTTCGATTTTTTTAAAATTTTATTATTATTATTTATTTTTTTTAATCGGCGGGATCCGCGCACCCTAAGCGCATCCCGCCGATTTTTTTAACCTAGGGGGTCAGGGTGTTTCTACCCTGCCCCCTTTGTGCGTTTTGCGCACTTGTTTCTTCTGCCTCGGTTCTACCGAGGGACAAAATGGCTGCCAACACTTCCTGATTTGGAGTGTTGACAGCCAGTTGACAGCCAATTAGCATGCAGCTCGTGATCGGGACGGTGCGCGCAGGGTGCGCTCAGGGTGCGCGGATCCGACGTGGCCATAGATATATATGTGATTTTACTTGTGATTTTCTCAGGAACTACTGAACGGATTTACACCATTTAAGCAAAAGGTACGAGTCTGAACCAAGGGCTACCTCTTTGTCAAATTTGGTGTAATTCCGTTCAGCAGTTCGGGCTGTAGCCGCGATGAACGGTTCCTATGGAAAAATGAATGGGGAAAACACGTTTTGGGACCCCCCTTTTTTCTCGGCCCCCGCTTGACGAATCACCCCGAGACTTTCATGATAGGAGCGGACCGGAGCGCCCCAACAAGTTGGAAAATTTCGCGAAGATTCGTCAACCGGCGCCAACGTTATTTCAAATAGAATGTTGCGGATTTCCTATGGAAAATAGGTCCTAACTATAACTATCTACTGGCGACCGCCAGTAGATAATATATACACACACACACACATATATATATACACACACACACCCATATATACATATGCACCCACAGATACAGATATGCAATTTCCCCAAGCAATTTCTACAGCCAAAACATCTCTACAGAATTGCAAACAAATTTGGTAGAAAACTACAATCTTAACCCAGAAAGTGTGCTTTTTGTGATTTGTTGTAAATTCGTTGAGTAGTTTTTGAGAAATTAAGTTTCAAAATGTATAAATATCTGGATTGTTGGAATCGCGGGAGTCATACGGGCACGTAACTTAAAAGAATTAAATGTTCTGATTGCCAGAGAGGTCTTTTTTTTCCTTTGGCCAACTTGCTCCTTGATCAAAATTGTTGCAACTGCCATTATAGGACTCGGTCCCCGTGTCCTGAGAAAAAAAACCCCATAAAAAATAAGCGTAGGGAACCACCGCACCATGCGGGAGAAAAGGGTTGAGGGGGTGGAGGTCAAGGGTTGGTGACCCTCCCTGGACTCATTTAATTTCTTTTTGGTGGGGGTGTTGAGATCCCTGCAAGAGTCCTGTGGCGAGAGCCTGCACTGGCCTCTAGACTCCACAGGGAGCCCAAGGTAAGCCACCATGCCCACCCTGCACTCCCATGGGAGTCGTGCAAGATCGGGATAGCAAATTTAAAAAACACACAAGCAGGGGTTAGAGTCTGTTGGGGGGGTGGGTGCAGGCTTTGGGGTTGGCCACCTGCAGGGGGTTGGCTTTCAAAGTTAGGAATGGTAATAAAATCATATTTAAAAACATAGAAATTTCCTTAAAAATACAAAGGTTAAAGTGACGTTATTGTCGGGTATGTTAATATCTTACATTACATTGAAAAAAACTCAGAAATTTGAAATGTCAGTTAAAACATTTTAAACTAAAAAAAAACACTGAAATTTACCAGTTCGAGTTAACCCTTGATTTGTATTGCTTATGACCTCACATATTACAACACTCATGATATGTTCTTTGATATCATTGATAACATTACTGATGACAACTGAAATTACATCTTAGATGACATCATTGTGCATCGTGAGGGCTCATGGTTAGTAACCATTTCATTCAGCAGTGCGATTCTTTTCTGGGTTCCCATATTGTGCATTCACTTTGTAGCAGTTTTTATCCTCCTGGGAGATTGGGTCTGAATGAGTTTGTATCAGCAAACAGGTCATTTAGCACTTTCTTCCCCACCTGTGCTTCATTGATCGCTTGGATATCTACATTGTAGTGTTTGGTAAAGGTGTGTGGTATTTTCTGTCTGGCATTGTGTAAGTGCTGTGCTCTTACAACCTCTATTAAAACAAGCATTTGCAATGCAATAGGTCTCGCATTATTAAAGTTTGAGCTATTGGCATTGCTAAATAATGCAACACCAATAGCTCAAACTTTAATAATGCGAGACCTATTGCATTGCAAATGCTTGTTTTTAGCGGTGTGTGTTTGTCCCGCTTTGATTTTACACCCTCAACTTCGCAGTAGTGTGCCTGGGTTCAGGCGTTTAAGTTCTAGCGTGGTGGAAACTCCAGTTGACAAGTGGAGATAAACCACATAGGTCTGGTTCCATTTTTATTTCAAATGAAAGAAAACGCAATGACTTAAAACAGTTTTTAGCTGATGGTCAATGCTCAATACCTGGGCATACAACACTTTTTAGTGGGGAAAACTTCAAACATATCGTTCCTGTACTGTAACAAAGTTTAAACGTACTACAGCAACCATCTGGTTTCACCTGCCCTGTAGGCAAGATGAGTACTTTGCAGAGGTGTCAACTTATTCCTGGAACCTAAACTCTACGAACACCTACTTCACAGCAGGGCTTCGAGCTAACAAAAACAACACTAGCAGGTAGTGTTCGCAGCGTGAGGGTGTCACTTTACAAATGCTCACGACCAACTCATTGCTTTCTACAACCAAGTAAAAAATATTGTGATCTAAATAGAACTCACGAGGCAAGGGGTAAAAATAGTGTAATTGCTAAAATATTTTAAAAATGAAAATATGGCAGCGATTTCCTTGTATGGACTTCAAACACCGCTGTCCAGATGACCCTCAGGGATTAGCTTTCTGCCTGCAAAGTAAGCAGAGCAGGTAAGGCGCCTAGGGCAAACATCAGGGCCTGCGGCGGGAGCAGGGCGCAGCCGCCCATTCCCAGCGCCGGCACCAGACCCCGGCCGCCCGCAGGTAGAGGTGCAGGGCGCCGAGGAGGAGACTGGCACCGACGGCGCACGCTCCAGCATGCCTCGCCCTTGGGGGTATAATGTGCCCCCAGGGAAGCCCCTCCCAGCCCCTTAAAGTGCTCTTAGCTCTCAGAGAAGAAGCCCTGAAAACTAAACCGGGTCCATTTGAGAACCCAAAAACCTTTTTAAAGAGCAAGAGCCACGCGCCTCGAAGGAGCCATGTCCTCGCTGCACATAGCGCTTTAGAAGGACCATTAATTTAAGCTGAAACCTGGGAACAGAGAGAGCTACCTTACAAAAGTGGTATCACGTTTTAAAAATACATGAGCTAGACGGCAGACAACCCTTTCTTTATATCAACTCCCAGGCGTAAAATCTGTGCAGCCAGCCACATACGTAAGCATCGTATGATAGGCTGCAATATAATCTGCATAAAAGGCAGATTATTGCCATTCTCACATATCGCTCCACATCCGGGGAGTTGGGAAACACGTGTACTGGGGTTGAAATCAAAGCACCCAAAGCCCATTATTTGCACCCGAGAAGTACCAACGCTTGAAAAGTGATTCACACGAGGGCTCTAGAGGCCCAGAGCAGCCCGCTGCCGTGAATCTGACACTACTGCCCTGGTGTCTTCTGCGGGACAAGGGGTTGGGGGAGGCAACCTGAACACGTAACGTTCCCCCTGCTGAGAAGGCATCACATTTAAACCAGGCGTGGGGCCCCTCCCCTCTATAGCACGAGCCCTGCAAAACCGGGAGTTTCCAACTTTGACGCCTAACTCTCTCCCGCGTGGCTCGAAAGAACACGAGGATTAGTGCGCTCTGCGGGACTTACTGCAAATGCCAGCGTGAGAAAGAGGAGCATCGCTGCTGCCGCCGCTGTCCTGGCCATGGTGAGGAGTCCCGGGTCCGCGGCGCCCTTTCTGCTGTCTGGAGCGGCTCCTCGCTGGGCTCGGTGTCTGCTGGGAGTTAGGGACGGGCACTGGCTTCTAATACATTTTATCCAACCTTCACCTTTAGCTCCCCGGTGAGCAGCTCCTCCCTCCCAGGGCGGGCGCCTCCCCCGGCCCTCCGCGCTGCGCCCAATCCCAGGAACACCACAGCGGGCACTCCCTCCCTCCCGGCCCTCGCCCTCAATAAAGCAGACCCCTGTCTGCAGCATGCCCGGGCCACGCGTGCCCCTGCCGCGGGAAGCGGAGGCGGACCCGCTCCTGGGCGGCAGACGTAGAGCGGAAAACAAAGAGCACATGTTATGGAAACCAAAAATTACTCAGAGCCGCGCTTCGTAGACTTCTGAGATTTACTGAACTTTACTCACATTGAGAGGAGTTTACAGGGACTTCATAACCCCGCGGCCGAGCCCTATTTATATACGAGTGAATTACCCTACCTCTGTACTTCTTCACCTGAGCTCTCTTTTGTTTAAGTATTAGGCTTGGGGATTCATTACCATATTTTGTGCCGACACATGAGGTGACGTCACACAACCTCTGAGGATAAAAAGATATGGGAGCGACGCTTGATTTACCTCTACCTCCTTTCTCCTAGTCATTTGAGGTGACTCCACATCCAAGACAGGAAATAAACAGTGGTGCGCGCGCACCACAGAGGAGCGGGGGCCAGGGAGAGCGGCAGCGAGGCGAACGCGCGCTGCTGCGCGTTCTGGCCACCGTCGGGAATGGGAGGAGCGAAGGCGGGACATGCGCCCGCCTTGCCCAATCGCGTGCCGTTTTTCTAAAAACGCACGCTACAGTTAATGAGGGCTTCTGAAAACAAAACCACACGCACGAGCGTGTGGGTCGTTTTCAGAAGCCCTTTCTAGAGGTCTCGCGCTGCGCGAGCAGTGCTGCGCACTGCAACGCAGGCGCGAGACCTAAAAAACATGAGGTTGACTGAATCAATGGAGGGAGTTGCAAGAGGTTTGGATACTAGGAGGCCTTCTTGCACTATCTCTGCTAAGTTCTGCCTGTGTTCCCAAGATAGCTCTTCTGTGAACCTCTGCAGGTGCTCCTAGAGGAAATAATTGTTTCAGTGCAGGAGAGCTGTAGCACTGGCAGCCTTTAATGTGGTTCCTGCCATTCCGCATACCTTCTTCCCCACTGTGACTCTTGCTTACTGCCAGGATGCATGGAGATTTTCTGGCTGAGTCATGACACTTCCCAACTGCTGCTGCTATTAATGAGCCATGGTTAGCATCTAGCTTAAGAAAAACTGGGCCCCCATTAAAATAACCTGGGAGCTTCTACCTTGGTTATAGCTGGAGATTTTTCTTTAGAACAGCCACACCTGGAACAAGAGTCTCTAAAATCAGAGGCTATAGTGTGAGGAGTCTATATAAAAGGAACATTAAGCTTTCATGCCCCCTAGGTTACATTTTCCACAGATTTTTGATGTCTTGCACAATTAAGATTCTGGATGGTGCTTGTGGAGGAAGTGTGAGAAAACGAATCCTCTTTAAGATCCTTTGTCTGATCCACAAACACATGTACGGAAATGGCCTGAGATACTGGTCCAAGAAACTATGCTGGTACCAACCACGCAGGATGCTTAGATCCAGTAACACATTTTTGCTTACCCCTCTCAAAATTCAAATGGCCAGAAAAGGAGGTAGGTCCTTCTCCTTTCTCGCCCCAGCATCATGGAACAAAATTCCTTCTTACTTACGTACCATCTCAGATCACAACTCCTTTCGTAAAAGGCTGAAGTCATGGCTATTTGACATCTGAGCTATCTTCTCTATCAGAGCCGTCTGCAAGCGCCATGAGACTTCCGAGTGATGTGAGCGCTATACAAATGTCCCTGATTTGATTTGATGAGGCAGAGGAGTTTAGCTTACGAGTGCCATTATTTGTATCCCTTCTTGGAGGAAATGGAGTTGGGAGGCCCTTCTCGTTTTCCATTTAGAAAGCGGTGGAGCACTACATTAAAATTCACAGGGCCCAGTGTCCAGCCAAGATGGAAGTGCACTAGTATGATGCCTGTAGAGGACAAGCTTGTACTGTCCTGGAAGAACGTGCTAGAAGTGCAGGCAGAGGATGATGAGGAACTGAAGCCAAAATCTGTTCTGGCACCACAGGAAAATGAACCACCAGGTGCAGTTAAGACAGGCTCCTATAGCCCGAAAGGAGTGATTCAACATGAGCTAAAGCCACTACAAAGGTGTCTTCACTGTGTCCTCTGGAGAAAAACAATCTGGGGCTCAGGCTGTGCTGTGACAAACCCCTCACACACTCCACCCGCAATCCTGAGCAAAAGCCATTGTCTAGGCACAGGGTATTCTTGGACTGATGCCAAAAAAGCTATGGCTCTACGCGAATAGTGCACTATGAATTGGTACAACGTTGAGTGGGGACATCACAAGTGCAATAACACTGAGTGGCCGGATACCGGAATATACCTCAACACAGGTTAATATACATTGACGTAAAATGGTTTCTCCTAGACAGTAAGATGGATGCCACTCCTGTCTTTGATAGCAAACATGTGGGAGTTGCAACTGCCCTCGACATGGAAGGGTACAACGTTGAACTGGACCAGCTGGAACATCACTTGTAGGGGTGTCTTTTATGCTCACCAATCTTCTTAGATCTTCCTCTATGAAGGTTCTTAGGGAGCTCAAGGACTAGGTCCTAGTGAAAGGGGCTTCTTCCCTTGCACCCCATTTTCGCACTCCTGCTGGTCTCTTTGCTCATGGGATCCTCTTCATTGCCTCTCAAACAGATGTCTTCTGTTTCTCAATGATGTTCTTCATAGTTTCCCCACGCAAATCACAATCTTCAGCAAAAAGTGAAGATTGCACACAGCACACACAAGATGGATCAATAACTGCTTTCTTTCTCACTAAAGGGGGCAGTGGGGGGTCCTTCATAAACAATGAAAGCATGTGGGTGAAAAATTCTGAAAAATGTGCAGCAAAGCTCTGGAAACCTAGAGTACTTTCCAGAATGGTTTCTGAAATATTGAGCAAAAAAGCAAGAAATCTAAATGGTAGAGAGAAAATCATCTCAGAAAAAGCATGATTAGTTTGCAAGTTGCTATCTACTAAAAAGTGCAGTGTTGTTTTTGGAGCACTAATAATAGGCAAGCAATCTGCATTGCCCTTCATTTTCAAAATGCTGTCTAGTTTTCCCAGGGCTGTGGGAGTTCTGGCTATACAGTTTATAATGTTTTAAGAACCATACTTTTTTCAATTAGCTGAAGAAAAAAAAAATGGAAAAAAAACCTTAGACAATTTAGTCTGAGATAGCCTTTAAAGTGTGCATCTGTATTAGGAAAGATCAATTTCTTTTGGAAAAAAAAATATTTAAATAAATACAACTTAACTGTTCTGAGATCCTGCACGAATGTGGGAAGTTTCTACAATTTGTGACTCATAATGAAGACCCTGTGACAGAATTTAGGTAACCATAGACATGCCACGGTGCGGACATGGCGACGCCAAGTTCCTACATATGATATGGGATTGTCCAGAGCTGGGCCTCCTCTGGGGGTCAATACTGGAGACTTTACGCCGAGTGACGGGGTGGACGCTACCTCAATCTATTAAAGGGATATTGCTGGGATTGCTCCCTAGACTTAAAAGGGAAAAAGCTTACACGTAGATTCATCCAGTTGGTGTTGGTTTTGGCTAAGAGAAGGATTGCGATTAGTTGGATGAGTCCGAGGCCCCCCACGGCGAAGCAGTGGACTGGGGATTTGCGGGAATGGGCGACAGCAGAGCTAATTCGGATGAGACGGGTCCGAAAGGATGATAAACTAGAGGAAGATGCGATGGCCTGGTATGTCATGGTCACGGAGGTTCACGGGGGGGAGGTCCTTACCTCACAAGTAACAGAAGAACAAAACAATGGAGAGGATAACCCTGATGAGGTAGCAAGCCCACAGGCCTCACATAACCTGAGCGCAGTGTAAGACATCTCTGCACACTCTCAGTATCTGGCCTGTAATACAGTAGCAGGAATAGAGTTTTTCCTTATGTGACTCGGGGGGTGGGGGGATGGGCAAGTTAGAGTTATGATGTTATGTTTTTCTTGATAAGATTGACCGATATGGGGCGTGGCCAACGCGTCAAGATGGCGGTCGCACTTTGATAGTGCTCCGGACCCCTCCGTCATCCGCGTTGGAATCCACTGCCATCGGTGCTCCTGCTGACCCCCCACGGCCTCCTGGGCGTCCCTGCAGGGGAGAGGAGTCCCTTGCGAGCTGTTTTCTGAGCAGGGCGGCCTGCTGTGCGGTGAATCCGCCGAGGTGCCGGCCTTCAACATCCTAACATGGCGACGCCCGACTCCCGGACCTGACGGCCCGGCTCCGATCTCCTCTACCGACCTCCCTGTCGCGGGACTGGTGGCTCCCCGGAACCCAACACCACCGGCAGGCACCCTGCCCTCTGAGACTGTCCCATCGGCTGCGCTCTACGCCACGCGACCTGAGTGGGCGTCCGCCCATCCCCACTACCTGGCCGTGCGCCACCGTCCATGGTCCGGCCTGCGGGGTGAGGTGTACGGTGCTGGATCATCCCTCCGGCGGTTTTTGTGTCGGCCGCTAAATCGAGCGGCAGGGAGAGACTGCGGGACCCGCTGACTGCTGATCTGCTGGGGCTCTAAACTGGGGTGGCATGGTGAGCAAAAGAATGATGGATTTAACCCAGATCTCTTGACTGGGGGTGAATGTTTTGATTTGTTCTGCATTCCGTCCATCAATTGTGTGTCTTTTGCCTGCTCGGGCTTGGGCCTGATCTTGGCCTGGCCCTCTGACTGCTGCGGGGGACGGCCCGGAGCTCCCTGCAGACTACCCCTCAGCCGCCCGGGCCCGCGGAGCAGACCCTCCCCACATGGCTGTCCGATGCTCCTGGGGCCTGGGACTGTGAGATCCTCCCGGTTGCTGATGTGCCACCGGTGTCCCGCGTCTTGGTCTCTGACGCACCTAGGACTCCCTGACGTGTGCAGGCGCTGTGGAGACGGCCTACATTGTCCCTTGATTTCCTGCTCCAGGCCTGGTGGTCGCTGTCTGCTGCAAGGCGGTGGGTGAGTGCTGGCCGTTGGGGACGGGGTTTGGTGGGGGGTTTCCTGGCCCGAGTGCCCCCCCGCATGGTTGCACCCAGTCATCATAGCTGGGACTGGCCTTTCTTGCTCCTCTCCGGCTGGCGTACCAACTCCCTACTCCTGCCTGGCTCCTCTGCGCCTGCACCACCGCTCCACTGGTGAACGCGGCGCCGGCTCCCAGGTGACTCGGAGCCTTGTGAGTCTTTGCCTCCTGCCCAACAGGCCCGCCTCTGAGTACCAAGGGCCTTCCACTCCGCGCCCCGGCCAGGCGCCCAGGGCAGGCGCCCCGCTTGAATTCGGCTGCGCATATCGGGCGGCGTGGGGTGCCTCGAAGATTTGCTGTCTCCGTCCTACATCGGCCGCACTCATCGGGCGGCAGGACGCTTCCTCTATTGACCCCCCCTCCGCTTCCCTACTGCTTGGCGCCCCGGCCGCGTGGGCCATCCTGGTCTGCTCCTCGACTATTTGGCTTTCATCCTTACTTCTGGTCCGTTGTCCCCGAGGCTGCCTCTGTCCCTCAGACAAATCGCGGAGGTGGGACGGGTTTGGCCACATCCACTGAACGGCGGGTGATCCGCGGACCAGGCCCTCCTCCCCGGTCCGGCGGTGCTCGCCCCCGGCGGATCCGAGAGGTCCCCCCCGCTGGTTCGGCCGTCTTTTCGGGCGGCAGGAGAAGAGATCCACGTCACTAAGGTGTCGGCGTCCCTTGAGGCCAAGGATCTCCTGCTGAGGTGGGTTCGGCGCCCGAGCTGGAGTATCGACGGCTTGCGCGCCCGCGCCTCCCCCCCCTGGCTGGAGCCAGCTGCTCACGAGCCTCATCTACCTTTGGAGGACATCCAGGACCTGTGCTGGCGGCGAAGATGGGCAGGGATCGTGCCCCGAAAACACCGGCACCGCAAACTCAAACTAAAATGGACCAATACACTACTGCAGACCGGAGTCCGGCGAGGGGAGCGTCCGGTGGCCCCTCCCTGGCTGGGGGAGACCTTTCGACTATCCTGCAGGCGATTGGCACCTCCCAGGCCTCCGTAGAGGGCAAGATCGGCGAGGTGCGGGTCGACGTGGCCCTTATCCGTCAAGACCTCCGCAACGCTACGCCGTGATTGTCGGAAGCGGAGTCACGTCTCTCTGCCGCCGAAGACGACTTGGGCCAGTTGAAAACACAGGTGGCCCGCCTGCAGACTCAGACCTCGGAGCTGCACCGCCGAGCAGAAGACGCTGAGAATCGCTCGAGGCGGAACAACCTGCGCCTCATAGGTTTTCCCGAGAATGACGAACAGGGGCACGCGGACACCTTCGTTGAGACATGGGTCAGGTCGTGGATACCCAAAGAAGCCCTCTCACCGTGGTTCGCAGTCGAGCGGGCGCACCGCTCTCTGGCGGCCAAGCCTCCCACCGGGGCCCCTCCTCGTCCTATCATCCGGGTCCTCAACTTCCGAGACAGAGACGCTATCCTGAGGGAAGCCCGAACCCATGGTCCTCTAAAATACCAGAACAGTACCATAATGATCTTCCCAGATTACACGAGGGACGTTCAGGCCCAGCGCCGTACATACGCAGATGTTAAGCAAAAACTCCGTAACTTGGGCTTGCGCTATGGGCTCCTCTTCCCGGCCCACCTCAGAGTTATCTTCCAGGACAAGGCAATCTTCTTCGACACGCCACAAGCAGCTTGGACATGGCTCACGGAGGAGCAACCTCAGACTCCAACCTGCTTCCCCCCTCCTGTGTCAGGCCCTTCCCGACCGCATACTTCTCCTCCCAAACAGCAATGGAGGCACAACCGTTCCCGCAGGAGGGGGGAGCGGCGGGGAGACCACTCACAATCGCCTGCGGCTGCCTCCCAAATGCTGGTCTCTTCTGAGGCACCTCCGAATGTGGACGACCACAGCCGGGCCAGTTCTCTGATAAACCTGAACCATGAGCACGACTTGGCTTCGACGTTGCGCCCGGCTCTCTCTGACTCGGACCTGTCTCGGAGTCCGGCGCTCCGAGAGTCCGGGGATGACGCTGGACTCTGACTATGGAGTCCCATGGAAATGGAGCTGAATCGGAACTCACTGGGCTTATGGCAGTAATATTCTACTATTGACATTGAGTTATCCGTCTATATGGAGGGGGGGGGGAATCACTGACAAAATATCGAAGGTCAAAAAAATCGACCTACAAAAATATCGCAACAAAAATATTGATGTCAATAATATCGAAATCCTATCTACAACATGGTAAGTACAAAAATATCGAAAAAACAATATCGATTGTCAAAAATATCGTTATCAAAAATATCGTTTTTTTTGTTGTTAAAAATAATATGTAAAATAAACGAATACTTATAATTAAAATAAACAGTTAAAAATATTTTATAATTTTTAAAATTAATAAGTAACATACAATTAAATAAAACATTAATTAAACATATACATATAATATATACTTTATAATAAGTTTCAATAATTATTTTAATAAATTATTAAAAATATTATAAATTACAAATACATCTATACACATAAAACAACAAATAAAAATTAAATAATTATAATAAATTAAAAAATTAAATTTACTTTTAATATTTTGAAAATTAATTATATACTATATTAACAAAAATAATACAAAAATATTAAATAGCGTAGGGAATAAAACTACTATTACAACCCCAAAAAAACAACAGTAAGAAAAATGTTGGATAGCGTAGGGGTAAAAATTACTATTCCCACTCCAGAGAGTGCAACAGTAGGGAAAGTGTTGGATAGCGTAGGGGTAGAAATTACTATACCTACTCCAGGGAGTGCAACAGTAGGGAAAGTGTTGGATAGCGTAGGGGTAAAAATTACTATTCCCACTCCAGAGAGTGCAACAGTAGGGAAAGTGTTGGATAGCGTAGGGGTAAAAATTACTATTCCCACTCCAGTGAGAGTAACAGTAGGGAAAGTGTTGGATCGCGTAGGGGTAAAAATTACTATTCCCACTCCAGGGAGTGCAACAGTAGGGAAAGTGTTGGATAGCGTAGGTGTAAAAATTACTATTCCCACTCCAGAGAGTGCAACAGTAGGGGAAGTGTTGGATAGCGTATAAGTTACAAATAACATACTTATAAATAAATAAATTTTTTAAAATAATTAATTAATTATTAAATAACTTTAAACTATTTACCAATAAATAATTATTAAAAACAATTACCAATAGAAAATTTATTAACAATAAATTAATAATAAATACCAATAAATAATAATTAATATTAATTACTAAATAATAAATATTGAATAAAATATTTTTAATAACAAAAAACAAATTATTAAACCTTCATTACCAATTAAATATTAAACAAATAAATGCTTCTTTATACCAATAATAATAATAAACATTAATTATCAATTAATAAATAATTCTCAATATATTAATTAAATTTATCACTAAATAATATTTAATAATATTTAATTACCAATTAATAATAAAACAATAAATTAATTTTTAGAACCAAAAAATTGTAATTAAAAAAATTACCTATTAATAATTAATGTCCAATAAATTAATTATCAATACCCAAAAATATATTTAATAATTACTTAATTAGATTTCAATTACTTCCAAAAGTATTCCCCTATAAACGCACAACACACTCCAATGATAAAATAATACACTTAATGATCAATTAATCAATTAATAAAAATGAATAACTAATTAATAATAATTAATTACCAATTAATAATAATTGATTACCAATTATCAATTAATTAATATAATTATCAATACCAATTAATTAAAATAAATTATAAGTTAATTACATTTAAATTACATGATCAATTAATGAATTAATAAAAATTAATCACCAATTAATAAAAATTAATTACCAAGTATTAATTAATTAACAATTATATAATTATCAATAACAATTAATTAAAATAAATTATAACTTAATTACAATTAAATTACTTCCCACCCTATTCCCCTATAAACCCACAACCCGCTACAGAACTTAAACGCAAAAAATAATTAAAATTAATTTATAATACCTAACAATTAATTTCGTATAATTAAATTACTTCCCACCCTATTCCCCTATAAACCCACAACCCGCTACAGTACAAAAAAAAAAAAAATTTACTTACATTTTTTTTTATTAACAGATAAAAATTGTATACATATATTTTTAAACAAGTAGAACACTTAACAAAAACACATATAACATACATATTAAAAACATAACAAAATACATAACAATACAAATATCGATATTAGTAACATCGATATTAAAAATTCGATATTACTTACCTTAGGGTCGATATTCTGTCCATCGATATTCTGTCCCTTCGATATTTTAACTTCGATATATTATTTTCGATATTTTGTCTGCTCAACATGGAGGGGTCCATCGCCATCGCCACGATTTGCCCTGCTAACCGTTTTAGGATAGCTTCTTGTTTTTGTTCTGGGCGACAGATGCTTCGGGTTTGGAAGTATAGGGTGGGAGGGGTTCGGGGAGGGAGGGGGTTGTAGCCTTCCGCTCTTTGTTCATTTTGACTCCGTTCGAGTCACTGTATACAGTTTTGTTTGTATTGTTGTATTTTGTTTTTCATGACAGCCCAGTGCGCACACGCGCCATCTTCACCAACAGGGGGTACACTGCCAGGCACCAGCCCGTCCTTTTCTCTTGGTCATGTTGCGTCATCTTGCCCGAGGCCTAGACCTCCCCCAGCCCTTCTCTGTTCGCGCCAACCGCTTCCCAGATGCACATACACGGTAGGTCCCTCCACATCCAGTCGTGGAACGTCAATGGGTTGTTAGACCGCATTAAACGCACTGCTGTCCTTAGGAGCGCCCAGCGACAGTCTCCTGACGTCCTCCTCCTGCAGGAGACACACCTCCTGGGAACCCAATGCTCTTTCCTTGCCCGGTATGGGTTCGACAGGATCTGGCACTCGGGTTTCACGCGGGGCTCCCGTGGGGTGGCTATACTGATTCGGCGTGGGCTCCCCTTCACGTGTCGACCGACACACAGAGCCGCTACGTGGCCCTCTCCGGTAGACTCGAGGGAAAGGTCTTCAACTTCCTCTCAGTGTATATTCCCTCAGCCACGCTCCCCTCTACCGCCTTACAGATGTGATCTCTACACTGCCCCATGGCCACACCATAATTGGGGGGGGACTTCAACGCAGTAATGCAACCGACCCTCGATGCCACAGGGACTCACTCCTCTTCACGCCTCACCTGTTCAAAACGACTATCGGACTGGTCATCGGCACTTGGGCTCTGTGACGCTTGGAGACTCTGGCACCCCCGTGAGAAACAATACACTCACACTTCTGTGGCTCACCACACCCATTCCCGTATTGATCTGCTTCTCCTTCCCACCACCGACTGCCAACTGGTCTCCGGTGTTTCCATTCTCCCGTGGGGAATTTCAGACCACTCCGCTATTTCTCTTCGTCTTGGGTACTTCTACCAGGGGGGCGCACTCGGTCTGGCGGTTCAACGCGTGGTTTTTGCAAGACGCAGGGATCAAAGATGCGCTTGAGGTAGAGCTGAGACACTATTTTTTGGCTAATAAGGGTTCGGTTCCCTCCGCAGGCACACTGTGGGAAGGCGGTAAGGCCACCATGCGTGGGGTGGCCAGAGGTCTAGTCCACTCGAAACGGGCAGAACAAACTGCTCGCTTGACTCAGCTTGAAGCGCAAGCCACGCGGCTGGAGGCGACCTCTGGTAATACGGAAGACGCCCATTCGGATAGACAACTAGCGCTACTTCGCGAAGAGATCCGCCAGATCTCCCTTGACTCGGCCAAGACACTATGGCGCTCCTCTGTGGCCCGTGTCTACGGATGGGGCGACAAAAATGGTAAATTGCTTCATAACCTGGTCTCCTACCCCAGAGCTAATAGAATTATTCCTGAAATCCGAGATGCTGCTGGTACCCACCACTGTACCTCATCAGCTATTGCCCAAGCCTTAGCGGGATACTATGCCCAGCTCTACTCAGCTCGGCCCCCCGGGACCCCTTTGGCTGGCCAATTAGAACGAGTGGAGGTCCGACTCCCCTGACTAACCCAGACCGACTCGGCGAACCTTGACCTTCCCTTTACTCCGGAAGAGATCCACGGCGCTATCTCCTTATTGCATTCTGGGAAGACGCCTGAGCCTGATGGCTTTCCGCAAGAATACTATGCGGCATATCGAGACTTGTTGGTTCCTCACCTAATTGATCTCTTTCAACACGTGGTAAAAACTGGCTCATTCCCTCCGGAGACTGACGTGGCCACCATCGTGGTCATCCCGAAGACTCAGCCACCCTCTCTCTCTTGCGCGGACTACCGCCCGATCTCTCTAATTAACACCGAAATGAAAATCTTTGCTACAGCCCTGGCCCAACGTCTTCGCCCCTTGCTGCATGAACTGGTCCACCCGGATCAATGTGGCTTTATGCCCACCCGCGGCACTCGGCATTGCATACGCCGCCTCCATCTTGCCCTGGCCCATCGCCACCGGCTCACCCCCTATTTGGCCCTGCTGCTAATTGATTTGGAGGAGGCCTTTGACACGGTCGACTGGTCCTATTTGGAGGACCTTCTGGCCACAATGGGCTTCGGCCCCCCCTTTCGGCGCTTCATCCGAGTCCTGTACTCGAGCCCTCAGGCAAGGGTCCTGACTAACGGCGCCTTCTCAGAGGCGTTCTCCATCCGAAGAGGCACCCGTCAGGGGTGTCCTCTTTCACCACTTTTATTCGCGCTGGCGATGGAGCCGTTGGCATGCCTCATACGCACTGACCCCCGGATCCGAGGGTGGTCCTGGGACCCCCATCAGACTGACAAAATTGCCCTATATGCGGATGAAGTTCTGCTTTTCTTGGCTGACCCGGAGAACTCCGGCCCACGCTGTCTAGAACTGCTTCGGATTTTTGAGGATGTCTCGTGTCTACGACAGAACCCGACGAAGTCCACTCTGGTCCCCCTCCACCCCTCACGAGCCTGCTTTGATTGGCAGTCTACTATCCCCCTACGGAGACAATCGTTTAAATATCTGGGGATCTGGATAACCCTGCTCCCTGAACTGGAGTGGGCTCTTAACCTCACACCCCTGGTTACGAAAGCCAAATCCGATCTCAAGCGTTGGCAGTCCCTCCCGCTTAACCCCCTTGGCAGAGGGGCACTTTTTAAAATGATGATCCTTCCCCGCTTTTTATACATTCTTCAGACCATCACTTCATCTACCGGGTAGCTGGTTTCGCGAGTTTGACGGAGTAATTACCAAGTTTCTGTGGGGGAGTGGAAGACCGCGTATGGCCCTGGCCCGCTGTCGGATACCTCCCTTTGATGGGGGCGACCAACCTCCACCTCTACTATCTGGCCACCCGGCTTGTCATCCATGACTGGTTCGCCGGGGGCTGGTCTGACCCCGGCCTACCGGACCGAGCTCAGAAATGTGAACTTCCCTCAGCTTCAGGCTTACCTGTACGGGTCCCCGATACCACAGACTATCCCGCCCATTACCAGAGCGGTCCTAACGGCCTGGCGCTCTGCGCTACACACAATGGGACAAGAAACTCACCCAACACACACCTCTGTGGCATGGCACATGGCTACTCGAAGTATCGGCTCTCAACAATGGGACCGGATCGGGATTACACTCCTTGGGGATGTCTGGGTTGGTGATCACATCCGGGCCTTCTCCGATCTGCAGCAGCGCCACTCCCTTTACCCTACACAATTTTATAAATATTTGCAACTCCGTCACGCCCTTCATACACATGTTCCACCAGATACCTCGCTCCCCGAATTTAACCCGCTGGAAGCACAGGTCATGATGGGCAACCTGGGTAGAGGGGGAGTGTCGCGGATCTATCGTTCCCTAGTGAACAACGGCCCTGCCACTTTAGATGCACTGCGAGCTCGCTTGGAGGGATAGCTGGGTCCCCTGGAAGAGGCAGACTGGCGAGACGCCCTAATGGCTCCCAAAACTCTAACAACCTCCTCTAAACTACGCCTCATTCAACTTTACTATCTCCACACGGCGTACCTCACCCTGGTACGCCTACACAGGGCGGAGCTGCGCCCCTCACCGGACTGTACCCGTTGTGGCCAAGCTTCGGCTGATTTTTACCACATGGTCTGGCAATGTCCTGATCTCACCTCCTTCTGGACAGGTATAGAGTCTGAACTCACACACACTTTGGGCTGGTAGGTCCCCCACGATTCCCTACGCCTCCTCCTCGGAGTATTCAACGGCTTGGACGGCTCTCGAGCTGACAAGCGTTTCCTAGGTACGGGGCGGTGGCGGTGGCCAAGCGAGATATCGCCGCGGCCTGGTCTCAAGCCAAGCCTCCCACTGTTCGTAAATAGCGCAGAGGGGTGGATTGGTGCGCGGCCCAAGAAGAACCCTCTTTGAGGCCAGAGGGAGTCTGGAGAAGTTTGAGAAGGTATGGGGCAAATGGTTAAACCTGCTGTTTAGAATTTTGTGTTTGTTTCCTTCTTAAATGGTTGCTCTCCTCCCTCGTATGAAACAATTTGTTTAAGGGCGGTCTACTTGGATCACGCCTCCTGCTGTCTGCTGATAATGGACTTCGATGTATCGTGCATTTCTTGGCTGTCTTTATATGTTTTCGTTTTTACAAATGCTAATAAAATTGATTATCAAAAATAAAGTTTGACCGATATACGTCCCAGTACAATACTGTATATATCGATACAAAATGCTGAAGATATACATTTATTTTCTGATAGGATGGTATTATATCCTTGAGGGGATACCTCTTATGTCTTTTTGTTTACGGAATGTAATGCTGGCCTGGAGTATTGTACTATGTTTGAACGGCTATAAACCAATAAAAACATATTTATAAAAAAATAAAAAAAACAGACATGCCACAAATATGCAGATGCTACTCTCAATCTCAAATGTAAAATTCTAAACCATGCATTGACTTCTCACTTGTTACTTTTAGAACTAGATCTCTGTTCATATAATTAGTTCTATACTCCACTTACTTGACAGTGTTGTTGAATCTTGTGGAATTCTTCATAATGGCTGTTAACGCGTATCCCCTCGTAACAGGTGTTGACATGTTGGATACAAGAACACTCTCCAATATATCCAGTACTTCATCCTCAGTCACCTACACAGATAGGGACACAAAGCAGCTATGAGCAGGAAGCAAGTCAAAACCAATTTGTGCCAACAATAATTCTCACTGCACACTTGGCTAGAAATCACATTCCCGTCAGGGCTATGAGGATTTGAAGTGGGTCTACATTTCCTCAATGCAATTCAATAGGCAAGGGGAATGAGTTCCACATTCATCTTAAATATATTTCACATCAAATTTAGGGTGAGCTGCCTCTCCAGATTTCCATAGGCATTTACCTGGAAATATATTAGGCTCACAAAGGCACATTCTTTTCTACAGAACATTATTTCCAATGCCAGAACATACACGCCATTTGAAAAAGCCAGTAAACAGTGAGGTCATTGATCTTTTTAGTTTTCATATATCGTTGCTCTCGAATACAACCAACCTTTAAAGACATTGACTCTTTGTCCCTTTACATCACCTTCAAACAAATACTGGTTTTCTTTGATGCAGAGAAATGGGGACCAAAATAGGTTTAGTTGTGATGACTAGCTGAGGAACAAACCATGATTAATATATAACCTGCTGAGGGTGGGGATAAATTGGAGAGGTGTGGATGCCATCAGAATGGTAAATGCATATGGGGTGAATGCACACAGTCTACGCTGCTGCACACACTTGCTTAGTAATAAACATTTAATTAGCCTCTTTAAAAGAATGTGGTGCATGCTCTGAAATTAGGACCTATATTATTTAAAGAATAAGAACACATTTTGTTAAGAAAGAAGGCTGGGGTTTTCTTCTGATCAGCTATGTTGTGCTGTATGCTAGAATAGAACTGTTGCCTACCTTTATCATTTGATAACTCTAAAGCATAAAAAATGAATGTTCGTTTGCTGAACCACAGGCATGGCCGATATAACAGATACAAGACTGATCTCACTAGCAAGGATCCTAAGCTATACTGAAAGTCAAAGTTTTGCTTCTGAAGTGTGGAAAAACACATTTTCTGTTCATTATGATGTCAGTATTAATGGCGTAAGACATAGGGTACTAACCCAGTGCCACAGAGATGAGGGTAATGCAATTAACAATACAAAGAGGTCTCTAAGGGAGAGCAATGTATATCTTTTGTGGCAAAGAAAAGTAGCAGTTAATTAATCGCTGCGTACTATAAACTTATTATTTAGAATGGAAAATTCACTATTTTCAACTAAAAACTACAGCAACAGTACAGAAAGCATCTAGTCTATATATCAGGGATATATGATTTTCAACAACAGACTCCTAGAACACTTTTGCCAGGTGGAATACAGTTAATGGTTCTGGGGCACAATGTATATGTGCTGGGCCGATGTTATAGACACAGTAAGTCTTTCTTGGGGTGGGGCTGTCAGTGGGTACTGGGCAATATTCTGTATGTGTTCTGTTTACGGCTGGTATTCTTCAGTAACCAAACAAATGCACTCTAACAGATCATCAAGTCACTCCTTTAGAACACTTAAATATTTCATGGTAGAGATGGCAAGCAGTCAGTTTACTGTAGAAGGAGCAAGAGGTAGAAACACACGTATAATATGACAGTAAACAATACCCTATGATAATAACTTCCAGTTAGTGCTTTATTTGCATGTTTAAAAAAAAAAAAAGAAAAACTATTGTTTAGTAAATGGGAGTAAAATAGCACAGTTGAGAATAGCAAAGAAAATCAGAAGGTGCTAGTCTCTTCTGCAGCTGGGCTACAATCCCAAATATAAATGGAAGATGCCATGGAACAAATTAAGAAACAGTCATATACTTAATATGTTAAAGAGATCAATTATGGAATCCAAATAAACAATTACATTGTATAAGCAGATGCACTTTTTTTTTTTTTTAACATAATGACTGATTTTGATTTGATATAAAAATCAAGTTTTGGAGAAACCATTTTTTGATACATTCCTATAGTTATAGTGGACAGATCTAACCGAAAAGATGTACTGTTTGCCCATTTGGGCTTGATGTTTTAAAAGGCACTACTTATAACTATCTTGCACGGACAACAAAGACAGATTGTATCTAGGCATGCCCACTTGGGCTGAATGAATATTCAATGGGTTAATCTGCCTCTAATTATGTGTGATGCGAATCTATGAGAACAATGGGTACTATTATCATTCACGTTTACAGGAGAAATATAATATTGTATGTATGAACAGATGGATTGATGGCAAATATTTGCATTAACTTTTGAATTTGAATGATATATATTATGAAAAATACTAGTCCAAGATGGCCACCATGTAAACTAGAATGTTGCAATAAACTAAGTGGGTGGAAATCATGGTCATGTGACGATAAGGAGAGTGCTTTCTAAATCTAAGTCAGAAATAAGGCGACCTATATGAACAAGGCTGCAAGCTGATGGAGCAGTGTGAATGTAAAAATTTTAACCTCCTAATATTTTCGTACAATATTAATAAACATGTTCGTTTAAGTAAATAACCAACAATGTATGTTAAGGGTTAATGGTAACACGCGATTCTGTGTGCAAATTAATTGACTAATAATTGTTTACGTGTCTAACATAACATAATATTTGCGTACTAATTAAATAATAAATGCATGATTTGTGCTTCTAAATTAAACGTATGGTTGCAAAATAAAGCGATGGTAAGTAAGGGACAGCTTTATATGTTGCTTCTGCTAGGTAATACCTAATTGGGGTACGTAGAAAGACGGGATGGAAACGAAAGGGTTTATATTTCTTTGTTTTAATAACATTTTGTTTATTTTTGAAAATAGTGCGCTTAGGCCTGCCGAGCAGCAATATAAAATGGCCGCGAGTTACTAGAGTGCGCATGAGCGGATGAGACCATGTGATAGAGGAGAAAGGCTGTGGAAAAGGGATGATCACGTGCTGATGCCGAGAGGCTAAGATGAAAGTATGGTCAAGGCTGCTGTGACCCTTCTGAGCAGATGTGTGCCAAGATGATCAGCAAGAAGCGTGAGAAGCCTGGCTGAATCAATAGACGGAACTGTATTATACAAAATGTAACAGAAAAAGATACAATTTGGACTGATCGAAACGGATGAGCAAGTGCATGAACTGTGGGAAACGATGCTTGCATGGACATTCCACACGGAACTGGTTAAGACCAGGAAGTTTGATTAAAATGTATATGGACCTGAGTTTTTGACCAATGAGAATGAATCGCGCCTTGTAAGAAGAAACATTTTATGCTGTAAGCTAGAATTAGGGTATAAGAAGACCTACTCTTGGTGGGAGGGGTTACAATGCTGCGGGATGCTGTGGGAGATGCTGATGAAGTTAGATGCTGTAGATGGGAGAAGTTGCGGTTGCTGATGCTGACGAGCTGATGCTGCTGCTGTTATTTTCCTTTTCCAGTTGAGTATAAAGATGCTGCTTTAGGAGAACTTTTTATTGATAGATTTTTATTAGAATTATTAGGCTTTCCCCAGAGAGATAGATAGTTTGATCTATAGAGTTCTTATTATGATAACCTCATTTTTCCGTCTAATAAAAGTGCCATGCAATTTCAAACTATTTTTATATTAATAATAAATGCAATGATCTGAATAATAAACAATCTCAATTTCCTGCATTCAAAACTTTATATAAACTTTATTATTCTTTAAACAAATGACTCAGTGATTTTCTTTAGCTTAATGATTAATAATGAAATGGTAAAAGAGTTCATTGTGATTGAGCTGGTCTTAATCACCATCAACTGATTCCTACTAGTTGGTCCATCGACCAATGAGCGGAATACCTTAAAAGCAGATGAGAATTATTATGTCATTATAAAGAGGTATCCTGTCTCCTTCCAGCGAATCGTTTTTCTCCTAGGTTCATAACGGAGGAAATCCAGGGAACAAATGAGTAAGTGAATGTATATGCGGTGTTATGGGCCCCACCGTCATATGGATATAGTGTGTGTTAGAGAAATAATTGCACCTGGATGACCAAAGCATAATAGGAGAATTATTTTTATTGTTAGCGCTGGATCAGATTTCTTGGTAGCAGAGTTATGGTTACTATAGATTAGTTTGGTGATTATTGATTTATGATTATAGATTATTGATAAGTTTATGTCTAACACTTTTTGTTGAGTCGCGTTATGTTATATGTAAGTTTTCACGCTTCCGGGAAGTAGGAAGCGGAACACGTGTGGCAAGAGAAGTCACATGGAATTTTACACTGTCTGAGTTCATTTTTGGTAATAACACAGGTTGTGTTATATTAGGGACATTTTGCGTAGAAAAGGTGTGCAAGTGAAATAGTGATCGGTTTTCTTGTGAAACTTTGGCCTTAATTCTCAGGAGCAGTATAGTCTCCACATGTGTTTTATCCCCAGAGAAACGGGTTTACTGATTGCTTGAAAGAAGGGTAAGGTAGAGGGAAGTGCTACTTTATCGGCGAAACTGAAAATTCTGTGGTAGGGTAGAGGTAAGCGCTGCCTATTGGAAAATACAGAATTCTTGTGTGAATGGTCAAAGCTATCTTTTCGGTTTAGCGAATCAGACAATGGAAATGTGGATAAAATGTTGTAACTAACAAGAATTGTTGAAAAAGAAATTGCCAATAATTTTTGTAAAGGAGGGGTCAAGAGCAAAGTGACGTAGACAAAAGCTGCGCTGGGATTGGACAGTGCGCTAGTCACATGAGAACAGGAGCAGGACTGACGTAGACAAAAGCTGCGCTGGGATTGGACAGTGCGCCGTAGACAGAAATCGCTGTGATTGGAGTGTTGGTGTGAGTCGCGCTAGTATTCGTTGAAATAACGCATAGGGAACAGTATTGAATTGCGGATTGTTTAAGGAGAAAAAGGTTGTAAATCATGTCGTACTAGGAGTATGGAAAAGAGAAAACGTCTTGGATGTCGAAAGTTAAGAACTTCTTTAAGAAGGACAAAAAGGTAGTGACTAGAGAGGGACAAAATTCCTCCGCCGAAATCACCAGCTTCACATATGATGCTGAAATATGGATATCATACATGCATATGGTTAGAAAATTGGACAAAATATACCAAGAACGATGGAGCATTGGCTTTCCCTGAGAATGGTTCATTTAATGTAGCTGTATTACGGAACTTGAGAGAAAAGATGGTAATGTTAGAACCCAGACCTAGATCGACACAGTTTGAAGCTTTAACGGAATGGGAAGATGAGATGTATGAGCGAGAGAGATCCAGAGGATTAAAGAATCATGAGTTTTTGCCTGGAAGGTTGTGGGGAATAAATCATGAGGACAGAGTAAAGCGTTGGAGATACGCTAACATGGCAGGAGGTTTGTTTCCAGCTTTTGCGGTTGAGGAAGAAGCAAAGAGAAAGTGTACCGAGAAAAAGAAACATGTAGTGGTAGAAAAGTATGTGTATGGTGGTAGTGAAACAGATGACGAATTGCTGGAAGATATTTTAAACAGAAACCCACCTCCATACCAACAGACTTCTGCGGTGGTGACACCTAATGCACCGCCAATGGAAACTGGGAGGAATAAAAACCCGAACGAAGAAATGAAATAAATAGGTCACAAGAAAAATTTTAAACTTCACAAAATGAAGAGACAGAAAGTGACAATGCAATTGAATTAGCAAAAACGACAAAAGAATTGACTGAGAAAATAAGAGAATTGACAAAGAATATGGAAGCTGTAACTGTACCAGTAACGATAGGTCCAGTAATGCCAATTTTTGAGAATCAGAAAATTAATGAACATTCCTTAGTGATTCCCATGAATTCACATTTGCAAAGAAAAAGAGAAGGGATGGAACTGAATAAAGAAGGTGCACACAATTTGGCTAGTACGTGTAGACCAAGCCCACCTACAAATTTGACGATAAATGAGAATGAGATTAGGAGAATGCCTATGGTGACAGAGTCCGCATCAGGAACACCAGAAAGAAGCAATGATTGGATAGAATTAAATAGTACGCCTGTAGGTCCGACTCCAGAAGAGTTAAATGAATGGATGAAAGCGCTAAAAGCAAAAGAACCAGAAGAAAAACCATTAGATGTAATTAGGTTGAAAATAGACATGGAAGAGTTGATTTTGGGAACAATTGGAACAGAAAAACTAAAAAATTATCAGGATGATGAGATTATGTTTTTGTGCAAAAGTCTTACTTGGAGAGCTAGAAATTTACATGACAAATTAGAAGAGATCGCATGTGAACTAGGAGTAGAATTTGTGAAAGTGAGGACGTTGCAGAAACCGTACAGAGTAGATTTTTGTGAGAAAGACAGAGAATTTGAACACATCAGGAAGATTGACCCAAATAAAAGAGCTGATTGTTTTATTGAGAAAATGGGGTGATGTGGATAGATGGAGAAATAGATGGACAAAGAGGAATGAGAAAACAACAGATAAAGCATCTTTGGCTTTTGCAGTGACAGATAAGGAACCAGTTGCTAGGGAATATCCGATGAGAGAAACACCAGGTGGTAGTTATGTGCATGTTCCGTGGACCAGACAGGATATACTGTCATTTACCAATGACTTTCCCAAATTGAGAGAGAAACCAGTAGAATGGTACAGATAAGTGGAAAGGTTTGTTAAGGTGTCAAAAGTGCTGTGGATAGATCTAGATGGATTGTTTGATATAGTAGTGCCAGCTGATTTATGGACAGAATGTAAGATTACCATTGATTGGCCAACTGTAGAATATCCAAGGGATGCTAAAACAGGAGCGCCAGGTCCAGAAGTGATGAGGAAGTATGATCAAGTAGTTACCTTTTTGAAGAATAAAATTCCACCAAAAGAAACAGATTGGGTAAAAATAGACAGAACAACACAGGAAAGCAAAGAGTCAGTGCACGCCTACTATGAGAGATTGTTGTTGGTTTTCAAACAGTATAGTGGTTATGAGACACTAAGTGAGAAGGACATGAGTCATTTTGTATATAGGTTTGTGTATGGATTAACACCAGAGATAAGTGAAAGGATTAAGCAGCACTTGATAGGATGGCAGAATAGCACAGTGGATGAAGTTTTGAGATATGCTAAGTATTGCAGTGATGAAATTGAGAGTAAACAGCGTAAATTAAAAGAAAAAGCCATGTGGGCACAAGTGAAAGTTGCAGAAAAGCAAGAAGCTCAATTGAGTAATACTAGCAGTGAAACAGGACAGTTTAAATCCCGACCTAATATAGGTAAAGGAAAAGGACAAATGAGCATAGATGAGGCAAAGAAAAAGTGGCCATGCCACAACTGCGGAAAGCTAGGACATTGGAGAAACGAGTGTAAATTTCCTCCAAAACCTAATGTGGAAAATCAATCATTAAATTCACAGGTGCAGAGTGAGGTATTTACTCAACAAGGTCAGGTGCCACAACCACCACTTCCCAAGAGTGTTAACCAACAGAAATACAGTGCAGAAACAGGATTCTACGGAGGAGAACAGGTAAAACAGTTGTCGCGTGCAGCTGAAATTTCTCAATATTTGTTACGACAGGATGAGGATGACACGGATGAAAGTTCCTGACGGTGCCTAAGAGAGAGGGACGAGTGCGTGCTTGGCGCAACTCTAGAGGTAGATCAGTCTGGTCCATTTGTGGATGGAGAAGTGAATGGTGCAAATGTAACATTCCTTGTTGACACTGGAGCTACCCGTTCTACTGTTAGGTCAGTGGAAATTCCAAATCTTCCTCTCTCAGGTGAACATATCCAAGTGGTTGGAGTTTCCAATCAGCAAATTAAAACGCCTCTTACTAGATTAGTAAAAGTAAGAATTGGTCCATTTAGTGAAATGCACCGATTTGTGGTGTGTGATTGTAGTCCTGTGAACCTTTTAGGACGCGATTTATTGTGCAAAATGAACTGCACAATTTATTGTACCCCAGACGGAATTGTATTTCAAACTCCGGATGAGGATGTGCTGTATAAAATGACAATGGTGAATTTAGAACCAGAAGTAAATGGTTTGTTTCCTGTATTTGATGCAGAGAAAATCCCAATTGAGTTGAAAAGGACAGTGAAAGAAGAAGTGTGGGACTTTACAGGAGAAGATGTAGGATTAATGAAAGGAGTAGATCCCGTTAAAATAACAGTAAAAGAAGGAACGAGTTACCCAAATACGCCCCAGTATAAATTGACTCCAGAAATAATTGAAGGAATAACGCCAGTAATAAATAAAATGATTGAACAAGGGATTCTAAAAGAAATAATGAGCAGTCCATGTAATTCGCCAATAATGGGACTGAAAAAGCCAAACGGAACATATAGAATCGTACAGGATTTAAGAAAGGTAAACAAAATTGTTGTGCCTTGTTGCCCAATAGTACCGAACCCTGCTGTGATTCTATACCAGATTCCACGTGAAGCAGAATGGTACACAGTAATTGATTTATGTCATGCATTTTTTCTATTCCATTGCATCCAGATAGCCAGCCAATATTTGCGTTTAGATTTGGAGAGCGTATTTTGGCATGGTGCCGAATTCCTCAAGGGTACACAGAAAGTCCCTCAATTTTTAATCAGATCCTAAAGAAATCATTGGAAGATTTAAGAATGCCAGAAAAGTCAGTAATGGTTCAGTATATTGATGACCTACTGGTGGCATCAAAAACGAAAGAAGCATGTGTCAATGATACAATTGCTTTGCTGAATCATTTAGCAAAAAGAGGACATAAAGTGTCCCCTTCAAAGTTGCAGTTTTGTCAACAAGAAGTCCAGTATTTAGGGCATAAAATTGAGAAAGGAGTGCGAAAGGTAACGACAGAAAGAATAAAAATGATTCAAGGAATGAGAGCTCCAATGACACAAAGAGAGGTAAGAATGTTTTTGGGAATGGTTGGATATTGTCGACAATGGATAAGCGGTTTTTCACTGATTGCAAAACCATTGCAGAAACTGACAAAGAAGGATGTTAAAGATCCTTTTGAAATGAATGATGAAGAAATGAAAGCATTCAGAGAGTTGAAAAAGAAATTGTGTGAGGCTCCAGCATTGGGAATGCCTGACTATGAGAAAGATTTTGAGCTGTATTGCAGTGAAAGAGATGGATGTGCATTTTCAGTTTTGGTGCAGAGACATGGAACTATGAAAAGACCAATTGCATATTTTTCAGCTGTTTTAGACCCTGTAGCGAAAGCGTTGCCTGGATGTTTGAAAGCAGTTGCTGCTACTTGTGTGAGTCTGGAACAGAGTGAAGGCATAGTGATGGGGTATCCATTGAGAGTATGTTCCCCATTCTGTGGAAATTCTTTTGACAAGAACGAAAACCCAATACATGACACATAGTCGGCTGACTAGGTATGAAAAGGTAATTGAGTGCAGATAATGTGACCATTGACAGATGTATGAATGTGAATCCTTCAACATCATTGCCAGATGAAGAGAATGTGATTGAAATGGATGAAGTAGATCACGATTGTCTGAATGTGCTCGAATACTGTACAAAACCAAGAGCTGACATCCGAGATGAGCCTTTGAAAGAATCAGATTATATTCTGTTTGTGGATGGCTCATGTTTGAGAACGAGTGATGGAGTTCTAAGTGCAGCATATGCAGTTTGCACAGTAGCAACTGTATTGGAAGCATCTTGTCTGAAAGGTATACGGTCTGCCCAAGTTGCAGAATTAGTAGCTCTGATTCAAGCATGTAAGTTGGGAAGAAATGTACGGGTTACGATTATGACTGATAGCCAGTACGGCTTTGGGGTCGTGCATGATTTTGGTCAGATTTGGTCACAAAGGGGTTTCTTGACGTCTGCAGGGATGCCCATCAGAAATGGAGATTTTGTGAAAAAGCTGCTTGAGGCGATACAGCTGCCTAAACAAATCGCTGTAGTGAAGTGCAATGCACATAAAAATGGGGAAGACTACATTACTGTTGGAAACAAATATGCTGACGAGATGGCACAGTACTGTGCAAAGAATGTGGTTTCTTTGAATAAATGTCGCGAAAGAGAGCATATTTCTTGTCCTTTGCTTTTTACTAACTCAATTGAAACATGGGATGAGGTGAGACAGTTACAATAAGCTGCAGAGGATGAAGAAAAAGATACCTGGATAAAAGCAGGATGTAGAAAACATGAAGAAACTGATGTTTGGGTTTACAGGGATGAGAGACCAGTTATGCCTGATAGCATGATTTCTGACATGGCACGGATGTACCATGGACAAGCCCATATTGGGAGAGATTCAATGATCAGACTTTTTAGACAAACATGGTACAATCCAAATTCAGAGCCATAGCTGAGAGTCTTTGTCAGAGATGTCTTATTTGTCAACAGTTAAATCCAGGAAGGAAGACAGTAGTGAGTCTAGGAAGAATAGGACGAGAAGGGGGTCCTTTCACTAGAATGCAAATGGATTTTATTGAAATGCCACCTTGCAGCAGATTGAGGTATGTCCTAGTGGTCGTCTGTTTGTTTTCCCGTTGGGTGGAGGCATATCCAACAAGAAGGAATGATAGTATCACGGTAGCAAAACTTTTGCTGCGAGAATTCATTCCGAGGTATGGTTTTCCAGTCACGATTGAAACAGATAGAGGAACACATTTCCAAAACGAATTAGTTAAACTGATTTGTGAAGCACTTAGTATTAAACAGAAACTGCATTGTGCATACAGACCAGAGGCTTCTGGAATAGTAGAGCAAGTGAATGGAACGATCAAGAACAGGTTAGGAAAAATGTGTCAAGCTACAGGACTCAAATGGCCAGATGCTTTGCCATTGGTTCTGATGACAATCAGAAGTATTCTGGAAAGGAAAACTGGACTCAGTCCACATGAAATAATCATGGGACGAGCAATGAGACAAGCACAAGTACCTGTCAACAAGCTACTGACTATAATGGATGATCTAGTGCTGGATTATTGCAAAGGATTGGCTGATGTGGTGCGTTCTGTGTTTCATCAGGTTGGACCGGATGCGACCACTCTTGAAAGAAAACCAGCTCACGACTTGAATCCAGGAGATTGGGTTCGAATAAAAGTCCACCGGAGAAGAAACTGTTTGGTTCCTCGCTGGGACGAACCACGACAAGTGCTCCTGGTGACGACCACCGCAGTCAAGTGTGCAGGAGTGAAACACTGGGTACATGCCAGCCACACCATCAGAGTTCCAGAACCTAAAGATCGACATGTGAGTCGGCATCTGGAAATATCAGATAACAGTTCAGAAAGAGAAGAGGAGACAAACAGGGTGCCAGAACCTGAAGATCGACCTGTAAGTCGACATCTGGAAGACCCAACTACAAGTGCAACGATAGAAGAAGAAGAGGAAATAGAAGAAATAGCTGAAGTTCCAGAATTTGAAGATCGACCTGTAAGTCGACATCTGGAAATATCTGACACCAGTTCAGAATCTGATACAGAACATTCGGAAGGTGAAGAAATTCTAAAAAGAAAGTGGAATTTTGAAAGCATAAGAGAAGAAACTGAGCCAGAAGATAGTGACAGTGAACAACCAAGTACAAGTTGTGGTAAAATTCCTTCGCAGATAATATTAATAGATGAAGAAGGGAGAGTTTCAAACCAAAAGTTAGAAAAATCGGAAAAACCCCGAGGAGCAGTAGGGACAGATAGTCAAACACAAGAACAGGGAATTTTAGAAGCGGATAGAGAGACTGACACAAATTCGGAAGAACCTCGAGGAGGGACAGAAATAGGAGAACGAAGGAAGATAAGAAAAGAACCACAAGTAGAAGAAAATGAAATTATAAGTTTCAAAATAAGAGGAAATAACGAAAGACTTGAAACAGAGTCTGAAGAAAGTGGAGAAGAAAGAAATGAAAAACTAGAGACAAGAAAAAGAAATTGGAAAACAGAAAGAGAAAAAAGGAAGTAAAGCAAAAAGGCCAAGAAAAGGAGACAATTGGCCCAACGAAGTAAGAAAATTAAGATACAGAATCATAAGGTTGGATGGGAAAAGTGCTGAACAAGTGAATGAAATAAGTCAAAAAGAGCAAGAAAAACAAGGTGGAAAACACTTGCAGAAAACGAAAAGAGTAAAGAAGGTAAATCAAAAGTATAGATCGCCTGAATGGTTGTATCGTGCTTTGACTAGTCACAAAGAAGAATTGAACACTCATGAAAACCCAGAACAAAGAAACCTGAAGGGAGAAAGTGAAGTGCAACAAACCTGAAGCAACAAACCTGAAGAAGTTTAGATAGTTTACCGGATTTGACAAAACACTGAACTGACGAATTTACCGGATGTGACAAAGAAAGGATTCTGAAAAAGAATTAAAAGAAAGTACCAAGCAAAGACAAAACATTGAAAGTACAGAGTGGCAAGCAAGTCATTTCTGAGGTGTAGTGACACAATTTTCTAGAAAACAAATAAATAAGGTTAGAAGACAAAATGGAGAATACTAGAGATAGAAAATGTGAGTTTTTAAGTAGATGGTGCAAGATGTGCTGTTTTTGTACAGGATTATTAATAACAGTATGGGTGGTATTAGCAATCACTATTCCAATTAGTTTAGCTGTAGTAGAAATGTCTAATAACACTGAGAAAGAAAACGGAGCTAACACTCAAGAGCCAGTTATTTTAAAGAGTAGTGCAGAATTACATAAGGACAAATCAATAACAGATTTTTCTAAAAATGTTTTTACTAAATTATTATATGAGTATGTAGAAACAATGGATGTAAGAGATTGCTATGTTTGTATGCAGTTGCCTGCATCTGTAGCAGAGGGTGTGACTTATCATCACCTCCCTTTGACGTATGGAATAACATGTAGTGTTTTAGCAAGTTTATTTTATAAAACAGGTAGATTAGAATATTATTACACTGATATAAATAAGATTTTTGCAAAGGTTTCTGTAGTTCCCGAGCTTAACAAAATAAAAGAGGGAAAGATGTTTGGTGAATATTTTTTAGAAGATAAGATTTTAACATTAGATAGTATAATTAGGTACAACCTTACCTGTGAGTTAAAGAAGGAAGAAAAGGTATTTTTAGAAATGGTTGAAGAGAGAAGAGTGAAATTTCAAAGAAAAGTGATAGAAGAGACAAAAACACCTCTTTGGGCGTTTGAGGAAGACCATCATGACAAGAAAAAGACAAATGCAGCTATGACTCTGGATTGGCCCCAACAGGGAAGGTTGTGCATTAGAAGAAATAAGACAAGATTTGACAATTATTTTGTGGGTTCCAGCAATTGCCATGACAATTACCAAATTTTAGGTGGATGGGGATTCAAAGGGGGAAAAGATCCAATATTTCCAGGGATTTATTATGTTTGCGGGAATAGGGCTTATTATAGGTTGCCGGACCATTGGTATGGGTCATGCTACTTAGGCCTGTCTTTCCAAAGATTTTTCATGTGGATAGAAAAGAAAAAGGAACACACAAAATGATAAATACCTTTACACGAAGAAAAAGGGAAAGTTTTTCAGAAATAGTAGGTGATATTTTTGGTGCATTGATACAAGCAGTGGGAATATCTTCGAATGCATTTAGAATTCGGAAATTATCCACAGTGGTAGATCGTTTATCTACAGATAGTGCTGGAGGGTTCTTGATGGTAAATACAGAGATGGTTGCCATGAGAGCTATGGTGATGCAAAATAGTCTTGCCCATGACATTCTTTTGGCAAAAGAGGGCGGAGTCTGTGGAATGCTGAAAGTTCAACATTGTTGCACTTACATTCCAGATAAGAGCGAAAATATACAGAAGTATATAACAAATATTACAAATTTGCACAAAGAACTTGTTCCACTGGAGGTTGAAAGTGTTTGGGGAAAACTTGGTAAAGGGTTTTCTTCTGTAACAAATTGGTTAACAAGAATGAGTGGATTAATAATAGGGAAAGTTATAATAATAGCAACCATGATAATAATAATAATATTAGTACTGAAGCTTGCAATAACATGTATAAAGAGAAGAAGAAGGCAGAATAAGATAGAAAAAGAAAATATGATAAACAAGGAAAGAGAGAGAAATGGGTGAAAGAGTTAGAAGTAATAAAAGAGAACATGTACAAGAAAACGAAGAAACAAGTTGAAAGGGATACAGTTGTGTAAACTAACAAAAGCAAACGGATAAAAGATATATGCTGTCTGAGAAAATTGTATAACTTGGGTTTTTGTGGTGATATTAAAAATCACCAAAGGGGGGAGTTGATGGAGCAGGGTGAATGTAAAAATTTTAACCTCCTAATATTTTCGTACAATATTAATAAACATGTTCGTTTAAGTAAATAACCAACAATGTATGTTAAGGGTTAATGGTAACACGCGATTCTGTGTGCAAATTAATTGACTAATAATTGTTTACGTGTCTAACATATTTGCGTACTAATTAAATAATAAATGCATGATTTGTGCTTCTAAATTAAACGTATGGTTGCAAAATAAAGCGATGGTAAGTAAGGGACAGCTTTATATGTTGCTTCTGCTAGGTAATACCTAATTGGGGTACGTAGAAAGACGGGAGGGAAACGAAAGGGTTTATATTTCTTTGTTTTAATAACATTTTGTTTATCTTTGAAAATAGTGCGCTTAGGCCTGCCGAGCAGCAATATAAAATGGCAGCGAGTTACTAGAGTGCGCATGAGCGGATGAGACCATGCGATAGAGGAGAAAGGCTGTGGAAAAGGGATGATCACGTGCTGATGCTGAGAGGCGAAGATGAAAGTATGGTCAAGGCTGCTGTGACCCTTCTGAGCAGATGTGTGCCAAGATGATCAGCAAAAAGCGTGAGAAGCCTGGCTGAATCAATAGACGGAACTGTATTATACAAAATGTAACAGAAAAAGATACAATTTGGACTAATCGAAACGGATGAGCAAGTGCATGAACTGTGGGAAACGATGCTTGCATGGACATTCCACACGGAACTGGTTAAGACCAGGAAGTTTGATTAAAATGTATATGGACCTGAGTTTTTGACCAATGAGAATGAATCGCGCCATGTAAGAAGAAACATTTTATGCTGTAAGCTAGAATTAGGGTATAAGAAGACCTACTCTTGGTGGGAGGGGTTAGAATGCTGCGGGATGCTGTGGGAGATGCTGATGAAGTTAGATGCTGTAGATGGGAGAAATTGCGGTTGCCGATGCTGACGAGCTGATGCTGCTGCTGTTATTTTCCTTTTCCAGTTGAGTATAAAGATGCTGCTTTAGGAGAACTTTTTATTGATAGATTTTTATTAGAATTATTAGGCTTTCCCCAGAGACATAGATAGTTTGATCTATAGAGTTCTTATTATGATAACCTCATTTTTCCGTCTAATAAAAGTGCCATGCAATTTCAAACTATTTTTATATTAATAATAAATGCAATGATCTGAATAATAAACTTAATCTCAATTCCCTGCATTCAAAACTTTATATAAACTTTATTATTCTTTAAACAAATGACTCAGTGATTTTCTTTAGCTTAATGATTAATAATGAAATGGTAAAAGAGTTCATTGTGATTGAGCTGGTCTTAATCACCATCAACTGATTCCTACTAGTTGGTCACTCGACCAATGAGCGGAATACCTTAAAAGCAGATGAGAATTATTATGTCATTATAAAGAGGTATCCTGTCTCCTTCCAGCGAATCGTTTTTCTCCTAGGTTCATAACGGAGGAAATCCAGGGAACAAATGAGTAAGTGAATGTATATGCGGTGTTATGGGCCCCACCGTCATATGGATATAGTGTGTGTGTTAGAGAAAAAATTGCACCTGATGACCAAAGCATAATAGGAGAATTATTTTTATTGTTAGCGCTGGATCAAAGCCTAGCCGAAACGAGTCGTCTTCACAATGTTAAGTTTTTTTTCAGCAAGATGTGGAAAGAAACATTACTTGCTTGTTCTCATTACTCATCATCCACCAGGGGCAGCAATGTAGATACCCATTACTCACCCAAATAAGAAAATACTCCACCTGGGAAATAATTTCTACAAAAACAGACTCAGACCGCGAACGTGCCACGATGCTATGAAGGCCCCAGCATGATGTCACATGTGCAAGGATCACTGTGCATGTGCACGTAAACTTTGCGGTGCAGAGGCCATTTTTTTAAATGGTAAATGAAAAAATCTGAGAAGTCACCATTTACCTAACAACTTGAAAGACTTCTTCGAACTTGCAAATGCCTGTGTCTAACCCTAGATGGCAGAAATATGCAAATAATGTGATTCTACAGCAACAAATGCTACGAACAAATATTTTTCTCTTTGAGCTCTAAGTACCTATGAATACACAAATTCAGTAGTGTACAAAAAACAAAGCTTTAGGAGTGTCACACAATGGGAATCAAACCCTACCAAATACATCAGAACCGGAAGGATGTTCCTTTAAGTTATTTCGTCACTGGTCAATCTTTGCAGCAAATAATTACTAGTGGGTGACTCCTGAAAATGCCTTGCAGATTCACAAATCATAGAATGGTTTTACACAACTGTCTTTCCCACTACATTGATCTCGCTGGCTCAAATGTAGTGTTGTGTTGCTTTGCCTGGCCCTGGCATTTTGCTCTACGCACAATTATTAATCTTTGTGTAGTGGAGGGTAAATCGAATGACAAAGACTTTATGAAATTCTGACTCTAATAATGATCACTGATGGTCTACAGATTGGATTTTTAAAATGTCAACATGTACAAATAGAAAATTTATTTTGAGACTGTGGTGTACACAGGAATGCTAATATAAAACCAAAGAGTGACGGAGATTACCATTAACATATGAGAGAGAAAAGTGTTGCAGCAGATACATATGTGGAACAGTTAGAACAAGTAGACAGCAAAGTAATGTACCATACTGTCTAAACAGCTTTCCTTCCTTCCAACTGCTAGTCTCTCACTAGGGCCTGCAGCACGTAGTTAGATGCTCTCACCCAAATAAAAGTATTATACAAGTTGCACCAATCCACCAATTTGGCAACACTTCTCTGAGGACAAAGGGTACAATTTTTATTTTCAAGGAGAGGAATTAATTCGATAAGAAAGAAAGAAGCATTTATAAAGCGCTTGGTTACACCACAACGGTGTGTCGCGCGCTGGACCATTGATCACTTAACGAGAGAGAAATAGTTGCTGAAGATCGGGGAAGAAGGTAGACATAAAAAGACCAGAATTGAGTGTTATTGCTAAAAGGCCAGGTTATTAGTTTCTTCCTGAAGTCAGTTTGCGATGGGAAATCTCGGAGTACCTTGGGAAGGGAGTTCCATAATTTAGGCGCTATATAGGTAAATGATTTAGCTCCCATTCTCGCCTTTTTAATCTTGGGAATGGTTTCCAAGTTGGCATCCGAGGATCTGAGATTGTGAGTAGGGGCATAGTTTTGAACTAGGAAGTGAAGGTAGCTGAGACCTTGTTTCTTTAAAATGCGACGACATATACATAGGGCTTTGAAGCTAATTCTTTTCGTTACTGGAAGCCAATGGAGCAGATCTAGGGCGCGAGAGGCAGTTGATCTTTTAGGAAGATTAAGAATAAGTCCAGCTGCCGCATTTTTGACTCATTGCAGCAGTCTGAGATTCCCTTTGAAGGCACCTAGATTAAGTACATTCCCAAAGTCCAGCTGTGAGGTAATAAGCACATGAACTATGGTTCTCCGAGATCTAGTAGGAATTAGATCGAGGATTTTTCTCAGAGTCTTCAGAGAACCAAAACATTTTTCTGCAGTTTTCCTGATTTACTCTTCAAAAGTTAATTTAGAGTCGAAGATTACTCCCAGGTTTTTGGCCTTGTGTTTAGGGGCTGGGGGTTCCCCCAGAGACACTAGCCACCAGGCTGGTGCCCAAATTGAGGGAGTTATTCCGACCAGTAAGATCTCCGTTTTGTTAGCGTTCAGTTTTAAGCAGTTGTTAGTCATCCAGACTGCACCGTCAGATAAGCAGGCCCTAAACCTATCGGCCATGCTGGTAGTGGAATTCGACAGATTTACTATTAGTTGGGTAGTGTCAGTATACAACACCACTTGAACATTATGTTTTTTAATGTCGTCGGCCAGGGGTTTCAAGATAGAGCCCTGAGGTACCCCTTTCGTAGAGTGAAACAGGTTCGAAACGCAAGGTGTAAGTGTGACTTGAAAGGATCTATCCTGTAGAAAGGAGTTGAACCATTTCAGGGCATTGCCTCCAATTCCGGAATCCTGAAGCCTTTGAGTTAGAATGTCGTGTGACACTGTGTCGAAGGCTGCACTCAGATCAAGTAGTATCAAGGCCAAAGTCTGACCCATGTCGGCATTCTGTCTCAGTGTTTCTTCAGATAGAAGGAGGGCAGATTCGGTTGAATATGTAGCCCCAATACCCGCTGGAGTAGGGTCTAACAACTCAATGGATTATAGGAAGCCCGTCAGGCAGTTATTGACTTGCTTCTCGAATATGTTTGCCCCGAACCGTAGGAGGGAGATGGGTCTCATATTATCTAGTATGGAAGGATCAATTGCAGGTTTTTCTTGATAGGAATTACCATAGCATGTTTCCATTGTTTGGGTACAGTGCCAGACCTAATGGATAGCCTCATGAGCTCTTGCAGTGAAGGGGCTGTCACTGCAATTCCCAACTGCAAGATTCTGGGTAGAGCTGAATCGAGGGGAGAACCTGATTTGATGGATGCAGAGATAGTACTAACTTCGGCTATAGAAGTAATAGGCAGATCTGTCAAATCACCAGGTAGTTCTTTGCACCCATCTATACCTTCCTGTCTGAGAGAATTTGGAAAGTTTTCATAGATTTTAGATACTTTGTTCGAAAAGAAGGTTGCGATGTCATTACACAGCTTATGTGACAGAGAGATATTAGCTGAGGTAAGTTCCGCCTTAGTCAAAGATTTGAGCAAGGAAAACAGTTCCTTGGTTGGGTTTTCAACCTGAATCAATCATTTGGGCCCTACGTTCTATTCTTATGCGCTTATGGTAAGTTTACAGGGCTTCTTTAAGGCGAGTGCGGCCTATGGAGCTTTAGTCCTTCCGCCATTCGAGCTCAAGGTGTGTGCATTGTTTCTTCAATGCGGCTAGTTGTTTATTATACCAGGGCGCTGAGGGTGATGCTCTCACATTTTGTCTCAGGACTAAGGGTGCCAAAGTATCGATAGTTTCAGTTAGCCATGTCTTGTACCTTAATGTGGCCACGGCCATCTAATCTTGTTGGGTTTAGTTTTTTCCAGGGCGGTAATACATTTCTCAGGTGTAACTTTGGCCTAGTTCCTACTACGGGTAGGCGGGGCTAAGATCTTGGCCCGGCCACTATTGATTGGGAACAGGAAAGGAATTAGAAAGTGGTCTATGCAGGGTAGTTTCACAGAGTCTTCCACCAATATAGAGGGGTCATTAGAGGAAATAGGATCCAATGTGTGGCCTTTCTCGTGTGTTGGACCCACGACTAGTTGGCATAGCTGAAGGGTTTGTAGGTTTTTGATCAGAGATAGGACTGTCTCGCAGTCTTGAGATTCGAAATGAAGATTAAGATCACCTAATATGATCAGTTTTTTGTGCCTAAAGCCAGTGCGGTGGAAAATTCCATTAGTTTTGAGATAAAATTCATGGCAGGACCTGGGGGCGGTACAGCAGTAGACCTATAAGAGATTGATTACTGGACATATTAATTGAGAATTGCACCGCCTCACTATCCCGAGAGTCTATTTTATCAAGGGAACAGTTCCAGATTTGTTTAAAGATAATTGCAATTCCACCCCCTTTTTGCCCTACGGTCACATCTCACAATGTTGTAACCCAGAGGTAGAGCATCCAGAACGTCCGGCTCCAAGCAATCACCCAGCCATGTTTCTACTAGAAAGAGCGCATCCGGGGCTTGCTCACTTAGTATATTAAAAATATCTGCCTTGTGTTTTGGGATGGAGCGGCAGTTTAGCAAGAGATCTTTAAAGGAACCCTCTTGTGAACTTAATTTTGCTGGCTGTCTAGGTTTACTGGTCTCCTCCAACCTAATAGAGAAGGTACAGTGGCTACAATGTGTTTTTCCATCACTTACCTGGATGGAGCCTTTACAGGCCTCTTGAATAGGAAGGGCCAAGTCCCTGAGAGTCTGCGAGGAGGACTGCAACCAATGGTTATTCAAACGGGCAGGGGGACTGGCCCCTGTCCCCTGACGGCCGCAGACGGGCTTGCCTTTGGGCGCCAGAAGCGCGCCCGCTCCGTGTCCGCGCATCAGCCATGATCAAATAGCCTCGTCAGAGGAGGCGGCCAATCAGAGGAGGGCGGGGCGATGCCGAGCACCGAGGCAGGTGCCACCCAGCCGTCAGGAGATGTGGTCTCTCGGAGGCAGAGATCGTCCAGAGTGGTAAGGTAAAAAATAAGGGGGGCAAACAGAGGGGAGCCAGGCACCTCCCAGGCACCGTAGGTGCTACAGAGAAATCAGAAGGGGAAAAGAAAGTCAAACAGTCTAAAAACAGGAGCCAGGCATCTCCCACACAAAGTGTTACAAGGAAAATAAAATATTTAAAAGCACAAGACACTCCAGAGCGAGTGAGAAAACACTCGGGCAGGAACAACATTATAACTCCAAACAGAGCGAGGATCTCTCCTCTGAGATCAAGTCCTTACTTAAAACTCCTTACCCTATATTGTGTCTGCACCAAATATTACACAAGTTCACATTTGATTGCTAATAGTTGCAAATTGAAAACTAGCACACATACGTTCAAAACTAAGGAAAGCGCTGCAGAGCTTTTTGATTATCAGTATTAAGTAATATTCTTGGACCTTCTAACAGCCGGGCACGTCTTGCTGCAAATTATTAGAGGATTCCAATTGTTGCCACAATTCTTTCTCCCTTGGAGGACGCTGCAGGCTCAAAATATATGCTCATGCCTCTTTTCCCAGTACTGCCATTTTGCTCAGCACATAATTAAACTTCAAGTAGTGGTGGGTGGATGAATTAGGGACTGGAGATCATTGGAAAATTAAGACTCTAATAACAAACACTGATAATGGACGCACAGCACTAATTTTTCTACCACACTTCCAGACATTATTTAGGTCTACTGGCTAAACTGCCGCCCTCAAACTCAGAATCCTGGAAGTAGAGTAACCGTGGAGAGGGCGGGAGTTGGGTGGTTTGTATATGCCGCCAAGCAGTGTCAGCAAATGAATAAAAAATTCACAAGCCAGGAGGGGTGGGCAAGAACAGTGGAGCGGGCAGGAGGTGGAGTGGTTTTAAAGTGAATGCTGCAAGAGGGAGCAAGCTTGGGGGCTTTGGCGGTGTTTAAATAAATAACAAAAATAAATGCTGAGCAGGACAAGTATAGGAAGCAATGGACTACTTTTGAGAGGATGGGGTTGTAACACAAAGCACAGGGAGAGACAGGGAAAAGCAGAACACTGGGAAGACAGCAAGAAACCATCACGCAGCTTTACAAGTGTGCAAGTAGAATGTGGTCTAGGAAAGCCAAAGTGGCTCCCTTTTCAAAAAAGAATGTGCTCTAATCATGAAGTGTATTATGTATTTGGGCTTTGCCATAGAAAACTTGAACACATCTGACAATCGACAGGGCGAGACCACACTTTAGAAATGGATTTCCCAAGGTGGGGCTGGTCATAAGCAACAAATAGTTACTTGGTTTTACTAAAGGATATGGCGCAGCCAAGTATATAAGGGCTCTTAACATCAGTGAGTAAGGGCCTTTCTTCAGCCGGTTGGGGGGTGGGGCAAGAAACTAGTTATTTACCTGTAACAATAGTTTTGCAGCTACACTCTTCAAGATTCACATACTGTGCATATCCTACCATCTAGTGGCTGGAGTCGGAAAGTGCTTCCCTTTTTCTTTTCAATGCGTGTGTGTGTGAAACCCGAGCCTCTTGGTTGGGCAAAAACCCCCTTTTGTATGAGTGCAAACTCAGATTATTTTTTATGCCTTTTGATTGTATATGCCTGTTGAATAAGCATAATATTATTTGTATGTGTTTATTGTGCTGAGTGTGCAGGGACACTTGTTGACTTTTAAAAGGTTACATTTTTTCTTCTTCAAGCAGTGCTTGTTGTGGTCTTCCATATATGTTGCTGCATATATATTTTTGGGATCATAATGAAAATAGTAATAATATCCAAATTATTATGCTTTGTTTACAAATATGTTATTATTTGTTTGTTTATGGGCTATGTAGGTGACTAGGCGCGAAATTTTTAGGTCTCGCTTAGCGACGCAGCGCGAAGCGCTGTCGCTAGCGAGATCTATTGTTGTCGACTTTAGTTGGAAGGGGGACAGGACATGTGCACGCGTATGGCAAGACAGGAGATGTGCACGCGTACGGCTCGCGGCGTTCTCAACTCCTGCTCGCACCATACGCGTGCACATCTCACGGCGCCCGGACAGGCCATGTGCACGCTCACGGCGTCTCTTTCAGACAGCCGATGTGCACGCTCATGGCGTGTCCTTCAGCGTGCGCCTTACAGACAAAATTGCCCCCATGATGGAGCAGCCCGCTGTCTGGCGGGTCCGCTTAGAGAATGGGCGCCGGCAATGCACCCAGCCAAGCCCTCACTCACCGGCTGGTTCAGGACTCCGGCGTCTCTCCTCGGTTCCCTGGCCGTCTCCTCGGCATGCCGCGGGGCTCTCCTCACCACTCGGGAGCCCCGTCTTGCCTCTGGTGCCATGCAGTCTGCCTCGCTCTTCGCCCGGTCCCTCTGATGGGGCCGGGACTTCAGCATGGAGCCTGCAGGGTTCCGGACGTCCTCTCCGGCGGTTCCTTCCTGTTTCTTTGGCAGGCCCCGTCCACGTCCCAACGAAGGCTGCCTGACTTCCGGTTTCACCGCCATTTGCACCGGAGGCAGGGAGTGCGCCCCGCGATGTCGCCTCCGTTGTTTTTGGTTACTGGCTGCCTGTAGAATAGCGGGTGTATGGAGGACATTACGAGAAAACAAGCACTTTTTATATTTACTGCTCCTTACCTACCGTTCTGTCTGCCGCAGCTCTAGTGGAGCTGTTTGAGCGGAAAGGGAGAGGTTTTCTTCACTCTGCCCCACTTCCTGGGTGAACATCCATCTTAGAAGTCTGCGCTATAGCGCTTCCTCCCAAGCTGCATACTTAAACAACAAGCAAAGCAGGTAAAGGCGCTCCGCACGCTGCACGGCTTTTTATTCTTTTAAAGCACACATGCTGCTCTGCTTGTAAAGCTTGCTGCTGTTGTAAAGCTCTTGTAAGCTTGCTGATGCTTCTCGGCACTTATAGCCATCTGGGGATTGTATTTTATTTTAATGCGATTTTATATAGCGCAAACTTTACCCGAAGGTGTCAAGCGCTTTACAAAAGGACCAGTTACATTACATAATCAGTTACATTACATGAGCTCTTGCAAGCTTGCTGATGCTTCTCGGCACTTATAGCCATCTGGGGATTGTATTTTATTTTAATGCGATTTTATATAGCGCAAACTTTACCCAAAGGTGTCATAGCGCTTTACAAAAGGACCAGTTACATTACATATGCTCTTGTAAGCTTGCTGCTGTTTCTCGGCACTTACAGCCATCTGGGGATTGTGTTGAAGGGAAGGGGTTTCTTTTTTTAATATTTGCTGCTCCTTACCTACCCTTCGGTCTGCCGCAGCTCTAGTGGAGCTGTTTGAGCGGAAATGGAGAGGTTTTGCTTTATTCTGCCCCACTTTCTGGTTGAACATCTATTTTGGAAGTCAGCGCAATAGCGCTTCCTCCCCAGCTGGATACTTAAACAACAAGCAAAGCAGGTAAAAGCGCTCCGCACGCTGCACAACTTTTCTTTCTTTTAAATCACACATGCGACTCTGTTTGTAAAGCCGTTTGCTGTCGTAAAGCTGCTTTTAAGCTTGCTGCTGCTTGGCACTTCTAGTCGTCTGGGGATTGTACCGAGGGGAAGGGGTTTCATTTTTAGGTTGAGTCTGGGCAGCGCATGCGCTGTTCTGCGAGCCATGCTGTATTGGAGTATGTACTTGAAGAACCGCCTATATTTGTCATTGGCTTGTGTCATTGTCCTTCGTAAATGATGTCTTCTGATTCGTTACTAGGCTTAATTCTTTGAGTTTCTCTTACTGCAGGAGGGCACGAGAGTCTCTCCTGCGCAGTTGTGACCCCCAGCTTGTTTATTTAACTGGTAGCAAATGGGAAGCTCTTCAGGGGCCACGGGAGACAGAGGAGGGCAACTCAGCGATGCCTTCAAGCATTTGGAATGCAATAGGTCTTGCATTTGCGAGAGTTTAAGGTATTGGCATTGTAAATGACAATGCCTTTTATTTATGTTTTAAAAAACAAAACATAAAAAAAGGCATTGTCATTTACAATGCCAATAGTTCAAACTCGGGGAAAAGCGAGACCTATTGCATTGCAAACGCTTGTTAAGAAAGTCACCTGCTGTTATAGGAGGACACGTGTACATTTTTGCTATTACTTAGTTCCTATAAAGTACTTATGTACTACTGTAAGAGAAAACGTGTAGCATTTTTGCTATCAGTTAGTCTTTATTAAGTACTTATGTACTAGGTTGATTTAGAGACTGTCCGGAGTCTTTTTTTTTTTTCTTTCCCTGACATCTTTATTTTATTTACTCTTAAGTTTTCTCCTTCACCGGGGAGGTGGGAGGGTCATATGTGAATGTAGAAGAGTTAAGCTGCAAAGCTATTGTTACAGGTAAGTACCTAGTTTCTTTTGCAGCATAGACGTCTTCTAAATACACATTCTGTGCATCGATTATGTCGCGGTATTTACTGATTGTGGAGGAGGGAGTGAAGTTTAAATAGTCCCCACAGTAAAACGTTATTTTGTGGTATAACACCTGTTCTTTTTGAGAGAGTAGGCGTTCTCCCTTGGGTGTAGGTATCCCTATATCCCCACCTACAGGAATGTACATACATACACACCCTAATACATATCTGCATTTGCAGGTGTGTAAATATTTATGGACGTGACCCTGAAACCCTTTATTTTGTGGTTACTGGCTAGCAGTTAACCTGATGTATATGAAAATAGCTATACTTCCTTAACCTACACATTTATGAAGGCTAAAGTGTGATTTGGTTATTTTATTCTGCGAGTGCCCTTTTAATATGATTGTTATCAACCACTAGTTCTTTGTTTAGATAACCAGAAACTGTTTATAGTTTTCGTGATGTCATGGGCCAAGCCTTTATGTAGATATGGTTTAAGGTTTTCTGGGTGCATCGTTGTTTTATGTATGAATGTATCTTTTGTTTAATGACTGCTTTTGGTAGCGACCATAAGCTATGCGCATTCTGCTGAGGTGTTGTAGTCAGCCCTTACCTTTCCCTGTTTATGGTCTTGCCGTAACGTGGAGAGTACCATATGATTATGTTACTTATACATGTGTTTATGTGCAAATTCTGGAGAGAGGAAAGGCTTCACCTTTTTATATGTACAATGGCTTTGTATAGTAAGCCGGTGCTGGCTGATATTGTGGCACGTTAGTTTGTACATATAAGCACAAGTTACTAACTTGTGTAACGATATATCTGTAAGAGACAGTAGTTCGTGACAGATTCCTTACCTTAGAATATCCCCAGGCGTCAGGCTGGATCCGGAAAGTTTTTGCGTAGCAGTACCCTTGCGCGTCGGTAGGCGGCGTCGTGCGGCTCCGCGTCCGTCGTCGGCGTCGTGATCGCCGGGATGACGTCGCGGGCAGTACTTAGACGCCGCCCCTGCGCGCTGACGTCAGTTCTGTACACGACCTTCCGCGCCAGGAACGCAGAGCCATGCAAGAAGCTGACATAGGTGTCTGAAAAATACTAGGGCCCTGAAAGGGATGTCCTTAACCCTAGAAATCAGTTCGCAGAACGGGGAGGATGGGTGGGGCGGTAGGAATCTGTCACTAACTACTGTCTCTTACAGATATATCGTTACACAAGTTAGTAACTTGTGCATCTGAAAGAGACACGTTAGTGACAGATTCCTTACCTTAGATTAGATACCCCAGCAATACCAACCCCGGTGGTGGGTCTGCGAACAAAGATCAGACAAGGAAGTCCCGGAGGACAGAACGGCCAAAGAAGCCGTCCCTCCGGACCTGACTGTCAAGGCAGTAAAGCTTGGTAAACGTGTGCAGCGAGGCCCACGTAGCTGCCTGACAGATATCCTGCAGCGGAACACCGCGGCCTAAGGCCGTGGTAGAAGCCGTTGCCCTGGTGGAATGGGCACGCAGCCCAACAGGAGGCTCCTTCTTAGCCAAAGAATAGCAGGCTTTGATACACAAGGTTACCCAGCGGGAGATGGTTCGCTTGTGCACCGCCCAACCTTTTTTGGCGCCCACGTAGCCAACAAAGAGCTGGTCATCCACCCGGAAGTGTTGTGTGCGGTCGATATAAAAGGAAAGCGCACGTTTTGGGTCCAGACGGTGGAGCCTCTCTTCCTCTCTGGAAGGATGCGGAGGCGGAAAGAAGGTGGGCAAAGTGATGGTCTGCCCAATGTGGAAGGCAGTAACCACCTTTGGCAAGAAGGACGGACGCGTCCTAAGAACAACCTTGTCTGGATGGACAGACAGAAAGGGAGGTTTACATGATAGAGCCTGGAGCTCACTCACCCGCCGAGCGGAGGTGATGGCCACCAGAAAGGCTGTCTTCAGAGTCAGAAGACGAAGAGGACAGTTATGTAGAGGCTCAAAGGGAGCGCACATAAGAAAGGTAAGAACCAAGTTCAAGTCCCACTGAGGCATCACAAACGGAACAGGAGGGAAGAGGTGTGTAATGCCTTTTAGAAACCTGTTAACAACAGGGGACTTGAAAAGGGAGGGCTGATCAGGAAGCCTGAGGAAGGCCGAGATGGCACAAAGATAGCCCTTGATGGTACCCAAGGCAGAACCCTGTTGGGCCAGGGAAAGAAGGAACAGAAGAACCTCAGAAAGAGGGGCAGAAAGGGGATTCACAGCCTTTGCTGTGCACCATGCCACAAACTTGTTCCACCTGCAGGCGTATACCACCTTAGTGGAGGGACGCCTGGCTGCCAGAATCACATCACAAACTTCGGGAGGCAAGTCGAAAGGAATCAACTGCCGCCGCTCAATCTCCACGCAAGCAGGTGGAGGCTGGACAGGTTCGGGTGGAGGACCGTCCCCTGCTGCTGCGACAGAAGATCCTCCCGAAGAGGCAGACGGATCGGGGATCTACGCTCATACTGAGTAGCTCGGGATACCAAACTCTTCGAGCCCAGTCCGGAGCCACAAGGATGACTTGGGCCCGGTCGTGCCGAATCTTCTTTAACACTCTGGGTAGAAGTGGTATAGGCGGAAAGGTGTACAACAGACCGCAACTCCACTCGCGACGAAAAGCGTCGCCGAGCGAGTGCCGCCTTGGAAATTCCAACGCGCAGAACTGATGACATTGCGTGTTCTCTTCGGTGGCGAATAGATCTAACCAAGGCTCTCCCCACTGTAGAAAGAGTCCTTGCGCCACTTCCGAGTGAAGACGCCATTCGTGATCCATCATGCACCTGCGGCTGGAGTTCGTCCGCCCTGGCGTTCAGGGAACCTGCCAGGTGTTGAACCATCAGGAACATGCCCTGATGTTCCAGCCATGTCCAGAGGCGCAGAGCCTCCTGACAAAGGGTCCACGACCCCACCCCGCCTTGTTTGTTGCAGTACCACATGGCGGTGGTGTTGTCTGTGAACACCTGCACTACCTTCCCTTTGACAGAGGGAAGGAATGCCTTGAGTGCAAGTCGGATCGCCCGGAGCTCCAGAAGGTTGATATGGAGCCGGGACTCCGCCGGAGACCAGAGGCCTCTGATCTCCGCCTCTCCCATGTGACCGCCCCATCCCAGAAGGGACGCGTCCGTCACAACTGTGTGCTCTGGCTGGGGAAGGGAGAGGGATCTGCCCATGACCCATTGCCGGTTCGAGAGCCACCACTGCAACTGTTTTGCAGTTCCCTCCGAGATCTGGACGTGATCGGACAGGTTGCCCTGGTGCTGCCCCACTGGAACTTCAGGTCCCACTGCAGAGCCCGCATATGCCATCTGGCATGATTGACCAGCAGGATGCAGGAGGCCATGAGGCCCAGCAGCCTCAGGGTCATCCGTACCGAAACCCAGGATAAAGGCTGAAAGATCGGAATCATAGCCTGAATATCCCGGACTCGCCGTTCGGGAGGAGAGGCCCGAAACTGCGTCGTGTCCAGAACTGCTCCGATGAAAAAGGAGCTGTGGAGAAGGAATCAGATGCGACTTCGGCACATTGATGGAGAACCCCAGCGAGTGCAGGAGTACGGCCGTAGTCTGGAGGTGGGAGACGACTGCCTGGGACGAGCCCGCCTTCAGCAGCCAGTCGTCGAGGTAGGGGAAGACTGGAACCCCTGCCCGGCGCAGATGAGCTGCAACCACCGCCATCACTTTTGTGAACACCCGAGGGGCACTTGTAAGGCCAAAGGGGAGCACGGTGAACTGAAAATGCTCGAGGCCTACCGTGAACCGCAGGTAACGCCGGTGGGCCGGCAGGACGGGGATGTGAAAATAAGCGTCCTGCAAGTCCAACGCTACCAACCAGTCTCCAGGGTCGAGGGCAGTCAAGACCTGAGCTAGGGTGAGCATCTTGAACTTCTCCTTCCGGAGGAAGCGATTGACGTTCCGGAGGTCCAAGATAGGACGCATGTCCTCCTTGTCAATTTTGGGCACCAGAAAGTAGTGGGAGTAGCAACCACGTCCTACTTCTGGGGTCGGAACATGCTCGATGGCCCTCTTGGCCAAGAGGGCCGTAACTTCCTTCTGCAGAAGCACCAAGTGATCCCCTGACATGCGGTGGAATTGAGGTGGCATGGCTGGGGGGGGGGGGTCTCGAAGGGGAGGGAGTAGCCCCTTCGGACAATGTCCAAGACCCACATGTCCGAGGTGATGGGACGCCAGTGGTGAAGGTCATGGCGGACCCTGCCCCCTACTGGCGTGCTGTGCACCTGAAAGGAAGGACTAGGAGGGCTTGGAGGCCGCGGACGGGTTGGAGGTAGTGGCCTGACCCGCACGCTGGTTGCCCGAACCGCCACGGCGGTATCCACGTCCTTGGCCACGCGAAGACGCTTGCTGCGCGGGCCGGTGGCTGGGCAGCTGACGTGACTGGGCGAAAAGCAGAGGTTAGCGGAGGGCGTACAACAGAAAGGCCCAGGGACTTGGCAGTAGCCCGTAAGTCCTTAAAACGCTCCTGCGCATGGTCTGCCTTTGAACCAAAAAGACCGACTCCATCAAAGGGCATGTCCATGAGTGTATTCTGGACATCACCCGAGAAACCAGTTGTTCTCAGCCAGGCGTGGCGATGCAGCGCCACCATCGTTGCAAGCGATCTGCCCAGCGAGTCGGCGGTATCAAGGCCACAACGTATGGTGTATTTAGCCGCATCTCGCCCTTCCGCAAGGGTGCGGGTAAGCCGTGCCTGGACCTCCTCAGAACACTGCGGCAAAACAGCCGCCACCGAATCCCACAGGGAGTGGGTATATCGGCCCAAAAGGCAAGCGGTGTTGACGGACCGCAAGCCAGCACTGGAGGAAGAAAAAGCCTTCTTCCCAAACTGGTCCAGGCGTTTGGATTCCCTATCCGGAGGGGCGGTAGGGAAGGCGGTTTGGGAGGCAGAGGCTTGGACAACCAAGCTCTCGGGGGTGGGATGTTGGGAGAGAAACAAGGGGTCGCCCGGAGCAGGGCGATGGCGTCGGGCCACGTGTTCCTATCCACAGGAGCCCCTGTGGTGGGCTTGGACCAGGCACCCAAAAGAACGTCAGTGAGTGCATCATTAAACGGCAGCACAGTCTCCGAAGAGGAAGCTGCCGGCTGAAGCACTTCCGTCAGGAGATTTGTCCTGACAGCCACAGTAGGCAATTGAAGATGTAAGGCTCCAGCTGCTCTACGCAACACCGTTGCAAAATTAGCTCCCTCCTCCGTAGCCACGGGAGGAGACAGCATGCCAGTGTCAGGGAGGTGTCTAGACCACTGGCATCCCCAAGTTCCTCAGCCCAGTCCGGATCATACTCACACTGTTGTGTGAGAGGGTCCTCAGACCCCTCCCAGCTGTCTTGGTCCTCCTCACGTTCAAAATATGGAGGAGGAGGGACATCTGGGATCCAAGGTCTCATCGGAGCCGGCGTCTAGCGACGTCGGTCCGGCTCCATGTCCGGAGCCGGAGAGAGCCGGGGACCGACGCCGTCCGGAGCCCCGGACGGCGTCAGGAACGGCACCGGGGACGTCGGCGGAGGCGTGGTTAGGTCAACCGGCGTCGATGGGGGTTGCGGTACCACCGGAGCCGGGATCGAGGCCGGGGCCGGGATGAAGGCTGGTGGGACAGGCGGCGCCGGGACCGGAGTCGACGGCGACGCCGGAGCAACCCCATCAGGGCCCGCGGGGCCCGAAGGCGCACCGGAGGGACCTTGAGGCCCGAAGAGGCGGGCCATGGCCGACAGGAATTCCTGTATTTCGGGCGGAGTCGCCCCGAACCCGGAAAGGACGGGTAATGCGGGGCGGCTCCATAGGCATGTCCGGGGCCGCGGGGACAATGCCGACTGGGGCCTCAGCCGAGTCGCGAGACCGGCGAGGCGAAGTCTTAGAGCGATGACGCTTCTTAGACTTTTTGTGCTTCGACTTACCCGAGGAGCGCGAAGACTTGGACTCCGACGACCGGCGGGGACTCCGCGACCGGCCCCTCGACCTCTCACGGGGCTTTGTGCGGCGCGGAGCAGACTGCCGGACCTCGAGTAGCTTTCGAGACCGCTCTCGCAAAGCCTTCGGGTGAAGTTTCCGGCAGTCAGGGCACGACTTCGTGTCGTGGTCTCGGCCGAGACAGAAGAGACACTCTAGATGCGGGTCTGTGATCGACATCATTCGACCACAGGCGTCGCATGGCTTGAAGCCGGGTATCCCTACGACACCTAGGAGTCGATAAAGACTCGAAAAGAAACAGTGAAAAAATTCACAAAAAAGTTAGTCAAAAATTGACTAGGGCACTGCTCTTCCCGGATCTGCGCTTACTGGCGCGGAAAAAGAAGAACTGACGTCAGCGCGCAGGGGCGGCGTCTAAGTACTGCCCGCGACGTCATCCCGGCGATCACGACGCCGACGACGGACGCGGAGCCGCATGACGCCGCCTACCGACGCGCAAGGGTACTGCTACGCAAAAACTTTCCGGATCCAGGCTGACGCCTGGGGATATTCTAAGGTAAGGAATCTGTCACTAACGTGTCTCTTTCAGATACATACATACATATACATACATATATACATACATACATATATATATATATATGGTTGTATGACGGTATCACACCTGCAATTACCACGCATGTCTTTACTACGGTGTCAATATAGCGCATGTGTTATTACCATGCAGGCATTTACTATGATTTTTTTTTACAACGCATATCCCTCTACCACGCATGCCTTTACTACGAAATTTTCGTTGTAAAGCAATGGTTGGTAAAGGCATATATACGTGCATCAAATTCAGCATGCATTGTAGTGAGCGCCGCCAGCAGGGCTCTGTGGGTCGAGTGTGCAGTGCTACCTTGTTAGCTGCATGGTGGTGCACGTCCGGGGGCCTCCATGAACCCCTCAGTGCTCCGCGTTGCAAGGGGCCAGTGACCTGAGGATACCGGTGGGGGAAAAGCAGCACCATCAGGAACGTGGAGGCTGGTCGTGGGTCCTCCCAGTCCCACCCCTGCAGCCAAAAACACAGTCCGGGACCAGGAAATGCCACACCAGGCGTCGGGACGGGATTAAAAGCTGTGCAGACGTATCCCAGGAGACCCGTCGGCCGGTCGTCACAAGAACCAAAAGGCCGGCCACAGGCCCCGGGACACGCCCTCCTTGGCTCTGTTGCCGGTGCGCACCGGCTCTGTAGCCCAATATCTAGAGTTGTTTAAACTGTCCCGCCTCCGGCTCTGAGCCATAATACCCACCCCGCGAAAACCCCCTGATTCTGCAGGCCTAAAAGACATCCCGTCCCCTACCTTAAGCCCCTCATCCCTATAACCTTATTACCGGCCACTGGGACCCAAACGAGCCCCCCCGGCCTAAAGAAATCAGAGCAGAGTGACCGAAGACAGGAGAGCAGCTTTAAGTGAACAGCGGTAAGTGGCGGGTGGGGGTGGGGAGCGGTGAGGAGGGTATTTGTTTTTATAGTGTTTGAATACCACCGTTACCTTATTATTGTGATTTGCATTTTTTTTGCAATGCCGTTACTACACAGCTATTATCACGCATATGCCTTTATCATTCATGCCTTTGGAATAAAATTCTTTGTAAATACATGCATGGTAAAAGTGTACGCATCATAATAGCTTTATAGTGACAGCATTGCGTGGTTAGAACTGCGTTGTAATAGCTGTTTCCATATATATACATACACACATATATACACACATACGCACACACATACATATACAAACACACATACACATACAAATATACATACATATACAAACATACATACACATGCACACATACATACACATGCACACATACATATACACACATTTACATATATACACACACAATTATATTTTTAATACTTTGAACTGTTTTTAAATTAAGATTGTAACTGTCTTATGATCTGTGTGATCGAAAATAAAGACTATACACATATATACACACACATATATACATACACACATATATATACACACGCACACACGCACAGACATACACGCACAGACATACACACACACACACACACACACACACACACACACACAAAGTGAATCTAGAGACATCTTTGCTGCAAAACTTGGCAAATAATAATAGTGACAAAAAAGCGCATAGCTACTCTGACAGGGGTGTAGGTCAAGCTCCTGAGAAATCAGAGATAGCCTGAGGGAAACAGACGCCTAATGAAAGGGACAGGTTTTTAGATTTTTTCGGAGCAAGAGTTCTGTCTTGGATCGCCTCAGCTGAAGAGGAAGAGAGTTCCATAACTTGGGCACAAGGAAGCTAAAAGAGCTCCCACCCAAGCAAACTTTCTTTACCCTCGGAACCTGAGCTAACAAGGACTCAGAAGACCTGAGATGTCTCAAAGGAGAATAAAGTGTAATGAGAGGATGCAGGTAGGCCGCACCAGTCTTACTGAAAAATTCAGTAACAATAGCAGAGAGCTTTAAAAGCAAGACGCTTCTTCACAGGGATCCAGTTAAGTTTGAGAAATGCTGAGCCCATGGCAGCCCACTTAGGAAGAATTCTGAACCCGTTTGAGTCTCATAAGCCGCGACTGAGTGGCACCTAGATACAAGATGTTACAGTAATCCGGCCGAGAGATGACTATGGCTTGGGTCACTCTTTTGAGCAGATACCCGTAGGAAACCAATTATGTTTTTCAGAGATTTGAGGGTCCCAAAGCACGTGCCTGCCATATTTTGGCCATCAAAGGTAAGATTTTTGTCAAACCAAATGCCTAGGCTTTTAACCCTAGGCTTTGGTGATGGAAAAGAGCCAAGTGGTGCTGGCATCCAATCTGGAAACCAAATGGAAGGCTGTTTGCCCAGGGTGAGGACCTCTGTCTTTCCTGAATTTAATTTCAGGCAGTTGAGGTGCATCCATTGGGCCACCTTTGACAGACAGTGCCTCAAGGAGGCCCGCCCCACAAGGAGAATTCTTAGATAAGGTGACAATCAGCAGAGTGTCATCGGCGTATGATAGAATATCAAAACTGTGACGCTCAATTACATCAGCCAGGGGGTGCATGTAGAGATTGAATAAGGTAGGGCTCAGGGAGGAGCCCTGTGGCACCCACTGGGCCACTGGAACCCCCTGTGATCGGAAAGAGTTCTGTAGAACCTGAAAAGTACAGCCCTGCAAGAAGAATGGCAGCCATTTTAGGGCCCTATGGCAGACCCCGTAGCTCCACATCTGCTCTAATAACTGGCTATGAAATATGGTGTCAAAGGCGCACTCAGATCCAGCAGCAATAATGCTGCTGCTGTCTCCTCTATCCATAACCTGGTGCATGGACTTTGAGCCGAGAAGAAGAGCAGACTCCATACTATTCCGAGGGTTGAAGTCCGACTAAGTTCTTTGCAAAAGATTCTGTTCCTCAATAATTCCTGAGAGCTGCTGATTCATAAACTTTTCTGCCACTTTAGACAGAAAAGGAAGCAGGGAAGTTGGCCTATAATCCTTATGTTTAGAGGGATCTAGAGAAGGCTTTTTAAGCAGTGGGACCACCGAAGCGTGCTTCCAGCTCAGAGGCACCTCGGCCACCGTGAAAGAATTAGAGAAGATCTCTAAATACAGGGAGAAGCTCATCCACTCCCCTATTTAATCAATAATTTAATTGAAATTGAAGGGGGAGATGGCCTTAGGCAGAAAACAAGGGCTTGTTCTAAGGACGAACTGAAGAACAAATTACTTACCTTCGGTAACGATGTATCTGTAAGAGACACAGGTTAGTTATAGATTCCTTACCTTAGAATTACCCCCAGGCGCCAGACTGGATCGGGAGAATTTTTTCTCTTAGCAGTACCCCTGCGCGTCAGTATGTGGCGTCGGTCGATTCTGCGTCCGGCGTTGTGGTCGCCAGGATGATGTTGTGGTGCCAACTTAGAAGCCGCCCCTGCGCCCTGTCATTTCTGACACGAATTTTCATGCCAAAAGCGCAGAGCCATGAAAGACACTGATTACTGGTGCGCCACAACTAGGGCCCTGTAAGGGAGTCCCTATCCCTAGAAATCAGTTCACAGAGTGGGGAGGATGGGTGGGGCGGTAAGGAATCTATAAGTAACCTATGTCTCTTACAGATACAGCGTTACCGAAGGTAAGTAACTTGTTCATCTGAAAGACAGTTAGTTATAGATTCCTTACCTTAGAATAGATACCCCAGCAATACCATCCCCGGAGAAGGGTCTGCGAACTAAGTTCACAACAGAAAGTCCTGGTGGACAGAACGGGCAAAGTAGAAGTCCCTTCAGACTTGACTATCCAGGCAGTAATGTCTGGTGAACGTGTGCATAGATGCCCACGTTGCCGCCTAGCAGATGACGAGGAGTGAGACGCCACAGGACAATGCAGTAGTTGCCGCCGTAGCCCTAGTGGAATGAGCACGCAGCCCCACTGGAGGTTCCTTTTTCGCTAAAGCGTAACACATTTTTATACAAAGGACAACCCATAGGGAGATCGTACGCTTTTGGACAGCCCGACCTTTCTTGGCACCCACATAGCCGAAGAGCTGATCATCCACGCGAAATCTTTAGTGCGGTCAAGGTAGAAGGACAGAGCACGTTTTGGGTCCAGACGGTGGAGTCCCTCCTCCTCCTTGGAAGGGTGCGGAGGTGGGAAAAAGGTGGGCAGAGTGATAGTCTATCCTATGTGAAAAGGTGTAACTACTTTAGGAAGGAACGAGGGTCTCTTCCTAAGCACCACTTTGTCCGGATGCACAGAGAAGAAAGGGGGCTTGTAAGAAAGAGCCTGAAGCTCACTCACTCTGCGAGCAGAGGTGATGGCAACAAGAAAAGCAGTCTTCAGAGTGAGCAGCCTAGGAGGACAGTTTTGAAGAGCCTCGAAAGGAGCACACATAAGGTAAGTCAAGACAAGGTTCAAGTCCCACTGGGGCATTATGAAAGGAGATGGAGGAAAAAGATGAATACTGCCATTAAAGAATCTATTTACAATAGGGGACTTGAATAAAGAGGGCTGATCTGGTAGCCGAAGGAAAGCCGAAATGGCTGCAAGATAGCCTTTTAGAGTGCCCGGAGCAGAGCCCAGCTGGGTCAAAGAAAGGATGAAGAACCTCTGAAAGAGGGGCAGAAAGGGGATCCACAGCCTTTGTTGTGCACCATGCCACAAACTTATTCCATCGGCAGGCGTATACCATCTTAGTGGAGGGACGCCTGGCTGCCAAGATGACGTTGCAAACTTCGGGCGGAAGGTCAAAAGCTGTCAACTGTCGCCGCTCAAGGTGGAGGCTGGACAGGTTCGGGTGGAGGACAGTCCCCTGCTGCTGCGACAGAAGATCCTCCTGAAGGGGCAGTCTGATCGGAGGATCGATGGCCATGCTCAGGAGCTCTGGGTACCAGACTCTTTGTGCACAGTCCGGAGCCACAAGATCGACTTGGGCCCGGTCGCGCTTGATCTTCAGCACTCAGGGCAGAAGTGGTACAGGCGGAAAGGCTTACAGGAGGCTGCAGTTCCACTCGTGACAAAAAGCGTTGCCGAGCTAATGCCACCTTGGAAACTCCAACGCGCAGAACTGCTGAAATTGCACGTTCTCTTCGGTGGTCTAACCAAGGCTCTCCCCATCACTGAAAGAGACCTTGCACCACCTCTGAGTGAAGACGCCATTCGTGATCCACCAGGCACCGACGGCTGAGTTTGTCCGCCCTGGCGTTCAGAGAACCTGCCAGGTGTTGAACCATCAGGGTCATGCCCTGATGTTCCAGCCATGTCCAAAGGCGAAGAGCCTCTTGACATAGGGTCCCCAAACCGACCCCGCCCTGTTTGTTGCAGTACCACATGGTGGTGGTGTTGTCTGTGAACACCTGCACTGCTTTTCCCTTGAGGGAGGGAAGGAATGCCTTCAGTGCCAGGCGGATCGCCCGGAGCTCCAACAGGTTGATATGGAGCCAGGACTCCGCCGGAGACCAGCCTCCTCTGATCTCCGCCTCTCCCAGGTGGCCGCTCCATCCCAGGAGTGATGCATCGGTCACCACCAAGACGTCTAGTTGGGGAAGGGAGAGGGATCTGCCTCTGACCCAATCCTGGTTCGTTAACCACCACTGCAGTTGTTGTGCAGTTCCCTCCGAGATCTGGACATAGTCGGAAAGATTCCCCTGATGCTGCGCTCACTGGAACTTCAGGTCCCTCTGCAGAGCCTGCATATGCCATCTGGCATGATCCACCAGCAGGATGCAGGAGGCCATGAGGCCCAGCAGCCTCAGGGTCATTCTCACCGAAATCCGGGATAGAGGCTGAAACATCAGTATCACAGCCTGAATATCCCAGACTCGCTGTCCGGGAGGATAGACCCGAAACGGCACTGTGTCCAGAACAGCTTCAATGAAAAGGAGCAACTGAAAGGGAGTCAGGTGTGACTTCGGCACGTTGATAGTGAACACCAGCGAATGCAGGAGGTCCGCCGTAGTCCAGAGGTGGGAGATGAAAGCCTGGGGTGAACCCGCCTTCAACAGCCAGTCGTCGAGATAGGGGAAGACTGTAACCCCTGATCTGCGCAGATGAGCTGTGACCACCGCCATCACTTTCGTGAACACTCGAGGGGCGCTGGTAAGGCCGAAGGAGAGCACAGTGAACTGAAAATGCTCGTGGCCTACCGTGAACCGTAGGTAGCGTCTTTGGGCTGGCAGCACAGGAATATGGAAATAGGCGTCCTGCAAGTCCAACACCACCATCCAGTCTCCAGGGTCGACGGCAGACAGAACCTGGGCCAACATGAGCATTAGGTACTTCTCCTTGCGGAGGAAGCGGTTGAGAGACCTGAGGTCTAGGATAGGACGTATGTCCTTGCCCTTCTTGGGCACCAGAAATTGCGAAAATAGCAACCACAACCTACTTCTGGCGCAAGGACCCTTTCGATAGCTCCCTTGGCCAAGAGAGCTGAAACTTCCTGGCGGAGAAGTGCCAAATGATCCTCCGACAAGTGATAGAAAGACGGTGGCATGGAGGGAGGGGTAGTCTCGAAGGGGAGGGAGTAGCCCCTTCGGACTATCTGCAAAACCCACCTGTCTGACGTGTGGGTTTGCCAGTGGGGGAGGTGATGGCGAATCCTGCCACACACTGGCCGCTGGTGGGCCTGAAAGGTCAGACTAGGAGGTTTTGGAGGCTGCCGCGGCCACGCATAGGCTGGGCAGCTTGTGTGGATCGGTGGCTAGACTGGGCCAGACGTGGTAGGGTGCCCCTTCAGTAGCCACAAAAGGGGCGAAAGGCAGACTGTGATGGACGGGAGGACGCCGCAAAGCCCAAGGATCTAGCTGTAGCTCGAGAATCCTTAAAGTACTCCAGTGCGGAGTCTGCCTTGTCACCCAAAAGGCGACGGCCATCGAAGGGCATGTCCAGCAGATTTGCTTGAACAGCCCTCGAAATGTCAGATGTCCTCAACCAAGCGTAGCGCTGAAGGGCTACTGACGTGGCAACCGTTCTACCCAGTGAGTCAATGGTATCCAGTCCACAGCGAATCGTGAATTTTGCTGCCTCCCTCCCATCTGCCATAGCTTGGGAGAGAACGGCCCGGGCCTCCTCCGGGCACTGAGGCAGCACTTCCGCAACCATATCCCAGATTGTATGGGAGTATCGGCACAAGAGGCATGTGGTATTCATTGACCGCAGTGCCAAGCTGGAGGAAGAGAACATGCGCTTCCCAAGATGATCCAGCTTCTTGGATTCCCTGTCTGGAGGAGTAGAAGGGAATCTGCCCTTGGAAGAAGAAGCTTGGACCACCAAGCTCTCGGGGGAAGAATGTTGGGTGAGGAAAATGGGATCGCCCGGAGCAGGGCGGCGGGCAATAGTCCGCTCCACAGGAGCCCCTGTGCTGGGCTTGGACCAAGTGTCCAGAAGGACGTCCATGAGGCCTTCGTTGAAGGGCAAGAGGGGTTCTGAGGAAGTTGCCACAGGTTGAAGCACATGTCGGGAGATTAGTCCTGACTGCCACTGTAGGGAGCTCCAGGCCCAAGGCCTCGGCTGTCCTACGCACCACCACAGCATAGGACACTTCCTCCTCTGTAGCCACGATAGGCGGAGAAAGTATGCCAAGGTCTGGAGAAGTGTCCAGACCACTGGATTCCCTCAATTCCTCTCACCAGTCCGGTTCGTCCAGCTGGTCTGCCAAAGGGTCCAGCGACCCCTCCCAGTCATCCTCACGACCTTCAGGGCGATAGGGAACACCTGGGATTAACAAGGTAACAAAAGAACCCTCCGACGTCGGTCCGGCTCCTGGTCCATCTTGGGGGTGAGGATGGGGACGGTGCCAGGATCAGGTCTAGTAAGGTCGACCGGCGTCAATCCGGATCCAGGCTTGGATCCACGGGGGCACTCCAGGGCCGGTATCGAAGGCCCAGGGCCCCCGACCGAGTCCGCGGCGCCCGAAGGTGGGCCAGAAGAGTCGGGCTGCTCAAAGATACGGTGGAGGGCTTTGTAGAACTTACGAAGCTGGGCAGGGGACACCCCCGGCTCCTGGAAACAGAGGAGGCGCGGAGTCGTCCCTGAATCAAGCATCTTAGAGCGATGACGTTCCGGATCCCACGTCACGTCAGCCGACCAACGGGGAGAAGGCAAAGAGCGACGCTGCTTCTTCGCCGCCTTCTTCTTGTGCTTTGACTTGCCTCGGTCGGTGCAAAGAATTGGATGAGGTGTGGTGGCTCCGTGAACGGTCTCAAGACCTTCCCCTTGAGCGAGACAGGGAGCGACGCAGAGCTGACTGCCGGGCCTCCAAGAGCTTTCGGGACCGCTGCCGCAAAGACTTCGGATTCATGTTCCGGCAGTCGGAGCACGACTTCGGGTCGTGGTCGCCCTCCAGACACCAAAGGCACACGAGGTGCGGGTCTGTCACAGACATCAGTTTGTGACAGACCTCGCATGGCTTGAAGCCGGTCTGACGATGGGACATCCCTCCCTCACCAGGAGTCGATAACTCGGAAAAAAGAAGTCGACAGAAGTAGAAAAAAAGCTTAGTCAAAAAGTGACTAAAGGGTTAAGCTCGCTCCGGATCTGCGCTAGGCTGGCACGGAAAAAGAAGAACTGACGTCAGCGCGCAGGGGCGGCGTCTAAGTAGGCACCGCGATGTCATCCCAACGACCACGACACAAGCCAACCGACACGCAGGGGTACTGCTAAGAGAAAAAATTCTCAGGATCCAGTCTGATGCCTGGGGGTAATTCTAAGGTAAGGAATCTATAACTAACTGTCTCTTTCAGATCTTTGTGCTCCTGAATAAATCATTACTCTACCATTAGGGCTTTCATTTCACTACGCGTATATAGGGAAGTGATTGTAATGAGGAAGGACACTTCCCACTAAAGGAACTGCAGTGGGCAAAAGTGTAATGACAGAAATGGCAGTCCTGTAAGAACAATGTTGAGGTACCAAGAAGGGTCTGAGGCGCTGACAACAGGTATTTTGAAGTTTGACTGGTGTTCCGTTTTGCAGGTAAGCTGTATTTGCATGCACTCCTTTGGAAGCTCTAAAGACCATACCTCAAAACACTTCAGGTGCCAAATCGTAAGACTTTGTGCCCTGCGACTTGGATGTTGCAGCGGAGCTTGATGCAACATGAGGAGATCTGGACACAAGCATTTTTTCGGGTATATATATATAGACATTTCCAAAAGCAGAAAGTACCAGGTCTGCCTCACGCAGGTGGGTGCTAGGAGGATAAGCCTCACAGTTGTTTGCCACACTTTCCCTACAACATACAGAATGGGTCGTAGTGGGGGAAAGGAATAAGCAAATATCCCTGACCAACTCATTCATATCCCTGAACAACTCATTCACAGAGCAGTACCTACGGACTGTGGGTATGACTACCTGGAGGTGAATCTTTGGCATTTTGTGTGATCAAGCATGGCAGACAGATCTACCACTCTGGTCCCCTAGCCATTAGAAGTTTTGTTGGACCACCTGGGCATATATTTCCCATTTGTGTATTTCCTCATGGTCATGCTGAGAAGGTCCCCTCCCCTAGGTCTTTCGCCAGAAGGAGAACCGGATGAACAGCCCAGTGCCAATAGCCTTGTCAGGGGCATTAAGCGCTATATAAATGCAATTGCAATTACAATATTATCTGTGCTAGTTTGGACAACTCTGGTGAGCTGGTTTCGCAAATGGTATGAGCGGACACCTTGTCTGCACAAATGAGCACTGTTTTGATGCAAATTAGTTTATAAAAAGCTTGGAGCGCTAGTTTGAGCACAATGATGTGGAGCATTGTTGCTGTGGAGACCACAGGCCCTGTTCTCCAGGCTGTTGCTCTTCATCTGCCAGTAGTACAGGGATGGAAAGACATGAATGGCATTGCACCAAAGCTGCGATGCTACTACTGCCAAATATTTGGGGAATGCTCCAAGGGTTGTTGTAACGCCCAAAGGGTAAGACTTTGAAGTGATAATGCATTCTCCTTATCACAAACCTGAGGCACTCGTGGTATGCCGGGTGAATGAGGATAAGGAAGTAGGAGTCTTTTAGATCGGGGGGTCCCCGTGTGGTCCCACTTGCAGAGCAGCAGGATGACATCTAGAAGTGCTCTGAGTGAGCAGTCGGAGACAGAATATCGGCCACAATATACTGTCCCTCTCTGGGACGGGAAAGTACAGGGAATAAACTCAGTCTCCTCGTAGGTGTGGTGGGACATGTCTGATTACACCCTTTGGGGCAATGCTTGCTCTTTCTGCAGCAGCCTTTGATAATCCTTGATGACAATGCAGAGGGGTACTGACGCTATTCACAGGACGAAGGCAGCAGAAGAGCAAAGGAGACCCTACTCAGTCTATGCTCGCGGAACATTAATGGCTTATCAACAAAAATAGAGGACCCGGACTTCCTGCGATATGTCGGTACCTTCGACATAATCATGCTGCAAGAAACCTGGCTCACGGACCCACAGCACATCCAGGGATTTATGTGTTTTGCCACATCAGCCACAAGGGGTGGTAAATTCGGACACCGGTCTGGGGGGCTCGCTACTTGCGTATCTACGACGAGTATACCATCAGCAGCGCTCATGGGCTCTACCTCAGCAGCTACTATAGCAGTCATAATCACCATCTCCCTCCAGGGCGAAGAAACAGAGGTGGGCTTAATTAACACATATATTCACCAAAAACAAAAAGCGAAAGACTCAAAAAGGCTTACCGACCAAGTAATAAAATACACTACAGAGATGAAAACCTCAAAGTTTGTCTTGTCAGGGGACCTAAACCAATACCTTTATGGCACATCAGGGGGAGAGGAGGCCTGCATACAAACTGTAATTTATAACATCCCGATCCAATGCGCCCCAACATATGGAAGCAAGAACCGCAAGAAAAGCTGCCTCCTAGAAGATTTAGAACATCTAAACCTCTGAGCGCTTAATGGCAGATTCCCCGACGACTCACCTCCTGTTGAATCATACTACTCTGCAACAACAAGCTCCATATTGGAATATAAGTTTCCAAGTCTTTCACTGTTCCCACACATCCTGGGGTTCAGAATGGGGGACAAGGGGGAGAGCGACCACCGTCCACAAGAACTGCAGCTAACAGCCACCGCACCTAGCTCTATTAAGCAAGATCTAACCCTGGGGTCCATCTACACCTCCAACCTAAGGAGGATCAAATGCTCAGTAACTAACGCAGAACATCAGGCAGAAGCTGCAATCGAACTCTTTAATTCACAAGCGACAAGCTCAAAAGATCAAATAGCCCAATGGGGACAGTTCACAGCCACACTTTTAGAACGTCAGGCCGACACCTCAATCAAAAAAGACCATTCCCAGGCCTCACGTCGGAGAAATAGAATCCCAAAAGGACAAAGAGATCGCCTCAAGTTCCTCAAAAAATCAATAAACAGCACAATGCGCAGGCTGAGAAGACACCCTGGTGACGCAAGCACATGCGCACTACTGAGGGACCAAAGGACATCACTCAAAAAACTGAAATGGGACATCAACAAGGACCAAGATAATGCAACCTGGGCAAAACATCTTCATGACCTAAATCATAATGACAGCGCCCGCTTTTGGAAAACCGTGAATGGGATAATCCACCCTCATCATGAGGGAATTGTGTCGCATATTTCGAAAGAAATTTGGGTGGAATTCCTCACCAAGCACTTCAACAACCAAACGGGAGGCGCCGGAATACAAGACCCTAACAGCACATAGGAGTGCACCATAATGAGACGTTGGAGCTGAACATGCCAGCCATAGAAATTATACCACCCTGCGAAGCCAGCAGCCCACTGTCACTTTTAATAAAAAAGATCGCAAAAGGGAGGAGAGAAGGGGCACCAGGACCAAACGGTATCCCGTCTGCACTGTTCAAAGCCAAGTCAGATGATTGGGCTAACATCCTGCAACATCTTTTTTTGGAAGTCTGTGCCGATCCACAAAAAAGGCGATAAGGCCGAGCCAAGTAACTATCGGCTAGTGGCACTGATTGACAATGAAGCAAAATATTTTGCGGGCACTATTCTAGAGGATCTCACAACCTGGGCAGAGGCAAACGAGATAATACCGTTAAATCAGACAGGCTTTCGCAAAACGGCTGGCACATCAACAAACATTCTCGCAATCTCTTTACTGATTGACGCAGCAAAAACAACCAACCTTCTTCTACACCTATGCTTCATCGATTTCAGCGCTGCATTTGATAACGTGGAGAGGGGCAGACTGTGGGGGAAGCTGGCACGCTGGGGAATCCCACAGCCCATTTGAAACATCTTGTCACTTCTTCATACAGACACCTGGGTGCAGGTGAAACTAGGCGGCGGCACTCACCTCTCCTCAAAAGTCCCCAAAACCAAAGGACTGAAGCAGGGTTGTGTGCATGCATCCACTCTGTTGAACCTATTCATGGCCGACCTTCCAAAGGCACTCGACATCTGCAACCCACATTCACCCAAGCTTGGAGGCAAAACACTGACCAATCTTATGTAAGCAGACGATGTAGTTCTGCTCAGCCACACTTATGTGGGTCTCCAACATCTACTAACGGAAATGCAGAACTACGCCACAGAAAACAACTTAAAAATTAATCTTAGCAAGACTCGGTCAATGACAATAAACAACAAAAGAAATCGGCAGAGGAAATGGTATTTGGGAGGCACGCAACTCGAACCATTGCAGGAATACAAGTACCTTGGAGTTATAATTGACAAGGAAGGGACATTCACGCGCCAAAAAGACGAAATAAGAAGGAGAGGGCTGGCAATAGCACTATCAATGAAAAATCTCACAAACAAGCTGACGGGGCCGACACTGAGCCCGCTTCTGAAGGTAGCCCAAGCCAAACTACTCCCCACGATCACCTACGGAAGCGAAGCAATGCAGGGGAGAGATCCCAATGTATTAGATAGCACGCAGGTCAAAGCTTATAGAACCATGTTTTGCCTACCGCACTACACTTCACCGGCTCAAATAAGGCTGGAGTTCGGACTTTTACAACAATCCCTGGCCAGGCACGGATCTTACATCATCTGCTGGCATAAGATCAGAAGTGCCACTTTAAACACCTTAAATCAATTGCTATGGAATGAAATCCAGCACAGGGAAACCTCCCACCCGAGAAGCTACCTTCAGACATCTTTGGAAACTACCAGGCTCACGGAACTTTGGAATACACAACTCGACCATCTAAATTTCAAAAAATTGGTTTGGAAATGCATGAAACAAATCTCATTGGTGGAGGACAAGGCAACTTTCTTAGCCAGATCTCATGCCTGGATGACCCTAAATTCGTACAAAACACTTGCACCGCAAAAGTTCTTTAACCAGAGCTATCCAAATCCATAAAAATAAAATTCTTAAGGCACAGACTGGGCATCCTCCCGTGCACTCAGCACCTCCCACCTTGGCTGAGGGCAACAACCCAAAACACTTGCAGGCTGTGCAACACCAATCAAGGAGACATCTTACACTTAATTTGCACATGCAAGGAACTGCAACACGAACGGTCACAGTTGCTTAAAGCACCCTTTAAGCAAAAAGGCATCCACACCAAGAGGCAAGCGGTGCTGGCATGCTTTAATCCGGGGAATACGCAACTGAACTGCAGAATGGTAAAATTTCTTATGTTGGCCGAACAAAAAATGCCTAAAATAACAGACCAATCTCTGCCACATAAGTAAGAAGTTGCCTGTGGAGCAATTGGCCCGCAAACTGGGTGTGGCTTCTCTCGACCACATCAAGAAAGGAGCACTTTTTACTAAACAAACTGAGTAGGCTCTAACAACCGAACAATATGCACTATACGGCACCTCATCACGCGCACGTCTGGCATCAGCAAAGCTTAGCGACCGCACTGCACTATATCCTGTGAACCAACGATTCTCGCCATCGCTCGCACTGATAATTTTTAACCACTGTACAGTATCTTTTTAGCATGTGTTTTATCAATTTTATTGGTGTACAATATTAGCTGCATTTTTTTTTTTTAAATGTTGCAATGGTTTTTAGTAACTGTAAAATAAAATTAAACTTGAAACTTGATGACAATGCTAACATGATGGACTATCAGCGGGATGGCCTGAAATTCCAGGCAGAAGCCATGGGGAATGATGGAGTACTCACCTGAGGTTCTCTCTCACTAACCTTAAGGGTTCCCTGACAGGTGTTGAATGGTCACGCAGAATGTGTGAAAAGACATTGCTTGGAGGAAGACGTGCCTTGCTTTGGGTGCCTCTGGCTTCACAGCAGCTGTTGCTCAGAAGCCACCCCTGGAGGACAGCCAAGATGAATGACCAGCACCCCCCACCCCCAACCTCTCCTCACACCCGCCACCGCTTTTAAAAGAGTCTGTTGTGGCTGGTACAAAGGGATTTGGCATGTGGTCCCTGACCTGGCTCCACCTGGATTTAACCTATGGGCTAAAAACGTGTCCCCCTTTGAAAGGCACGCTGATAAGGTGTTGCTATACCTTAGGCCAGGAGCCAGACACTTGCAGCCAGGTATGACAAAGGAGGATAATGCTGGTGCTAGTTCCTCTGGAGGCAGTATCAGCAGCACTCAGGGTAGGCTTGATGTTCGCCTAAAAAAGTATGTGTTTCTTACTGTAAAAGCTGTATTCCAAGTGTTTTTGAAGCATCTGGAATGTGATGAACCTCTATATCTTTCCAGTGGTATCAATGATACCATGACAGTAACCAAACAAAGCTATGCAATATCTTGTGGCGACCCCTAAAGCTACCAGTGTGCCTGCTAGATTTGCTTGTTTTATTCGTCAGGTGGAGGTGCTTCCTATGAACCTTGAGCAAAATCCCTTGTGTGTTCTGTGTGCACTACAAGTCAATTTGATGAAACACGGCCTCAACATAGATGGGGTCTTGTGGTGCTACTTTATACTTCCTCCCATATCTAGGCGTGACACTGACTTTGACTGGGTCTTTGAATTTTAAGTAGTGTACTGCAGCATGCAGTTTAAAATAGGCAACAGCTGGATAGGACGCTCAGTCTTTAACAGTCTCAATAAGGAGTCATCCTCTATCTCTACCACATTAAACTTGAGTTCATGATGGTCTGCTGGATGACTGGTATGCATGTTTAGTCAGGTAGGGATTGCTCTATGGGACATTGTAGGAAGCTGGCTCTGTGTATACTATACCAAAGTAAGGTATAGTGTGCACAGAGTCCAGGGAGTCCCCAGAGGCATAGCAGTGGCTAAATTAGACAAGTACTAACAGTTCCCTTTGTGGTAGTGTGGGGGAGTAGTTGGGCTTATCCAGAGGGTGTGCTAAGCACTTATTGTATTCACTCACTCATGGCTGATGGCACACACTCAAAGACTGAATCCAGACCAATTATGTAAGTATAAAAAGAAATACTTGTATTTTATTTTGTAGAACCAAGTAGGACTTGGTACAGTTAATTAAGAACACTTTCAAATGCAAAGCTGTACACAGAACTGCAATTGAGGATTGTATCGGATTATTTATTTGTATTACTTTTAAAACAGTTTAAAATACAGTGAGATTACTTTCGATAACTCTGGGATTACTTTTCAGTTACTTTTAGGTCTTGAGGTGATATGCCAACATATCACACACTGACTGGTGTCACTTACATGTAAGTACAACAACTCTTTAATTAAAGCACAGTTGCTTTCCTATCATACAACAGTTCAACTGAGAACATTTTTAGGAACAAACCATCACAACATTGGTTCCTGTGGGGAAAAGGAGGTTATTGGTTTTCAGGTAAGTAAACGACGTGCAAGATCGTTTTTGGGGGTTAGAACGAGCCTTTGCTCTTACATTGTAAATAACATTTATTCTGTGTTTTATTCTGAGACAAGTCCTGTTTTCCTACGCCTTAGTTTCAGTACATGTGAAAGCATAACGGTGCTTCATTGTTTCTCAGATAACCATGTGATAGTGCATGAGAATGTCATGTTCCTCTTTACCTTAGGTGTCTCATGTCTTATCCGAAATGAATGTAGATTGTATTTGTGCTATAGATGTTGAATTGTATTCCTCAGTGCTCTCAGTGTTCAGCCTAAACTAGCTCCGACTGCTTTTTCTCACCTTGTGGTTTGCTCATACTGTATAAGTAGCTGTCTCGAATGTCGAAGGTCAACTCACTCCGGCACACCCTCCTAGACACTATGCGGACCTGTGCCCACTCGAGTGTAGAATAAAATAGTTGGATATGCTCTTTCCTCTGACTACATGGTCTCTCTCTGTATGTGTGGACAAGAGTGGTGTTTACCAGGGAAAGATAAGCTAAGAAAATAATTTTCCTTTCCACAACAGGGTTTTTGAAATTTTCTGTAGTGCACTGCAGCATGCAGTTTAAAATAGGCAACGGCTAGATAGGACGCTCAGTCTTTAACAGTCTCAATTAGGAAGTCATCCTCTATCACTACCATGTTAAGCTTGACTTCATGATGGTTTGCACATTAAGTCAGGTAGGAATTTCTGTATATGTCAGGATATTGTAGGAATCTGGCTTTGTATATACGATACCAAAGAAAGGTGTCATGTGCACATAGTCCACGGAGTCCCCAGAGACATAGCAGAGGCTAAATTAGACAAGTACTAACCGCTCTCTTTGTGGTAGTGTGGGCGAGTAGTTAGGCTTATCCAGAGGGTGTGTTAAGCATTTATTGTATTCACTCAGTGAAGGCTGATGGCACACACTCAGAGACTGAATCTAGACCAATTATTTAAGTATAAAAATATATACTTGGATTTTATTTTGCGGAACCAAGCAGGACTTGGCACAGGTAAGTAAGAACACTTTCAAATGCAAAGCTGTACACAGAACTGCAATTGTGGATTGTATTGGAATTGTTTACAGGTTTGTATTACTTTTAAAATAATTTAAAATACAGTGAGATTACTTTTGATTACTTTGGGATTACTTTTCAGTTACTTTTAGGCCTTGAGGTGAAATGCCAAGGTATCACACACTGGCTGGTGTCACAGGTACGTACGACAATTCTTAAATTAAAGCACAGTTACTTTCCTCATACAAAAGTTCAACTCAACAACAATTTTAGGAACAAACCATCACAACATTGGTTCCTATGGGGAAAGGAAAATGCTACTTACCCAGTATGCATCTGTTCTTGGCATATAGAGCTGTAGAGCCATATGCTTTAGCATAGATCGCCATCTAGTGTTGGGTCCGGATGTTTGCACTTTGTTTTTGTTCGAAGAAGTCTTTGCAGTCACAAGGTAGGTGACTCCTCCTTTTGGTGATAGTGCGCATGGGCATCGACTCCATCCCCAGATTGTTTTGCCGTAAGGGTGATGATGGAGTTAGTAAAAGTAGTAAAGGAATGTCCATGTTGCGTGTATCTAAGTAAAATAATACTGCAACAGATAAAGGTACCCGGGGAGGCGGGTGGGCGCATATGGCTCTACAGCTCTATATGTCAAGAACAGATGCATACTGGGTAAGTAGCATTTTTCGTTCGAAGCATATGAGCTGTAGATCATATGCTTTAGCATAGACTATATAGCAGTTATCTCCCCAGTGGTGGTTAACCTGTATCTGTTGCAGTGGTTTCAAATAGTGTTCTTAAAACTGCCTGGCCCACACTAGCTTGTTGTTTTGCTAACACATCTACACAATAGTGCTTTGTGAATGTGTGTGGTGTAGACCATGTTACAGCCTTGCAGATGTCATCTAAGGGTATGTTCCCTAAGAATGCCATGGAAGCCCCTAGTTTGCGTGCAGAGTGCACCCTAGGGGGAATTGTTAATGTGCGCTTAGCTTTAATGTAGCATATTTGGATGCACTTAACTATCCACCGTGCAATACCTGCTTTTGATATGGGATTGCCTTTATGCGGTGGTGAAAAAGCAACAAAGAGTTGTTTAGTTTTTCGAAAAGATTTAGTTCTTTCAATGTAATATAGTATGGCTCTTTTTACATCCAATGAGTGAAGTGCGCGTTCTGCCACTGAGTCTGGTTGAGGGAAAAAAAGAGGGAACTCAACGGACTGGTTGAGATGAAAAGCAGAAACGACTTTAGGTAAAAATTTGGGGTTAGTCCTAAGAACTACTTTATTTTGGTGAATTTGTAAAAATGGTTCTTGTATAGTTAGTGCCTGGAGCTCACCCGAACTTCTAAGAGATGTGATGGCTATAAGGAAGGCTACCTTCCAGGTGAGAAATTGTAGTTCGCATTTGTGCAATGGCTCAAAGGGTGGACCCATGAGTCTTGTAAGGACTATATTAGGATTCCACACTGGAGAGGGTGGAAGTCTAGGAGGAATGATTCTTTGAGTCCTTCCATGAAGGCTTTGATAGCAGGCACTCGAAACAAAGACAAAAGTGTTGTCCGTTTCGTAGGTACGCAGCTATTGCAGCAAGGTGTAAGCGTATAGATGTATATGCTAAGTTAGAACGCTGTAGGTGTAACAGATAACAAATGATGTTTTGTATGGAAGCATCTAGTGGATTGATTTTATTGTTTGTACAGTAAATTACAAATCGTTTCCACTTTGCTGCATAGCATGCTCTTGTGGTAGGGCGTCTAGCCTCTTTAATGACGTTCATGCAGTCTGGCGGAAGATTATGGTAGCCAAACTATGATTTCAGGTGCCAGATCGCAAGGTTGAGTTGATTGGGATCTGGATGTCTTATCTCTCCATGGTTCTGAGTGAGAAGCTTGGGGGAGAGGTGTAGTTTTTGGTGAGGTACTACTGATAGTTCCAACAGGGTTGTGAACCATGGCTGTCGAGCCCATGTGGGAGCAACTAGGATCATTGTCAGGGAATGTTGTTTGAGCTTCCGGACCAGAAATGGAATTAGCGAGAGAGGTGGAAAGGCATAAGCAAATTTTCCTGACCAATTCATCCATAGCGCATTGCCTTTGGACAATGGGTGAGGATACCTGGACGCGAAGCTTGGGCATTTTGCGTTGAGGTGTGTGGCGAAGAGATCTATTTCTGGGTAGCCCCACATCTGGAAGAATGGGAGGAGAACTTGAGGATGTAGTTCCCATTCGTGGATCTGTTGTCTGACGACTGAGCAGATCTGCAATCTGGTTGTTTACTCCTGGTAGGGGTTCTGCAAGGAGATATTTTTTGAGGTATGGCCCATCTCCATATGCTTTGAGCTAGTTGTGAAAGCTGTAGAGTGTGTGTCCCCCCCCCGTTTTTGTATGTAGCACATTGCTGTCATGTTGTCTGTACGAACTAGGACAGCTTTGCCTACTAGATGCAGTTGAAAAGCTTTCAATGCTAGAAAAATTGCTAGTAGCTCCAGATGGTTTATGTGGAGTCATTTTTGTAGTAGGGTCCACATGCCCTGAATGGTATGTTTTTGAAGGTGAGCTCCCCAACCAGTGAGCAATGTGTCTGCTGTTAGCACTATTTGTGGATCTGGGTCGACGAATGGCCGCCCCTTGGAAAGGTTTTGTGTATTCCACCACTGCAGAGAGCGATGGGTGCGGCCGTCCACCAACAATAGATCTGTTTACTGACCTTGAGCCTGGTTCCACTGACGTGCTAAGAATTCCTGTAGGGGACGCATTTGAAGTCTTACATAAGGAACGATTAGAATGCAAGAAGCCATCATGCCGATTAATTGCATGAACACTCGGTCTGGTAGTGAGTGTTGAGGCTGAAATTGTGATATCAGATTTTGCATGTTGCGTATCCTGACTGGGTTGGGGTATGCTAGAGCTTTGCAAGTGTCTATTGTGGCTCCTAGGTACGCTTGCGTGTTGGATGGGTGGAGGTGAGACTTGGTGAGGTTTACAGTGAAACCCAAGTCGTGAAGCAGCTGAACTGTCTTGTGAGTGTGGTGTATGCAGCTGTGTTGTGATCTGGCTTTTATTAGCCAGTCGTCCAGGTAAGGGAAGACGTGAATGTGTTGTCTTCTTAAATGAGCTGCGACTACTGCCAGACACTTGGTGAAAACTCTGGGTGCTGTAGTTACCCCGAAAGGGAGAACTTTGAATTGGTAATGTTGTCCGTCCACCATCAACCTGAGATATTTTCTGCGAGCCGGGTGAATGGGAATATGGAAGTAGGCGTCCTTTAAATCTAGGGTGGATAGAAAGTCGCCTTGCTGAAGCAATGGGAGCACCTGTTGGTGGGTGACCACGTGGAAGTGGTCTGACTGAATGTAGAGATTTAGCTGTCTGAGGTCTAACATAGGCCTGAGAGAGCCGTCCTTTTTTGGAATTAAGAAATACAGGGAGTACACTCCGGTCCCTTGATGATGTAATGGACTGGTTCTATCGCGTGTTTTTGTAACAGAGAGAGAACCTCTTGTTTTAAGAGGGTGAGGTGTACTGGTGACATTGCATGTTCTCTTGGAAGAATAGTTGGGGGGGGTGCGGGTAAGTTCCATTCAATAACCATACTGGATAATTTGTATTACCCACTTGTCTGAGGTGATTGACTTCCAGACAGGTAGGATCTGTGAGAGATTCTCTGTGGACACAGTTTTTGGGCCACCCATGTAAAAGGAGCGGCGAAAGGAACCTTTGCTAGAAGGGAATTGTAAGGCCCTCATGGATTTTGCAGTGTCCGTGTCTTTCTTCATCTTTTCTAGGGAAGTATCGACAGCTGGCCCGAAAAGATGCTCCTTATCAAAGGGCTGATTAAGTATGGAGGACTGTACCTCCTGCTTGAATCCAGAGATTCTAAGCCAAGCGTGTCTGCGCAATAGTATGCTAGTGTTGATGGCACGAGATGCTGTATCTGCTGCATCTAGTGCGCAATTGATGGAAGTGTTGGTAATGAGCTTCCCTTCTTGAATGAGGTCGTTAGCTTTGGTTTTATACTCATCTGGCAAATGTTGCATGAGTTTTTCCAACTCATCGTAGTGAGCCCGCTCGTAGCGTGCTAAGAGAGCTTGAGCATTGGCAATAGGCCAATGGTTAGCCGCCTGCGAAGCCACTCTTTTGCCTGAGAGAAAGAGACAAGAGAAACCCTACTCACTTGGAACCAGGGTAATTAGTGTATATACAGAAACAGTGGTTCCTGTGGGCTAGTACAATGATATTGGTAATTATAAACACAATCGCAATTAAAAGGGTTAGGTTGATGCCCAAAGGAGAGGCAAACATATACAACACAATGTTTAGTAATCACAATCGTTATTTATATACATTATAAAATGGAGAAAAATTGTTTTTTACAGAAGGAAAAATGCATATATAGTGCAAAGTGTCCCCAGTGAATGCTTATCACGCTTGTAGCAACCACTCCGACCAGCGGGGGTAATATTTATCTTTGCGATGCCTGTATACTTAGAACTGTGCGAATCCGTCTACCTTGTTTAATGGCCATTAAACAAGGTAGACGGATTCGCACAGTTCTACCTTCACGCGTAGCGGACGCACGCGTGCAGCATCGCGCTTCCAAGGACATCGTTCCACTTAACGGTCTATACGGACTCACGTATACAGGCCTCGCAAAAATAAATATTACCCCCGCTGGTCGGAGTGGTTGCTACAAGCGTGATAAGCATTCATTTGCTTCTACTTAGACATTTATCCACAAACACACATTGTTGTGTCCATTTCAGTAGTGCGACATGCTTCGCCCTCAATCCTGAGGACTACTGCCATTGACCCATCCCAGTCAGCTCCCCTCACTGGGCGCCCGGCTGGGTCCCATGTGAGTAATCCTCTTACCTAACCACTTCCCTTTGGTGCACCAATGTCACGCTGACAGACCTTCCCTTTTCAGATGTCCCTACATCAATAGGTCCTGAAGAGACCCCTTATTGTTATAGTGGTCGAAACGCTGTCAACAATATTTTAAAGCGAACCATTCAACAGCCCCTATGATTGCATAAGAAGGCTGCTCTCATCATTTATCTTCCTTTGATGGTCGACTTTACTTCTATTTTGGAAACCCCCTGTTATGTCACAATATGTCACCATTTTTGTAGTTTCCAATTTCACTGGGGACACTGCACTATATATGCATTATTCCTTCTGTAAAAAAAAAATGTTTTTTCATTTTATAATATATATAAATAACGATTGTGATCACTAAACATTGTGTTGTATATGTTTGCCTCTCCTTTGGACATCAACCTAACCCTTTTCATTGCGATTGTGTTTATAATTACCAATATCATTGTACTAGCCCACAGAAACCACTGTTTCTGTATATACACTTTTTTGCCTGAGGCATCAATGAGTTTAGACTCCTTATCAGGAGGAGGGGCGTCGCCTGTGGTTTGAGAGTTAGCTCTTTTGCGGGCGTTAGATACCACAAGAGAGTCTAGGGGCAACTGACCTTTTATATATGCAGGGTCTGTAGCAGCGGGCTTGTATTTTTTATCTACTCTAGGTGTGAGTATTCTGGATCTAACGGGGTCTTTGAATACCTCATCCGTGTGTTTTAACATGCCCTTGAGTATTGGTAAAGTATTAGTAGACCTTAGTGAGTGCATTAGTGTCTCAACAAGGAAATCCTCTTCTAGAGGGTCTGTATGAAGCTCCACTCCGTGATATTGAGCAGCCCTGTTGATAAGCTGAACATAGCCAATGTTGTCGTCAGGTGGGGAGGGTCTGGAGGGATACAGGTCGGGGTCATTGTCTTGATCTGGTTCCTCATTATAATTCTCCCAGGGATCAGTGTCCTGTGGTATGTCCTGATCTTGTGGCATATCCTGCTCTTTAACCCCATCCCCATAATCTTCATCCTGTGGGGCAGGTGATAGTGGAGGTGGTGGTGAACTTGATTGTGTAATGATTAAATTTGGATTAGGAGGAGGAGAGGGAGGTATGTAAGGGGGAGAAGGGTTAGTACCCATGTCCTTTTTCTTCAGAGGTATAGGGCAATCCTCAGAGATCCAACTTCCGTTTTTTTAGGAAGAGTGGCCAGGAGGTGTCCAGTTTTAGGGTCAATACTTAGTCTCTTTTGTTTTGGATCCAAAGGTGGGTCGTCGGACCGAGGCTCTTTGGATGGAGTATCTTCTTTAGGAGTTGATTTCGGCGTCGAAGATTTGGGCTGAGAGTCTTTGGGCGTCGAATGTTTTGAATCCGAGTGCTTGGTTTTAGCCGGTTTGGGCTCTGTAGCTTTCGGAATGGAAGTTTTTGGTTCCAAACTTTTTGGCGCGGAGGATCTCGGCTCGGAGCCTTCAGATGTCGAGGATTTTGGCTCCGAAGCTTTCGGTTTAGATGATTTCGGCTCCAAAGCTTTAGGTTTGGAGGAAGCTTTAGATTTGGAGGATTTTGGCTCAGAGGCCTTCGGTGTCTTCGGTGTCGGTGGTGTGGAGACTAGCAAATGCTTTGAACAAGTTACTTCCCTTCGGTAACGATATATCTGTAAGAAACATTAGTTGGTTATAGATTCCTTACCTTAGAATTACCCCCAGGCGTCAGACTGGATCCGGAAAGTTTTTTCGTCAGCAGAACCTCTGCGTGTCGGAAGGTGGCGTTGGTCGGCTCCGCGTCCGTCGTCGTGGTCGCTGGGATGACGTCGCAGCAGCTACTTAGACGCCGCCCTCGCGCGCTGACATCAGTTCTGTACACGATTTACGCGCCAGAAACACCGAGCCATGCAAGACACTGACCACTGGTGCACAAAACTAGGGCCCTGAAAGGTAGTCCTTGACCCTAGAAATCAGTTCGCAGAACTGGGAGGATGGGTGGGGCGGTAAGGAATCTATAACTAACTAATGTTTCTTACAGATATATCGTTACCGAAGTTAAGTAACTTGTTCATCTGAAATAAACACTTTAGTTATAGATTCCTTACCTTAGAATAGATACCCCAGCAATACCAACCCTGGTGGTGGGTCTGCGAACCAAGATCACACCAGAAAATCCTGGAGAACAGAACGGCCAAAGAAGCCATCTCTCTGGACTTGGCTGTCCAGGCAGTAGTGTTTTGTAAACGTGTGCAGCGATGCCCACGTGGCCGCCTGACACATGTCATTTAGAGGAACTCCTCTTCCCAAGGCAGTAGTGGCTGCCGTCGCCCTGGTGGAATGGGCACGTTGGCCGACCGGAGGCTCTTTTTTAGCCAGAGAATAGCATGCCTTAATACACAAAACGACCCATCGAGAAATGGTGCATTTGTGTACGGCCCGACCTTTCTTGGCTCCCACGTAGCCAACAAAGAGTTGATCATCCACCCGGAACGGTTTTGTGCGGTCCAGATAGAAAGAGAGCGCACGTTTTGGGTCCAGACGGTGGAGCCTCTCTTTCTCCTTTGAAGGATGCGGAGGCGGAAAGAAGGTGGGCAGAGTAATGGTCTGCCCGATGTGGAAGGCAGTGACCACCTTAGGAAGGAAGGATGGACGGGTCCTGAGAACCACCTTGTCCGGATGGACAGACTGGAAAGGAGGTTTGGAAGAAAGGGCCTGGAGCTCACTCACCCTTCTAGCAGAAGTGATGGCTACCAGGAAAGCAGTCTTTAGAGTCAAGAGTCTTAAAGGGCAGTTATGAAGCAGCTCAAAGGGAGCGCACATTAAATAGGTAAGAACAAGATTCAAGTCCCACTGAGGCATAACGAAGGGGATTGGAGGAAAAAGATGTGTTAAGCCTTTTAAGAAACGGTTAACTACCGGGACTTGAAAAGAGAAGGTTGATCTGGCAGCCGAAGGAAGGCAAAGATGGCTGAAAGATAGCCCTTGACGGTGCCCAGAGCAGAGCCCTGCTGGGCTAAAGAAAGAAGGAACAAGAGAACTTCAGAAAGAGGGACAGAAAGGGGATCCACAGCCTTTGCTGTGCACCATGCCACAAACTTGTTCCACCGGCAGGAGTATACCGTCTTAGTGGAGGGACGCCTGGCTGCCAAGATTACGGCACATACTTCGGGAGGCAGGTCGAAAGACGTCAACTGCCGCCTCTCAATCTCCACGCAAGGACAGGTTCGGGTGGAGGACCGTCCCCTGCTGCTGCGACGGAAGATCCTCCCGAAGAGGCAGTCTGATCGGAGGATCGATGGCCATGTTGAGCAGCTCGGGATACCAGACTCTTCGTGCCCAATCCGGAGCCACAAGAATGACTTGGGCCCGGTCGCGCCTGATCTTCTTCAGCACTCTGGGCAGAAGTGGTATAGGCGGAAAGGCGTACAACAGACCGCAACTCCACTCACGAAGAAAAGCGTCGCAGAGCGAGCGCCGCCTTGGAAATTCCAACGCGCAGAATTGCTGACATTGCACGTTCTCTTCGGTGGCGAATAGATCTAACCAAGGCTCTCCCCACTGTCGAAAGAGACCTTGCACCACCTCCGAAGACGCCATTCGTGATCCATCATGCACCTGCGGCTGAGTTCGTCCGCCCTGGCGTTCAGAGAACCTGCCAGGTGTTGAACCACCAGGGATATGCCCTGATGTTCCAGCCATGTCCAGAGGCAAAGGGCCTCTTGACAGAGGGTCCACGACCCCACCCGACCGGTTTGTTGCAGTACCACATGGCGGCGGTGTTGTCCGTGAACACCTGCACTACTCTTCCCCAGACAGAGGGAAGGAATGCTTTCAGTGCAAGACGAATCGCCCGGAGCTCCAGAAGGTTGATGTGAAGCCCGGACTCCGCAGGAGACCAGAGGCCTCTGATATCCGCATCTCCCATGTGGCCGCCCCATCCCAGAAGGGAGGCGTCCGTCACCACAGTGTGGTCTGGTTGGGGAAGGGAGAGGGATCTGCCATTGACCCAATCCTGGTTTGTGAGCCACCACTGCAGTTGTCGTGCAGTGCCCTCCGAGATCTGGACGCAATCAGACAGATTCCCCTAATGCTGCGCCCACTGGAACTTCAGGTCCCACTGCAGAGCCCGCATATGCCACCTGGCATGATCGACCAGCAGGATGCAGGAGGCCATGAGGCCCAGCAGCATCAGAGTCATTCTGACCAAAACCCGGGATAGAGGCTGAAAGATCAGAATCATAGCCTGAATATCCCAGACTCGCTGTTCAGGAGGATAGACCCGAAACCGCGTCGTGTCCAGAACCGCTCCGATGAAGAGGAGCTTCTGAGAGGGAATCAGGTGTGACTTCGGCACATTGATGGAGAACCCCAGCGAATGCAGGAGGTCGGCCGTAGTCTGGAGGTGGGAGACGACTGCCTGGGGCGAGCCCACCTTGAACAGCCAGTCGTCGAGATAGGGGAAGACTAAAACCCCTAATCTGCGCAGATGAGCTGCGAGCACCGCCATCACTTTCGTGAACACCCTTTGGTAAGGCCAAAGGGGAGCACAGTAAACTGAAAATGCTCGTGGCCTACCGTGAACCGTAGGTAACGCCAGTGGGCCGGCAGGACGGGGATGTGAAAATAGGCGTCCTGCAAGTCCAACGCTACCATCCAGTCTTCCGGGTCGAGGGCAGACAAGACCTGAACAAGCGTCAACATCTTGAACTTCTCCTTCCGGAGGAAGTGATTAACGTCCCTGAGGTCCAAGATAGGACGCAGGCCCTTGTCCTTCTTGGGGACCAGAAAGTAGTGGGAGTAACAACCACGACCTACTTCTGGGACAGGAACGCGCTCGATGGCTCCCTTGGCCAAGAGAGCCGTAACTTCCTGCTGGAGAAGGGCCAGATGATCCTCAGACATGCGGTGGTATCTCGGTGGCATGGCTGGAGGGGTAGTCTCGAAGGGGAGGGGGTAACCCCTTCGGACTATTTGCAAAACCCACCTGTCCGACGTGATGGTTCGCCAGTGGGGGAGTGATGGCGAATCCTGCCGCCCACTGGCGTTTGACGGGCCTGAAAGGTCAGACTAGGAGGGTTTGGAGGCTGCTGCAGAGGGGTGGTTGGTGGACTGGCCCGCCCGCTGGCCCCCGGAACCACAACGGTTGTTCCCACGTCCCCGGCCGTGCGAAGGTTGGGTAACTTGCTGCGGCCTGTGGCTCTGGGCGGGACGTAGCGGGGGACCCCTTCCGTAGCCACGAAAGGGGCAAAAAGCAGACTGTGCAGGGCGGGTGGAGAGGCCCAAGGACTTGGCAATAGCCCGTGAGTCCTTGAAACGCTCAAGAGCGTTGTCTGCTTTGTCGCCAAAAAGGCGACGGCCAAAGGGCATGTCCATCAAGGTGTTCTGGACATCCCCTGAAAAGCCAGTGGACCTCATCAAAGCGTAGCGAAGAAGCGCTACTGACGTGGAAATAGTTCTGCCCAGAGAGTCGGCGGTGTCCAGCCCACAACGTATTGTAAACTTCGCTGCATCCCTCCCGGCGGCAACAGCCTGGGAGAGCACTGCCCGGGCCTCCTCCGGACACGGAGGCAGCACCTGCGCCACAGTATCCCACACCGAGTGGGAATAACGGCCCAAGAGACATGCGGTGTTTACGGACCGCAGTCCTAAGCTGGCGGAAGAGAACATTTTCTTACCAAGGTGGTCCAGCTTCTTGGATTCCCTTTCCGGTGGAGCGGTAGGGAAGGCGCTTTTGGAAGTGGAGGCTTGGACTACCAAGCTCTCCGGGGTGGGGTGTTGGGAGAGGAAAGTGGGGTCACCCGGAGCCGGGCGGTGGCGTCGGGCAATCATCCTGTCCACGGGAGCCCCCGTGTTGGGCCTGGACCACGTGCCCAAAAGGACGTCGGTGAGGGACTCATTAAACGGCAGCAGGGGCTCAGAAGAGCTCGCAGCCGGTTGAAGCACCTCTGTCAGGAGGTTAGTCCTGACCACCACCGTAGGAAGCTCGAGGTTAAGAGCCTCGGCCGCCCTACGCAACACCACTGCGCACGACGCTCCCTTCTCCGTAGCTACGGTAGGAGGAGACAACATGCCAAGGTCAGGGGAAGTGTTGAGACCACTGGCATCCCCCAGTTCCTCTCTCCAGTCCTGGTCAGAACCTAGCTGATAAGTCAAAGTGTCACCTGACCCCTCCCAGTCCTCCTCCTCATCATCTGGATGCCACTCAGGTTGAAAAGAGGGCCCAGGAGTGAACAGGGGCCCAAAAACCCCTTCCGGCGCCTGATCCGGCGTCGGACGACGCCGGTCCGGCTCTGTGTCCACGTCAAGATGGAGGCCGGGGTCGACGCCGGCTGGGGGGTCGACGCCGGCTGGGGGGTCGACGCCGGCTGGGGGGCCGACCGGCGTCGAGCGCGGTATTGGTGCCGTCTAAAGCGGCGCCGGTGGAGGCGTAACTAGGCCAACCGGCGCAGATCCGGATCCAGGCCTGGATCCAAGGGGGGCCCCCCCCAACCGAGTCCACGGGGCCCGAAGGCGCGCCGGCGGGGACGGTCCACCCAAAGATGGCATGCATCGCCTCGTAGAACGTACGAAGCTGGGCGGGAGTCGCTACGGGTCCCGGAAAGGGAGGGAAACTCTGCGTCGACTCTTCGGGCTCCGCGCGCGGAGCCGCGGTAGGGGCACCACCCGCGTGCCTCGTCGGATCGGCCGACCGACGAGGAGCGACGATGCTTCTTCGCCTTCTTCTTATGCTTCGACTTACCCGACCCAGAGTGCGAAGACTTCGAAGATTTCGAACCAGAATGGTGGTGGCTCCGCGACCGGTCCCTCGACCTCCCTCTCGACCGGGACCTCGAACAGCGCGGAGCCGACTGCCGGTGCTCAAGCAGCTTTCGGGACCGCTCCCGCAAAGCCTTCGGCGCCATCGACCGGCAGTCGGAGCACGACTTGGGGTCGTGGTCGCGCTCCAGGCAAAAAAGACACGCGGTGCGGATCAGTCACCGACATCATGCGATGACAGGAACAGCAGGCCTTGAAACCAGGCATCCCTCGTGCACCTTCGGAGTCGAAGACTCGAAAAAGAATTCGACAAAAGTCGAGAAAAAGTTAGTCAAAAATTGACTGAGGTACCGCTCTTCCCGGATCTGCGCTGGCTGGCGCGGAAAAAGAAAGAACTGATGTCAGCGCGCGAGGGCGGCGTCTAAGTAGCTGCCGTGACGTCATCCCGGCGACGCCGACGACGGACGCAAAGCCGACCTACGCCACCTTCCGACGCGCAGAGGTACTGCTGACAAAAAAACTTTCCGGATCCAGTCTGACGCCTGGGGGTAATTCCAAGGTAAGGAATCTATAACTAACGTGTTTCTTTCAGATTCATGTTTCGGTGCTGAGGGTGTTGCTTCGGCACCGGAATGGATGGGGCTGGCTCGAGCCTGAGCCGGAAGGCTTGTCTTTGTGTTTCATAGCCGGGCTGGAGGGCGGGGCATCTGAAACTTTTTCTCTGTGCCGACCTGAGCCCAAGGGCGAAGGTGATACCGGAGCCTTAGATTTTGGTTGAGTGGGCACATGGGGATCTATACTCAAGGTACTTTGACCCGGAGTTCTTCCTCCATGTCGGAGTCGGCTTCAGACACGGAGACCAGTTCTTCGTCCTCGGCTTCTGCAGCTGGACGATGGGAATCTGAATCTTCACCGAAGATGTCCGGTATGGAGCCGCTACCGGATTGCATCTCGTGGCGTCGAGCCTGACGATCACGAATGGTCTTCTTCGATCGATCGACACGCTTCACAGTCCTTTTCGCTGTGTTCCGGGCATAAGCAGAGGTTGCAAACCTCGTGCAAGTAAATTTAGCACGACACCCGGGACATAGCTTAAATGGAGTCCGTTCCATCGACTGCTGGCATGGTCGGCACGGGTAGGCCCAACGGCCCGCCCCGAAGTTCCCGATCGAAGGTTCTCTCAGTTTAAACGATACGCGTCGAATGGGAAACCGCGATCGAAAGACAATACCGTCGAGGGTAGAGGATTGCGCGTCGAAGGGGTTCGAGAACGATACCGAACCAGAGCGCAGCAATACACATCCGAACCCGATGGCGTAAAAAAAACAATCTGGGGATGGAGTCGATGCCCATGCGCACCATCACCGAAAGGAGGAGTCACCTACCTCGGGACTGCAAAGACTTCTTCGAACAAAAACAAAGTGCAAACATCCGGACCCAACACTAGATGGCGATCTATGCTAAAGCATATCTACAGCTCATATGCCTCGAACAGAAGGTTATCGGTTTGCATGCAAGTAAACAATCTGCAAGAATAGTTTTTGGGGGTTAGAACCAAGGTTCCCCAAGGTTCACGTAGGCACTCAAATTGCACTACCAGCGGCACTAGGGCAGCCGAGTGTAGAGTGCAGGGGCCCAATGTTAGCCAAAGGGACTAAGGGGGCCTTGGGTCAGGGACTGCTTGCGAGCAGGCTACTTGGCTGTGAGAGCAAAGCTCCTGGGGTAGAGATCTGCACTGCAGGGGCTAACAATCAGCACAGGAACTGCAACACCAGCAGCACAGGGGCGGCCGGGTGCAGAGTGCCAAGGAGGAACCGGGGGCCCTGTGGATTCCAATGTAGATCTCCGGTTCGGCAAAGATGCTGCAAGCTCTGGCAGGGAGGCTTCCTTTAGGCGACTATGGGCTGAAGAGGTAAGTTGGGTTCTTGGGGGATGCCTGGACATCGTTGGTTGGGCTTTGTAAGGCTGTGGGGCGCCTGGAGCAAGGGTGTCTTTTGACGTCAGGTTCTTCTTACCAGCTTTGGTCGCGTGGACTCTTCAGGTTGAGGCTGCAGGCGTCGGCTTAAAGCTTAAGGGAGGTCGAAGATCACCAGATCCCAAGTCAGGACCGCTGGGGAGACTCCTCGTGGTGTTGGGCCACTCTAACTCAGGCCGTGGGCGTTGGGGGCAGAGTGGTGCCAAATCACAGAGCTGCCTGTATCCAGATTCTGTGGGTGAGTCTTTGTTGAGCAAATCCAGTGCTCATGGGAGACCGAGTCTTAAAGATGATTGCAGGGCAGGTCCTCCGGGCTCTGGGGGGGGGGGGCGGGGGGGGAGGGGGCTGGATATGCCAGGGTTTCGCTGTAGTCAGGTCAGAGTTGAGACAGGCCGGTGGGGCTGGAGCAAAAGCAGTAGGTGTCTTCTTCCCGGGTCAGCAAAAGCTCTTCGGTCCTTCTTTCTTCCTCGATTCTGAGGCGGCAAGGTTGAGGGTCTCGTTAAAGGGGTGTGCAGGTTGAGGCCAATGTGCCCTTCCTTGGGGTGGGTCCACGCCCTATTTTGCCACCCTCCAGTGGGAGGGAGGCATGAGCCTCTTCCTAATTGGCTCGGGCCCCTCATCTTCAAGATGGAGTGGACTGAGATGTGTGCTTCACCTCAACTCCCCCACCTGAGGGGTGGGATTGGCAAAGGTGGGCACACCTCTCCTCCTAGCTTGGTTTTCCCACCAATTCTCCCACCTAAAGTGGGGCAGAATCAGTGGGAGCCAGTTGCTGGAGGCGGCAGGGACAGCTTACAAGGGCGGCAGACCTTTGAAGCTTCCCCTTCGTGGACCGAACCCATCCTGGGGGAGGAGGCACGACATCTCTGCCCAGGATGGGCTTTGTTTCTGGACCCAGAGAGCGGAGGCCCTCTACCAAGGGGTCCAGAAACCTGTCTGGTGGTGGCAAATGGCAGGCAGCCATTCAAGAACCACACCAGTGCTGGTCGTTTTTCAAGGGGCATCTCTAAGATGCCCTCTGTGTGCATCTTACATTAAATCCCACACTGGCATCAGTGTGGGTTTAATGTGCTGAGAAGTTTGCTACTAAACTTCCCAGTTTTTAGTAAAGCCATTATGGACCTGTGGAGTTCGTAGTGACCAACTCCCAGACCATATAGTCTTTATGGCTTTACTACACTTACTTTGTCTGCGAATAGACTTCGAAGCTGTAGGGGGTTCAGGGCTCATGCCTCTGTACCCTCACCTTAGGACTAGTGCCCCCTGCTAGGGGGTGACTTACCTAGGCCTTAGGCAGTAGATTGCAGGCATGGCATGCAGGGATGTGTATGGGTTAAGATGCAGGACCTCTGAGGATGGCATAATAGCTGCCTTCCTCGGTCACAGTGCCCTTGGTACCCATGGTACCTTTTACAAGGGGCTTACCTGTGGCCAGAGAGAGCTAATTGGGGGTACAAAGGTACAGCTTTGGGAAAGAACACAGGCCCAAGGAACCTGATTGGCAGGGACCCAGGGCACATCAAGTCAATCAGGTGTCAGACAAAAAGTGGGGGGTAACCATACAAAAAGGGGCACTTTCCTACACATATGCCTCTAAAGATGGGTCATGTTGGGGTGGCTAGAAGGGGGTCAGCCCAGACTGCCAAGGCTTCTTTGGAGGCAAATCAGGGCTCTCTCAAAGTTATTTCTAGCCCAGGAACAGATGCTACATTAAAGGTCGAAATCTGGAAGGAAGATCCTCTAAATGAGTTGTTTGAGAAAGTCAAGGAATGACCTCTGTCCTGGAAGTGGGTTTTATCAAGGGCACTGGAGAAAGATGCCGGAGTCAATGAAAGACATTCTGGACACCTTTCCCCCTAGGTCCCCAGAACACCAACGTGCCCTCCCCTTTTAACATTATGGCAAGTTCCCTTAACGTCTTCCATGTTTGGTTGATGGTTCAGAACAGCCTTCGTGCTTCATTCTACAATGTGGCCACTGCCTATCACTTCGGAGCTGGATGGTCTTTTTACACTAAAAAGTTTCACAGGTTGAACAAGTAGCTTCAACCGGGACCTTAAGGAGACAGAGGCTGAAGAAGCACCTCTGGGCAAACCAAAGAAACTTACGGCTACAATTATGGAAGAATTTAAAAGGTGTATCCTTCCATGCCTCCCTCCCCCACAAGTCATTCTCATAATGGTCCCAAAGTCCTTTGGTCCGATTCAGTTCTCAAGTGTTCAACAGTCGCACAATGTTCTCATGTGATGGGGGTAATTATTATAGTGTCTCAATACCAACATTTTGCTGCTGAGGCGCTGAGGTCCTGGAGCTCTTAAGATGCATTCTGAATCAAAACGGTGGGACAAAAAAATCTAAGGTGGAGTCTATGCCCTCGTGCATTACAGGCATCACAAGTAACCTCGTGATCAAAACAACTTGTAATGTCCAAGCACAACACTAGATAGCAGGAACATGCACAGCATGTGATCCACAGCAGCACATGCTGCAACATATTTCACCTTGAGGTCCTGCCCGACAGCACAGACAACTGACACTTCACTCTCATTGTTTAGGTCATATTTCGGAACCACCTGTGCGAGTACAGCAGCATCATTTATAACATACATCATTGTGTACATCTCTTTAGCTTCCCACACCAAGAATCAGGTCCCAGAGAGTACCAAAGTGTTGTGTATATCTAGTTGAGTAGGATGCCACAAACAGCATTTTCAGTAATGAGTTAATGCTTTCGTAAAATAGTGCAGGTCGCATATCCCTATAATTCAGTTTGTACTACAAATTCTTAGTATTATGAGACTGATGTTGGACTGCAAGTACAAGATGCTCTTCAGATAAGCATTTATAACAAGATCATGCAACTTTTTGCTACAAGGAGGTCCTTTTTGATCAGGTTTAATGGTTGTTCAGTTTGATCTACAGATGAGTAGTGGCAAGAGACCACATTATGACTATATCCAAAGCTTGCCTTGGCTAGTGATGTCAGCTACAGTGGTAGACACTCAATGATAAACGTATGCGGAGGTGCAGGAGAATAGAGTAGGGTCAATGGAGGGCATGAAAGACAAAGGTCGTGCATGTAAGCAATTGCTAATATATATACAGTTTGCTGTCACTCCATCTCTTTAAGTTGCTTGCTGTCTACAGGGGCAAGATTTGGACCTCAGGCTGCAATTTCTGGGGACTTCTTAGTGGGAATGTAGGAATGTGCAAGTCTTTCTTTTACACTGTGATACTTTTAGCTTGCAGTGGTTAGGAGCTGTTTTGGTGGAGTATTTTCAGTTTTCTCTAGGCAAGTTTGAGGGTTAGGGCATGATGAAGTTGAGGTGGGAAGAAATCCAAACATCTCGAGGCAGCACATACAAATGATTGCTGCAGTCTGTCTCTTTTTGATCTATGAAATATCTAGACACAATTCCTAGTTTCTGACCAGTGCCTAGGAACACAAATATATGATACGTTTCCCTGTTGGGTATTTAGTAGAGTTTAGGTGTGAGGTGCACAAGCATAGTAAGACAGTATTGAAAATACATTGAGTTCATAAGGGAAAACAGAAGCATTACGCACAGCATCAGCATACTGACCAATTTTTAATGTTGCTAGCCTACTTTTAGGGAGACCCATCAGTAGGGCATTTCTGTAGCACAAACTTGATGGTACTAATGCTTATAGCACTAATCACAGGTCTCACACTTGAATATACTTTTTCTTTCTTAAGAAAAATAGTATGAATGGAGTTTCTTGAGGAATAATCTTCAAGAAGAAGTCTAACTGTAGCATGTTATCCATTGGTATAGCCAGTCAGACTAGACTCCGTCTTCCACACTGCTATGGGAGTGGACACCGTTCTGTATTGAAAAGCTGGAGAGGTAGGCGGGAAGATGCAGAAATTCTGACATCCAATTCCTTATTTGCTATTGTGAGATCCAATGAAGGCCAACCACATACTGTTGTATGTTAGACTAGAATTTCCAATGAGTTCTCTCCATGTAAATGTCTAACAGTGTGGTGGTGACGATTGATCATAGCGGTATTTCGTGGGATACTGGCACTATTTTTATTCTATTTGTGTTAGGTCATGGAGGAAAAAAATAAAATATAATTTGTGCAACTTTTCACATTGAGTGGCAGACTTTCTCTTTTGTTCAGGAGGCACAGTGAGGCATTCCCAGGGATCACATGGTGGCAACGTCAGTATTGTGGCTTTCGCTGAAACCTTGTTTTGTCTGGTCCTTACTTGTAAGGGGCTTTTTGTGGGAATACCACTGTTGTCTTTCCTAGGAACAAGAAGCCTGAAAAATTAAGTTAAGCTCTTCCAGGTAACTTATTGGTTTCTAGATCTGTTACCGAACATGTCCAATTGAGGTTCTTAGACAAAGTGCATTATTCCAAGGAGGTGTTAACTATCTACAGCAAATAATGCACTTGTTTACGAAATATGCTGTTAATTAAGGGGGCTGATATTGGATCTTTTCTAGCAGCTAAGTTTTAAAGCATTCTGTTTATGCCTTTCAAGCAGAGTGGGCTGCTGTCACTTAAGTGTGCCGAGGCGTTTCTCCTGGGATGACAGATTTTGCAAAAGTTGAAAGCGATAAAAAAAAAAAAAAACCTGACTGGTCATATTACAAGAAATATTTTTAGTCATATAGAAAAACAAGTTTGCCCTTTCCTGTCGTGACTACAAAAAGTACATTAATATTAAGCTGTGGGTAATAGCAGCGGAGGGTGCCACAACTACTTGATGACAAAAATGGTTTCTACTCTTCTGAACAGCTACAAAAGGAGTTTGTGCTCAAGGTTTCCTCCCTGCACAACAGCAAATGATATTCTGCACATCATGTTAATCTACAGAACTTCCCATGATACAGAATCAAATGAGAATTTTTTATTTAATTAACAAAAGGAAATATTTTAATCAACCATGTGACCCTCACTGGCAATTAACCCAAGTCCTCCATGAGCAATCAATTTCTACCCCTTGTTTCTCCATCTTACAGCCCGTCTTGATCTAAAATACTGCATAACTTCAGTGTACCTGGATGGGCTCCTCCTCTTCACACTGGCCTGACACCAAAAGGTCTCCATATTCTCCCATACACCAGGAGGATACCTGTACTAGAGGTTGCTGAAGGAGAAAAGAAGAAAACCTAGTTAGTGATCCTAGCATAATCACTCATTTCCTTTTTTTTAAATATTTTTTTATTTTAGAAAACAAAACAAGTCATGATAAGCCATATTTACAAAAACATACAAAGCCGATACAGATACTAATATACGAAAACCAGACACATGATACACGCAGTGGAGAGAAAAAGAAAGAAAAAAAGAAAAAAGGCTAATAAAGAAAAGAAAGAAAAAAGACAAGAAAAAGGAATGAGATACATCAGACAAAACTGAAGATCATTGCTTTAGCCATTCCTCTAACGGGACCCAGACCTTAGAGGCTAACTCCCGCCGCCTTCTCCCCCTTAATAAAAAAACTGAAGACTCCAAATTATATAAAGCTAACATCCTAGCTCTCCAATTAAAGAACGTAGGGGCTTCAGGGCTTAACCATTGTGAAGTAATACATAGATGAATCATAGCCATGACTACAAACAAAAAAGCAGAGGTATATCTCGTCCTTTCAACCATCACAGTGCCTTCACAACCCATTATTACCATCTCCGAAGAGATGGTAACCGGGATATTAAGCCTCGAATTTAAAAAACACTCCACTTCATACAAAAATTGCCCTAGTCTTGGACAGGAGTAAAACATATGTACAGCGTCAGCTGCTTGGAGCCCACACCTAGCGCAACAATCACCCCTCCGGCCCCCACTTTGCAATTTTCGCCGGTGTATAGTATAAGTCAAACATTGCCATATAGCTTTGAGTCCGTAAACTGCCAGAAACTAAAACATAGCTTGCTAATTCCAATGCGGGCCTTATATCCACCCCAGTCTTACCCAATTTACCCACCCACTTAGAATTCTGTAAATCAAGGTCATCCGAAAAATCAGATAGCAGATATTGATAAATTATACCTATTCTAGCCCTCCTTTGAATTAATTCAATTATGGTGAGCTTATCAAACATTGTAGGAGTATCATGTCGATATTTATCAATAAAACTTCTAATCTGGAGGTATTTGAAAAAGTCATGAATATTTAAATGAAACTTCTCTTAAAAAAGAGAAAGAGGCCAGCTGCCCACCAGAACCTAAGTCGCCAATATCCCGCAGACCCAATAACTGCCATCTGAAAATAAACTGATCCTGAAAAATAGGAGGCAAAACTCGGACAGCATTAAAAGGCGTATAAAAATTAATATTCGAAATTGACCATTTGCGCCGAATTTTCCGCCAGACTGAAAACATAGCCCCAATAACTTTAAACCTTGTTTTCTTAAAATAGCTCGGCTCAAGAATTCGCATTAGAATACCCTTGGCAGCCTCACCTAGACCTATCTCAAAAATAGAAGGTCTGTTAGAAAGCGGAACCTCTGCCCTATCTCCCAACAACGGTAGCCCAAAATGTTGCAGCATGGCCGACCAGTAACATAATAAAAATTTGGGACCGCCCACCCCCACGAATCCTAGGGAGGCACATCCACTTAGCTGCCCTACGAGAGCGGCGATATCCCCAAAGAAACCTATAACAGATCCTATCAACCCTGGCCAAACTGACTTGCGAAAACTCTAATGGGATAGTTCTGAATAAATACAAGAACTTTGGGAGAACCAGCATTTTAAGTACGTTACAACGACCATGTAAAGAAAGATGCAAATGATCCAATCTTTCCAGCTTAGTATGTACAGATTGAATCACCGGGCGGATATTAAGATCAGGGATATTATCCACAATATTAGTAATTTTGACCCCTAAATAAATTGCTTCCGTAACCACTGGAGCAGCAGAAGGACACATAGCAGCTGATTGAACAACCTGAGTCTTTGAGACATTAAGCTTATACCCTGATAACAGACCATATTGCTCAGCAAGAGTCTCTAGGGCAGCACAGGCAGAACGAACATCGCTAGTTAGCACAACAATATCGTCCGCGTAGGCCAACGTCTTATACTCTGTACCATTGACCCTAATCGGCAAGATATCAGATTTGCGTTCGATCTTACTAAGAAAAGGATCAATGTACAGAGCAAAAAGGAGAGGCGAGCAGGGACACCCCTGTCTGGTGCCCCTGCTGATGTTAAATGGCCTTGACTCCTGACCAGAAATACGCAGTGTTGCAGCTGGGGAAGTATACAATGCCTGAACAGCCTGTATAAATTCAGTACTAAATCCCTTCCAATGGAGCACCGCCCATAAGAACCCCCAAGAGACCCTGTTGAACGCCTTCTTGGCGTCCAACAGGATCACTCCGAGGGGAGAAGTTACCTGAGCCCAATCCAATAGGGCAATAACCCGCCGAACATGGTCGGCCGTATCCCTACCCGGGATAAACCCGTGCTGACGTACAGAGACTAACGGGGTAATAACCTCTGCAAGTCTAGAAGATAAAATTTTAGAATATATCTTATTGTCGGTATTTATCAAAGAGATAGGACGAAAAGATGAAGGGTCTAGCTCAGGTTTATCTTTCTTTTTAAAAAGAACAATCGTGGTTTGCCGCCATGATTCCGGTATAGCCCCCCCCTGTGCTGCCCTAAAGACTGATAAAATATCCTGACGGATCTCGGAGCAAAATGTCCCATAGAATTCTAACGGAATGGTATCAGGACCAGCAGCCTTTCCATTAGCCAACGATTTTATTGCTGACTCAACCTCCTCCCACATAATTGGAGCAGAAAGAACCTCATTCTGTTCGACTGTAACTTTGAGGGTACCAATATCCAGAAAAAAGCCCTCAATCTGGGGCTCGGACTGAGATCTAACATTTTCTTCCATATATAACGAGATATAAAACTTCTGAAACACATCCATAACCCCCTCCTGCGTATCCTGTATAACACCCTGCTGATCCTGAATTCTAGTGATTCGATTTAACAAACTTTTCTGTTGGAGCCTTTTAGCAAGAATTCTACCTGAATTTTCCCCATATTCGTACATTGTTGTACGATATTGCAAATACTTAGCGGCCAGATCCTGCCCAAAAAATTCCAACAATTTAGACTGGATTACAGCTACATTTTGCTGATTCTGATCCGTATTGAGACCCTCCTTAATATTCCGCGTTAGTTCCAATTCTGCCACCCTAAGCTTCTCGACACGGGACTTTATCTGCTCCTGAACAGTCTTCCATCGAAAGGCTGCAAAACTCTTGGTCTCCCCACGTACTGCAGCCTTAAATGTATCCCAAACTATGCAATCAGAGGCAGTTTTCCTATTGATATTTAAAAATTCGATTAACCACTTCCTCATATGATCCCGATAGGCCTGATCAAACAATAGTTTTCTTTCGAATGTCCATGTCCTGGGAGTTCTAACCTGGCAGACCCAGGGACACTCCACTACCAGTGGATTATGATCAGATAAAATCCTTGGGGACACTGTGATAGAAACCAGCTCTGCCACCAGATCTGACATAAGAAAATAATCCAGCCGAACCATTTTATTATGGGGGCAGAATAATATGTATACCCATCTTTATCTTTATTATGCCTATACCAGACATCCATTAATGCATGTTCTTGAACTAAAGTCTGAAGAGCTTTAAAGACCCTGGGTTTCCTACCAAAATATTTTTGAGCACTTGCCAGATTAAAATTGCCAGCCAAATTAATATTTAAGTCCCCACAGACCAGCATTGGATGTGTCCAAGCTGCTAATTCTACATTTAAGCATTTTATCACTTCTGGATCATCTGCATTGGAGGCATATATAGTACATATAGATAATAACCTGCCTTCAACCAGTATTTCAGCTATAGCCCATCTGCCTAAACTATCCTCTCGGGCCTTTCTACAAAACCCAATGCCTCGCCTCAGCAAGATAGCGACACCTCTAATCATAGATGACTGTCGAGAGCAGGCAATTAGGTCATATCCAGTGACTTTCAGACACTCCCTCTTACCCCAAGGTATGTGCGTCTCTTGCAGACACAAAACATCCAGTTGCATAGTTTGGACAATTTTAAAAAACAAAGCCCGTTGCATAATCACTCATTTCCACTGCACAAACCTGATTAGGCTAAAAAAATAATCACATCTCTACTTGTTTCTAAAGCCCAGGAAGAAAACTCCTCCTAACCTTATAGAAATATAAATATTGACAAATCAAATGTATTCTAACTCTAATCATTTAGAAAAGTTATGACATAGAATGTGAACGTTCAGTAGTTATTTTTTTCCCCACAGCCTCTATACTTTATTTTTCAATATTTTTTTTATCAAAGTCTCAAAACATATTTTGACCAAAAAAAAAAAAAAAAAAAGAATGTGCTGATTATATGTTGATTTGACAAATACATTAAGCAAGTATGTACCATGCCACTATCCTCAAAGGAGTCAACCATATATTAGATATCTGAAAATGGCCCAGAAGCATTATTTCATTAAGACAACACCCATCTGTTGAAATGTTTGACAAAATGATATAAGCTACTAGTTCAAAGCAACAGTGGTTTTCAAAGTTATATTTTGCAAACAGTTTGAATATACATGCCAATTAGCTATGATAGCTGCTTTCCTTACCAACTCAAAAGAATAACTACATTACAAAACTTTCATCTGATCCCAAACCAAATGATTATCTAAATATGGCCATTGGTGAGTGTAGGAAGCTGGCTCTGTATATACTCTACCAAAGTGAGGTATAGTGTGCACAGAATCCAGTGGAACCCAAAAGGTAGGCAGAGGTAAAGTAGATAGCACCTCACTCTCTATTTGAGGTAGTGTGGTCGTGCAGTAAGGCTTTGTCAGAGGACAGTGTTAAGCATTTGTTGTACACACTCAGTCAACAAATGAATTCACACACTCAAAGATTGAACTTCAGACCAATTGTTTTTGTATAAAAATATTCTTTTAGTTAATTTATTTCCTAGAACCAAGCAAGCCTGGCACAGGTAAGTGATACAAACTTTGCAGTAAATATACAGTTGTAATAGTTTGGATTTTTAATTGTATATGCACTTTGTTTTGACTTACAGTATTGTTATTGAGAAATGCAATGCTTTGTAAATACAGTACATATACTTTGAATGGGCTTTTTAGTAAAATGACCAGTACATTACTTTCAGATTACTTTTCTTACACAGTGTAGTATACCTGGAAACTACAATGGGACATTTCCTGTAAACAGGTAAGTAGAAGCGTTTTTGTTGGTTAGTACAATTTTAAAGAATTTCTTTAGGTTTTCAAACTCCACATTTAGAAACTTTTCATAGAAAAAAAGGTCAATGTTATCCTATGGAGGAAAATAGTGTTATCGGTTTAAAGGTAAGTACTTTGTTGTGGGAGTTGGTGTTCTGGGATTAGACTCAAGCGTCCCCCAGGGTCAAGGATGCACTCATTACACCCTCAGCGGCACTAGGGCGGCCGGGTGCAGAGTGCTGAGGCCCAATGTTATCCAATGGGGGATAGGGGGCCTCCGGTTGGTGGCTGCTGACGAGCAGGCCACTGGGTTGTGGGAGCAAAGCTCCTGGACTTAAGCTCAAGGCAAATGGGGGTTTAGGCCAGCACAAAAGATGCACCCTCAGCGGCACTGGGACGGCCGGGTGCAGAGTGCTGTTTTGGCATCGGAAGCCCTATAGCTTTCAACTGGGAGCCTCCGGCTTGCAAAAGCACTGCAGGCTCAGGGACGAAGGTCTTCTAGGTGCGACCCCCACTTGGAGAGGTAAGTTGGGATCTTGGGGGTTGGTGGGTGCAGGGGTGCCTTTTAGGGTCGGATCTTCTTACCAGCTCCTAGTCGCAGTTGGAGGGACCTTCCGGTTTGAGGCTGCAGGCGTCTGCTGGAGGCTTGAGGCAGGTCAGGGGTCGCCAGATCTCGGGTCAGGATCGCCGGGGGGACCTCCTCTTGGTGTTGGGCCACTCGAACTCGGGCCGTGGGCGTTGGGTGCAGACCCGCGGATCCTTGTGGAACTGTAGTCTGTTGTTTGAACAAATGCAGTGTTCACGGGAGTCTTTGGGATTGAAGACAGGCAGGGCCTCCGGGTTTGTCGAGGTTGATGGCTGCAGGACACACTGGGATTACGCTGGAGCAGGTTTGAGGTGGGGACAGGCCGGGAGGCCTGGGGCCAAGTCAGTGGGCGTCCTTATCTTGTTAGTTTCGGCACGGCTGTTCGGTCCTTCTTTTCTTCTTGCAGGTTCTTGTCTGAGGAAGCAAGGTTCAGGGGTGCCCCTAAATACTAGATTTAGGGGCGTTACAGGTAGGTAAAAAGGTTGGGACCAATGGGTCCCTTCCCTGGGGTGGGTACACCCCCTATTATGCCACAGTCAAGTGGGAGGGGGGCATAAGCCTTTCCCTGGTTGGCTGGGTCCTCCTATCTGCAAGATGGCAGGGACTGAGAGTTGTACTTCACCTCGCCTCCCCCACCTGAGGGGTGGAGTTGGCACAGGTGGGCACACCTCTCTTCCTCACTTGTTTTTACTGCTGGTTCTCCCGCCCAAAGTGGGGGTCAGAACCAGTGGGGACCAGTTGCTGAAAGCAGGAAGTGGCCTGGGGAAGCTCACAAAGGCGGCAAGCCTTTGAAGCTTCCCCTTTGTGAACCCTGCCCATCCAGGGGGAGGAGGCTTGGCACCTCGTCCCAGGATGTGCATTGTTTCAGGCCCCCGAGAGCAGCAGGCTCTCGACCCAGGTGTCCAGAAACATGTCTGGTGGTGGCAGCTGAAAGCAGCCACTCAGCCTGGACACTAGTGGTAGGTCGTTTTTCAGGGGGCATCTCTAAGACGCCCTCTGTGTGCATTTTTGATTAAATCCCACACTGGCATCAGTGTGGGTTTAATGTGCTGAGAAGTTTGATACCAAACTTCTCAGTTTTCAATGTAGCCATTATGGTGCTGTGGAGTTCGTAATGACAAACTCCCAGCACCATATATTCTTAATGGCAGCACTGCACTTACAATGTCTAAGAATGGACTTAGACACTGTAGGGGTACATGGCTCATGCACCTGTACCCTCACCACTGGTATAGTGCACCCAGCTACAGGGGTGACTGATCTATGCCAGGGCAGTGGGCTGTAGGCATGGCACACAGGGATGTGTGCCATGTCGACTCTTCACTTTGTTCTGCACCAAAACACGCAGCCTGCAAAGGCAGTGTGTGAGTGTAATGGTACAGGGCCTCTAAGGGTGGCACAATAAGTGCTGCAGCCCTTAGAGGCCTTCTCTGGTCACAGTGCCCTGGATACCTGTGGTACCATTTACCATGGGCTGACCTGTGGCCAGAGATGCCAATTAGGTTTTGTTTTTAATGCAGGTTTAGGGAAAAAACATAGGCCCTGGGCACCGGATTGGCAGGAGCCCAGGGCACACTCAAAGCACATCAGCAGATCAGCAAAATGTGGGGGCTACCATGTCGAAAGAGGGCACTTTCTCACAGTGAGGGGGCAATTATACTGGTAGCCACTTTAATACAGACTTAATACAGAATGTTGTACAATGTAAATAAATATGGAACATTTGTTTAAGAACAGTTCAAGACAGAAGATGAGTGCTACCCAAAGAGGACCACCATATCTCAGACTTCTTCCTTTATTTCAGGTAGTTCAGTTTGCCACCGAAAAAGCCCATTAAGCGTTCATCTGAGCCCCTGCATTTAGGGAGAGGGTCCTGGAATCCCATACTGTTCTCCGAAAAAGAAAACCCTCACTTGGCTCAACGAGATGTACATTCCAATTTTTAAGGATGCACTGGACATTGATCAGCAGTGAGTACCTTTCAAGCTGCCTTGCTCTGAACAATGGCGGAGCTGCCCCACAACTCAATGACTCGCCCAGTAGCACTTCCCTCTCTACACCAACGTTTATAATTTTATCTACTTCTCAAGTCCATTTTGATACAATAAGTGTAGCAGTCTTGCTCTAGAATGGTTAGCTAGCAAGATTGATACAGTGGCCCAAGAGTTTTGCTGTGAGTCCCATGTGCTCCCAAGCTTTTGCCAAGCTGTTTCATGACATACCTAGGTCAGCGTATCTCTAGCTATCATGCTTGGGCATGAACTCGGAGTCACCATCCTCTTGCCTTACAGGTATCTTGACATTGTTGACATTATTGTATTTGCTATGCACTTAATTTTTTTTAACTCTTTGTGAACATTCAGGTTTGCAAATATTTTTAAATAACCTAAGAGATACAAAATATCCTGTTTTAGCATGAAGGTTATGATCTTTTGCCTTCAGCAACAGAATGAGTATCTGTAAAGCTTCACAACCATTAGCTGAATGCATTTCCAATAGTCAAACTAATACCTTGGTTCAGTGCTTTTCAGTTATAGGTGTGTTCCGAACTTCATTAATAATATAGATTCATAAATGCCAGAGCTGATTAACAGTTTAATTTTTAGCCAGTGGCCCAGATTTCATTACTAAATTGTGTTTACATCTGCTCTGGTAATCCCACATGAGATCATCCTTCTCGATGAAGGGTTAGGGCCTCCCTGTAACCAATATCATGTTCATTTTTATAACTGTGGGTTCCACTGATCTGACTTGTGAATCCTGTAAATATATTAAGGTACGAGATCGTGTGAACAGACACTCACAATTTAATATACCTTTGTTAACTAGGTTTCATCGCACCTAGGGTCACTTAACACACCCTCGAGTTATGCGTTTGGATGTCTCTTCACTTCACATCATCCCAGATAAACATGGACAGTTAAGTAACTTCTACTTTCTGTTGCAGACGTATTACTATGAACGCTGATTGCTAGAGATTCGGAGCCCTTTCTCATGCATAGCCCTTTGGGACTGAAATTACACACTCCAGAGAACCTAGCTTGACAGACTAGCTGTGCTGACAGTGGGTCATCCAAAGAGATATCCCATCATGGGTGAGTGTGCCTAATACTCAGCATGGCTATGCTAGCCAAGTTCAGAGTGAACTGGTGATGCACCATAGTCATTCTCGTCCTTGGGCACAAGACGTATGTGTCATGGTTTGAGGACAAGGACTACACGACCTATAAAGGTCCATCTAGTACCCCCAATAACCAGTGCCCTCTGCCTACCCTTTGTTGCATATGTTAGGGGAGGGGGCTAGGGATGCGAGAGGTGGTTGTGCCTGTAGCATATGTGGGTGAAGGGTTAGATGCATTTGGTACTCCGAGTGACTGCTAATCAATCAATAAGGTGTCTATCCTTCATGCAGGCTGGTCCAGGATAGGCTTGGCAATCTGTGTGTAACCCTGTAACCCTGCTCATGACCCCACACATGAAACCTTTACTACATGGTGTTTGAGAGGAGGCTGCCAACCCATTCCCTTGGTTACCTGAAATGCCCCTTTATACAGTGAAACCAAACCCTCACATACCTGGCTGCTGTGGTCACCTAGCAATGGGAGTCTCTGCTGGACTCAATCTGAATTAGGAAATTATACATCACATTTAAATTTCCAAAGGTGACTGACTGAAAAACCCAGGAAAATAGGCAGCAAAAAGGGCACTTCATCTTGATTGGAGCGCTTCTAAACATTTTAAACATTTCTGACCTTAGGTTTGCTGTGGCTTCTACTCCTGGAGATCAAACTGTCATAGATAATGACCCCCTTAAGCCAGTATTCTGTGCATGTGGATTTACCAAGAACTCTATTCCCATATGAAGGGCAAGCGTGTTGACCAGAGCTGATCCTCTACTGGATTGTTGCTCTTTGCCTGAGTGGTCCCATGACTTGATTCCTACATGAGGTTTTGCACCTGTGACCGGTGGAGAGAAAGAATGCTTCCATGCTTGCAAGTGGTGCTGGACTGCATCTGCTAAAATAAAAATCACCCTAAACTGAAGATATCCACAATGGCCAGTTGACTGGAGAAAGCTACATGGAGGACCCCTTAATGAATTAGTCCGTCTAAGTGCAACATGACTATGCAGTCCAAGACAAAACAAGCATTGGCAATGCCAAAAGGATTCACTTTAAAGGAATGAAGCATTACAAGCAAATCACATGGGAATAGATATGCATTTGTATAGAAGCCAAGAACTGTAAAATAAAATTGGCGTAGCTTAAAAGTCAGGTGACAGTTGCACTGTCAATCTAGAACCAAAAATCAATGTAGGTTAATGTAATGTCTGCGCTCCTCCGGATCTGTGCTGCTGCTAGAGAAAAACAAATTATCTAGTTATCTAAGGCTCTTCAATAGCATTCCAATGTCATGCATGTGCCCCTGAAAATTCAAGCTTAGGCAACTGGATAAATAAACAAAATGATCACAGCTGTGTGGAGGGCAAGCACTTTTTTTAGTGGAAGCACACAACTTCAGACCAGTCAAAATATGTAGTCCTGGTACCCAATATGTGGCCGGAGCCTACGCCCCACTCCAGTGATGTACAAATAATTGTCTGGCGACAGCTGCACTGTTAAGCCAGACTATAAAAATGACGTCTCCTGGGTCATGAAGCTCCAGCAACTATCAACATCATCATGTTGGTGAGGCTGCAAAGTCCCTGACCTGCCACTCCACCCTTTTGGCGCCGGTATGGCCCAATAGAGAGTATCAGAGCATCAAGAAGGAACAGTTTCTTATCTGCAGTCCTAGTTCTCTCTCAGGAAAATCCCCACTGCAATCATAAGCACTGAATAGTCCTGCCCACGAGTGGGGATCCCAGAGTACTTCTCCAAAATATTTCTTCTTAAGTGTACATCTTCGCCTTACTTAAGGAAGACCAAGTTTTAAGAAATCTAAAAAATGGTAGCCTATAAAATAGGCTATATTGGGCAATTGCTTTTTATTTTCTTTAAAAAAAAAAGCCAAACCAAAAATAGGAAAAATTACTAGAAGCTAGATAATCTTTCCTTTTAAATCTCATTTACTAACCTTTTTCTAAGGAAATGGGAAATAAGGAATAGGGCAATATAGACACATGGCCTACAGCTATGCTAGTATGAAAACAGACACTGCACCTTTAAGTTTTCACAGCCCTCAGGTATCCCATCATGCCCAGGAGGAGGCAGTTACCTCAGTTTATGTTTTAATTTTTACATAGCGATAGAGAGAAAAACTACTGAAAAGCAGAATGTTAATTAGCTTTGTCCCTTCCAATGTGGAGGAGGGCAGTTGCTTATGATTTCAATGGCGATTCCGGGGAGAGAACTAGTATTACAGGTGAGAGACCATTCCTTCTCTCTCTCTCTCAGAGGATTCTCCATTGATAATCATAAGCACTGAATAGACCAGCAAGCACATCCTTAACAAGCATTGAAAATGCAATAGGTCTCGCCTTTTATTAAGTTAAAGCCATTTGCTTTGCTAATGGTATTGTATAGCAAAGCAAATGGCTTTAACTTAATAAAAGGCAAGACCTATTGCATTTTCAATGCTTGTTCTCATTTCCTATCGACACACCAAGTTATGCGGTCTACTTGGATCTCAAACTTCGATTTACCTGGTATTTAAACTTGCTTTGATTAAAATATGATGACGGTTTCAAAATAAAGAAGTTCAAAAGTAATTATTAAAGCAGCACTGGCAACGTCAATTGGCTATGATCAAAGCATGTTTCCTAAGCTAAGGGTACAGTTTCAAAAAAGCAACAAGTCAGACATGTTTGCATTGTAAACTAATGATAGATTACAACAAGCATTGGCAAAGCCAATATGTCTTTCCTAAGCAAGAGCTACTGGCTATGCCAATGTCTTTTAGCCATAATGTAGAGCAGAACGGCTGCTATGCAGTACCGCTAAAGGTTATTGAAAAAGTGTTAAGACATTGCAAGCTCGGACTGTGCGATAAGAGACTTTTCTTCTTATGGTGGGTTGGGGTGACCAACACGGGCAACGAAGGAACAGACAACCGTGATAACGAGAGGGAAGGTGGCCAGAAAAGGGTAACAAGTCAAAAAAAGCACCATGCCACTTTTTTCCCCTTAAGTGGGGCAGGGGATAAAATGGACAACGGGTGGAAGAAACAATACGGAGAATGGCGGCGTGGGGTGAAAACCCGGAAAATAAAGAGGGAGGACTAAGTAGTAACAGACAACGGGGGAAATGGAGTGAGAAGCAAAGAAACAACACAGACAGCGGGGGAGGAGAAAAAGCATGAAGTTCAAGGGGGAGAAGGAAGCGATATGGGCACGGGAAAGAAGCAACATGGACTACAGGGAGTGGGACGCATGAAGTTACATGGTCGAGGGACTTTACTTCCCCCGTTGCTTGTTAAGTGGTAGGTGGAAGCTTAGGGCTACCCTGCGAAGGCAGAACAGATGGTCGGCTCCAGAGGCTGCTATTGGCACCCAACGGTGAGCAATCAGTATGCTTGGTGTGCGCGCGCCAGCTCCACCGGTGATAGGGCTGCGTCTCCCAGAGCAGCAAATACTGTACGACAAGCACGCGCTGTTAAAAAAACCCAAGCACGCAGAGATACAAAATCAAGACGAATGCACTTTCCTCCCGATATTGTGTCATGTTAGTTTTTTTTTTTTTTAATGCGAGGTCAGAACAGACTGTCCCAGACATGCATGTCTGGACTGGCAATTCATCTAATTACTTGATGAAACTCGACGGGTTTCTCGTTTTTTAAGTAGCTTAAATTCTTCCATCAGATATGCGAGGGCTGTAGATGCGGCGATGCTAGATAACTGGGCACCTAGGGAGACACTCGGAGCTCTGGGAGTTGCTTCGTGCCTCGCCCCCGCTATGCCACAAAATACCAGGAGAAGCAGCAAGTTCAGAAAGCGGCCTGGAGCTTGTCCTGTTCCTTAGGCAGGAAAATAAAATACTGCTAGCTACGCGACAGCATCATAGAAAAGTGAATGGGCCGAACACGGCCACCAGGAGCATGGAGGCTCACACCAACCTGACCTCAACTAGACATAACAAGCGCGGCCGATTGCTAAGCAACACATTACACGAATGGGGAAAAAAGTGCTTAGCTAATAATTAAAGGAATCTGTGTACTGCAGCCAGTAGAAAGATCCAGTCCCGGTGGGCGGGGCCAAAAGTGGACAGGCCGGCAACAAGGAGGGACTAAAAAGCCTCCTTAACAATAGAATGCCAGCGTTTAGCCTAAGCTATGACGCGAGCCAATGGAAAGAGGGGGCGGGGCTTCAAGTCCCCTTCCTCAACCGTATTGATTTCAAGAAGCTCTCGAATGCCGAGAGCAGCGTGTGCGCGCTGCTATCGCCAGCCGAGACCTAAAAAAACAATCCTGCGCCAATTACCGGGGCCATGCGAGCCCCTCTCCTCCCATTCGGAACAGCAACGGAGGCTAAGCAGGGCCCAGGCCCCCCACCCCTCCAAGGAAAGCCGGGAGGGGGCAGGCGAGGATGTGGGATTGTATGCAGTATACTGTAAACTAATTAACGCTATCTGACCTCCTGTAATTACCGGGGTCAGCAACCCGCAGTCCTGCAGGGGCTTCCACTGCACTCCCCACAGGTCAGCGTATACCGTGATTACATCTACCCCGGCCATTAGCTCACCAGCACAACTATACTGTGCGCCTAATGCGGTGGGCGCGAGGTGGGTAATAACACGCTAGTATCGAATGAATGGCCTCACTTTATCCTTCACTTAATCGTGCAGCTAACTTCCAACGCAAGCATAAAGGCCCTCTCACAGGGGCAATGCCAAAGCGAAGCTTGCAACGCGGAAATAAGTACCCTGTACCATAAAGGCTTTTTATAATTAACTAACATCTGCAGTCCGACCTTACTGTACATGTTAAAATGCTAGAAACAAAGCAACATTTATCTCCGAGATTCTACCTAAATGTATTGTAATTGAATTTATATAGCGCGTACTACCCCTGACAAGGCTTTGAAGTGCTTTAATTCAATACACGTACGCCACACCCCACACTGACTGGTGTCTTGCCCGTTAAACGAGTTTCTGTTTTCCTTGCTCGAAGATACGGTTTTAGCTCGCCTCAGAAGTGGACAGGACATGCACTGGACTCGGTGCTTTATTTGGAAAAACAAATTAAATGAATAAAATATGTTCCAGGGCCCTAAGTAATTTCTGGGAAGCCAATATGGCTTGCAATATCACTGTCCAAGCCTGCACTGCTAGAATGCCAGTGTCAATGTTACCTACTACAATTCCACTCAAAAACATTGGGACATTTTGGTCTATTCCATATCCCCTTATGCTATAATGATGGAATTAACTTGCTGTTTTTTTTTTTTAAGTATGTAGAACTGTTAAACACTTGTCTGATTTTCTCTGTTCAAAAACAGAACGGGGACGTCACCATGTGGTAGACTGTCATGAATGGGTGTCGGAGGGTTAAAAAGAAGCGATGCCGAGAACAGGCAAACACCGGCACAAATTAAACACTGACTGGACTGTACACAAAAACAGATGACACACATACCGTGTGATTTTGGGTTTATGAAACATCAGTAATTGTGCTGCATGCGCCTATAAAACCTAAGCTATAGCAAAAGGCTGAAAGATTTTATCCATCACATCCTTCACTAAACCTCTGCAAAATCCATCACACCGGACATATGTAAAAAAGTACTTGGAGTTATGCAATTCTGAAGCTCAAATTGCAGATTTAAAAAAATGCATAGTTCAACAGATCAGAAGTAATTAAAAAGAGACAGCGTGTGGCACTGAGCAGTGGCAGAACCAGTGCAAAGGTTAACCAGTCACCTAGAGCTGCTTGATGCTATAATCAATCAGGTGTTAAACTGGTGCTTATATTGTGAAACGTTCGCCCATATCACATTCATGCGTGGTAAATGTCAAAATACTGAAATAATACTGCCGCAGAAAGAGCGCATTACACCGCATAATCCCCCTTTTTGCCACCTAATTTAGTTCTCCATTGACCCATAATTCCAGTGGCCCTGGTCATGTGGCATGCAGATGTTGGAACCGGAGTTCTCAGCTGGTCTCATCTACAGGTCACTTCATCTGTAACCATCTGTATAAGAGACATGTGTCAGGATAAAGTTACCAGAGCCAGAAAAACATAATGTTGACCTGAAACAATACATCTCTACCCGGCCCGATTAAACTCACAGTAGTCCCACAATTATACAACCATAAATCAGGCTGCTGCCGTGCTGTGGAGGATATTTCTGCTACTAAGATGCACACTGGGCGCCAGCAGCAACATCTACTGAGCCCCGGTGCCCTTTTCACAGGGGACAGTCAAGGTTTGCTTGCCAGTTTTGAGATTTCCAGAAGTGCCCTGCTGGGAAACTTCGTGAAGCATTCCTCCTCTTGCCAATGAAGGGTGTGCTAGTGTCACCCGGGGCTGGGCCAAGGAGCAGCCGACGAAAGCAACTGGAGAGGCATGGATTCTGAATGTATGGAAGCCCCCACCAAGCAAAAACCGGATCCAAGCCTGGCCTGGTAGCACACTATGGCAGCTCCTGGCAAGGGGAATAGACACAGCAAATATGGCCCCTGCTGCCACAGAAAGGGGAGACTGCAAAATGCATGTTTAGCTTGGACACCGAAAATCCTTACACAAGTCAGTCAGAACTTCTTCAAAGGGGATCAGGGATCAGAGTTATTCTTTTCCGTTATAAATGCAGAACTACAAGTACCAGAATGCAAAGGGAAAAAACATCACAGCAATCTCACAATAAAATAGACCCGAAGAAACAGATACAAAATAAAGAGGCACAGATTTTTATTAAAAGATATTATGATAGGTGCAGGGTAGAGCAATTGGCATTTTTTTTATAAAGTATTTTTTATTGTTTTACATGTCCATTTAAACATTACACCATCATTAACGCAACAAAACCACAATACATATGTCTTAGTCTACAGCTACAGATCCAAACCATAATTTTCCCACCATAATATTCCCCCCCTTTCCCCCAAATTCTGTCATGTTGTTGCGGACAGCCCCCTACAGCCTAAATGGATTTCTCCTCCTGGGAGCACCCGCCAAGAAGGGGGCTTGTGGAGAGTCCCACCTCCGAGAAACATCACGCTCGGCAGCCGAAGAGGCGACCCCCATGCGCAATGGATTTAAATAAAAATATATTTAGGCATGTTTTACATAGTCCTGCTTTAAGCCCCAAGACACGCACTATCACTAGTAAAGTGCGAGCCGCCGGTACTTCTGCTTGGATACACGGCACGCCTCATCACTCTTCCAAGGTTTAAATAGCTACTCTTATTCAACGTCACTTGTTTATTACAAAGTAACAACCTTAAAATGCATGTGGTGCGTGGTAATTCACTAACTCTGCCCCCCTAGCCACTAAAAACCATCATGTGACATCAATTAAACATCATGAGAGGAGGGGTGACGTCAGCAGAAAACTGACACATTGGATCAGTGTGGGAGAGGGAAGCACAGGGAGAGCGACAGCATGAGGGGAAAAAACTGCAAAAAAAAATTCTTGAAATTATCAAGTTCTCTGTCCGGCATTACATACTCCATGACAAAAGCTTTCGACACCCCACACGTCTCCAGGACACACCTCTAGGTAGAAAAAGAAGAGAAAAAAAACGCTCCCCGGCCAATGCTAATCACCTGCACATGGATTTTGCACGGTTCTCCTAACGTAGTTCCAAGCTCACCCTGCCTCTCTCTGAATTACCAGTTCTTGCCAGCTACAGTTTTTAAAGAGTATTTACTTTTTCGAGTGAGTAATTCAGGCATGCCAACTGTGTGTGGGTTTCTCTATATATGTAGTGAGAAAGAGGAAAGGAACCATCTAGTTTTGGGCAAAATGGTGAAATCGAACTTTTTCCCCTCAAAAAATCTGTTTCACTCTTTAAGCAGCTGAATAGACAAACGGGACCTTGCTCTGCTACAAAATCGCGCTCCTGAAGTATCTCCAAACGCTACGGGGATTAATCAAAGATGTATGTGTCTGTAGAGTAGGCTCTTAAATCAGAAAATTAGGCAGTTGTGGCGCGCTCTCCCACAACCCAATTAAGAACAAGCGCTCGCCATCTGTTTTCACTCAGCCCCGTGTTCGGGGCTGAGTGAAAACATATGGTTCCCACAAAGATAAGAAATACCTTCACGACAGAAGGAAAGCAGACAAGCCAGTCCGGGTGGGCTGGACAAAAAAGCGAAAAGGAGGCACCCCAGAAAGCTTATTTCCAATGGCAGCCCACCGTTTACCATAAACGGTGACGCAAGCCAATGGAAATAAGGGGCGGGGCTTCAAGCCCTTTTCTCAAACTCCTCATTTACAATAAATCTCACCGAGCGAGCTGCGCATGTGCGCAGCAACGCTAGGCGAGACCTAAAAAGGTGGTGGAAGAGCAAAACACATGACCAACAGAAGAAACTCAGTAAAGAGATTCCTGAAGGAAACTTGTCCTACTTGAGCATCTGTTCTAGCATCTGAATCGAGACAATAGTGTTTCATAAAAATGTGAACAGACCTCTTTGGGGCTGCCTTGCAGATTCCGGCAGCTTTCGCAGACTTCCCTCTGGGGAAATGGGGTGTTGGTTTATCGGCTAAGGCTTTGTTTGCTTTCTGATAGCATAACAGAGTTTATGAAACAAACTATCTAGATATAAATTATTTCGATATAGTTAAACCAGTAAACCAGTACACAACAGCCATAATTCATAAACAACTGTTTGGAATTCTGTATATATTTAGATTTGTCAAGGCAGAACTTTAAAACTCTTCTCACAAATTAATGATTTGATTAACATGAAAATCCGAAACAACTTTAGGTAAAAATTTTGGGTGAGTTTTCATGACTACTTTATTGCTATGAAATACTGTGTATGCTTCATGAGAGAATAAAAGCATGAATCTCTCTAACCCTGCGTGCTGATTCGATAGCCACAAGGAAAGAGGTTTTCCAAAAAATGTGTTGCAAGGAAGCTTTATGGACATGAAAGCACGATGTTTAACTACCAGGAGGTTGACGTATCTGAGGAAATGTTTTGTTTTTAATGCCTCCTAAGAAATCCTTAACACTGGGAGCTTAAAAAGAGGTTTGTGAAGGACTTTCTGTAGGCAGTAATAGCCGCCAAATGGACCTTAATAGAAGAAAACTATAAACCACATTTGGCCAAATGAAGCAAATATGGCAGTAAAGCTTTCTCTTGGCAGGTGGTTGGGTCAAAGTTCTGGTCAGAACACGAGATACAAAATCTTTCATTTAAATGAGTAAGAGGATCTTGTGGATCGACCATCTGGGCTCCGAACTTGAGGAGAAGGTTCGGTATAAACGGCAGCCTCATGTATGGTCATTCAGACATGTGTATCGGGTCTGTGAACCACCACAGTCGTGGCCACTCCGGAGCTATCAAAATTATTCTGGCTCTTGAGTAAGATAGCTTGATGATGACCAGTCGATCCATTGGTCATTCCCCATTGTCCCTGGTTGGTAGAACCTCGAGGTGAAGCCTAGGCATTTTACGTTTTCTGCGGTAGCGAAGAGATCTATATGAAGCAAATCCCAGGCGCAGAAGATGTTGTGAATAACGCAGTCGTTGAGGACCCAATCATGATTTTCTTGAATGGATCTGCTGGGGGAATCTACTTGAGTGTTCTGGACGCCCATGAGAAGGGCTGCAATGATCCTCCGGTTTCTACCCAGCAACCAATTCCAGATGGTTTGGGCTTCTAGTGATAAGTTCCAGGACCTTGTTCCTCCTTGTTTGTTCAGATAATACATCACTGCCGTGCTGACCATCTGAACAAGGAGTGAGTGTCATAAAAGAGGGTTTGAAAACCTTCAAGGCTAAATGAACAGCTCTCAGTTCCAATAGGTTGAGGTGGTATGTCATTTCTTTTGTGGACCACATTCTCTGCCTCTGAAGGGGATTAAAGTGTGCCCCCCAACCTGAAAGGGAGGCATCAGTCACTGCTGTCTGTGATGGGACCTCGCAGTGAAAAAGCATTAGAAAGAAGAGATTTTTCAGTGGACAGCAACATTTGAGAGATTGCTTCGCTTTGTCTTCCAAATTGCCTGAATATGGGCTCCACTGGTCTTCCAGACACTCATGTAGGAGTCTCATGTGGAGATAGGCGTTCAGTGTTAGAAACCTACAGGATGGCATTGAGCCTAGTAGAGATGACATTTGTCTCGCTGATGAATGGGAAGCTTTCATTAGAGACTGACATTTCAGATGTATGGCTAACAGTCTCTCCTCTGAAGGATATACTTTTGATTTTATGATATCGAAAATTGCTCCTATATAATGAAGAAGCTGCACTGGTGAAGAGGTTGGTTGTTCGTGATTGAAGTGGTGTCCTAAGTGATTGAGAATAGAAACCATTATTTGATAATGTTGAAAAGCTTGTTGGTGTGTTGAAGCCTTGATGAACCAGTTGTCTAGATACGGACAGACTAAGATTATGAGTTTACTGAGATGTGTGGCAACCACAGCCATGCAATTTTGAAAAGTCTCTGGGCTGACTTGAGGCTGAAAGGAAGCACTCCGTACTGATAATGGCTGTTGCAGACCATGAATCTAGGGAATTTATGGTGCTTTCTGGCTATAGGTATATGAAGGTTGTATGATGGTACAACACATGCCTGTACCACGCGGTCTCAACCATGACCACGTCTTTACCACGCAAGCCTTTACCATGCAATTTCATTGTCAAGACATGATGGGTAAGGAAAATGCTACTTACCAGTATGCATCTGTTCTTGGCATGTAGAGCTGCAGATCCTCACACTGTGCATTAGATCGCCATCTGGTGTTGGGCTCGGATGCTTGCACTTTGTTGTTGTCTTCGAAGAAGTCTTTGTAGTCATGTGATAGGTGACTCCTCCTTTGGACAATAGTGCGCATGGGCATCGACTCCATCCTCAGATTGTTTTTCGCCATATTGGGGAGTGATGGAGTTAGTAGAAAAGAAAAGAGATGTCCATGTGTGTGTATCTAATTAAGATAGGACTGGAGCACATATAGGTCCCGGGAGGTGGGTGGGCGTGTGAGGATCTGCAGCTCTACATGCCAAGAACAGATGCATACTGGTAAGTAGCATTTTCCGTTCGAGGCATGTGAGCTGCAGAGCTCACACTGTGCATAGACTGTACAGCAGTATCTCCCCTAGCGGTGGTCACCTGTATGTGTTGCAGTAGTTTGAAAAAGGGTTTTAAGGACAGCTTGGCCCACGGAAGCTTGTTGCTTGGCTTGCACATCAACACAATAGTGTTTGGTGATGGTGTGTGTTGTAGACCACGTGGCTGCCTTACATATGTCTTCTAGGGAATGTTCCTAAGAATGCCATGGAGGCCCCTAGTTTGCGTGTTGAGTGCGCTCTAGGGGAACTGATAATGTGCGTTTGGCTTTTTGGTAGCAGATTTGGATACATTTAACAATCCACCTTGCAACCCCGGCTTTTGAGATGGGATTACCTTTGTGTGGTGGAGAGAAAGCCACAAACAATTGTTTGGTTTTGCGAAAGGATTTGGTTCTGTCAATGAAATACATAAGGGCTCTTTTGACATCTAGGGTGTGGAGAGCTCTTTCTGCCACGGAATCTGGGTTTTGGAAGAACACAGGTAGTTCTACTGATTGGTTAAGGTGGAAAGGCGAAATGACTTTGTGAAGGAATTTTGGGTTTGTTCTGAGAACTACCTTTTATGATGTATTTGTAAGAACGGCTCTTGTATAGTTAGAGCTTGTAGCTCACTGACTCTCCTGAGAGAAGTGATTGCAATTAGAAACGCAACTTTCCATGTAAGGAATTGAAGTTCACATTTATGTATGGGTTCGAAAGGTGGACCCATGAGCCTGGTAAGTACTATATTAAGATTCCACACTGGGGAAGGTGGTAATCTGGGAGGTATGATCCGCTTAAGGCCTTCCATAAAGGCTTTAATGGCGGGAACTTTGAATAGTGATAAGTGTTGTCTGTTTTGTAAGTAAGCAGCAAGGGCTGCGAGGTGCAGACGTATGGATGAGTATGCAAGATTACAACTTTGCAAATGTAGCAAATAGCAAATGATGTTTTGCGTAGAGGCTTGTAATGGTTGGATGTTATTATTAGTGCAGTAAATAGCGAATCTTTTCCATTTAGCTGCATAGCAGGCTCTGGTAGTTGGGCGTCTAGCTTCTTTTATAACGTCCATGCAGTCTGGGGGTAGGTTAAGGTAACCGAATTCTAGGACTTCAGGAGCCAAATTGCAAGGTTCAGCTGAGATGGATCTGGGTGCATTATCTCTCCATGGCTCTGCGTTAGCATTGTTGGGGAGAGGTGTAGTCTTTGGTATGGGACTACTGATAGCTCCAGTAGTGTGGTGAACCACGGTTGGCATGCCCATGTAGGGGCTACTAGTATCATTTTGAGAGAGACTGTTGTCGAAGCTTGCGTACTACAAGTGGGATGAGTGGGAGCGGTGGAAAAGCGTACACAAATCTGCCGGACCAGTTCATCCATATCGCATTGCCCTTGGACTGCGGGTGTGGAAACCTGGCGGCGAAGGTTGGGCATTTGGTGTTTTGGTGTGTGGCGAACAGATCTAAGTCTGGCTGGCCCCACATCTGGAAGAAAGGTAGAAGAACTTGTGGATGTAGTTCCCACTCGTGAATCTGTTGTGTCTGTCGACTTAACAGATCTGCAATCTGATTGTGAACCCCTGGTAGGTGTTCTGCTAGAAGGTATATGTTTTGTGGAATGGCCCACCTCCAAATGTCCTGTGCTAGTTGGGACAGTTGTGGAGAGTGTGTCCCCCCCTGTTTTTGTATATAGTACATAGCTGTGATGTTGTCTGTTCGGATCAGGACAGCTTTGTACGTGGAGTTGAAAGGACTTGAGAGCTAGGAATATAGCTAGTAACTCTAGGTGGTTGATGTGGAGCAGCTTCTGCTGAGTGGTCCACTTGCCTTGTGTTGTATGATGTAACAGGTGTGCTCCCCATCCTGTAAGGGATGCGTCCGTGGTTAGTACTACTTGTGGAACCGGCTCTAGGAACGGCCGCCCCTTGGACAAATTGTTGGTGTTCCACCACTGCAGAGAGCGATGTGTGCGGCTGTCCACCAACACCAGATCTGTAAGATGTCCATGAGCCTGGTTCCATTGGCGCGCTAGGCACTCTTGCAGAGGACGCATTTGAAGTTTTGCATGAGGGACGATAAAAATGCAGGATGCCATCATGCCGATTAGCTGCATAAACACTCTGGCTGGAAGAGAGTGTTGCATTTGAAACCTGGGGACAAGGGTTTGTATACTGGCTATCCTGGCTGGGCTGGGGTAAGCTAGAGCAGTGGAAGTGTTTATTGTGGCTCCCAGATATTGAAGGACATGGGAGGGCTGAAGGTGGGACTTGGTATAGTTTATTGTGAACCCCAAGTTGTGTAATGTTTGTATCGTTTGGTGGGTGTGTTGCACACTGGTTGAATGATTTGGCTTTGATAAGCCAGTCGTCCAGGTATGGGAAGACATGTATTTGTTGTCTTCGTAGATGCGCTGCTACTACTGCAAGGCATTTGGTAAACACTCTTGGAGCAGTGGTGACTCCGAATGGGAGTACTTTGAACTGGTAGTGCTGCCCATTGAGAACGAACCTTAGATACTTCCTGTGAGCAGGATGTATGGGAATGTGGAAGTAGGCGTCCTTGAGGTCTAATGTGGCAAGGAAGTCTTGTTGTTGTAGTAAGGGAAGCACTTGTTGGAGAGTGATCATGTGAAAATGATCTGAGTGTATGTATTGATTGAGAGGTCTGAGGTCTAAAATAGGCCTGAGAGTGCCGTCCTTCTTGGGAATGAGGAAGTACAGGGAGTAAACCCCTGTGCCCTGCTGTAGCAGAGGCACTGGCTCTATGGCGTGCTTTTGAAGCAGGGAAAGTACCTCTTGTTGTAAAAGTGTAAGATGGTCTGTGGACATTGGACGCTGCCTGGGTGGTATGGTGGGGGGGGGGGGGTAGCTGTTAGCTCCAGGCAATAGCCATGTTGGATAATATGTCACACCCACCTGTCTGTTGTAATGGAGTTCCAGACAGGCAGGAACTGTGATAGCCTTCCCCCGACAGGGGTGTTGTGGTCGGAGGGAAGTGGAGGAAAGTCACTGTTTGGGAGTGGTGGAGGTACGGGTGTTGTTATTATTACCTCGACCTCTGCCCTTAGAGTTGTTGCCTCTGTAACCACCCCTAAAGTATCCTCTATTAGGAGAGGTTTGGGTGTTTGTTCGATAGGTGGTATTCCTGGAGCCCCCTCTGTAAAAGGAGCGGCGAAAGGAGCCACGTTGCTGCGGGGACTGCAATGCTCCCATTGATTTGGCAGTGTCAGTATCCTTCTTCATCTTTTCTAGTGCTGCGTCGACACCGGGACCAAATAGTTGGTTTTGGTTAAATGGCTGGTTCAGTATGGTAGTCTGGACTTCTGGCTTAAAACCTGAAATGCGAAGCCAGGCGTGTCGTCTGATAAGCACGCTAGTGTTAACTGACCTAGCGGCGGTGTCGGCTGCGTCTAAGGCGCACTTAATGGAGGCATTTGAAATAAGTTTGCCTTCCTGAATGAGGTCAGTGGCTTGTGTTTTGTATTGATCAGGTAGATGTTGAAGGAGGGTTTCTAGCTGATCGTAGTGTGCCCTGTCGTACCTAGCTAGTAGAGCTTGGGTGTTAGCGATGCGCCAGATGTTGGTGGCTTGCGCAGCTACGCGTTTGCCAGAGGAATCTAACAATTTGGATTCTTTATCAGGGGCGGAGCATCCCCTGAAGTTTGGGAATTGGCGCGTTTTCTGGCATTAGAAACGACCAGTGAGTCAAGGGGAGCTGACCTTTGATGTAGGTGGGGTCATCGGGGGCAGGTCTATACTTTTTATCCACTCTAGGATTAAGGATCCTGGCTCTGACTGGGTCGTTAAAAATTTCAGGTGCGTGTTTAATGACACCCTTGATCATGGGCAAAGTTTGAACAGTTTTTTGAGACCGTTCAAAGGTGTCTAGAAGAAAGTCTTCTTCTGGTTGGTCGGTGTGAATATGCACCCCATGAAAAACGGCCGCCCTATGTATGAGTTGCCCAAAACCTATGTGATCATCTGGTGGAGATGGTTTTGTGGGATAAGGTGGAGGGCTGGGGAGGTCTGTAGGGTCTGCGGGGTCATTATAACCCCAGTCATCCTGTGGTGGATTATCTGGATCCAGAAATAAATTATGAGGGTTATCCCCGTACCCTATGTTGTCCTCATACTCATGTGGGGGAGAATCCGCAGGTTGAGGAGGTGTGATAGGGATGTGGAGAGGAGGGGTGTTAGAGAGAGGTATAGGGGAAGAAGGAGGCATAGGGGAAGTGGAAGAGTCCTTCTTCTTTGGAGGGACAGGCTTGTGACGTGGCACAGAGGAAATGTGCCCTGTTTTAGGATTGATATAAAGCTTGTGTTGATTAGGATCGATGGGATCCGGTGTAAACAGTTCCTCCCCTTTAATATTAGTTTTCGGCGCCGACTTTTTCGGTTCCGAACGTGGTGATGGCTTCTTTAAATGTTCCTTTGCTTTAGAAGGCGTCGAGGCGTCCTTCGGCTTAGCTACAGGCTCGACCGGCTTTAGTTTAGGGGGTGTGTCGAGTAGCTTCGGTTTCGGTGCCGAGGGATCCGCGTGCTTGGAGGCGGATTTGGGGACCAAACTGGATTTCGGCGCCGGGTGGTCTTTGTGTTTCGGCGCCGAAGGTGCCGGTGTAACGGGCACATGTGGTTTGGTCGGTGCCGAGGAACTAGAAGGCTTTGTTTTCTTCTTCGGTGCCGAGCCCGGAGGCGGGGCGTCCGAAGCACGTTCTACGGTCTCGACTGGGGCCCGTAGGCGAAGTGCTGACCGGTGCCTTCGATTTTGCAGGGAGGGTTGGGGCAGGGGCAGTAGTACTCACACGCTGCCCTGGAGGGATGGAACCGTCGGAGTCCTCTGCCTCGGAGATGATAGCGAGGTCTTCGGAGTCTTCTTCCGGAACATCGGGACCCTCATCGAAGATGTTGACGGGTTCCGGAGCGGACCTTTGCGCCATGATGTGCCTTCGGGCTCGACGATCGCGGATTGTCTTCTTGGAGCGGAAGGAGGCGCAGGCCGGACAAGTGGCCTCGTTATGGTCTGGTGAGAGGCACCGATTACAGACCTGGTGGTTGTCACTGTGAGGAAACTTTGCTCCACATTGGGGGCATTTTCGGAATGGCGTCCTTTCCATGGGCAGTAGGCCTTACGGCATCGATGGGCCCAACGGCTGGAAAGGAGATCGAGGAAGGGACGTCGAGATGTCGGTATCAGGTGTTGAAAAGTGAAAAACGTTGCAAAAAAACAAGTTTCGAACCGGAGTGTCGAAATTGCATCCGAACCCGATGGCGGAAAAAAACAATCTGAGGATGGAGTCGATGCCCATGCGCACTATTGTCCAAAGGAGGAGTCACCTATCACATGACTACAAAGACTTCTTCGAAGACAACAACAAAGTGCAAGCATCCGAGCCAAACACCAGATGGCGATCTAATGCACAGTGTGAGCTCTGCAGCTCACATGCCTCGAACAGAGACATTTGTGCTAAAGATCATACCCCTGCCCTGTAAACTGTCCTTTTCCCCCCTGCCCTGAGCTCTAAAAATTAACCCCACGCCCCAAAAACTACCCGACCCAGCCTCCCCCGCCCTGAGCCCTAAAAACTGTCCCCATCATCCATAAAGTACCCAGACCGAGCCAGAGGCCAACAACTGTCCCCAGCCCTTAAAACAGTCCCTTTTCACCTGCCTCAAGCCCTAAAAACTGTCCCCATGCCCAAAAAAAAAATACCCAGATCCCCACCCCCCTGAGCCCTAAAAACGGTTCCCTACACCTGTTAAGTAGCCCGACCAGACCACCCCCCCTGAGCCCTAAAACTGCTCCCTGCCGTATAAACAACCCCGACCCCCTCCTGAGCCCTAAAAATGACCCCAACCCGAAAAACTACCACCCAACCCCCCCGCCCCAAAGACCCTACCGCAGCCCAAGTACCTCACTGCGTCCTTTCCCGATCCTTGCTCTTCCTGTGCCCGCCCATCCGCTCTGCAACTAGTCTGCGCATTGCTTTAACCACACATATGCGTGGTTAAGGCATATGTGTGGTTAAGGCATATGCGTGGTTCGGCTTGTGCGGAAACGGAACATGTGGCTGAGCCGCATCGTTATGCCCGTTTCCCGTATATGAAAGTACCCATCCTGTAGTTTTATGGAGCAAAGCCAGACACTTTGATGGATCTGAAGATAAATTTGGGGTAACGTTAGCATTGATAGTTTCTCCCTCTGTATCCATTTGTGTGCGACTTTCAGATCGAGGATGGGTCTGAATTTATTCTTTGGACCTTTCTTTTTTACCAAAAAGTAACAGGAATAAAATCACATTCCTTTTTGGCCAAGAGGTACAGGCTCCACCGCTTGTTTTTGAAGCGTCTCCAGATGTTGAGTGGATGTTTTTGTTATAGCTAGTGGAGATTGAATGAATCGGAGACCGTAACCATTCCATACAATATTCAGTACCCATGGGTCTTTTGTGATGGAACTCCACTCTTCAAATTAATTAGAAATACTTCCCTCCTACTGGAGTGGGTAACAGAAAAAGTGGAGGCAGAGTATTATTGTTTTGGACCTGTAGGAGGTTTCCATGGAGCGGTTTGGGGACCACCCCTCCCTTTCAGTTGTTACTTTTGCTATTGCTGTAAAGACCTTTCTAGTTGCGGTTGGTGACTTTGGGGCATCTTTTGGGCCTTCCTCTGAGGATGACAGCAGCGTACATAAAGCCTGTCAGAATGTTTCTTCGGCTCCTTACGTTTCTTCAGACAAACAGGTTTTAGGGCTCCATCATGGTTTTCATGCTAGCCATCTCATCATCTGTATGACTTCCAAATAAAGTCGCACCAGAGAAGGATAGATGGATAATCCTCTGCTGAGACTTCTGTTTCAGGAATCCCCTGCTGAGACTTGCGTTTGAGGGCTGTCAATCGAAGCCAAGAATGTTTTCTTAAGGCAAATCCATGGTAATAACCAAATGCTGCTAATAAAGATGAATCTGCAACAACGCGGATCACTTGGTTAGAGACCATCATGCCCTTATTCAGGATTTCAATAAAATCCTCTCTGTGATCTCTTGGCAGATCATCCACAAATTGCTGAAGGGAGTCCCACAAAGACTGGTCACATCTGCCACGGAGGACAGACGCACTTGCAGATTTCATATTTGTAGCTGCTGTACCACATACTTTATGCCACATAGAGTCAAGTTTCCTACTCTCCTTGTCTGGGACAGTAGATGAAGGATTAGTAGTGTGGACTTTTTTGCAGCCAAGACCACCACAGAATCAGGAGGAGATCTGAACGTAGAAATTATAACACTTGTTCAGGAGGTCTGTATTTTTTCTGGAGCCTGGATGGTGCAGCTTTTGTTCAAGCTGACATAAAAAAATGTTCTATAGCTGGTTCTTATGAGCCCGGAAATAATGGTAGGAATGGTCTTGATTACCAACTTTGGTGAAGAGTTCCAAAAATCACCTACGTTGTTGTGGAAGGTAGCAACAGAATGTTCCGTTTTGCAGCTCCTCGTATGAGTACTTCTTGAAACATCATAATGTCATTGTAGGAAAGTAGGATCTGCTTTTATGGTTACCCGCACTTTTTGCCTGGTGCTATGCTGTTTCTGACTAGCCCGACTGGGATCCTGCTAATCAGGACCCCAATCTCTGTGCTTTATCCCCTAAATTGGTATGGTACCCTCATCAGTCCCTAGTATATGGTACTGAGGAACCCAGGGCATAGGTACACCAAGGGTCCCCCATGGGCTGAAGCATGCATTATGCCACCCATGGGAGACCACTCAAACTGTAACTACAGGCCTGCCACTGCAGCCTCTGTAAGCTGGTGCTACCACCACTTACAAAAGATATAGGTTTCCCTATATCTAAGGTCACTGCACTTAAAACCTATAAGTCACCCCTAAAGCAGGCCTTTCAATCCTGAAGGCAGGGTGCTCGGTTCTAAGTGTGAGAGTGCCCCTGCATGAGCAGGACACCCCTACAACCTTCGGAGTCCATTCTCCCGGGTTGTAACTGCATCAGCCATTACGATAGGGTGGCCAGGAGTCATTACGCGATGACCATCTCTAAACTGGCTGTAACGAACCCTGTAATGTTTGGTATAAAACATGTTGGAATCATACGATTCCATGCACTGTAAAGCTCCTCTGGGAGGCCCTCAGTGCTCCCGGTACCAGTCTTCTAGACCCGGACAGCACAACATGGCTGCTGCCGACCAGAGACATGATTCTGCACTCCTGCTGCTGAGCCAAGCTCGAGCAGGGGAAGGCAGAACAATAGGTATCCTGTCATAGGGAGGTGTGACTGTAGGAGGCTGGCTCTGTATGTACTATAACAAAACGAGGTATAGTGTGCACAGAGTCCAGAGGAACCCCAAAGGTAGGCAGAGGTAAAAGTAGATAGCACCTTACTCTCGATTTGTGGTAGCGTGGGTGAGCAGTAAGACTTTATCAGAGGGTAGTGTTAAGCATTTGTTGTACACACTCAGGCAGCAAATGATGTCACACACTCAAATATTGAACTCAGACCAATTTGTTTGTATAAAAAATAGTATTTAGTTATATTTATTTTCTAGAACTAAGCAAGCCTGGTACAAGTAAGTGTAAATGGTACTTTTCATGGAAGGTTAAACAATACAAGCAAGCTGAATGAAAATGTATTTGTTACAGGTTTGTAAATTTTTTTAAAACCGTGGAAATTTGTTAGATTTCTTTTGATGACTTTTCATTTTACTTATGGATAACTTTTTCTACTCAGTGTGACGTGCCTAGATATCACACTGGGACATTTCCTAGAGAAAAGGTAAGTGAAGCTGTTTTTAGTTATTTGCAGTTTTTGAAGTTCTCATACAAAACCAACTCTACACTTAGAACAATTTTCAAGGAAAAACAGTCAATGTATTCCTAGGGAGAAAAATGAAGTTAACGGTTTGCAGGTAAGTACTTGTTTGTGGGAGTTTTGTATTCTGGGGTTAGAACCAGGGTTTCACCCAGGGTCAAGGATGCACTCTTGCAACACCCTCAGCGGCACTAGGGCAGCCGGGTGCTGAGGTCCAATGTTATCCAATGGGGGATAAGGGGCCTCCGGTTGGTGGCCGCTCACGAGCAGGCCACAAGGTTGTGGAAGCAAAGCTCCTGGGGTTAGGCTGAGGGCAAACTGGGATCTGAGTTAGCACCCAAAGTACACCCACAGCGGCAGCTGGGTGCAGGGTGCTGTTTTGGCATCGGGTGCCCATGTTGTTTTCAATAGGGATTCTCCGGTTGCAACAAAGACTGCAGGCTCGGGCACGAAGATCTTCTGGAGGTGGCCACCGGTTGGAGAGGTAAGTTGGGATGCCTGGAGATTCGAGGCAGGTCAGAGATCACCAGATCTCAGGTCAGGATCACCGGTAAGACCTTCTTGTGGTGTTGGGCCACTCGAACTCAGTCCATGGGCATCGGGTGCAGAGTGGTGCAGACTTGTGGTTTTGGCCAGAGTGAGTGAGCAAATCCGGCACTCACGGGAGACAAAGTCTTTTGACTTGGAGGGCAGGTCCTCTGGGTTCTTGAGGTTGCTGGCTGCAGGACACACCGGGATTTCGCTGGAGCAGGTTTGAGGTGGGGACAGGCCGGTAGGGCTGGGGCCAAGTCAATGGCTTGACGCAAGTCAAGGGTCACCGGATCTCGGGTCAGGATCGCCGGGGAGACCTCCTCTAGGTGTTGGGCCACTTGAACTCAGGCCATGGGCGTTGGGTGCAGAGTGGTGCAGACTTGCGAACTTTGGCGGAACTGGAGTCTGTTGGTGAACAAATCCGGTGTTCACGGGAGACAGTCTTTTTTTGAAAGCAGGGCAGGTCCTCGGGGTTCTTGAGGGTGGTGGCTGCAGGACACACCGGAGTTTCGCTTCTGCAGGTTGGAGGTGGGGACAGGCCAGTAGGGCTGGGGTCAAGTCAGTGGGCGTTCTCCTCTGGTTAGTTTCAGCACGGCTTCTTTGGTTCTTCTTCTGGTCGATTCTTGTCTAAGGAGGCAAGGTTTAGGGTTGCCCCTAAATAGGGGTGTTACAGGCAAGTAAAGATTGGGACCAATGGGTCCCTTCCTTGTAGTGGGTACACCCCCTATTATGCCACCCTCCAGTGGGAGGGGGGCATATGCCTCACTCTGGTTGCTGGGTCCCCCCATCTGCAAGATGGCGCAGACAGAGTTATGCTTCACCTCACCTCCCCCACCTGAGGTGTGGGGTTGGGAAAGGTGGGCACACCTCCCTTCCTCACTTGCTTTTCCCGCCGATTCTCCAGCCCAAAGTGGGGTCAGAGCTGGTGGGGGCCAGTTGCTGGAAGCAGCAAAGGCGGCAAGCCTTTGAAGCTTCCCCTTCGTGGACACTGCCCATCCTGGGGGAGGAGGCTTGGCACCTCATCTCAAGATGTGCATTGCTTAAGACCCTCGAGAGCAGCAGGCTCTCGACCAAGGGGTCCAGAAGCGTGTCTGGTGATGGCAGCCACTCAGCCTGGACACTAGTGTTCGGTCGTTTTTCAGGGGGCATCTCCAAGATACCCTCCGAGTGCATTTTTCATTAAATTCCACACTGGAATCAGTGTGGGTTTAATGTGCTGAGAAGTTTGATACCAAACTTCACATTTTTTCAGTAAAGCCATTATGGTGCTGTGGAGTTCGTAATGACAAACTCCCAGCACCATATAATCTGAATGGCATTACTGCACTTACAATGTCTAAGAATTGGCTTAGACACTGTAGGGGTACAGGGCTCATGCACCTGTACCCTCACCACTGGTGTAGTGCACCCAGCTAGAGGGGTGGCTGACATATGCCAGGGCAGTGGGTTGTATGTATGGCACACAGGGAAGTGTGCCATGGGGGAGGGGAAGAGAAGAGAGAGAAGAGAGAGAAGGAGAGAGAGAAGGAGAGAGAGAAGGAGAGAGAGAAGGAGAGAGAGAAGGAGAGAGAGAAGGAGAGAGAGAAGGAGAGAGAAGAGAGAGAGAAGAGAGAGAGAAGAGAAGAAAAGAGAGGAGAAAAGAGAGAGGAGAAAAGAGAGAGGAGAGAAGAGAGAGAGAAGAGAGAGAAGGAGAGAGGAGAGAAGAGAGAGAAGGAGAGAGAAGAGAGAGGAGAGAAGGAGAGAGAGGAGAGAGAGGAGAGAGAAGGAGAGAGAAGGAGAGAGAAGGAGAGAGACAGAGAGAGACAGAGAGAGACAGAGAGAGACAGAGAGAGACAGAGAGAGAGACAGAGAGAGAGACAGAGAGAGAGACAGAGAGAGAGACAGAGAGAGACAGAGAGACAGAGAGACAGAGAGAGAGAGAGAGAGAGAGAGAGAGAGAGAGAGAGAGAGAGAGAGAGAGAGAGAGCGCGCGCTCCAAGGATGGCACAATAAGTGCTGCAGCTCTTAGAGGCCTTCCCTGGCCACAGTACCTGTGGTACCATTTACAAGGGACTGACCTGTGGCCAAATGGGTTTTGTTTTTAATGCAGTTTAGGGAAAGAACATAGGCCCTGGGTACCTGTTTGGCAGGAACCCAGGGCACACTCAAAGTACATCAGCTGTTTGGCAAAAAGTGGGGGCAGCCATGCAAAAAGAGGACACTTTCTTACAGTGACCACCTCCTTGGCAAGGTTTAGTGCATTGGGGACGGGTGGGAGCGCTTGCCAGCGCCACTCAGTCTGCTTGAAGGGCACATTTGGTGCCCTCCTTGCATAGTCCAGTTCAAACCAGCTCAGGGAGCCACTGGCTCCCGCTCTGGCACGAAACTGGACAAAGGACATGGGAGTATCCTCCCCACTGTCCGACCCCTCCCCTGGGTGGGAACCTTTAATCGTCCCAACCCTTTCGTTAGGGTACTTAAGTCCTTACCAGTGGGTGGGTCCCTAGATTCGTCGTGGGACAAGATTCATTTCAAGACAACATTTCTTCTTTGACCGTCTGGGCACTCTGGACTTCGCTGGACTTGGCTCTGGGCATCAAGACTGCAACTAGGAAGACTCCTGCTGCTCCTGGTCTCGTCGCCCTGCTCGTCTGCTGCAACGTCCGTGCCTGTGCTCCTTACAGGAACCTTCCAAGGCCTGTGGACATCCAAGACACCTGAAGGAATCTCCCTTGAAGTGAAGGAGTCACTTCCCTGGATTTGCAGGCACCGCAACGAAGCTGACCGGTCTGCTGATCCCGAGCTCCCACGGATTCCAAAAGGCTCGGCAACACAGTTGGTGGTTTTTCACATCCCTCGAGGCCTGCCCTGTCTTCTCACCAAGTTTGAGGCCAGTATCCCTTGTCAGAGCTGCAGGAACCGAACCCCTGTGCACCACGTCGACTTGCTGTTGCAAAGGCTTGTTGGCTTCCTTCCTCCAAGATCTTCGGGCTCCAAGCACCCCCAACCTCCAGCAACCAAGATCTTCGTACTCACCGCAACTCTTGCATTGTGGGCTTGCATCTTTGGTGAGCTGCACGAGGTCCTCTTGCGACTCCAGTGCCTCCCGCCTGTGGGTCCTCTTGAGGGTCATCTTTGAATTCAGCATGTTCTCCTGGTTGCTCGGGGCCTGCCCTGACTCCCCTGCTGGTACAGACACTAAACCTTCACTTTTTTCACATTGGTTGCAGTTGCAAAGGCTTGTTGGTGCTCCCAACGGACACCGGCCCTTCAACTCTCGACATCCGACGTGGGACAGCTCATGCACGGCTCCTGGTCTTCCACAGCGTCGCCTGGTCCCCACAGCTGCAGTTTCCAGGTCACCGTCAGCTCTCCTGCTACACTAGACATCGGTGGGCATTCGTCTTCCATGTCTCCTGGTCACTCCTGAGTGGCATAGACTCTGTCCCCTCTGCTTGCAGATGCTTTTAAACTTGAATCCACTTTTGGGTTCCACCGGAGACTTTCACCTTCCCCAGCAGCATTATCTTCCTGAAGTCCTCCATTGAGTTTGACGGCGGTTTCCGATGCCACTTCACACCTATGCACCCGGCTTCCCTGGTGTAGATATCCTGGTTCCTAGGGTATCCACGGGTGGGGTGGCTCTCCAACCTCCTACCCTCCACGGGTTTCTTCAGGGTCCACTGGGAAGGGTCCTTCTTTAAAATTGCTACTGCGACTTACCCACTGACTTGTATTGAGCCCACAGTCGTGATCTCACACGGCACACGGTCTCCGTGGGGTTCCTGGTTACTTACCTTGGGTCCCCGGCACCTCAACGTCTCCTGCGTAAAGTCCTGACTTGAGTCGTGGTTCACATATCACTATTTTAGTATATGGTTTGGTCTTCCCCTGGCGACCACTGTGTATTCGGGCTACTTACCTGTTTCTCTTGAAAAGTATTGTGTGCATTGTGTACATCTCCGGCTAGGAGATATATCTGTATGTGTTAGTGTGTCTTATAATAAATACATATTTTTATAAATACACTGTGTAGTTCTTTTTCACTTAATCTATACCAATAAGATTATGTTTTGGTAAAAGAGCTGCTTTACACCCCTTCTAGACTAAGCCTGAAGGCTGCTCTCCACAGCTACCACTTAGAGAGCTTTCTAAAGTTGTCTAAAACCACTAAAATCACCATAAGGGTTGTCTGGATTAGTGCAGGGTGCTACATTTAAATAAGTGAGCACCATATACTAAGCCAGCTTCTCACAGTCATTGACTGGTGAGACTCTAGTTGGAGGAGAGTCAGTCAAAAGAGGATAAAAGAACCTTGTGTCCGAGGATATCGCTGTTGAATAGGAATGAGTCCTGGATCTCTATCTCGGTCTGCGTTTAGATTGTCTTGAAAAAAAACTTGTCTAGAACGGCATGAATGAAGTCTTGAACTTGTTCTTGATCTGCGACGTGATCTGGACCTCGGGGACGAGATTTATATCTCCATGGTGTTACCAGTGGGCTTATTGGAGTGTGAGCCCCTGAAGGTACCACAGTTCGAGGAGGCAGAGAAGGAAAAGGAGGCAGAGGTGAGGGCAGCAGAGTAGTTGCTCTAATGAATACTAGCAATGACTGAATATGAATCTGAAGTTGTTGGAAGTCTTTTTGCCTTCATTTTTCAGATCTAATCAGCAGATTTTGAGATAGAAAATTCGCATTCTCTGCTCCTCAACGGCGACCCATTTCTTAAAGGTGAGGAGGTTGCCACTGTACCTCGCTTCGAAGTCGCAGTTCAAAACTTCAAACAGGAACATAGTCTTTTTCTGGGCTTCTCCTCTTTTTGGATCGCCCTCTCATGGAGTCTGTTGTGGGTGGAGGCAAAGCCTTGGTAGAGGACTGACCCTCTCCTCGCCTATGTGACATCCCACCATCAGACAACGCCTTGTGCTGTCTTCGCAGTTTGTTTTCTTTTTTATTTTTAATCTTTATTAACAATAAAACATAATACAAGTTATGCATTCAATGGTGATTTTCATCAGTACAATAGAGCAGAAAATAACATTGTGGTGGCGAGTGGATAGCTCGTAGAACAAGGCAGACAGCGTGCATATAAATAGGGTAAAAAAATAAATAAAAAAAATAGGGGGTTATCAGATTTAAGTGACATCCATGGTCATGAATTGTGAGGTAGTTCCAGACTAGGGGCGTCGCTGGCAGACAGGGCCCTAGGGGTGGAAGGTTGGGTCGGAGAGTTTCCGGAGCTGGCCGTCCAATGGAGATGGGAGGCCAAGGGACCCCAGATGTTGTGTGGTCTGTTAGCCTCGAGCATCAAGTTCCAGTACTCGCTAAGATGCGTCTGGCAGTAAGCTGCATCTGCTAGCCAGTGTTTGAGATGTGGTGCCGGTCTGCGACCCCAGTGTATAGCCACACGGCGTTTAGCCAGGACCAGTAGCATTGCAGTAAGTCTGCAATTAGCATCAGTGACTCCTTTAACGTGGCCCAGCAGACAGGTGAGTGGATCAGGAGCGATGTTTTCAGCAGTGATGTTACTAATGGTTGTGCAAACCTCCTGCCAATATCCCACAACTTTTGGGCATGCCCAGGCCAAGTGAGTGAAAGTTGCATCAGGCATCGTGCAGCACACGCATCTTGTGTTGTCGGACAAACTTATTTTGTGTAGTGTAGAAGGGGTGCGGTAGAGCCGGTGCAGAAATTTAAAATGAATGATTCGTAGCCGGTAATTGGGGGAGAGACGTTATGTTTGGTTGCAGCAGTACTGCCAATGAGTTGGTGACGGGCCGTCAACCAAATCAGCCGCCCAAGCATATTCCAGAGCAGCGTTAGGCTTCGGCACGTCTGGGAATGTGGGGTTAGTATCTTTGCAGGTCGCTCTAATTTGGTAGTAGAGAAGCTTGTCAGGCAGGGACGCGCTGGTAGGGAGAGGAAGAAAGCTACTATTAGGGTAAAGGTCGGAGTTAGTTCGTATACCCAGGTTCGCTGCACGGCGAGCCATGCCGGACGTCTGTAGCGGTGGGAAGGATGGGTTGTTCGCCAGGTGCATCGCTGGCGCATATAGGTCCCTAGTCCAGGTGTATTTGCAGATCCTGACCCACGCCCAGCGAACACACTCAACAGTGTTAATTTCGTCGTGGAGGGCCTTGTATGGAAAGAAGAATAAATCTGTTTGCAGAGGCCACATCTGTCTCAACCGCCACATGTGGCTGGAAGGGTGTGGGATGCAGCCAGAAATGAAGGAAGCTGGCTTGAGCGCAGAAGGCATTAAGACGAAAGTCTGGGGCTCCCATGCTGCCACATGAGGGGGGGTGGGGGGAGCGTGAGGATGTCGTATGAGATACGATGTTAGCAGCCTGCCCAGGTCAGGGAAATCATGTTCGAGCGGAGTCTCTTGAAAAATTGGGAGGTGAGCGGGATCGGGATATTTAGGAATAAATAGAGAAATTTAGGAAGCACCACCATTTTGGCGATCGAGACTCGACCGGCTAATAAAAGTGGGAGCTTATTCCACACGAGCAGTTTGGTTTCAAGCCACTCTATTGCTCTTCCAAAATTGGCTTTCCAAAGTTCGTCCAAATCTCGGCACAACCATATGCCGAGGTACTTAGTGGGACCAGACGCCCAAATGAACGGATAATCAGTGGGAAAAGGTGTTGTCGCGTCGGTAAGGGGGAAAAGGATGGATTTACACCAATTGATTTGTACCCCAGAGTAGCCACCGTATCGTATCACCTCCCTAGTCATGGGAGCTATATTCTCCTGCGGCTCACGTATATACAATATTACATCATCTGCATACATAGATGTCACCAGGCTGCGGGTTGAGAAGCTGATGCCCCTATGTGTGTGGTGTTGGCGTAGGAGCGCCGCGAGAGGCGCGATGGCGAAGAGCATCGGGGAAAGAGGGCATCCCTGTCTGGTGCCCCTGGTAATGATGATGATAGGTTCAGTGACCTGCCCGTTGACCCGGAGGCGCACAGAGGGAAGTGTATAGAGGAGGTTGATCTTCTGGATGAAGCCTTGGCTAAACCCCAGACGGTTAAGTAGATAAAACGGAAAAGGCCATTCCAATGTATCAAAGGCCTTGGTGGCATCCAGGGGAGCCGCCACAGCTGGCAAAGGGGGATTAATTTGGTGCATTACCGAAAAAATGGTGCGGAGATTGTGAGAAGTGGCTCGGCCGTGTATGAACCCGGACTGATCAGGCCGCGCATCCAGGGGCATAAGAGGAAGGAGCCGGTTGGCAAGTAGTTTAGCCTATATCTTGTTATCTGTATTTATCAGAGAAAGGGGGCGCTAGGAGTCACAGCTATCAGGTGGTTTGTCGGGTTTAAGGAGGAGAGTAATCAATGCTTCGCGTAGCGTGGGAGGGAACCTGCCTAGAGTGACTGATTCGTTATTTATCTCCCCAAGATGTGGGATGAGCAGAGGTGCAAATTCTTTGTAAAACGCAGGAGTCAGACCGTCGGAGCCCGGTGCTTTGTCGCTCGGAAAGCCCGCAATAACCTGGCCAATCTCTTCTGTGGTGAAAGATTCGTCTAAATAGTTGCGGTGTCCATCATCAAGCCACTACAGTTCAATTGTATTGAAGTATTGATCTAAGAGCTCGCGAAGTACAGCCTCGCCAGCAGTGTATAATTGGGAGTCAAAAGCGGAAAGTCTAGCTATGATCTCACTGGGGGACGTGGTCCTCCCGGAGGTCTTGTCGCAAAGCTCTGAAATGTAGGAGGAGGTGTGAGGTTTCCTAAGTAGGTTTGCAAGGGTTTTTCTGGGGCGGTCACCATCCCCATACCTGCGAGCCCGAAATTCTTTACTTAGAAATCCTGCCTCCCTTTCCGCCTCAGTGTGATACTAGATTAGTTTGGTTCTGATATCAGCTAATGTAGTAGGGTTAGGGTCAGTGATCTAGCGCTGATCCAGTTGTTTAATGTCTGCCTCAAGGCGCTCCAGATTTCCCCTGATAGATTTAAGCACCCCTGATTGTCTGGCAATGCATTCCCCCCAGATTAAGACTTTAAAAGACTCCCACAGGGTCGAGGGGGATTCCACCGAGCCAGTATTGTGTTCGAAAAACTCAATGATGGGTTCCCGAATTTCTTCCCAGAATGCTGTGTCACGAAGCGCGTGAGGGGGTAGGCGCCATGCAAACATGCGACGAAGGGTGAGTGGGAATCTTACAGCCATGCGCACAGGTGCGTGGTCGGATAAGGTGCGGGCAAGGTGACCGACCGACGCGGCCCAAGACGCTACATCGCGGGTGATGAGCCAGAGCAGCGAGTTATCTTGTGTAATAGAATGTAGGGTAGCAGTGGCCTGTAGGTGTTGTATACGACCGCCTGAGCAATCTAAGGTCCCCTAGGGGGCAATATTAAAATCGCCGCCCACAATAATGGGAGGGGGCCGACCTTTGCAGTTTGTTTTCCATGAAGGGGACTCTTCTACCTGTTCTTCAGAGTATGCCTTGAAAAGATAAAGCAGTGTTGGCATTTGTCTGGGATGTGACTGTCAGGAAGGCAAAGCATACACAGATCATGGGGATCTGATTTTGCCTTTTTTATGCCAGGTTATTTAGCAAATAAAGATGCCATTTTATTGGCCTTAAAAACAAATTTTCCTTTCAGAAAATGACAAATACTCTAGGCACCGAACGCCGTAGAGTGAAGCCGAATAGATTTCAATCTGTAAAGATTTTTGATGGAAAAAAGCCAAAAAAGGACGAGCCCAGTGCTCCATGATCTTGTCACCAGGAGCCAGCAAAAAATAACTGAGGTGAAGGCCACCTGCTGGACATGATGGGATACTGGAGGGCTATGAACCCTTAAAGGTGCAGTGTCAGTTTTCATACTAGCATAGCTGCAGCCTATGTGTCTACATTGCTCTATTCTTTCTTCCCTATTTCCTTTGAAAAATGTTTGTGAATGAGGTAAGGGAAGATTATCTAGCTTCTAGTAATTTTTCCTATTTTCTGAATATTGATTTGGCCTTTTTAAAAGTAAATTAAAAGTAATTGGCCGAGTGGATGGAAGCGCTGGCATCCCCAAGGGAGGGGGCAATATCCTCAAAGCTGAAACTGGTGCAACTGAAAATACTGCACAGGATATATGTTACCGGGCCGACTTTGGTCAGGATGGGGTATGGAAATGAAACTAATCGCAGACGGCGGTGTGGCCGAGAAGGCACTTTTTTTCATGTACTGTGGGAATGCCCTCACATAGCGAGATATTGGAGGGCAGTTACCTCGTGTATGGGGGAAGTTCTGGGGCAGACAATGGAGGCCAAGCGGTGTCTCCTAAATATATGGGAGCCGACTGACTTGGGAAGCAAAGAGAAAACATGGGTAACACTAGGCTTGATGGTGGCGAAGAGGAACATTGCAAGGAAGGGGGGAGTCCACGCAGCCCCGACGCTGAGGGAATGGAAAGGGGACATGGATTGGTCCATGTTTCGAGAAAAAAACGGTATATGTCACAAGAGGATGCCCTAGAAAATGGATACAAATATGGGGGAAATGGAACGACTATAGAGGTACCATATGTGAGCCTCCCGTGTTACCGGCACAGCCGCCCCTGGAGGACCTAATAACTTAATGTTCTATTGTGCACTGTAAAGTATACTTCACAGGATAATATGGAATTGTGTGTAATGTGTCACTGACTACCATGCCTTATGATTTCCATCAAATATAAACTGTGATGTTGTTTTGATTAACAATAAGAAGAATAAAAAATAAAAAAGTAATTGGCCAATATAGCCTATTTTAGAGGCAGCAAAAATGTAATTAAAAATTATATCTTAAAACTTGGCCATTCTGAGGGAAAGCGAAGCTGTACACTTAAAATATATTTTGGAGAACTGCTCCTGGATCCCCACAGGTGGGCAGGACTATTCAGTGCTTATGAATATCAATGGAGATAGACTGAGAAAGTAGCCTGCCTTTTCCCTCCCAGCATTGAGTCCAGCTCCATAGGACGGAGAAGCCACCCTGATCCCAGAAGTGTCAGAAACTTCTCTCAAACCATAACCGTTCAGGGCATATTAATATTTATAGTCATGGTTGAATACAAACCCTAAAGGACGGTTCCAGGTGGGAATTAAAGTACTCTAGTTCATACTACACATTTTGAGCAGTCTACTGCTCGAGTGCTGCTTAGTGGGTGCTGGCAGATTATAACATTTGCCTCCAATGGCAAACTAAAAACCAGTTGGTTCTTTTAGTGGTATAGAGGGAACTCTGAACTTTGCAACCTTCACTCACAGAGTCACAGTCAGCATGGACATTAACACCAGCACTCTCAGAACCATAACCGGTAATATTGGGCCATTTGTTTGAGCGGTTGGTTTTTGGATTCAGGTACCTTAACTCTCTTGGGTTGGCAAGCCTGATACCCAGGTACAGCCCACTTCAAGGAAGAGATTATAGACAGGACAGCCTGTAACTTTTGCATTAACAGGCAATCCTTACGCAGAAAAGACTTTGCATGTAGTAGGGATTCAAGATTACCCAGACTGGTGGGCAGCCAAAACAAAAACCTATGTGATCATCACTAGCTTCCAGGGAGGAGGGTAGGCGCATGTGAATCTACATCACCACACGCTAAGAACTGATGTTTACAGGGTAACATTTTAAGTTTGTATAATGTGTGACTGTAAATACACATGCTCTCTGTAGATTGTAAAGCAGTCCCTCTCCAAAGTGGTGGCTAGCTAGGAAATAATGCAGATGTTTGAAAAAGTGCCCTTAGTACTGCTTGACCAACTAGAGCTCGTTGACATGCTAATACTTGTACACAGTAATGCTTGGTAAACATGTGTGGGGGAGACCAAGTAGCAGTCTTACTGATATTCAGCAGATAGGACGTAGAAAGGCTAGTGTGTATCTCTTTTTACATGAAGATCGTGCAGCTCAAGTAGAATGTGCTTGGCTTTACCACAGCAGATTATATTATAAAATATATTTAACTGTCTACTATTAATTGCAGCTTTGGAAATAGCACATCACTTGTTGCATTTGGCTCCAAAAAGTTGATTTGACTTTCTGAATGGTTTAGTCCTGTGTCAATATAATACATGAGCGCTCTTAAAATTCAGAGTGTGAAGCACCCTTTCAGCTACTGACTGGCTGGGGAGAAAAAAGGGGTGGCTCAATAGTTAGACTGATGTGAAATGACAACCTTAGGCAGAAATGTAGGGTTAGTACAAAGAACGACCCTATCTTAATATACCTGAAGGTTGCTGTATTGTAAGAGCTTGAAGCTCAATAATACTGATGTGACTGCTAGGAAGGCGGCCACTCTCCAAGACCAGAATTGTAAAGCACACAAGTGCAGAAGCTGGGAGGGAATGCCCACATGTCGTGTCAGGACCACATTCAGGTTCCATACAGGTTCAGGAGGAGTCTACAGAATTACCCTCTTTAACCCCTCTATAAAAGCTTTAACCACGAGGACCCAAAAATTAGATGAACGCTGGTTTGGACACTACAACTACAGAAAGGTTCAATACTTTGGAAGTGTAAATTAGGCCTACCTTGTTCAAATATAGAAGGTAGGAAACATTGGCCTTCACAGGTGCTGTAAACGGGTCCAGCTGCTTAAACATCCAGTAGTGCAGGGACCTTTTTCTATTTATCTGTGTAAAAGGTACACGTGGAGGGTTTCCTAACCTCTAGTAGAATAGCCATGCTTTCCTGTGGGAGATTAAGGTAGTCAAACTCTAGGAACTCACGTGTCAAATTGCGAGATTGAGATTTGGAATCTCGGTGTCCGAGTTAACCCTAATGCTTGAGTGGGAAGGTCCAGCATGAGAGGGAGCTTCTCATGAGGACTAACTGACATCTTGAGGAGCAAGGAGTACCAGGGCTGTCTTGCCCCTGTTGGCATGAATAGCGTTCGAGTCATGGACACTTGCCTCATCTTCCTCACCTAATCTAAAGAAAAGAGATAGAAAAATATAAACAAATATCCCTGACCAGTTGATCCTTAGTGCTTAGGCCACAGATGTGGAGAAGGGGGGACTTAATGGCAAAGTTTTGGCATTTTGCATTTTTGAGAGGGGCGAATAGGTCTATTGTCGGTGTCCCCCAGCAGAAGTACTTGTGGAGGACTTGTGGGTGGATTGTCCACTCTTTAACCTATTGAGTCCTGCTAAGTAGGTAAGCAAAATAGTTTCCTACTCCGGTAGATGTTCCCTCAACAGGCGAATGTTGTGGCGAGTTGCCCAATATCAGATCTTCAGCGCCATTTGAGAAAGCTGGGGGGAGCGGTTCCCTCCTGTTTCTGGACATAGAACATGCTGATCATCGTAGCAGTCTTTATTAGTACTGTTTTCCCTGATGAATGTGAGGAGTACCCCGAGGGCTGACCTGATGGCAAGCGGTTACAGGCAAATGATGTGACATACCTGGTGGAACCCAAGTGCATAGATGTGCCCACCCCCCCCCCCCCCAAACTCACAAGGGACACAGTTACAGTAACTGTCACCTGAAGAATGGGGTTTAGAAATGTCTGCCAAGCACCAAGTTGTTGCTCTTCCACCAACGGAGAGAATACTGGATCCGGGTCGATATCAACACTCGATCCTCCCAATGCCGTTCCTCTTGTGCCCACTGCCATGAGAGGCACTCTTGAAACTGGTGCATTAGTAACCTGGCATGCAGGAGAACTGCTATGCAAGAAACAATTATCCCCAACAGTTTCTTACAGTGCAGATAGTGATGGGACAGGGTGCCTGAAAAAGAGCAAGCAGGTGTTGAAATGACATCACCCTCTGCTGGTTGGGGTATGCTTTGCCTATCTCCACACTGATGGCTTATCCTAGGCTAGGGCTGAATTTGTTGGGGCGCGACTTTTTCGCATTGATGGTGAAGCCTAGTTTGTGCAGTAGAGACACTGCTAGCGAAGAGGGTGCTAGGCATAGTTTGCTGCTACTCTTTATCAGCCAGTCGTTTAAGTAGGGAACACTTGAATGGCCCTGATGCACAGAAGAGCTGCCCTGACCAACACACACTTTGTAAATACCCTTGGGGCTGTAATACCCACAAAGAGAAAAAACTTTTATTGGTAGTGTTTTCCACTTAACAAAAAGTGACAGTAGGTGTCTTTCAGATCCAGTGATGCCATGAAGTCGCCTTGGCATAGCATGGGGATGACTTCTTGTAACATGACCATTTTAAAGTGTTTGGAAGAGATTAACCTGTTCAATGGTCGGAAGCGGAGGGTTGTCCAGAGTGAGACTTCTTTATTGGGGATAAGCAAGTAAAGAGAGTGCACCCCTGCCCTGTTGGAGTACGGGACCGGGACTAGGGCACCCTTTGCTAGAAGCGCCTGCACCTGCTCTGACAAGAGATGGATGTAGGAAGCTGGCTCTGTATATACTATACCAAAGTGAGGTATAGTGTGCACAGAGTCCAGTGGAACCCAAAAGGTAGGCAGAGGTAAAAGTAGATAGAACCTTACTCTCTATTTGGGGTAGTGTGGTCGAGCAGTAAGGCAGTATTAGAGGACAGTGTTAAGCATTTGCTGTACACACACAGTCAGCAAATGAATTCACACACTCAAAGACTGAACTTCAGACCAATTGTTTTTGTAGAAAAATATTCTTTTAGTTAGTTTATTTCCTAGAACCAAGCAAGCCTGGCACAGGTTAGTGATAAGTACTTTGCAGTAAATATACAGTTGAAATCTAGTTATGGATTGTAGTGGTATATGCACTTTGTTTTGACTTAACAGTATTGTTGCAGAGAAATGCAATGCTTTGTAAATACAGTACATAGACTTGAATGGGCTTTTCAGTAAAATACCAGGTAAGTTACTTTTTAGATTACTTTTCTTACTCAGTGTAGTATACCTGGATACCACACTGGTACATTTCCTGTAAACAGGTAAGTAAAAGTGTTTTTGTTAAATAGTACAATTTTAAAGAATTTCTTTAGGTTTTCAAACTCCACACTTTTCCAAGAAAAACAGTCAATGCTATCCTATAGAGGAAAATAGTGTTATCGATTCTAGGGTAAGTATTCGGTAGTGGGAGTTGAGGTTTTGGGGGTAGACTCAGGGGTCAGGGATGCACTCTCGTTACACCCTCAGCGGCACTAGGGCAGCCGGGTGCAGAGTGCTGAGGCCCAATGTTATCCAATGGGGGATAGGGGGCCTCCGGTTGGTGGCTGCTGACTAGCAGGCCACTTGGTTGTGGGAGCAAAGCTCCTGGACTTTAGCTCAGGGCAAATGGGGAAACAAAGTAGCACCAAAGGTGCCCCCCTCAGCGGCACTAGGGCGGCCGGGTGCTGTTTCGACGCCGGGCACCCTGTTGTTCGCAATGGGGAACCTCTGGTTTGCAAAGGCACTGCAGGCTTGGGAACGAAGGTCTTCTGGGTGCAACCACCACTTTGAGAGGTAAGGTGGGATCTTGTGGGTTGGTTAGGCACCGTTGGTTGGACCACCCAAGGCCGTGGGGCATCGGGTGCAGGGGTGCCTTTTAGGGTCGGATCTTCTTACCAGCTCCTGGTCGCGGTTGGGGGGGACCTTCCGGATTTAGGCTGCAGGTGTCGGCTGGAGGCTTGAGGCAGGTCAGGGGTCGCCGGATCTCGGGTCAGGATCGCCAGGGTGACCTCCTCGTGGTGTTGCCCACTCGAGCTCGGGCCGTGGACGGCGGGTGCGGATTTGCGGTGTCTGGCCGGAGCCAGAGGTTGGAGATGAACAAATCTGGTGTTCGTGGGAGACACAGTCTTTGTGGTTGAAGACAGGCACGTCCTCCGGGGTTTTCGAGGTTGCTGGCTGCAGGACACACCAGGATTTCGCAGGAGCAGGTTCGAGGTGGAGACAGGCCGGTAGGGCCTGGGCCAAGTCAGTGGGCGTCTTCCTCTTGTTAGCTTCGGCACGGCTGTTCGGTCCTTCTTTTCTTGTAGTTTCTTCTGGTCTGAGGAAGCAAGGTTCAGGGGTGCCCCTAAATACTAGATTTAGGGGCGTTACAGGTAGGTAAAAGGTTGGGACCAATGGGTCCCTTCCCTGGGGTGGGTACACCCCCTATTATGCCACCCTCCAGTGGGAGGGGGACATAAGCCTTTCCCTGGTTGGCTGAGTCCCCCAGCTGCAATATGGCAGGGACTGGGTTGTGCTTCACCTCGCCTCCCCCACCTGAGGGGTGGAGTTGGCAGAGGTGGGCACACCTCTCTTCCTCACTTGTTTTTCCCGCCGGTTCTCCCGCCCAAAGTGGGGGTCAGAACTAGTGGGGACCAGTTGCTGAAAGCAGCAAGTGGCCTGGGGAAGCTTACAAAAGCGGCAAGCCTTTAAAGCTTCCTCTTCGTGGACCCTGCCCATCCTGGGGGAGGAGGATTGGCACCTCGTCCCAGGATGTGCATGGTTTCAGGCCCCCGAGAGCAGCAGTCTCTCGACCCAGGGGTCCAGAAACATGGCTGGTGGTGGCAGCTAAAAGCAGCCACTCAGCCTGGACACTAGTGGTAGGTTAGTTTTCAGTGGCCATCTCTAAGATGCCCTCTGTGTGCATTTTTCATTAAATCCCACACTGGCATCAGTGTGGGTTTAATGTGCTGAGAAGTTTGATACCAAACTTCTCAGTTTTCAGTGTAGCCATTATGGTGCTGTGGAGTTGGTAATGACAAACTCCCAGCACCATATACTCTTAATGGCAGCACAGCACTTACAATGTCTAAGAATGGACTTAGACAATGTAGGGGTACAGGGCTCATGCACCTGTACCCTCACCACTGGTATAGTGCACCCAGCTAGAGGGATGACTGATCTATGCCAGGGAAGTGGGTTGTAGGCATGGCACACAGGGATGTGTGCCATGTCGACTCTTCACTTTGTTCTGCACCAAAACACGCAGCCTGCAAAGGCAGTGAGTAAGTGTGAAGGTACAGGACCTCTAAGGGTGGCACAATAAGTGCTGCAGCTCTTAGAGGCCTTCTCTGGTCACAGTGCCCTGGGTACCTGTGGTACCATTTACCAGGGGTTGACCTGTGGCCAGAGTTGCCAATTGGGTTTAGGCTTCAATGCAGTTTTTAGGGAAAGAACATAGGCCCTGGGTACCTGGTTAGCAGGAGCACAGGGCACACTCAGTCAAAGTACATCAGCAATTCAGCAAAAAGTGGGGGCAACCATGCAGAAAGAGGGTACTTTGTCACAATGAAGATGGTACGAACTTAGCACATGGTGGGATGTTGGGAGGGGGTATGAGAAATCTTAGGCAGTATCCTACCCGCACAATGGAGAGGGCCCCGTGATCGGATGTAAAGCTTTCCCCGTGCGACAGGAAGTGCGTATATGGCCCAGCAACAGGTGTTGTGTAATTGGAGGGGGGTCACTTTTTTTTTCTTTTTTTTTTAATCGCAGAACAACCCTTTGCAGGGCCACTTCTACTTCTCCCACGTCCATATCCTCTGTAGGTCCCTCTTTGAAAAGACTTACTCTCTTGGGGTTCTGAAAAGGCAGTTGATACTGCTGGAAAGAATGTCTCTGCCTCTAAGGGCATTGCCCCTTACCTCCCCTTGTGTGCTGCTGCGAAAAGCAGGGTTTGGAGATTGTGTGTGTGTGTGTGTGTGCATCCTTTAATTTTTTTGAGAATCTGATCGACCTGAGGGCCAAAAAGATGCTCGCTATCAAAAGGTACATTTAGGAGGTGCTGTTACACCTCTAGCCTAAACTCAGACACTCTTCAATCAGGCATGTCTGCGCAGGAGTATGCTGGTTTTGATCTCTTTAGCGGCTGTATCTGCCACATAAAGAGCACACAGTAGGTTGGCGCTGCTAATAGTTTTGCCCTGTGCAACAAACTCTCCTCCCACCTTTCAGTGAGCTACAGGAAAGTGCTTTACAAGCTCCTGCCTCCCAATGTTACCAGTCGCACCCGAAGAGGAGGCCCATCAAGTTAGCAATTCACAAATGAGTGCCTGCCACAAAGACACTCTATTAACTACAGTATCAATCTTCTTTAACTCTTTATCAGGTGGAGGAGTACTCCATGTGGCTTTCGCAACGGGCCTTTTGAGGGCAGCGTGCACTACGAATAAGGGATAATGTGCCCTTGAATATAAACTAGATGTCCTGGAGCAGGCTTGTACTCTCTCCCTCCCCCCCCCATGCCCCCCCCAGAACCCAGAGGTTCCCAACCCTGTCTTAATTGGATCATTAAAAGTATCAGTGGTGGATTTTAACATCCCCAGGAGCATGAGAAGGTAACTGATGGACAGCTGAGTTTAAGTGAGGGTTACCACTGGTGTGAATCTTCAGCTAAATCGATGGGTGTGCATAAAGCCTCAGGAGGTCACTGTACCAGTACTGGTGATAAAACATCTGGGCAATGCGGATCAGAGAACAGTGATCCACCTTCACTTTCCTCAATTATATGAAAATTAGGGGAAATGGAGGAAAGGTATATGCTAAGATGTTTGACTTGGTCATCAAAAAGGCATTGCCCTTGGACCCAGGGTACGAGAACCTGCTGGTGTAACACCAGATTGTTTTTGTTCTGCAGTTGACAAACAGGTCTTTTGTAGGCTAACACTCATCTGTAGAAGATTGAATCCCCTTGATTTTGCTGGTACTCATATTTGTGGCAGTCGGAGAGCACGGCTGACAGCATCTGCCTGGTCATCTTGGGAGATATGCTACTGCAATGTCTAACTCGTTGGAGATTGCCCAGTCCCACAACATCTGTACCTCTTCTAAAAGAAAAAAGGACCATGTTCTCCTTGTTTTGTTATATAATACGTCAAGGTTGTGTTGTACGTTCTGATCCGCAAAGCTGGTCTTAAAAACCTAGGGAGGAACGAGTGCATGTCCACCCTTATGGCCTATAGCTCCATTATATTGATGTGGAGCTTATCCCCAAACTCTGATCAGACGCCTCTCTCGGTTGACAGATCCTGGACGTGGGTTGCACAGCCCTCCAGTGAAGCATCCATTGTCATCACAATGCTGCTGGTACATTTTTGAAATGGGAGGCCTGTGCTGAGGTTTGAATTAAACCTACCCCGCAGCAATGCCTGTTTAAGCCATCTTGTAAACTGGACTGTCGTCTCGTGAGCCAGCTATTGGCTTGCATTAGTGGTCCAGTTCCTGCTGTATGCGTCTCATCCTGAACTTGCAAAAAGGTATCAACCCCTATGCAGGATGGTATCAAGCACAGAAGAGACTTGTATAACCTAACAGTGATTGGTCGCTTGGAGCAAAATGTTTGCCATTATCTGTAGTTTCACTAGCCTTTCTTTTGAAAAGAAGGTGTGTCTAGGATTGCTCACAGGAACTGGAGTCTCATCACTTGGTCGACTGAGTATTTTCTGATTTTCAATATCAGACCCATCCATAGAACCGGAGGACCCATGTGGCTGTAGAGGTATTTGTCTCTTCTTTTGATGGAGCTTTGATGAGCCATTGATGGCCCTGTACTCGTAGAGATGCAGCTACTGCATGCAACACCCTGCTGCAGGATCCAAGGCAATCTATTTAGTCTCTAGGCAGGGCACAACTGCCTGCACTGTCACCAGAGTTTGCATTAACTTAAGGCTTTCTGACTGCAAAAAAGTCTGGTACCTTATTTGAATTTACTGCCTTATGAGGTTGTTCTTTACAGTGAGAGAAAGCATTGCTGCTGTATTGATGCCATGGGTAGATTGAGCTTTTTAGCTGCCTTTCTATCAGTGCCTGAAAACAGGCAATGTTGTGCAGAGGAAACCCTGGCAGTGCAAAGGTCTTGTTGCCCTCCTTCAGTAGGAGGAAACGCTCCTACTCCTGGTTATGGCTTTCTCACTCATCTTCTTGCATGTCACCCTCTTCCGCGATATACTAAAATGGATTATAATCGGAGGTCTCCTGTTCACCAATGCCCTTAGGTGTTGGTAGAACTGGGTGTGAAGGCCGGGGAGGTCTAAGAGGGGAGGCTGCTGATTTGGAGGAAGTGGAGGGGGTGTTGGTATGTAGAAGTTCCATTGTCAACGCAGGGATGATGTTCATCTGAGGTGCAGTAGTAGACTGTGTCATCATCAACGAGGGACTTGTAGTTAGTTGATGGTAGTTTATTGGCTACTGTTGATGAGGCAATAGACTTCAATAGTGATCATAGACTGAGAAACATCTGTCAAGGAAAGCTCTGTCAGAAATGGTGAGGACAGTGAGCCTGACACTGCTTCCACAGACCTGTACTTTTGCAAAACAATTTCAGAGGTTGATTTCTGTCCTTTTTGGGGTGCTTTTCTGAGGAAAAGCCACACTTTTCTTATGAGGAGGTAACTGCAGCCACTTTGAATGAAGGCACTTTGAATGAAGGAAACAGGTTTCCTTTGCTGCACTGCCCTTATGGATTGCTCGGTGGAGCAAGTCACAGAACACTCTCCATTCCATTTAGAAATTGGATTTTCCTTTTTCGCCAGCATGTAAACTGCTGAACTTCTTTCTCTATCCTTCAATATTTAGGAAGCAAAAATCTTACAAAATCACAGCAAGATGTTTTTTGTGCTGGATGAAGACAGTACACTGATCATGAGGGGCATTCAGTGCCCACAGACAGAGCAGGATTTGAAAAGACTGGCTGAAGTACAGGAAGATGTAAGAAATGTCAGATTCGAGCTATAAGGTTATGCACAGGTCAGAGCAGTGCTCTTCTTGGGACTCTCACACGAGGTCTGGTAGAAATCTGAACTATGGCAGACTCCTAGAGAGAGTAGGAGAGCTCAGCATGTCACCATCTTGCCTGAATTTTGGGTTGCTCTAAATAAGGTAGATGTGCTAGTAAACAAACTCTGCTGTTAAGGTCTATGGCTATTTTAATGAGGTTTACTGCTATTGAAAGTTATTGGGCATTCCCAGTCCTAACACAGTAAAGTTTTCAAGCAAGTGAATATATGAATGACCTAGTGCTGGAGAATAATAATGTAGTAAGGTGAGAGGAACATTTCTGAACGTTATTTTGAATGCTCAGTCTAACGTGGCAATAAGCCAGAATGAGGTTGACAACCTCGCCACTACAGACGTAATCTATACTAACTACATTATGTACAGGAAGAGGAGTGCATCAAATCTGATTATTCAAAGGTGATGGGTTCTCCATCATAACTATAGGCTGTGATGGACAAAAAAAACACCATGACTAAGTTTAAATCACCAAAATGACTAAACGCAAAAGCCAGGCAACACATGGCAAAGCAGTCTGGCCCCAAGAAAACTATAGTCATTAAACAGCACACTCCAGTATTCAAATGAATATGATTCATTAAGCATCACATTTTCCTTTCCCTTTTTCCTTCTGTTCACCTAGCTTAAAACATTTCCAAGACAATGATAGTCTATGTGTTGAGTATACAGTTACTATTTGAATATTTTGCCCATATAATTTTGAAAGACCAATTTCTAGTTGTGAATATATTTCAGAACAAAAACACGTAAAACATTTGTGCCAACATTACAGAGTCCTCAATTTACAGACAACTCAAAATTAGCTTTGTTTTTGCCATGCACTTTTGAAATAGCTAGTAGGTAAATTCCTTTAAACAAGAGGTCAATATGTAAAGAATCTGTATATGGAATAACCATTTCATTTATGATGTTACAGAGTGTCAAAATGTTTTTGGGGTATTGTCACTTGCACCCTTGCCTAGAGATCCCAAGGCATTAGGTGCTCTAAAATGCTCTTAGCCTCTGTATTTTTGTGGTGTTTAGTTTTGAAGTGTTGTATCAAGCTCCGAGCCTTTGTACCGAGGCTCTTGCTGGTATCATGCATTACACTTAGGTGAGCGTATTTACAGCACACTGGGTGTCAACTCAATGTGACACAACTTTGGTATGGTGTTCAAAGTGAGCATTTATGAAGCAGTGAGAATAAGGAAAATCTTACTTACCTTGTAACCATCTGTTTGTAGCTTGAAGTGCTGTACAATGACAAGCCTTGCATATCCTGCCATTTACTATTAGGCACCGACATGTCCAACTTGTTTATATTCAGAGAGCATTAGTCATGAGATCTGTTTCTGCACTGTGAAAAGGATACCTATAAAGGGTACCAACAGAAAACCTTATGGAACACTGCTTGCTTCTGGGAGGAGGCAGCAAGCATGTGAATCTACAGCACTACAAGATACAAACAGATGGTTCTAGGACAAGTAACATTTTCTGTTCTTAGCATGCGTGACTGTAGATATACATGTTCTGGATACACTGTAAAGCAGTACCTCTGATAAGTGGTGGCTAGCAAGCAGATTATGTAGAGGTTTCGAACAAAGTTCTTCAAACTGTTGGGCCAAATAAGAACTCTTGATGGGTCTGTATATTCACACAGTAGTGTTTGTTGAACATGTTGCAAGTCTAGATATCTACAACGGGAATATTCCCCAAGAAAGTCATACAAGATGCCTTCTTGCAAGTGGAATGCACTGTAGGTACATGTAACCTATGCATAGCCATAGCATAACATGTCGGGATACATTCAATAATCCATCAAGAAACAACCCTCCTAGAAATAGGATTCCCCAATTGAGATTTTGCGAAATCAACTAACAGTTGTTTGTCTTGCTGATGGACTTTGTTCTATCAATATAGTAAACTAAAGCCCTCTTGAAATAGAGTATATATAAAGCCCTCTTTGTCACAGTCTCTGGGTGTGGGAAGATGATGGTCAACCCTACTGTTTGGGTTACAAGGAAAAGGGAAACCACTTTGGGTAGAAATGTGAAAACCACTATCTCTGTGAACATGAATAAAAGGTCCTTCCATAGTTGGTGTTTGCAGCTCACTGATCCTCCTAAGCGGGGTGATAGCAACTAGAAAGGAGACTTATCAAGCCAAGTTCTGACGACAAAAGAGTGTAAAGGTTCAAAAGAACACCCATCAGTCTTAGAACTATATTCAGATTCCAGGCTGGCACTGGAGGCACCATTGGAGGAATTGGTATTTTAAGGCCCTCTATAAAGGCACGGATCACAGGTATTTTAAAAAGATAAAAAATCTCTATTCTGCACGTAAGCTGCCAATGCAGCTAAATGTAAACAAACAGAAGTATAACCGAATCCTGCTTTCTACAAATCCAATAAATGGCAGATGTTATCTTGGACTGATTCTTTATGGGGATCTATGTGCTGCCCCAAACCGCATCGAACAAATTCTTTTCACTTGGCTGCATTGCATGTGTTGCATGCACGGGTTGCGAGCTTACACAAGTCAGGCAGGTTTGTATACACTCCTTTGGGAGTTTAATGTAACCAAACTCTAAAACCTCAGGTGCCAAACTGCTGGATTGAGCTGCCTGAGATCTGGATGTCAGATTTGAAGCGGAGTCAGGAGATCGGGTCTCAGCTGTATCTTTTCGTTAGGATGCACTGACATTTCTAGAAGCAAGGAGTACCAAGGTTGCCTCCCCCATGATGGAGACACTGGAATAAGCAGCATCAATACCAGTCTCTTTTTCCTCACAATGTATGGTATTTGATGGAGTCAAGCAATAGCATTGGCAAATATCCACAACCGCTTCATGCATAGAGCACCACCTGTGGATGCTGGTGTGAGCAGCTCGAGGCAAAGTCTTTATCAGAGCTGTTTTGCCTCGAATGACAGCAGAATGCTCTCACTGGCAGCTGGATTGTCAGGTATTTGATGTGATAACCACGTTCGTGCTCCCCACCCCATGAATAAGGAGTCAGTGGTGATGGTTACTTGCAGTTGAGGGTCTAGAAAAGGCCTTCCCAGCTGCAAACATCTGCTGTTTCATCTCAGGAGAGCACTTTGTTCTGCACCCTACCAAAACTAGATCTTGAACTGCACTTGTGACAATTGCCCCACTAGACACTCTTGCAGTGAACACATACAATCTTGTATGAGGTGCTATTACTATGCATGAAGCCATCATCTCCAACAATTATGCTACCGCCCTTACTGTACAGACGTGGTGTCAGTAGCTTTTGGAATGCCATTTCCCTCTCTTGGTTTGGGTAGGCATTCTGCATGACAGAGTTTAGCAGCCCCTAGTAAGGGTTGGATCTGCTGTGGCAAGAGATTCAATTTCTTGGCATTGACTATTAACCCTAAACTGTGTACCAAGGACACTGCTGTCTGTATGTGTGCTAGGCATTGTTCCCAGCTGCTTATCTTTATCAGCTAATCATTCGGATAAGGAAAGACATAAAAAGCGTTTCTGCCCAAGTGCAATATTACCCACAGCTAAATATCTGATAAATACCCTTTGACCCCGAAAGGATGAACTTTTTTTATTGGTAGTGTTGTCCACTTACGACCAAGCGCAGGTAGTGGTAACCCAATGTTATCCAATGGGAGACTTTACAATAGTACATTTTAAGAGTTTTTCACTACCAGATATGTACAAGTTAAAAGTACATATCGAACTTTTTAAATACACTGCATCCTGAACTATGGGCTGTTTAGGGCCTACCTAGGGGCGACATATGCATTAAAAAGGAAGATTTAGGCCTGGCAAAAGGTTTATTTTGCCAGGTTGAAATGGCAGTTTAAAACTGCACACATCTTAATCTTTCCCAGACAGTGTTGAGTGACTGAGGGAAATTAAGAGTAAGTCACTGTTTGGAGGTAGAGGAACCCGAGCCAGAGCCACAGCTACCTCTACCTCTCCCACTGCCACGTTCTATACCTACAGGGAAGGATTTGGGTGCCAGAGTCCAGAAAGGCCCGCTACTGCTGGTATGCCTGTCTGAGTAGAAGATCTGACTTGGTACCTTCTCTTGCCTGCTGCTACGAAACGTAGACCTGGATGTTTGGGTCTGCAGAGTGTCCATGGCTTTTGCAATTTCTGCCCTTCTAGACCCTTACAAGCAAGCTGCCTGCCTGGGAGTGAAACAGATGCTAGCCATCAAATGAGGGTATAATCACATGCTGCTGAACATCTGGCCTAAAGTCAGAAACCCTAAGCAAGGCATAACGTCTCAGAAGGGCACTGGCATAGACTTCACTGGAAGCCAAGTCAGCCGATTGCAAGAAACATCAAATGTTTGCATTCGAGATCAACCTGCCCTCTGAGTGCAGTTTCTGCCCCCTTTTGCAGTCGTCTTCGGAGAGATGCTTTAACACCACCTCTATGTCCTCCCAGTGGTATCAATCATACTCGGAGAGCAGACCAACTTATGTTCATCAGCCACATCAACCTTTTTACTTTCCGTGTCTGGAGGAGCATCCTGTTTGCTTTCAGACAGTGTGGCTCACTGAGGTGTCAGGTGGGCTATGGCCCCTGATGTGAACCAGGTCATCTGGTGGCGGCTTTTACTTTTCTTGGACTCATGGGGTGCCCCTCGTCTTTCCTGGAGCAGATGTGGTTTCTCAGGGGTTAAGAGGTCTCAATCTCCGGAGCCAGACCACAAGGATGGTGCCTCTTCTGACTCGTGGCCAAATGCGCAACTTCCTCACAATTGGCGCTCTGCTTCTTTTAGATAGTGTTTACAACGTCAAACCCAAAGGTGAAGTGGGGTGTGTGAGAAAGTGCCCTCTTTGTGCATGGTTGCCCCCACTTTTTGCTCAATTGCTGATATACTTTGACTGAGTGTGCCCTGGGCTCCTGCTAATCAGGTACCCAGGGCCTATGTTCTTTCCCTAAAACTGCATTGAAGCCTAAACCCAATTGGCATCTCTGGCCACAGGTCAGCCCCTGGTAAATGGTACCACAGGTATCCAGGGCACTGTGACCAGAGAAGGCCTCTAAGGGCTGCAGCACTTATTGTGCCACCCTAAGAGGCCCTGTACCATTACACTCACACACTGCCTTTGCAGGCTGTGTGTTTTGGTGCAGAACAAAGTGAAGAGTCGACATGGCACACATCACTGTGTGCCATGCCTACAAACCACTGCCCTGGCATAGATCAGTCCCCCCTCTAGCTGGGTGCACTATACCAGTGGTGAGGGTACAGGTGCATGAGCCATGTACCCCTACAGTGTCTAAGTCCATTCTTAGACATTGTAAGTGCAGTGCTGCCATTAAGAGTATATGGTGCTGGGAGTTTGTCATTACGAACTCCACAGCCCCATAATGGCTACACTGAAAACTGAGAAGTTTGGTATCAAACTTCTCAGCACATTAAACCCACACTGATGCCAGTGTGGGATTTAATGAAAAATGCACACAGAGGGCATCTTAGAGATGCCCCCTGAAAACTAACCCACCTCTAGTGTCCTGGCTGAGTGGCTGCTTTCAGCTGCCACCACAAGACATGTTTCTGGACCCCTGGGTCGAGAGCCTTCTGCTCTCTGGGGCCTGAAACAATGCACATCCTGGGACGAGGTGCCAAGCCTCCACCCCCAGGATGGGCAGGGTTCACGAAGGGGAAGCTTCAAAGGCTTGCCGCCTTTGTGAGCTTCCCCAGGCCAATTGCTGCTTTCAGCAACTGGTCCCCACTGGTTCTGACCCCCCTCCCCCTTTGGGCGGGAGAACCGGTGGGAAAAACAAGTGAGGAAGAGAGGTCTACCCACCTCTGCCAACTCCACCCCTCAGGTGGGGGAGGCGAGGTGAAGCACAAGTCTCAGTCCACGCCATCTTGAAGATGGGGGACTCAGCCAACCAGGGACAGGCACATGCCCCCTCCCACTGGAGGGTGGCATAATAGGAGTGTACCCACTCCAGGAAGGGACCCATTGGTCCCTGCCTTTTACCTACCTGTAACGCCCTAAATCTAGTATTTAGGGGCACCCCTGAACCTTGCTTCCTCCGATCCAGTCAAGAAACAAGAAGAAAAGAAGAAGGACCGAACAGCCGTGTAGCAGCTAACAAGAGGAAGACGCCCACTGACTTGGCCCCAGCCCTACCGGCCTGTCTCCCCCTCGAACCTGCTCCTGCGAAATCCCGGTGTGTCCTGCAGCCAGCAACCTCAAAAACCCCAGAGGACCTGCCTGCCTTCACTTCCAAAGACTGCTTCTCCCGTAAACACCGGATTTGTTCAACTGCAACCTCTGGCAGCAGCCGGAGACCGCGAATCCGCCCCACTCTGCACCCGCTGTCCACGGCCCGAGCTCGAGTGGGCAAACACCACGAGGAGGTCACCCCGGCGATCTTGAACCGAGATCCGGCGACCCCTGACCTGCCTCAAGCCTCCAGCCGACGCCTGCAGTCTAAAACCAGAAGGCCCCCCTAACCGCGACCAGGAGCTGGTAAGAAGATCCGACCCCAAAAGGCACCCCTGCACCCGACGCCCACGGCCTTGTGTGCCCGAACCAACGGTGCCTAACCAACCCCTAACTTCCCAACTTACTTCTCGAAGTGGTGGTCGCACCCAGAAGTCCTTCGTCTCCCTGCCTGCAGTGCTTTTGCAAACCGGAGGCTCTCCATTGGAAACAGGGCATCCGACGTCGAAACAGCACCCTGCACCCGGCCGCCCTAGTGCCACTGAGGGTGCACCTTTGGTGCTAATTTGTTTCCCCAGTTGCCCTGAGCTAAAGACCAGGAGCTTTGCTCCCACAACCCAGTGGCCTGCTTGCCAGCAGCCACCAACCGGAGGATAACATTGAGCCTCAACACTCTGCACCCGGCCGCCCTAGTGCCGCTGAGGGTGTAACAAGAGTGCATCACTGACCCTGGGGGACCCCGGAGTCTACCCCCAGAACCTCAACTCCCACTACCGAACACTTACCTAAAAACCGATAACCATATTTTCCTCCATAGGATAACATTGACACTTTTTCCTGAAAAAGTTTCCAAGTGTGGAGTTTTGAAACCTAAAGAAATTCTTTAAAATTGTACGATTTAACAAAAACGCTTTTACTCACCTGTTTACAGGAAATGTCCCAGTGCTGCATCTAGGCATACAGCACTGAGTAAGAAAAAGTAATCCAAAAGTAACTTACCTGCTATTTTACTGAAAATCCCATTCAAGTCTATGTACTGTATTTACAAGTGATTGCATTTCTCTGAAACAATACTGTAAGTCAAACCATAGTACATTTACAATTGAACTGTTTTACAATCAGCATTTATTACTGTAAAGTATTTATTGCTTACCTGTGCCAGGCTTGCTTGGTTCTAGAAATAAAATAACTAAAAGAATATTTTTATACAAAAACAATTGGTCTGAAGTTCAGGCTTTGAGTGTGCGAGTTCATTTGCTGACTGAGTGTGTACAACAAATGCTTAACACTGTCCTCTGATACTGCCTTACTGCTCGACCACACTACCACAAATAGAGAGTAAGGTTCTATCTACTTTTCCCTCTGCCTACCTTTGGGGTTCCACTGGACTCTGTACACACTATACCTCACTTTGGTATAGTATATACAGAGCCAGCTTCCTACAGGGGGCAGCAAGCATCAAGTGCATGTGAAGAGATCGGAGCGTGAAGTTATTTTTGCCCTATGCACTGGGGAAAAGGGATTTCCTCCTCAGTCTTCCAATCTGTGGGAGGATGAGACCTCTGGGCTCTGGAATATGTTAGTCAGCTGGAGACCGGAACGATCCCCTTCTCCCTTCTCCCTAAGGCATGGTCTTACATCTTACAAGCCAAGAAGGTGGATTCTTCATGCTCTGGAGATAGGCTGAAGCTACACTGGTTGGATGTTAGCCAGACAATGGGTATTTCATATGTATTTAGGAAACAATTGGAAGGGTGTCTTATTTATAACACCCTCCCTCAAGAGTAATTCTCACTACAACCTTTTTTTTTGTTGGTTTTTTAGAAGTCGCAGCATTGAGTTGACTAGAGGGCAAATCCAGATGCAGTGAAGAGTTAGTCTGCTGCTGGACCACAGCATTCAACTGCCAGCCAAGGTCCTAGGGAAATCCTAGACGGCCCCAGCTAGGGAAGGCATAGTCGGATCCATATAAAGAACCTATAATGTTCACATTGGAGAAATCTTTCTCTCCTGCACCAACTCCTGACATCTCTTTCTGCTCTTCTGGTAAGGCCTCTGGAAGGCGTTTGACAAGTTATTCCATCTCCTCCCAATGGTACCGGTCGCATCTTGATAGGAGACACATCGAGTTGGCGATGAGCCATTGTGTTGCTGTACCACTGCAATACATTTTCCAACAGTCATCCTTCCGAATTTCCTTGTCGGGAGGCAGTGCAGTATCTGTGCTTTGAACAAAGGCTTGTTAACAAGCTATGTGCACCACTAGAGAATCTAAAAGCGCATTGTGCAAATAAGCGCCAAACAGCACGATTATTAAAAATTGTATCGTTTATACGACAGTCAATATTTTGTAACCAATGTTGTCCAAGATACATATGAGCAACGGACATTGTGGTCCGAATTGAAATATAAAAACTGCAATAATATCTCGTATTGCATGCGATTTAAAAAAAAAAACTAAGTTTGTAAAAAATAATAATAATAATAATCATATCTAGTTACAGATAGTTTAGTTTGAAGGACGCAGAAAGAAGCTTCTATTGAGAGAAACCTTAAGAACCTAACAAGCATATAATCTTGCTTTAACCTAATCAGACAGTCGTATGAGAACTGTGTATAAGTGAGTAAAATGTTGGAATTTGTGTGCCTTTAGTTCAGAACAGATAAGTTCAAAGCGGAATAGAGCAGAGTAGGAGATTTAGAGTGCTCTCCCAGAGAGAGAGAGAGAGAGAGAGAGAGAGAGAGGACTGACTTTTCTTTGTCCTTTCCTTTTGGCACAACTCCATGGTGGCTAGTCCTCTACTTTATATGATTTAATATGACTTGATTGCCTATTAACGTATATGCATTCTGATTATAACTTGCTAATAACTTTTGCCTTCTGTGAACCATTAACATTTAATAAACCTTCATGGTTTGAAACTTCAAAAATAAAAAGCTCTCCACTCCAGGAGTGATGCCCTTGGTCTTCACTGACTCCTTAAAGTTCTCTGCTGCACGCCTTGCCATGCTTTTCAGCATGGGCAGGAACTGTACAGATCTCTTCATTTAGGACAAGTTCTTCACAAGAAAATATTCCTCATGCTTGACCACATGTAGTTTAACCTTTTGCTCGTCAGCCATCCTCTGAATCACAGCATGATATGCTGTGGAGTCATTTGGGGGAGGAAGCCTTTACCAAGTATGGCTCTAACCTGGAGTCACCCTGAGGGGCTGTGTTGTAATCTTCCCATGGATCATTCGTGCGTGGGATAGGATCGGGTGCCATTATGATCCGGAAAGTCACTCTATTGGGGCTTGAACAATGTCTTTTTGGTTCAAGGCTCAGAGTCTCTGGCTTGAGGCTTCCCTGGAACAGAGACTGGTTTTTAGCACCAAGAAGGTTCAGTGACCTCCACCAGAGTAAAGTCTTGAGGCCTCTTTGGTTAAGTCTCTGGGCTCAATGTAGGACTCCGACAGGAGTAGTTCTCAGCCTCTCAGCGAGATGTTTGAAGCTGAACCGCTGAGGGTCGGTCCTCTAACAGAGGAGGAACTATTGGTGCTCTAAAGTTGGTCCTAGTCATCAGTGCCTGCCTCCCACAAGAAGCCCTCCCGCCTTCACATCAGAGGCTTCCAAGGAAAGGGTGTGAGCTTTCCTCACCTTGTCTTAGTGGTAACTCTAAAAGGACCCTCAGTTTCTCGAGCTCCTCCAGTTCGAAGCATGGCAAAGACTGATCTTGCTACTGCATCCTGTACTGTGCCCAGTGGCACTCCCTCCTGTGCCAAACAGTTTTCTTGCTCTTAAATGCCTGACAAGCGGAGCTAGTGGTTTCCTTGTGGTTTAGGAGCAAACAGAGGTTACACTCTTTATTATGGTGCAACCAAAGGAATTTAACATTACACTCAGGGTAGCACTGGAAAGGTATGTTCCACATAACCCACCTCTCCCCTTTCCCAAAGACATTCTCATATGTCCTGATTCTCTGTAAATCCCTTCAGTCCGAGTCGAAGTGGCAACTTTAAGGAGGAGTTCATCAAAGCCCTTTGTAGACAAATCTGAGGCCTGGCAGAGGTTTCCTGGTTGTAGCTTGGCAAATCTGAAGCTCGAGATAAGCATCCAAATCAGACAGCAGTAAAAAAAAAAAAATCTCAGGTGGAGCCTTTGTCCTGTTGACTTGTGGGCTAAAGGAGCGGTCCCAATAGACCTCGAAATCAAAACGTTCTTTGAACAAAAACAAGTTGCATATGTTCGTACACAACATTAGATGATAGGAGTATACAGAACATGTCTATCGACAGCAGGGATGGGAGGAATGTTTCATTCCGCCTACAGAACTGGCGAAATTTGGCCAATTCGCGTTACTCTTGTAACGGGGAGGTTCGGCCTAATTCCGCCAATCACTGAGTGACGGAATTTTCTTCATGTGAGGCTCCAGAAATGCGAGCTGGCTAGCGGGATTTTCCAACATGGGTGGTTGCAGTCAGAGGGCTAATTCTCAAGTAGATTTGCTGCAGCTGAAGTAGATTTTCGACTCGAACTGGAGCAAAATCAACTCGAATGGCTGTGCGCGCTTGTGCACAGCATGGTGCAGTTCGTTCAGATTTTTCAGTGCTGCTTGAACGACTGGTGCTAAATTGCAGCACACATATTTTTCACACAGTGGCAGAACTCCGTGTGATCTTGCCGAGTATAACTCTACAGAATTTCGGAGTGAAACTCCGCAAGTTGCACCCACCCCTAATCTACAGTCCCACAAGCTACAAACCTGTTTACATTATTATCGAGGATATAAGTACAAATATCCCATGGTAGGAGCATTCTGTTAGGCGTTCTAACAATTAGGAGTAATTACCATCCTCTAGAGGTTTCAGTGAAAAATTGAAGTTGCAATGTAAGTGAACATTTGGCCACACCAGGGACAATTACCTGAGAGATGTCATCAAGAATGGCTTTGTACAGTTTCTGTACTGTGTAAGCATGCATCTCCACACTATTTGTGATGAGTTGAATCAAATTAGGCACAGCATCATCTCGGACATAACTACCTGCCTGAAAAGAGAAAAATATGGAAAATAAGACTCATAATATCAACATGCCAATAATGATTTTTAAATAACAACCTCTCTCCCATTACTTGTTGAGGAGTAATTGCTCTTGAAATTAGGCAACTTAGCAATATTTTTCCCCAACAAGCTCACAAATATAGTAGCCACGTAATTTTAGGGCATAGTATACTTTACTCACCACAATAAAGTCTGCACTCTTAAGGCATATGATCTAGAGCTGCACACTAATCAGCTCATTAGATTTTGTTCAACTGAAAATATCACAAGGTATCACGAATTGTGAAATAGGACTTCAACTTTTCAGACAAACTAATTTCCCCTCCTGCGACTCATAATATAAGCATTCGCTGTGTTTCCAAGGGCCAAATAGTGACTCCGGTTCACTCACAGGACACCCAATTGGTAGAAATTTTGATCTTAGCTTCCAGGAACTCGCTACGTCACTAATAACATTAGACAGCATGGTTATTTCTTTTTTTGGTTCAATCTTAAATTTAGTTTCATGGAACATTGCAGGGTTTTTACTAATTCATTAAAGAGTTCATTTGTAGATGAACTTAATGCAAGCATTTACGGTCTCAAGGACCATGAATATTGAAATCTTATCTAATTTGCAAACCAATTAAAAGACCGACCGGTGGTTATGCTAGTAGCGGGTCTAGTAATTCTACTTTCAGCAAATGAATCCTGTTCTTATGAAATAATGTCCTCTAACTCACCGTCTGTCTTTTTTGGGGATTATGCTGTGCTTGTATCACAATATACAGATAGAAACTGTTGCTGTTTAACATCTACATGCCCCCTAGGAGGGAAGCATAATACTGATTTGTTGCTACTAATAATACTATCATATTCAGTGAGGGAGTAAGCACTATTATTCTCACGTAGGACCTGAACACCAAAATACGAAATCAGGTATTGAAGGTATTTTAATCACTGGAGATATCTGATTTGGGAACATTTAAATTTGGAAAGAGCTTCCTTTGTTGAAGTTTCAATTTATAACAGAATAGAAGTTCATGAATGCACAATTACTTATTTTGTTTCTAAACTTCACACTAATAACAAACAAGTACTAGAAGGAAAATGTTACTTACCCTGCAAGCATCTGTTCACAATGTGTAGTGCTGTAGATTCACATGCACTGCATGCTCTCCTGCCATCTAGTGCTTTCTTCTTTAGAAATCTTTCCAGTCACAAGGTTTAGTGACTCCTCCCCTAGCTGGAAATGCGCTTGGGCATCAACGGCATGTCAGATTGTTTTTCGCACAGCGGGTGAAAGTTGTAAGGAGTTGTAAGTGAACAGCAAAAGGAATCTGTGATTAGAGTCATACGTGTCCAGGGAGGAGGGTGTGTGCATGTGAATCTACAGCCCTGCACACTACGAACAAATGCTTACAGGGTAACATTTTCCGTTCGTAGCATGTGTTGCCGTAGATAGACATGCTCTGCATATACTATAACAGTACCCTCCATAAGCAGTGGCTAGCATGTAGATAATGCAGATGTCTGGAGTAGAGTTCTTAGAACTGTCAGGCCAACCAATGCCTGTTGTCTTCCAAGAACATACATGTAGTGCCCACTAAAGGTGGATGGGATTGACCACGTAGCCGCCTTGCATGTCAACTACAGAAATGTTCCGTAAAAAGGCCATGGTAGCATCCTTCTTTCGAGTAGAATGAGCCCTAGGAGTAACAGGAAGGGCCCTCTTGGCTTGGAGATAAAAAGTCTGAATGCGCTTAACTATCCATCTGGCAATCCCTGCTTTGGGGATAGGATGTCACCTGTGAGGTTTTGTAAAGGCCACAAGCAAAAGTTGAGTCTTGCAAAAAAGGTTTAGACCTGTCGCACAAGTTACTAACTTGTGTAACGATATATCTGTAAGAGACAGTAGTTAGTGACAGATTCCTTACCTTAGAATATCCCCAGGCGTCAGGCTGGATCCGGAAAGTTCTTGCGTAGCAGTACCCTTGCGCGTCGGTAGGCGGCGTCGAGCGGCTCCGCGTCGGTCGTCGGCATGACGTCGCGGGCAGTACTTAGACGCCGCCCCTGCGCGCTGACGTCAGTTCTGTACACGACTTTCTGCGCCAGGAACGCAGAGCCATGCAAGAAGCTGACATAGGTGTCTGAAAAATACTAGGGCCCTGAAAGGGATGTCCTTAACCCTAGAAATCAGTTCGCAGAACGGGGAGGATGGGTGGGGCGGTAAGGAATCTGTCACTAACTACTGTCTCTTACAGATATATCGTTACACAAGTTAGTAACTTGTGCATCTGAAAGAGACACGTTAGTGACAGATTCCTTACCTTAGAATAGATACCCCAGCAATACCAACCCCGGAGGTGGGACTGCGAACAAAGATCAGACAAGGAAGTCTCGGAGGACAGAACGGCCAAAGAAGCCGTCTCTCCGGACTTGGCTGTCAAGGCAGTAATGTTTGGTAAACGTGTGCAGCGAGGCCCACGTAGCTGCCTGACATATATCCTGTAACGGAACACCGCGGCCTAAAGCCGTGGTAGCAGCCGTAGCCCTGGTGGAATGGGCACGCAGCCCAACAGGAGGCTCCTTCTTAGCCAAAAAATAGCAGGCTTTGATACACAAGGTGACCCAGCGGGAGATAGTCCTTTTGTGTACCGCCCGACCTTTTTTGGCGCCCACGTAGCCAACAAAGAGCTGGTCATCCACCCGGAACTGTTGTGTGCGGTTGATGTAAAAGGAAAGCGCACGTTTTGGGTCCAGACGGTGGACAAGCAAAAGTTGAGTCTTGCAAAAAAGGTTTAGACCTGTCGCACAAGTTACTAACTTGTGTAACGATATATCTGTAAGAGACAGTAGTTAGTGACAGATTCCTTACCTTAGAATATCCCCAGGCGTCAGGCTGGATCCGGAAAGTTCTTGCGTAGCAGTACCCTTGCGCGTCGGTAGGCGGCGTCGAGCGGCTCCGCGTCGGTCGTCGGCATGACGTCGCGGGCAGTACTTAGACGCCGCCCCTGCGCGCTGACGTCAGTTCTGTACACGACTTTCTGCGCCAGGAACGCAGAGCCATGCAAGAAGCTGACATAGGTGTCTGAAAAATACTAGGGCCCTGAAAGGGATGTCCTTAACCCTAGAAATCAGTTCGCAGAACGGGGAGGATGGGTGGGGCGGTAAGGAATCTGTCACTAACTACTGTCTCTTACAGATATATCGTTACACAAGTTAGTAACTTGTGCATCTGAAAGAGACACGTTAGTGACAGATTCCTTACCTTAGAATAGATACCCCAGCAATACCAACCCCGGAGGTGGGTCTGCGAACAAAGATCAGACAAGGAAGTCTCGGAGGACAGAACGGCCAAAGAAGCCGTCTCTCCGGACTTGGCTGTCAAGGCAGTAATGTTTGGTAAACGTGTGCAGCGAGGCCCACGTAGCTGCCTGACATATATCCTGTAACGGAACACCGCGGCCTAAAGCCGTGGTAGCAGCCGTAGCCCTGGTGGAATGGGCACGCAGCCCAACAGGAGGCTCCTTCTTAGCCAAAAAATAGCAGGATTTGATACACAAGGTGACCCAGCGGGAGATAGTCCTTTTGTGTACCGCCCGACCTTTTTTGGCGCCCACGTAGCCAACAAAGAGCTGGTCATCCACCCGGAACTGTTGTGTGCGGTTGATGTAAAAGGAAAGCGCACGTTTTGGGTCCAGACGGTGGAGCCTCTCTTCCTCTCTGGAAGGATGCAGAGGCGGAAAGAAGGTGGGCAAAGTGATGGTCTGCCCAATATGGAAGGCAGTAACCACCTTTGGCAAGAAGGACGGACGCGTCCTAAGAACAACCTTGTCTGGATGAACAGACAGAAAGGGAGGTTTGCATGAAAGAGCCTGGAGCTCACTCACCCGCCGAGCAGAGGTGATGGCCACCAGGAATGCGGTCTTCAGAGTAAGAAGACGAAGAGGACAGTTATGTAGAGGCTCAAAGGGAGCGCACATTAAGAAGGTAAGAACCAAGTTCAAGTCCCACTGAGGCATTACAAACGGAACAGGAGGAAAGAGGTGTGTAATGCCTTTAAGAAACCTGTTAACCACAGGGAACTTGAAAAGGGAGGGCTGATCAGGAAGCCTGAGGAAGGCCGATATCGCAGAAAGATAGCCCTTGATGGTACCCAGGGCAGAACCCTGTTGGGCCAGAGAAAGAAGGAACAGAAGAACCTCAGAAAGAGGGGCAGAAAGGGGATTCACAGCCTTTGCTGTGCACCATGCCACAAACTTGTTCCACCTGCAGGCGTATACCACCTTAGCGGAGGGACGCCTGGCTGCCAGAATCACATCACAAACTTCGGGAGGCAAGTCGAAAGGAATCAACTGCCGCCGCTCAATCTCCATGCAAGCAGGTGTAGACTGGACAGGTTCGGGTGGAGGACCGTCCCCTGCTGCTGCGACAGAAGATCCTCCTGAAGAGGCAGACGGATCGGGGGATCGATGCTCATACTGAGTAGCTCAGGATACCAAACTCTTCGAGCCCAGTCCGGAGCCACAAGAATGACTTGGGCCCGGTCGCGCCGAATCTTCTTCAACACTCTGGGTAGAAGTGGTATAGGCGGAAAGGCGTACAACAGACCGCAACTCCACTCGCGACGAAAAGCGTCGCCGAGCGAGTGCCGCCTTGGAAATTCCAACGCGCAGAACTGCTGACATTGCGCGTTCTCTTCGGTGGCGAACAGATCTAACCAAGGCTCTTCCCACTGCTGAAAGAGACCTTGCGCCACCTCCGAGTGAAGACGCCATTCGTGATCCATCATGCACCTGCGGCTGAGTTCGTCCGCCCTGGCGTTCAGGGAACCTGCCAGGTGTTGAACCATCAGGAATATGCCCTGATGTTCCAGCCATGTCCAGAGGCGCAGAGCCTCCTGACATAGGGTCCACGACCCCACCCCGCCCTGTTTGTTGCAATACCACATGGCGGTGGTGTTGTCTGTGAACACCTGCACTACCGTCCCTTTGACAGAGGGAAGGAATGCCTTGAGTGCAAGTCGGATCGCCCGGAGCTCCAGAAGGTTGATATGGAGCCGGGACTCTGCCGTGAACCAGAGGCCTCTGATCTCCGCCTCTCCCATGTGACCGCCCCATCCCAGAAGGGATGCGTCCGTCACAACTGTGTGCTCTGGCTGGGGAAGGGAGAGGGATCTGCCCATGACCCATTGCCGGTTCGAGAGCCACCACTGCAACTGTTTTGCAGTCCCCTCCGAGATCTGGGCGTGATCGGACAGGTTGCCCTGGTGCTCCGCCCACTGGAACTTCAGGTCCCACTGCAGAGCCCGCATATGCCATCTGGCATGATTGACCAGCAGGATGTAGGAGGCCATGAGGCCCAGCAGCCTCAGGGTCATCCGTACCGAAACCCAGGATAAAGGCCGAAAGATCGGAATCATAGCCTGAATATTCCGGACTCGCGGTTCGGGAGGATAAACCCGAAACTGCGTCGTGTTCAGAACTGCTCCGATGAAAAGGAGCTGTGGAGAAGGAATCAGGTGCGACTTCGGCACGTTGATGGAGAACCCCAGCGAGTGCAGGAGTTCGGCCGTTGTCTGGAGGTGGGAGACGACTGCCTGGGACGAGCCCGCCTTCAGCAGCCAGACGTCGAGGTAGGGGAAGACTGGAACCCCTGCCCGGCGCAGATGGGCTGCGACCACCGCCATCACTTTTGTGAACACCCGAGGGGCGCTGGTAAGGCCAAAAGGGAGCATGGTGAACTGAAAATGCTCGAGGCCTACCGTGAACCACAGGTAACGCCGGTGGGCCGGCAGGACAGGGATGTGGAAATATGCGTCCTGCAAGTCCAACGCTACCATCCAGTCTCCAGGGTCGAGAGCAGTCAAGACCTGAGCTAAGGTGAGCATCTTGAACTTCTCCTTCTGGAGGAAGCGATTGACGTTCCGGAGGTCCAAGATAGGACGCATGTCCTCCTTGTCCTTTTTGGGCACCAGAAAGTAGTGGGAGTAGCAACCACGTCCTACTTCTGGGGTCGGAACGCGCTCGATGGCCCTCTTGGCCAAGAGGGCCGCAACTTCCTTCTGAAGAAGCACCAAGTGATCCCCTGACATGCAGTGGAATTGAGGTGGCATGGCTGGGGGGATGGTCACGAAGGGGAGGGAGTAGCCCCTTCGGACAATGTCCAAGACCCACCTGTCCGAGGTGATGGCACGCCAGTGGTGAAGGTGATGGCGGACCCTGCCCCCTACTGGCGTGCTGTGCACCTGAAAGGAAGGACTAGGAGGGCTTGGAGGCCGCGGACGGGGTTGGTGGCCTGACCCGCACGCTGGTTGCCTGACCCGCCACGGCGGGAGCCACGTCCTCGGCCACGCGAAGACGCTTGCTGCGCGGGCCGGTGGCTGGGCAGCGGACGTGACTGGGCGCCCCTTCCGTGGCCACGAAAGAGGCGAAAAGCAGACTGTTGCTGAGGGCGCACAGCAGAAAGGCCCAGGGACTTCGCTGTAGCCCGCGAGTCCTTAAAGCGCTCCAGCGCATGGTCTGCCTTTGTCCCAAAAAGACCGACTCCATCAAAGGGCATGTCCATAAGAGAGTTTTGGACATCACCCGAGAAATCAGTGGTCCTCAGCCAGGCGTGACGGCGCAGCGCCACTGTCGTCGCAAGCGATCTGCCTAGCGAGTCGGCGGTATCAAGGCCACATCTGATGGTGTACTTTGCCGCATCTCTTCCCTCCGCAATGGTGCGGGAAAGCAGTGTCTGGTCCAAAAGAACGTCTGAAAGCGCCTCGTTGAACGGCAGCAGTGGCTCCGAGGAGGTAGCCGCCGGCTGAAGCACTTCCGTCAGGATGTTAGTCCTGACAGCCACTGTAGGTAACTGGAGGTTTAAGGCCCCAGCTGCTCTACGCAACAGCGTTGCAAAGTTTGCTCCCTCTTCCGTTGCCACGGAAGGAGGAGACAGCATGCCAGAGTCAGGGGAGGTGTCCAGACCACTGGCATCCCCAAGTTCCTCAGTCCAGTCCTGATCAAACTCACACTGCTGTGTGAGAGGGTCATCAGACCCCTCCCAGTTATCTACGTCCTCCAATTCAGGTTCAAAATAAGGAGGAGGGACATGTGGGACCCAAGGTCCCAGCGGCGTCGGAGCCGGCGTCGAGCGACGCCGGTCCGGCGCCATGTCCGGATCCGGAGAGAACCGGGGGAACGACGCCGCCCGGAGCCTTGGGCGGCGTCGGGAACGGCACCGGAGAGATCGGCGCCGGTGGAGGTGTCGTCGGGTCAACCAGCGTCGATCGGGGTTGTGGCAGCACCGGAGCCGGGGTCGAGGCCGAGGCCGGTGTGACAGGCGGCGCCGAGAAACCCCATCAGGGCCCGAAGGCACACCGGGGGGACCTTGAGGCCCGAAGAGGCGGTCCATGGCCGACAGGAACTCCTGTATCTCGGCTGGAGTCGCCCCCGAACCCGGAAAGGACGGGTAATGCGGGGGCGGCTCCACAGGCACTCCCGGAGCCGCGGGGACGGTGCCGACGCACAAGTTACTAACTTGTGTAACGATATATCTGTAAGAGACAGTAGTTAGTGACAGATTCCTTACCTTAGAATATCCCCAGGCGTCAGGCTGGATCCGGAAAGTTTTGCGTAGCAGTACCCTTGCGCGTCGGTAGGCGGCGTCGTGCGGCTCCGCGTCCGTCGTCGGCGTCGTGATCGCCGGGATGACGTCGCGGGCAGTACTTAGGCGCCGCCCTGCGCGCTGACGTCAGTTCTGTACACGACTTTCCGCGCCAGGAACGCAGAGCCATGCAAGAAGCTGACACAGGTGTCTGAAAAATACTAGGGCCCTGAAAGGGATGTCCTTAACTCCTAGAAATCAGTTCGCAGAACGGGGAGGATGGGTGGGCGGTAGGAATCTATCACTAACTACTGTCTCTTACAGATATATCGTTACACAAGTTAGTAACTTGTGCATCTGAAAGAGACACGTTAGTGACAGATTCCTTACCTTAGAATAGATACCCCAGCAATACCAACCCCGGTGGTGGGTCTGCGAACAAAGATCAGACAAGGAAGTCCTGGAGGACAGAACGGCCAAAGAAGCCGTCCCTCCGGACCGGACTGTCAAGGCAGTAATGCTTAGTAAACGTGTGCAGCGAGGCCCACGTAGCTGCCTGACAGATAACCGGCAGCGGAACACCGCGGCCCAAGGCCGTGGTAGCAGCCGTTGCCCTGGTGGAATGGGCACGCAGCCCAACAGGAGGCTCCTTCTTAGCCAAAGAATAGCAGGTCTTGATGCACAAGGTAACCCAGCGGGAGATGGTCCTCTTGTGCACCGCCCGACCTTTTTGGCGCCCACGTAGCCAACAAAGAGCTGGTCATCCACCCGGAAGTGTTTCGTGCGGTCGATATAGAAGGAGAGCGCACGTTTTGGGTCCAGACGGTGGAGCCTCTCTTCCTCTCTGGAAGGATGCGGAGGCGGAAAGAAGGTGGGCAAAGTGATGGTCTGCCCAATGTGGAAAGCAGTAACCACCTTTGGCAAGAAGGACGGACGCGTCCGAAGAACAACCTTGTCTGGATGAACAGACAGAAAGGGAGGTTTGCAAGAAAGAGCCTGGAGCTCACTCACCCGCCGAGCGGAGGTGATGGCCACCAGAAAGGCTGCCTTTAGAGTCAGAAGACGAAGAGGACAGTTATGCAGAGGCTCAAAGGAGCGCACATTAAAAAGGTAAGAACCAAGTTCAAGTCCCACTGAGGCATTACAAACGGAACAGGAGGGAAGAGGTGAGTAATGCCTTTTAAGAACCTGTTAACAACAGGGGACTTGAAAAGGGAGGGCTGATCAGGGAGCCTGAGGAAGGCCGAGATAGCACAAAGATAACCCTTGATGGTACCCAGGGCAGAACCCTGTTGGGCCAGAGAGAGAAGGAACAGAAGGACCTCAGAAAGAGGGGCAGAAAGGGGATCCACAGCCTTTGCTGTGCACCATGCCACAAATTTGTTCCACCTGCAGGCGTATACCACCTTAGTGGAGGGACGCCTGGCTGCCAGAATCACATCACAAACTTCGGGAGGCAAGTCGAAAGGAATCAACTGCCGCCGCTCAATCTCCACGCAAGCAGGTGTAGACTGGACAGGTTCGGGTGGAGGACCGTCCCCTGCTGCTGCGACAGAAGATCCTCCCGAAGAGGCAGACGGATCGGGGATCTATGCTCATATTGAGTAGCTCGGGATACCAAACTCTTCGAGCCCAGTCCGGAGCCACAAGAATGACTTGGGCCCGGTCGTGCCGAATCTTCTTCAACACTCTGGGTAGAAGTGGTATAGGCGGAAAGGCGTACAACAGACCGCAACTCCACTCGCGACGAAAAGCGTCGCCGAGCGAGTGCCGCCTTGGAAATTCCAACGCGCAGAACTGATGACATTGCGCGTTCTCTTCGGTGGCGACTAGATCTAACCAAGGCTCTCCCCACTGTAGAAAGAGTCCTTGCGCCACTTCCGAGTGAAGACGCCATTCGTGATCCATCATGCACCTGCGGCTGAGTTCGTCCGCCCTGGCGTTCAGAGAACCTGCCAGGTGTTGAACCATCAGGAACATGCCCTGATGTTCCAGCCATGTCCAGAGGCGCAGAGCCTCCTGACAAAGGGTCCAAGACCCCACCCCGCCCTGTTTGTTGCAGTACCACATGGCGGTGGTGTTGTCTGTGAACACCTGCACTACCTTCCCTTTGACAGAGGGAAGGAATGCCTTGAGTGCAAGCCGGATCGCCCGGAGCTCCAGAAGGTTGATATGGAGCCGGGACTCCGCCGGAGACCAGAGGCCTCTGATCTCCGCCTCTCCCATGTGACCGCCCCATCCCAGAAGGGACGCGTCCGTCACAACTGTATGCTCTGGCTGGGGAAGGGAGAGGGATCTGCCCATGACCCATTGCCGGTTCGAGAGCCACCACTGCAACTGTTTTGCAGTCCCCTCCGAGATCTGGACGTGATCGGACAGGTTGCCCTGGTGCTGCGCCCACTGGAACTTCAGGTCCCACTGCAGAGCCCGCATATGCCATCTGGCATGATTGACCAGCAGGATGCAGGAGGCCATGAGGCCCAGCAGCCTCAGGGTCATCCGTACCGAAACCCAGGATAAAGGCCGAAAGATCGGAATCATAGCCTGAATATCCCGGACTCGCCGTTCGGGAGGATAGGCCCGAAACTGCGTCGTGTCCAGAACTGCTCCGATGAAAAGGAGCTGTGGAGAAGGAATTAGATGCGACTTCGGCACATTGATGGAGAACCCCAGCGAGTGCAGGAGTTCGGCCGTAGTCTGGAGGTGGGAGACGACTGCCTGGGACGAGCCCGCCTTCAGCAGCCAGTCGTCGAGGTAGGGGAAGACTGAAACCCCTGCCCGGCGCAGATGAGCTGCGACCACCGCCATCACTTTCGTGAACACCCGAGGGGCACTGGTAAGGCCAAAGGGGAGCACGGTGAACTGAAAATGCTCGGGGCCTACCGTGAACCGAAGGTAACGCCGGTGGGCCGGCAGGACGGGGATGTGGAAATACGCGTCCTGCAAGTCCAACGCTACCAACCAGTCTCCAGGGTCGAGGGCAGTCAAGACCTGAGCTAGGGTGAGCATCTTGAACTTCCTCCTTCCGGAGGAAGCGATTGACGTTCCGGAGGTCCAAGATAGGACGCATGTCCTCCTTGTCCTTTTTGGGCACCAGAAAGTAGTGGGAGTAGCAACCACGCCCTACTTCTGGGGTCGGAACATGCTCGATGGCCCTCTTGGTCAAGAGGGCCGTGACTTCCTTCTGTAGAAGCACCAAGTGATCCCCTGACATGCGGTGGAATTGAGGTGGCATGGCTGGGGGTGGTCTCGAAGGGGAGGGAGTAGCCCCTTCGGACAATGTCCAAGACCCACCTGTCCGAGGTGATGGTGCGCCAGTGGGGAAGGTGATGGCGGACCCTGCCCCCTACTGGCGTGCTGTGCACCTGAAAGGAGGGACTAGGAGGGCTTGGAGGCCGCGGACGGGTTGGAGGTGGTGGCCTGACCCGCACGCTGGTTGCCCGATCCGCCACGGCGGAATCCACGTCCTCGGCCACGCGAAGACGCCTGCTGCGCGGGCCGGTGGCTGGGCTGCTGACGTGAAGGGGCGCCTACCGTGGCCACGATAGGGGCGAAAAGCAGAAGGCAGCGGAGGGCGTGTAGCAGAAAGGCCCAGGGACTTGGCAGTAGCCCGTGAGTCCTTAAAGCGCTCCAACGCATGGTCTGCTTTGGACCGAAAAGACCGACTCCATCAAAGGGCATGTCCATGAGAGTATTCTGGACATCCCCTGAAAAACCAGTGGTTCTTAGCCAGGCGTGGCGTCGGAGCGCCACCGTCGTTGCAATCGACCTGCCCAGCGAGTCGGCGGTGTCAAGGCCACAACGGATAGTGTATTTGGCCGCATCCCTTCCTTCCGCAATGGCGCGGGAAAGCAGTGCCTGGACCTCCTCAGGGCACTGGGGCAAAACATCCGCCACCGAATCCCACAGAGAGTGGGTATATCGGCCCAAAAGACAAGCGGTGTTAACGGACCGCAAGCCAGCACTGGAGGAAGAAAAACCTTTCTTCCCAAACTGATCCAGGCGTTTGGATTCCCTATCCGGAGGAGCGGTAGGGAAGGCGGTTTGGGAAGCGGAGGCTTGGACAACCAAGCTCTCAGGAGTGGGGTGGACAGAAAGAAACAGGGGGTCGCCCGGAGCGGGGCGATGGCGTCGTGACACGTTCCGATCCACAGGAGCCCCTGTGTTGGGCTTGGACCAGGCGCCCAAAAGAACGTCCGTGAGGGCGTCGTTAAACGGCAGCACAGTCTCCGCAGAGGAGGCTGCCGGCTGAAGCACCTCTGTCAAGATGTTAGGCTTGACCGTCAAAGTAGGGAGCTGGAGACGTAAGGCCCCAGCAGCCCTACGCAACACCGTACCAAAATTGGCCCCCTCCTCCGTAGCCACGGGAGGAGACAGCATGCCAGTGTCAGGAGAAGTATCCAGACCACTGGCCTCCCTAGACTCTCTGTCCAGTCCTCATCATACTGACAGTTGCGTGTCAGAGGGTCATCAGACCCCTCCCAGTCCTCCTGGTCCTCCTCTGGTTCAAAATAAGGAGGAGGAGGGACATTTGGGACCCAAGGTCCCATCGGGCGCCGGAGCCGGCGTCGAGCGACGTCGCTCCCGGGTCCAAGTCCGGAGCCGGAAGGAACTGGGGACGACGCCGCCCGGAGCCCAGGGCGGCGTCGAGAACGGCACCGGAGACATCGGCGCCGGCGGAGGTGTCGTGAGGTCGACCGGCGTCGATGGGGGTTGTGGAGCCGGGATAGAGGCCGGGGCCGGAGCCGGAGCCGGGATCGAGGCTGGAGGCTCGGGCGACGCCGGGGCCGGAGCCGCCGGCGACGCCGGATCAACCCCATCAGGGCCCGCGGGGCCCGAAGGCGCACCGGAGGGGCCTGAAGGCCCGAAGAGGCGGGCCATGGCCGACAGGAACTCCTGTACCTTGGCCGGATCCGCCCCGAACCCGGGAAGGGCGGGTATGACGGGGCGACTCCACAGGCAAGTCCGGGGGCGGGGACGGTGCCGGGAGGGGCCTCAGCCGAGTCGCGAGACCGGCGAGGCGAAGTCCGAGAGCGACGATGCTTCTTGGACTTCTTGTGTCGAGACTTACCGGACGAAGAAGACTTCGACGCCGACGACCGGTGTGCACTCCGCGAGCGACCCCTGGACCTCTCACGCGACCGGGGCTTCCGCGGAGCCGAATGCCGGGCCTCGAGGAGCTTTCGAGACCGCTCTCGCAAAGCCTTCGGGTTGAGGGCCTGGCATTCGGGACAAGACTCGGTGTCGTGGCCTCGGCCGAGGCAGAAGAGACACTCCCAATGCGGGTCGGTGACGGACATCATCCGCGCACAGGCGCCGCATCGCTTGAAGCCGGGCATCCCTACGACACCTGAAAGCTGGAAAACACAGTGAAAAATCACCAAAAAGTATGGTCAAAAATTGACCAGGGCACTGCTCTTCCCGGATCTGCGCTTACTGGCGCGGAAAAGAAGAACTGACGTCAGCGCGCAGGGGCGGCGCCTAAGTACTGCCCGCGACGTCATCCCGGCGATCACGACGCCGACGACGGACGCGGAGCCGCACGACGCCGCCTACCGACGCGCAAGGGTACTGCTACGCAAAACTTTCCGGATCCAGCCTGACGCCTGGGGATATTCTAAGGTAAGGAATCTGTCACTAACGTGTCTCTTTCAGATAGGACCCTTAGCCGAGTCACGAGACCGGCGAGGGGAAGTCGTCGAGCGATGGCGCTTCTTCGACTTCTTATGCTTCGACTTACCGGAGGAGTGCGAAGACTTGGACCCCGACGACCGTTGAGGACTCCGCGACCGGCCCCTCGACCTCTCACGTGACCGGGGCTTGGTGTGGCGCGGAGCCGACTGCCGGACCTCGAGGAGCTTTCGAGACCGCTCTCGCAAAGCCTTCGGGTGCAAGGCCCGGCAGTCGGAGCACGACTTCGTGTCGTGGTCGCGGCCGAGGCAATCCCGATGCGGGTCTGTGATCGACATCATCCGACCACAGGCGTCGCATGGCTTGAAGCCGGGCATCCCTACCGACACCTTCGGAGTCGAGAGACTTCGAGAAAACAGTGAAAAAATCACCAAAAACTTAGTCAAAAAATGACTAGGGCACTGCTCTTCCCGGATCTGCGCTTACTGGCGCGGAAAAAGAAAGAACTGACGTCAGCGCGCAGGGGTGGCGTCTAAGTACTGCCCGCGACGTCATCCCGGCGGTGCCGACGACGGACGCGGAGCCGCACGACGCCGCCTACCGACACGCAAGGGTACTGCTACGCAAAAACTTTCCGGATCCAGCCGGACGCCTGGGGATATTCTAAGGTAAGGAATCTGTCACTAACGTGTCTCTTTCAGATAATGTAATACATGAGAGCGTGCTTCACGTCTAGGGTATGGAGCATTCCCTCTGGTAAAGAGTCTGGCTGGAAGAAGAGTGGGAGCTCTAGAGTCTGGTTAAGACGGAATGGGATAACCAGCTATGGAAGGAATTATAGGTTATTGTGACGGGGGAAAGGTTACAGCCTAGTAAGTAGGATATTGAGGTTCCACACTAGCACAGGGGGAATTCTAGGACAAATTACTCTTTTAAGGCCCTCCTTGAATGCCTTGAAGACAGTGATGTGAAAGAGGGAGGAACGATCCCTGTTTTGCAAGTACACGGCTATAGCCTCTGAATGAAGGCAAGGGTAGGCTAAAGCGTACTACTAAAAGGTGGAGTAGGTAGATGATGATGATATCTTGGATTGCAGGTGTTAGAGGATCTGGCTTCTTGGCAATGCAGGTGTGGACAAATCTTTTCCACTTTGAGGCATAGCATGCACATGTGGTAGGTTCATGGGACTCATGCAAGATGTGTATGCATTCCTGAGGGAAGTCCATGTAAAATAATTCTAGGACTTCAGGTGCCAGATCACTAGATGGAGTTGCTAGAAATCTGGGTGCCTTATCTGGCCTTTGTTTCTGGTGAAAAGGTAAACCCTGCTAGGAAGCCTTTTGCAGGGGCTGTAGGAAGCTGGCTTTCTGTTTCAGTAACCCCCCCACTTTTTTGCCAGACTACTAATGCACTTTGACTTCATGTGCACTGGGTCCCTGCCAATTAGGTTCCCAGGACCTGTGTTCTTTCCCAAAACTGTACCTTGTACCCCCAATTGGCACCTCTCTGGCCACATCTCAGTCCCTTGTAAAAGGTACCATGGGTAACAAGGGCACTGTGGTCAGGGAAGGCCTCCAAGGACTGTAGCTCTTATTGTGCCACCCTTAGAGGCCCTGTACTTTTACACACACAAACTGCCATTGCAGGCTGTGTGTTTTGGTGCAGAACAAAGTGAAGAGTCGACATGGCACACATCCGTGTGTGCTATGCCTACAACCCACTGCCCTAGCATAGGCCAGCCACTCCTCTAGCTGGGTGCACTAGACCAGTGGTGAGAGTACAGGTGCATGAATCCTGTAGCCCCTACCGTGTCTAGACCAATTCTTAGACATTGTAAGTGCAGTAACGCCATTAAGAGCATATGGTGCTGGGAGATTGTCATTACAAACTCCACAGTACCATAATGGCTTTACTGACAACTGGGAAGTTTGGTATCAAACTTCTCAGCACATTAAACCCACACTGATGCCAGTGTGGGATTTATTGAAAAATGCTCTCAGAGGGCATCTTAGAGATGCCCCCTGAAAAACGACCAGCCTCTGGTGGGTTCCCCGACTGGTACAGACCAGCCTGCCACCACGAGACATGTTTCTGGACCCCTGGGGTGGGAGCCTTCGCTCCCTGAGCCCAAAAACAAAGCCTTTCCTGGGCAGAGGTGGTCACACCTGCCCCAGGCCAGGAAGAGCCATCTGTGGCAGGGGAGCTTCAAAGGCCTTGCTGCCTTTGTAGCACGACCCCCAGCCTCTCCTGCTATCAGGAGCAGGCACCCTTCCTGTCTCCCCTCCTTTTCAGCGGGAAGACAGACGGGAAAAAGTAGCACAACCCAGAAGGTGTGCCCACCTCTGAAAACCGCACCCCACCCCACAGGTGGGGGAGGCAAGGTGAAGCACACTCTTCAGTGCCCGCCATCTTGCAGATGGCAGGTACTCTCCAATCAGGATTAGGGATTGTGCCCACTCCTCCACGTGGGGTGAGCACACCAAGGGTGTAGTCACCCTAAGATCAGTAGCCCACTGGCTAACTGACCTCGAGACCCCTAAAACGTCCCCTAAATACAGTATTTAGGGGGCAGCCCTGGCTCTAAGCCTCAAAGCTGATTTTCAAAAATTAAGAACAAAAAAGACAGCATCACCAGACAACAATTGTAAATAAATAAAAGCTGGTCGCACCTGCTTAAACTCCAATCTTTTTAAATGGGGACAATAAAAGTTTTCAGGGGAGTCACATAATACATACAGAACATTAAAAAATGAAGCATGTCCTGTGGAGACTTACCGTCGCAGCCACAGGACGCTAAAATCTGACCTCTACTATACCCACGTGGCTGTGCCAACAAGAGGTGGAAGAGATCAAAGCGAAACCTGGTCAGTAAGAAACGCTCATAGGTACTGAGAGGACCTAAAAGTTATGCCTCAGTCGATTGTACAGTTTTCAAAATAAAATTTACGAACACTAGGTTTCCTCAGTTCGCACTCTTCCCTGCCTAGTATCCTCCATTTATAAAAAGTCTCCCGCACCCCGCTTCGGTCTTTCTTAGTCAGTGTGTCTGGGCTAGTAAATAAATCGGCTCTTCACAGTCTTTCAAAACATCTCTTTATATAATTAAGCCACAAAATGTGGCAAGCATGGTCAAGGGCCATGCACTACTTCAGGATCAGTTTACTTAAAGACGGACCTTCGTTCAACCAGATCTTCATCCATAATATTAAGGGACGAAGAGCCAACAAATCAGAAAAGTAGGGCCCCCCCCCCCCAGTTCTTCATGTACTACCATAATAGATGTTCCCTGGGGCACACATAAAAGGCGTTTCAAGAGGGTATTCGCAGCCACTTGTAACTCATCCATAGCAACATAACCCCATATTTCGCTACCATAGGAATCTTTAGTGACATATTTAGCCTGATATAACTGTAGGAGTGCAGCAGTCGGTCTCCTACCTAGTCGTGAAGCGAAATTAAAGTAGCTGTGTTAGCGCGCACTAAGTCTCCCCTCTTTCTGTTTTAGTGGCCCCCATTTCATCTTTTCATCTATCAGCACCACAAGATACGAGAAAACGTCTGTATGAGGAACTTGGGCACATCCAACCGTACACTGATAAAGCTTTCTGGAGCGGTGTCCCACCTGCATCACATAGGATTTGGAATAGTTTGACAGGTCCAAATCTACCATAAAGGAGGAAAAATAGTTGCAGCCCTCTTGCGGTCCGGGATATAAGGACCGATCATCCGCGTATAATAAAACTGGTAGGTCGCGACGACCCACCTGAGGGTAATCTACCTCGGTCTCAAATAAAGATTTACAGATATACAGATTGAACAAAAAGGGGGCTAAGATACACCCTTGGCGTACTCTTCTTTTTATTTAGATCTTACGGGAAACCCTAAGATCTTGTGAATATCTAACTTCAGCCTTTGTGTCTCTGTGGAGGTCCGCCAGGAAATGAATATCCCCGTCCACCCCAATGGCCAACATGGTCTGCCAAAGCTTAACTCTATTCACGCGATCGAACGCGGACGACAGATCCATGAAGGCCAAATAGATGGTACCGGGGCGGGCAACCGTATATTTATTAAGAATCATAAATAAGTTAAGACACTGGGCTACGGTGGACCGCCCAGGACGGAACCCGTACTTGCCGTCACTCAAAATATCATTATACTCTACCCAGCTAGTTAATCTGTCTAGGAGTACTCGACCCACCACCTTAACCACAGAGTCCAACAAAGATATTGGTCTGTAGCAATGAGTGCTATCTCGATTACCCTTTTTGAATACTGCCACTCTGGTGGAGATGGCCCAAGATTCAGGAGGGCCAGTTTTTACCGCTGCATTGACTGCTGTGAGAACGGGTGCCTAAAAATTTGGGTCAGATTTGTAAAGATCTGGCGGGATGCCGTCCGGGCCCAGGGCTTTGTTGTTTGACAACCCGACAATACCTTTCTTGACCTCTTCTACTTTGAAGACCAGTGCTGTGTTCCCTACCTCCCAATCCATGAAAACTAGTTAGATCTGGAGGACACTAACATGGCTTTAAAGTGGAGCACCCAATCCTCCTCTGTAATATGGGCGCCCACCGTGTTTGCTACATCTTCATTCAAAAAGGGGCTGTTTATTATACTCCAAAACCTGGAGCTATTTTTCAGAGTACTAACCTCAATTAGCTCACTCCATATTTCTACCTTTAAGGTTGCCCTACGTCTGGTTAATTTGGTCTTATACTCCCTTCGGCAAGTTCTAACTAGAGTAATATCTCTTGGGCTCTTGCTTAGTGCTGCCTTTAATTTCCTAGCCGCACGGGAACAAACAGAATCGAACCATCTAGGAGCATGAGTAAGAAGGTCTCATATTAGGAGATAATATTAAACTCTTTAATAACCTCGTCCGAAGCAGTTAGTGGTGCTGTACACAAAGCTAACTCATTAACACACAAGGTAGTTTGTGATTCATAGAGTGACTCTTGGGTTATCTGGGCCCATTTTAGCCTTCTTCCTCCATCGGTCATTCTCAATACCCCACTCTGCCCTACCCCACCTCTGTGAGCTAGTAAAGGCCCACTAATGTGGACACAAAGGGTTATGGTCGCTGTGTATACTGGCCTTGATGGTAAATCCCGAAATTTATTCAAAGAGGGGCGTTGATACCAGAATAAAATCAATAAAAGAACCGCCTTCCCGCCCATCAAACGATGGAGGGCCTTACTGCGGGGACCTATTGTGCCCATTGTAGAAGATAAATCAAATTCATCTAAAAAATAATTAACTAAATCACCTTGTGCAGTATGTTCAAAGTGAATCCCCCTCACACGTGGACAACTCAAATCTATCAAACTAGTGATCCTCGGGTCCCCACATAAATGAATATTAAAATCCCCGGCAATCACGAGATTTTTTGACACTACATTAAGCTGGTTCCTTAAGAAGGAGTCCAACAGGGAGATGTTATACACACTCAAAGGACAAGCCATTGCGTTATAGAAATTCAGGAGCCCCAGTTTACAGGACCCCTTGTACAGCAATGACCACTGTAAACACGGGCTCTTGGTGGACAACATTGATATCTTACACTATTGCTAGGGAAACAAATTGCGAGACCACCCCTGGATCTTCCCGAGGTCGAAGGAGTAGCCGGGACAAAAAGGACTTGTAACCCTCCAAAAGGAAACTCACCCATGTTTCTTGCAAACAGATCAAACTAAACTTTTTTATAAATAGGAACCATGAGGGGTCAAGGAACTTGTTAGCTAAACCAGCAACACCAGGAGATAAAATTACAGGTTAGTTCGCCCGAGGTCCAATTGCCTTGCCGGCAATTATCCAGCTGTGTGTTTGGTAGCCCCGTTTCCACACGAATAGCCCCGCTGAATCAATCGCAGGTGTCCAAAGCACCCAGGGGTGCGAAGCGATTTGGTAGCTCCATAAACTATGGTGCAAGTTGCTGCCTGCCATATGATGTCCATTGAGTATGGTTTGAGTTCAGATTTGCAAACATGGAAGGCAGAAGAGAAGGCATCTGCCTTCCAAATGGAGCCCCACTATTATGGATCCTGATGTTCCGATATGAGCAATCAGGTTTGTAAAAGAATCAGAGAGGAAGGGCCATGATGGATGTCTGAGGGCCGAGAGAGGGCTCAATCATGGCTGAGGCCAAAATCCTTTCGGCAACCTGCAACCTGTTAAAATTGATAACGCAGTCTCCTTTATAGGTCTTATAGGCGCTTCCTACCCAATTAACCCTTCGCACCATAATGATGTTTTTTTCTACCCTTATACCCAAGGGAGTATTACGGTACAGCCAGTGTAGAACTTTATTCTTCAATTGGGAATAGTCTTCCTTGACACCCGGGGAAAGAGATGGCACGTTCCCCAGGATCACAACGTATGGCGTTTATTCCGGCGGAAGATGTACATCTAGATTCCAGTCAGGGCCCCCCCTCTCTACCATGGAATTTTACCCCCACTCTATGGCCTTCGCGGTTAATTGGATCCGTGGTGTGCACCCTTCCCCTGGGTCCTGGACTTAAGCTTAACCTTGGGTCCACTCGATTCTGTAACAAAGGCGGGGACCGTAAATTCTGTGAAAGATTAATGGCAATCTCCATTGGTCGCTTTAGAGGAGGGGATGGTTGCTTCCTAGTGTTTGGATGTGGAGCAACTGTGTTAGGTCCCTCAGGTTACCTGGTGACCCGTCGGAGTTCTTAATTCCATGTTAAAGACCTCCATCCTCGAAAAGATACAATGTTTGAGGTCAAAGAAACCCTTTTCTAAAGAGGTGGGAAGTTGAAGAAAAGAATCAAATTTCGAATCCAATAAAACCCTTAATGTGTCCTGAAGAGATTCCAATATAATCACCATGTCTGCCTTTGTAATTGCTTGATCAATTGGTACTTTCTGGCATGACTCCCTCAGTCCTTGGTCTTTTGGCCTTTCCCCCAGGCGTTTGGCCCTTTCTTTTCGTACCTAATCCTAAACTGGCCATCTCTCTTCCGCCTATTCTCCCTTGCATAACAGGAGCAACGTTTGTTGGTTGTTTATCAAGATTGCTGGCCACTTGCTTCTGGATTGGGGATACTTCAGCCCCCCCCCCCCCCCAAGGGGCAAGTAACCACGATGGAGGGAGAAAGAGGTATATACTGGCCAGCCGTGTAGCCAACCAAGCCCTCTGCTTCTTGTGCTACAGTTCTATTTAGTGGACTGATGACATTGTCCAGAGTCACGAGCGTCTCAGGAGGATTAGGAAGAAGATGGTTAGTAGGGGACCGGGAGAGACGCCTGCTTACCAGCTCTGTCTCTTTGCCAAGTACTCCAGCCGCCCTCTGTAGGAAAGAGTCCATAGTCACTACTGTGCCTGTTGCTGCCCTTCCATGTTCCGTGGTCACTTTACGTTTCCCCATGGCAGATCCAGACAAATATCCGCTCTGTCCTTCATCAACTGTGGGCGTACAATAAGCTGTATCCGTGCGCGTACTATGAGTTGGTGCATGAGAATCCAGCGGGGGACTATAGCACACGATAAGACAGCTAGGGCAAGCCCTGCGATCGGTTTATAGAGTCCGCAAATCACCTGGGCACTGTAACACTACAGACAGCAGCAAATAAATATTTAGGGGTACTAAAAATAAAACACGAGGGGGCACTGCCCTCCCTACCTGCTCCTCAGCCCTCACCCCCGAAGATGAGGTGAATGGTCCAGCTGCAGCTTCTACTACGTTCAATGTCGACCTCCACCTCTCTCAATGAGCCAGGTAGTGAGTTGTTGCCGTAAGATGTTGGAATGTAAATAAATAAATTTTTAAAAAAAGACCAAGAGGGTAGGCCCAGCCCAGCCCAGCCTCCTCCGGTCTCTGATGGACGCGGACGGGCCCACCCTTGGCCCGGGCTTTGCCAGGGCGCGTCCAGCGCCGAAAGAGGCAGACCGCGTCTCAGCGTGGCACGGCGCGGGCGTCCCGCTGTGCTCCTCCTCCTCCTCTGTGAAGGGTGTTCTGGGACACCAAGTCCCCACACAATGAAAAAAAAATTTTAAGATGCCTTTCTGGGTTGGTCCTTTTCTCAGAATCATCTACTAAAAAAAGTCGATTAAAAAAAACATACTTGTACAGATACAAAGCTATACTCTCGCCCGTCGTCATCCATTAGTTTGAAAAACAGCCATTCACATTTTGTTTCTGTCTACCACTTCATCCAACTAGGGCGAGTAGATCAGCCCACATTATTTCTCCTGTAGTTTAAGTGATGGCCTTTTTGCCTGCTGAAAAGTGCAACTTTCCCTAAAAATTTATTTCGATGCCCAGACTAGTGGACAAAATCTTTACTTCGGCTATGTTTTTTCTTTCCATTCTTTATCCTTATATTTGTAGTCATCCTGTATGTGTAAACTAGGTTTTCGGGTTACTGTAATTCAAAGCCAGTAGAACATTTTCTTTACACTAATAGAAATAATTTTGCTATGATGTACACAAACAAAACAGACTGTATGCCTGTTCTACCTCCCTGCTAGGAAACACCCCAATTCTACCGAAATTATATGCACTTTTTTTTTTTTTAATACAAAACATTTGCTGGCGTCATCTCTTTAATTTTTTTGTGGGATAGGCTTACAATAAAATGTAAAACAAATAAATCTGTACTGCCTTTGCTTCGGCTTGTTTCTACTTGGAATAATGATCATGGAACTGTATCTACCACACACCGGACTCAACTAGAGCTGGGGTGCTTATTATCTTTGTAACTAGAGGTTTGCATGTTTGCTTACTTTATTCAGCTGTCAGTTAGGTCTGGGAAATATTCTTCAACAAAGTTTTTTTTCTTGGGGTGTTAACCATAGGTTTAGCCAATTTGACTCACTAGTTGTCTGTAAGCCCTCAATGCCCCATATACACCATATACACCATCTTCATATTTTTTTTAAAACAGGTTTTCTATCGTGTTACATCCTATTTTCAACTTCCTTGCTAAAATCATCAAACCCAGGGTGGTTCATGTTGAGCAACAGAGATCCCGAAACAATTTTTTGTGCACGGCTGTAATTGTACCTTTGAGTAGGAAACTTTGTCAGTGATACTTCCATTAGTCATTGCGAACAGTCAATGAGCTGTCATAAACTAACACTCTAAATCAAAGTGTAGGCTGACATTTTTTTTACAATACAAGATAAACTTTGAGGTTACTCTCCTTTTTTACCTCATTCATTTGCAAAATTAAAACTAATTAAAACTAAGTGAACAGAACAAATGTGTGCAAGTAAATATCTTGTGAAAATGCTGGCGCATGAAGGCACAGTTCGGCATATCCATCAACAACAGCAACTACATCGATAGTTTCTATCTCCACATCCATTACACATGCTGTGTAACAACATCAGGGACATCAATTTAAAAACAGCAGTTACACCAACCTCCATGAAAAGGTTAAAAATCATGCAGTAAAATGCCCCCGTAGCGAAATGCAGTGCAGGAGATGGGATGGCAATTCATAGAGAAAACCCATAACCTAGAACTAGGATTTAAAGTTAAGTAACTCGGTCATGGAATTCTCTCTGACATTGATAAGTAGTAGAACAGAGTAGCAAGCTAAACTACTCTGAACCCTGAAGAAGGGTTCCAAAGATGAAGACGAAGAGATAGAGAGATTACTGAGCAAACAATCTGTACAATGAGGCCTGACCTATCGGAGAACCATACTGTATTATGAAGATGTTTACTCTGTGTCACTATGTGGTTAAATTAGATATGAGTCTGTGTGGCTTTGTACATGGGGTATATGTAGGTCACATGTGAATCTACAGACCGCATCCAATAACCAAATGTTTTCGACCTGGACGTTTTCCATCCATTCTATGGTAGAGGTGTGCTTGTAAGTAGGCCTGTGGTGGTTTCATTCAATGTAGTCACAAACCTTCTTTAAATGAAACTGATGGGCGTTCTCACAGATTAACACTACAGTATGTTGGCATACCTAATGGCAACCCCCATTTTCTTTAGGTATGGGCTGATGACAGTTTACACTTGCACTGCATATATTCTCAGTATTACATAAAAATATAAGTCTGAACTTTATAGGATGAGCAAATAACTTACCGTTGTTAAAACTCTCATAATAGTGTCTATATGCCATCGTTTGGAAGGAGCATATCTAGAAGGAAGAAAACAAATGTTAACTAATACGGAAATGTTAAAAAATTATAGGCAGAGATGATGAAACAGCAAGCAAGATGTGCTCCTCCATGGTCATGGTATAAAGAAAGGCTACATTTTGTTTGTGACTTTTGGTTTTAAGAACTGCTATCTTCTGTGAGGGTGAAAGTGTATGGTCCAGTGCTGGGGGAAGACAAAAAGATTTGCAAATAAGGAATACAGTTCTTACTTTTCTGCTGCTAGGAAAACCCCAGATGCACAATCGGATTTGAATTCTGGCTCACAAGAATCCAGAAAGTATAGCAGCTCCTTCATCATTCCACGAATATTATTGCCATTTACTAGAGCAAAACTCAACTCCATTGCACGCCTGCAATAAAACAAAATAAATAAACATCATTCCCCTAGCATTTATAGCATCACTAACATGCCTAGCGAAACTGAACAGAAGATATTGCTGATGCCTATTACTTAAAGAAGAGCTTGCTCAGCACCAACCTGATTGACCACTTCATACTGTTGACACCAGCAGAGTAAGTCACTAATTTAGTATCAAATACACAACATAATTCAGTGGCACAGGCAAAACACAGCACAGCTCTAGGCCATAGTCAGTCAGCTTCCACAATGAATAACTGAGCATAAAAATAACCGAAGAGGCCTCCTGCGCCCTCCCCCCCCCAACTCAATCAAAAAGTACAGCAATAGCCAGATTCTGAAAGGTAAAAGACATCTTTGGATATAAGCAATCACTAAACTCAAACATGTGACTATAGTATGACTGGAGAGGAATAATTTTCTTTCTATTGGTTTTTGTCTTTTAGCATAATCACATCATAAAAAAATAATTAGAAAATCAATCAAAATGGGTTTGAAAATACATTGAGATGTATTGCTTACCACTCCACACTTTTGCAAAAAAGGAAATGGTGGGCGGGGTCATGGCAAGTATCGAGTGAGATACAAGGGCTCCGAAGGTCTGCGCTAACTGCCTAAGAAACCTTCACTGATCACAGTTTGCCGCTAATCTGGATAGTCTTTTTGTCCCCTGGTTTTGCCGCTAATCTGGATAGTCTTTTTGTCCCCTGGAGACAAGCAGATTGGAGGGGGCCTTCAACACCTACCAGATGCGAGATGGCCTTAGGGCGAGTGTGTAGGGGGCCAGCAAGCTGGGAAAGGAGAGGGCGCACTACAGGAGGTGGCGGCTGACATCTTGGATTCGGGCGGCCGCCTAAAATGAAGCAGCTAGCAAATTACTTCAATTGGGAAAGGGAGGGGGAGGGGGGAATTAAAGCATCGAAATAGTTACTTACCAGTAGGAGTAGTTTTGCAGCTTGAAGAATTTTCTGGATTCACATGCTGTGCATTATTCCACCATCTAGTGGTTGGGTCCAGAATAGTCCTTGTTTGTTTTTTGTTATTTTATTTTGTTGTTTTTGGGTGGTGTTGACCACCATTTGGTGGCAGGTACGTCCCATGTGTGACGTCAGACAGCGCCCTGGAGGTCGTTGCGCATGGTAGCCATCTTCGGATTCTTTTTTCTGTTTGTGTTCTTAGTTATAAGTCATGTCGATGGTTATCTAGATAATTACTGTAAAGCTCTTCCGCACCCGTTTGTTTTCCTCGCAGGGGAGGTCGGGTGGGTCACATGTGAATCCAGAAAATTCTTCAAGCTGCAAAACTACTCCTACTGGTAAGTAACCATTTCGTTTTGCAGCGTGAATCCTTTTCTGGATTCACATGCTGTGCATCAGATTACGTAGCGTTTTCCCCCGTCTTGGGGAGGCTGTGATAAGAGGAAGACCTTGCGAACAGGTGTTGGAGTACTTTCTGTCCTATTTGTGCTTCCTTATTCATTTGTATGTCCACACAGTAATGCTTTGTGAACGTGTGTGGTGATGCCCATGTAGCTGCTGCACATATAGTGTCTATGGGCACATTGGCCATAAATGCCAGGGTTGCTCCCTTCTTTCTTGTGAAGTGAGCTGTTGGCTGTGTTGTTAATTCCTTATTAGAAGTGGCATAGCATATTTGGATAGCTTGGACTATCCATCTTGAGATTGTTGCCTTTGTGACAGGCAATCCTGTGTTGGCGTGTGCGTAGGCCACAAACAACTGTTTGGATTTTCATGTTTGTTCTGTTCTTTGTAAGTAGTAAAGTAGTGCCCTCCTTACATCCAGGGTATGGAGGCTTCTTTCTCCCTTAGTCTTTGGGTTTTTGAAGAAGACCGGGAGGAGGATATTTTGGTCTAAGTGGTATTTGAATACCACTTTTGGCAGGAACTGTGGGTTTGTTTTTAAAATGACCTTGTCCTTGTGTATTTGCATGTATGGTTCCTGTATGGTTAATGCTTGTAACTCGCTTACTCTCCGTAAAGATGTTATGGCAATGAGAAAGGCTGTCTTTAAGGTGATTTGCTCGAGTTCTGCCTTATGCATGGGCTCAAATGGTTTTGTCATTAGTTGCGTGAACACTGTATTTAGACTCCACATGGGCACTGGTGCGGTTCTAGGGGGAGCAATTATTTTTGATCCTTCTAGGAATCGTTTTATGACAGGCCTTGTGAAGAAGCTTTTGCATGCTCTTACCCTGGTGTATGCTACGATAGCAGCGAGGTGCACCTTTATGCTTGTGTAGTTGATGTGGCTGTCTAGGAGATGTTAGATAGGTGATCACTGTTTCTTGTGTGGTGACTTAATTTATGTGGTTATTAGCTGTGCACCAGGTGGTGCATCGGTTCCATTTTGCGGCATAGCATTTTCTTGTAGTTTGCTTTCATGCTTCCTTTAGGATTTCCATTGTTTGTTGAGGCAGGTTGAGATGGTCAAACTCTACGTATTCAGGTGCCACGCCGCTAGTTGCAGCGTCTTTGGCTCTGGGTGGAAGATCTGGCCCTGTTGCATTGTCAATAGATCCTTGTATGTTTTGATCTTGATCATCCTTTCCCTGGACAGTTCTAACAGGCTTGAGTACCATGTCTATCTTGGCCATTGCGGGGCAATGAGAATTAGGTTTGTTCCTGGTTGTCTTGTCCTTTCTAGCACTCTTTGGATTAGGGGTATTGGAGGAAACACGTTTGCAAATGTCCCTGACCAGTTTAGTGACAGGGCATTCCCTTTTGACAGGTAGTGTGGAAACCTTGAGGCAAAGAACTGGCATTTCTTGATCTGTATTGTTGCAAACAGGTTTATCACTGGTGTTCCCTAGAGATTGAAGATGTATTGTACGGTTTTGTGGTTCAGCTCCCATCGTGGGAACAGTTGTTCTGTCTGCTCAGCTGATCTGCTGTAGTGTTGTCCTCTCCTGGAAGATGTACTGTTTGCAAATTGATCACTTGGGTTACTGCCCATTGCCAGACTTCCTGTGCTTGCTTGCTCAGTGGGAATGATTTTGTACCTCCCTGTTTGTTGAGGTAGAACATTGTTGTGGTGTTGTCTGTTTGGATCAACACAGTTTCCCCCTGAATGTGTTTCTGGAACGCTTTCAGCGCTAGGAACACAGTTTTCATTTCCAAGTAGTTGATGGTTTTTATGGAATCCTGTTCGTTCCATTGACCACGTACTTTCAGCTGTTTGAGGTGCGCTCCCCATCCGCTGAGGGATGCATCTGTAGTGATCGTCACAGAAGGAGTTGGGGTCCTGAAAGGTCTGACTTGTGCTATGTTGTTGGATGCCCGCCATTGTATTTCTGCTTGCAGCCTGTGTGTAACAACCACTAGATCCTCCCGACTCCCTGTGGCTTGGGACCAGTTGTTGGTCAGCCATTCTTGAAATGGGCGCATGTGTAGGCGGGCGTGAGGAATGAGTGGTATGCATGATGCAATCATGCCCATAATTTCCATGACCCTCCTCACTGTCAGAGACTGACCCTTGTGGTAGAGTGATGTTTCTTGCTTTATTGCCTGTATTCTCTTCTGCGTAGAGTACGCCAGCACATTTCTTGAGTTTAGTCTTGCACCTAGGAAAATCTTTTCTTTCTGGCTTTGTGGATGACTTCTTGTGGTTTATAGAATAACCTAGATCTTGCAGTGTGTGAATAGCTGTTTGAATGTGCTTGAGGCATTTCTGTCTTGTGTTTGCCCTTATGAGCCAGTCGTCCAGGTAGGGGTAAACGTGTATCCCTTCTCATCCTAGGTGTGCCGCCACTGCGGCTAGGCACTTGGTGAAAACCCTTGGTGCCGACTATTTCAAAAGGGAGTACCTTGAATTAATAGTTCGTTCCTCTGTGTAGGAACCATAGGTATTTTCTGTATTTTTTGTTCATAGGAATGTGAAAGTAGGCATCCTTGAGGTCTATTGTTGCCATGTATTCTCCTCTTTGGATTTGGGGAATTATTTCTTGTAGCGTAGCCATTTTGAAGTGTTGTGTTAAGATGAACTTGTTTATGAACCTTAGGTCCAGGATTGGCCTTAGTGATAGGTCCTGTTTCGGAACTAGGAAGTATGGTGAATAGTTTCCTTTGAAAACCTCCTGTTTTGGTACTAATTCTGTTGCTTGTTTTTGCAGTAGTTCCTTCATTTCCAAATTTAACTGTACGAGTTCTTGTTTTAGGAAACTTTTTGTTTTTGGTGGGTTTGCAGGTGGTGTCTTTGTTAGTTCTATGCAATACCCGTATTTCACCAGATTTAATATCCAATTGTCTGTTGTGATTTTTTGCCACGGTTTGAAGAATTGTGATATTCTTCCCCCCACTGGTGTTTGATGTGGGTACTGTTGTATTTGTGAGTCAATTTGAGCCGTTTCCTCTTCCTCTAGAGGGCTGGCTTCTGCCCATGCCTCTTCCTCGAAAGGGCTGCTTGGGTTGTTGTTGCCAACCTTGGTATCCTGATTGTTGGCTTGTTTGCCCGTTCCCTTGGCCTTGTTGCTGTTGTGACATTTGCTGTCCTTGGTCAAATGCACCTCTTCCTGTGGGTTTTCTGTTGCTGAACCCACCTCTTTTGAAGGTACCTCTTTGCTGCAGGGCTCCCATCACTCTGGCTGTTTCATTGTCCTTCTTGATTTGTTGGAGGGATTCGTCTACCTCCTTCCCAAATAATGCGTCCCCTGTGAAAGGCCTGTTGATGATGGAGGTTTGTACCTCCTGTTTGAACCCTGAGATCCTAAGCCAAGCATGTCTTCTTAGGGTGGTGCCTGTGCACATTTGCCTGCTGGCAGTCTGCGCTGCGTCTAGTGCAGATTTAAGGCATGTGTTTGCGATATTTCTGACTTCTTGGACAATTGATTTCCTCTCTTTTAGTCCTCCTCAGGGAGCTTGTTGATGAGCTCCTCCATGTCGTCCCACTGCTGGTGTCCGTATCTGTTCAGGAGGGCATTGGAGTTAGCAATGCGCCCATGTGTCGCTGCTTCTTTCTCCATCTTTCTTCCCACCATATCCATTCTCTTGCTTTCTTTTTCTGGTGGGGGTCCAGTGTTAGAGAGTGCATCAGCTCTTCTTCTGGCCGTGGTGACGATGATGAAGTCAGGCACAGCGTTGCCCTAAATATATTTAGGGTCCTTGGAGGAGGCCTTGTACTTTTTATCGACCTTTGGTGTCACCCTCTTCCTTGAGCTGGTTCCTTAAAGGCTTCCTTGCCCTGGTCTAGGATGCTTGGTAGCATCGGCAAGTAGTGTGTTCCCTTGTTGGCAGGAGCCAGTGTTTCCAGCAGGAAACAAGTGTCTCCTTTTTCCTCTTCGAGGGGTACCCCGAAAGTGTCTGCTGCCCTTTTAACCAGCTGGTTGTAGAAGGCTATATCATCTGGTGGTGATGCCTTCGACAGATAGCAGCAAATCTCCTCTTCGGGGCTTTCGGTGTCGAGGTCATTCCATGTGTCCTCAAAATTTTCGGAGGCTTCCACCTCTTCTGGAGCATCTCTGTAGTCCTCGGGATCTTCTTGGCAAGGTTCTGGGGTTGGAGGGGATTCGAGGATGTCCTTCTCTTCTCCTTCGGCGTCTTCCGCTTCGTCGGCATCGACGTTTTCCGGTCCGATGACCGGCACTGTCGGAATCCGGATGTCTTTAGGTGACGCGTCTAACTCCTTTTTCTTCTGGAGGAGCGTCGCCATTTCTGCCTAGAGTTATTTTCTCTTTTTCTCGACCTAGAGTGTTCTCTCGGCGTCGGACACCGGAGACTTTCTTTTCTTGCTCGCGCTTGCTTCTTTCGAAGGTGTCGCGCTTCCCTTCGGGGGTTCGTGTTCTACCCTGGTTTTCGGCATCTTATGCGATTTTCCCCGGTATCCCTTGGTAGGGTTCCGTGGGGTTCTTTAGATCGCGGCTGACCTTCGATCGCCTTTTTACTCTGCATCGGGCTGCCTTGAGTTGCGCCTTTCCTTCGTGGCCCTTCGGTTCCGACGGATGTGTATGGTGTCTTACTTTATTCGTCTTCTTCCCTGTGTCGCTCGCCTTTTTGTGGGCGCGTGGTTTCTCGGAGTCTCCTTCCAGAATTTCGACATCCGATCCCTCGTGCGTCAACTCTGCTGGCATTCCCTTGTCCTCGTCGTCACTGGTCAGGCCAGGTCCTTAAGAGAAGTCTTCTTCGATGTTTGAGACATGGTGGCGTAGTGGGCCTCTCTCTGCTTTCGATGAGTCCTGAGTGTTTTCGGCAGGAACGTCGCGCAGGCCTAACAGTCCTTGTCCTTATGGTTCTTTGGTAGGCAGAGGTTGCACAGGTCGTGTGGATCGCGTTGTGTAAACTTGTGGTGGCACTCGGGGCAGAACTTGAAAGGGGTATTTTCCATGGCCACTAACTCGCCATTTGTGGACCTTAGAAGTCTTCTGTGTCGATCCCGGAGTCCTGTTCTTATCTCCGGTTGTGTCGTCTATGTTCGGTGTAGTTCTCGGGAACTTTTTTTGGCTTTTTCTTTTGGGGATATCCTGAAAAAACTTTGGAGCTTCCGGTCTTGCTTCCAGACCCAACGGCGGAAAAAAGAATCAGAAGATGGCTACCACACACAACAACCTTCAGGGCGCCGTCTGACGTCACACAGGGGACGTACCTGGCACCAAATGGTGGTCGACAGCGCCCAAAAACAAGAAAAGAAAAAAAAGACTATTCCAGACCCAACCACTAGATAGCGGAATAATGCACAGCATGTGAATCCAGAAAAGGATTCACGCTGCAAAACCTCCCCTTTCCCTCAACATCAGTATCTGGAGATCCCTGGCATCCAGAGCAGAAGTCCGAGAGCCATGCCTCCACTATGGGGCCAGCTGAGACTAGACCATCTTCAGAATGCGGAGCAGGCCTGGGACAAGGCAGGAAGTCCCCTATGGCGAATCTGCAGGGGGTGTGGCTGAGGTTAATGGGCAGTAGGTAGCAGAGTAGACCCTTTCCGCCCTACAGCTACACGGCCCCTGGCCTATCCCCGTAGAATAGTGGGTGGAGGACCCAATACTGGCCAGGTGAGGCAAGAAGATTCCAGAAGCAGTGTAATGCACATACCAGACCGCTAAAGCTGCAGTTTTGGGTCAGGCAGTCGCCAGAAGAGAGACTGAGGCCCAGAGCTGGGTCCTTTGAAGGGGGTCAGAGTCATTCTATCCCAGGCTACTCCACCACCCTGGGAAAAGCTGGAAGCCAGAGCAGACAATAGAAGATGTGATGCCTTTTTATGCAAGTAAGTCTTCCGGGTGAGAATGAACTTCGAAGGAGAGGGGGCCAGACCCAAAAAGAGGTGAGTGAGGCAACCTGTTGATCTGCAGGAAGGTGGCAAGAGAGCCTATCTCCACTGAGTTCTAGACAAGAGACTCAATTGGTTACTAAATGCTACTTGTGAAACTGGCGGTGACCCAGGAGGAGACAGGGACAGTGAACAGTTAGGGGCCTTAATCAGGCCGGGAACCTGAGTAAATCACTGAAGCTGTGCCTCGCACAAACTGCCTGCATTAGATGGGAAAAGTGCTTGTAAGCAGCACCGTAGGACAATAGCAATGAACCCCCCCCCCGTCTCATGTTACACAGGCCAAAATCAGTAACCCTGGGAGGGAGAAGGCCCAGGATCGCCTCCAAGAGCAGAACCAGGAAGCCCGAACATTGAAAGGTCACACACTGACACCCCACCTAGGCAGGAGCAAGGCGGCCAAACACGGTAATGGGCAGGTCCCAAAAAAGCATGCCCTGAAAAACATCCAGTCGCTCACCACTACAAAAAGTGAAGGTGCAGAGTCAGGAAGAGAAGAAAAGGCTTACCTGCAGACAACAATTAAAGGGTTGCCACCAATATCACCCAGGTTTGCCTTGAACACTGCCTTCAAGAGATGCTTGCAAAGTCAGATCATTAAAACAAAATCTGATGACATGTATTCAAGAACTGCGAACAGAGATTGCAGAAATTTGCGGCAGAGTGTACAGCAGAGAGTGCACAATTTTGGAACAGACCTTGAGGGGGCAGAGGGAGAGGACTTGCAGAACTTTGTACAGGACCTACTGAACAAAATCAGAGTCCTCCCAGAAGTCTCTCAAATCAACAATGACTGGACAGATTCTTCACAATACAGAACCACAAAGAAACCCCTCCAGACAATCTAACTAGAGTGCATCTCATAGAGGAGGAAAAAATGAGGTAATCAAGGGAAAAAGGAAACATCATTGTCGAGGGACATAAGATCCATAGATTTTAAGACCTTTCTGCAATAACCCCAAGAAAGCAGAAATACCTTTGCCCAGTAATTGAGTTACCCAGACAATTAAAAATCCAATATCAATGGGGATACTCTGCTTGACGTTTCACACGAATGTCAAGGACGTAGCCCTACATACCCTGTCTGAGGTCAAATCACTTCGGATCTACAAACTGAGGGAGACACAAAAGAAAATTGGCGCCACCATGGGACCCAGAGAACAGTACCTGGCGTGGCAGATAGTTAAAAGCTGGAACTGACCATGGCAGCAAACCAGGGAGGGTGATTCGGCAGCTAAAGATGATGTGCTGAGGCACCTCAGTAGACTTAGGGGAATAGCCTTACAGGGAGATGCCAGTCTGGTTTCTGGAGCCTCCAGGAAGCTTGAAGATCCAAGAACAAGCAAAGAGGCGCAGACGCTGACGGTGCAAAAGAGGCTGGGCAGGGTGAATGAGGCGAAAGTCAGAAGGGTCTCACACCTTAACATCTACAAGGGATGAAAGGCATTATGAAGGGACCTCACAATTCACCTACTCACTATTTGCCCCTACTACAGGAGATGATTCAATGCCCAGAGGACAAACCTTTCAATGACTCCGCGAAGATTGGTAGGGATGTTCAGTCAGGCCTAATTGACCAGTTACTGGTGAAAGTTAGTTTGCAGGGGAGGCGAGATGAGGGAGAGGGAAACCTTATACAAGGAACACAGTATGAAAATAGTGGCCAAGGGCTGGTAAACAGCAGAATGAAACCTCCAAGGGGTTGGGGGGGGTTGCGAGTGTAGAGATTTCCAACTAAATTCCCTTATTGTTAATGGTCAGATATGGAGCTACATTGCCAGACATGACCCAGATTAGGTTTTCCTTTAGGAAATGCATCTTCTCAAGCAGGATCAATTTATATGCTCCTATGACACTGCTCAAAAACCCTTGCTGCAACAAACATTGAGACCAATTATTGAATACGAAGGGTGATCGAGTAGTTGGACAGCACTTTACCTTAGCCTGGAATTCCAACATGGATAGAAATAAGTTCATATTTAGGAAGAGGCTGAATGTCCACAGCACTCAAAAGGGAAATACTAGAGCATGAGCTAATTGACACATGATGGTACTTCCAAACCGATCAAAACGATTTTTCATTTTATCTCCAACGGCGTTACATACTCAAGAACAGACTACATCCTCATTTCTTCGTAGTTTAAACAAAGTAACTAAGTTGGACATTTCTATATTTGATCACGCACATCTAGAATTGATATGGGATTAGCAGACAAAGGCTTGTATGATGAAAGCAGACACTATGATGGATCCAATTCACAGAGCAACATTAACAGCAGTGATTCAAGAATATTTTGAAATAAACAAAAGACCCTAGTTTTCCCTTGTCACATTATGGAATGCTGTCAAGTCGACCACCCGGGGAGTGGCTATAAGCACAGAGGTAGAGTAAGCTCGAGAGAGAGAGTAGGTACCTTGAGCACAGGCTAATAGAGATTAATGCCCTAGAGCGTCTAGACAAGCAGAAGCACTGTAGGAAACCCCAACGGCAATTAGGGCAAATGGTGCGGAAACTGCGCAATTAAAACTAGGCCAGCACTTCTACGATGAGGGAGACAAAGTAGGCACACTTTTGGCCAGGATAATACATCCATGAAGAACAGAGACTAATATACTGAATGTGAATAGGGAGGATGTCAACTGGGCCATTAAGGAGAGTGACAAATTAGAAGCCTTCAGAGTTTATCAAACGTTTGACAATAGGGAAAAAGAATGAGGATAAAATAGAGAATTACTAGAAAACAATAATTGGCTCCAACTCATGCAGGGACAAAGGGGCACTAGACAGCCTCATTGAGCTCTCTGAGGTCCACCAAACTTTAAACGCCAGGTCGGATTTTACATTTTATCAAACCTTTCTTCCCCAAGTAAGGCATACCACTAACTGCCCTATTCTGTACACATTTTAAGAGCTACAGGTCTCGCACCCTCTATGTGTTAGGCAGATATTATAATGAGAAACAAATTAACAAAGCTTGACTGCGCATCTGACAGACTCTCTACACTGTTAAATACAGACGCAAAAACGGTCTTAAGTTCTAGAATACAACTTGAGACTGTTGCCCCAGCTCATCCAGCCTGACCAGGTAGGCTTCATTAAAAAAAAAAAAGACAACAAAGTGAGAATATCCAATAACTATCTCACTGTATAGAAAATACTAGGAATAGGAACATACAAGTGACTCATTTATCATTAGATGCCAAAAAAGCATTTCGCAAGGTCAGTTGGAAATGCTTCTGGATTTTGGCAAGTTAAAAAACCCCAATGCCCTCTGTACCAGTTAATGGCCAGAGCTCCTCACAGCTTTAACCTAATCAGAGGCATGTGGCAAAGTTACCAACATTCCAAGCTACTATTTGCACTAGTGGCCGAACCACTCATTATTAACATCAGATTGAGCAATGGGATCATGGGCACTTTCTTCAGGGACAAGGAACAAAAAATATGACTCTTTGTGAATGATGTCTTCCTCCTTATAACAGACCACCAAAGATCCTGACCAGAGACAGTGAAAACATTGGACCTATTTGAGGAAGTCTCAGGACCCCATGTAAACAAAGCGAAATCAGTAATACTTTACATTTAAGTTTCACAGGCAGATGAACCAAAAGTACATAAGCGAGTTCCCTTTCAGTGGATAAATTCAGCAATACGATACTTGGGGCTGAATATCACAAACCACCTAAAAATGTGGTGGAAGGCAACTTGGACAACCCTACGTGATACAGAATGGAGGACATTGAATGCTGGCAACTTCCATATGCATCTTATTTGGGTTGCATTAACATTGTTGAGATGAACACTCTACCCAGGCTATCGCACAAGTTACTAACTTGTGTAACGATATATCTGTAAGAGACAGTAGTTAGTGACAGATTCCTTACCTTAGAATATCCCCAGGCGTCAGGCTGGATCCGGAAAGTTTTGCGTAGCAGTACCCTTGTGCGTCGGTAGGCGGCGTTGTGCGGCTCCGCGTCCGTTGTCATCGCCGGAATGACGTCGCGGGCAGTACTTAGATGCCGCCCCTGCGCGCTGACGTCAGTTCTGTACACGACTTTCCGCGCCAGGAACGCAGAGCCATGCAAGAAGCTGACATAGGTGTCTGAAAAAATACTAGGGCCCTGAAAGGGATGTCCTTAACCCTAGAAATCAGTTCGCAGAACGGGGAGGATGGGTGGGGCGGTAAGGAATCTGTCACTAACTACTGTCTCTTACAGATATCTCATTACACAAGTTAGTAACTTGTGCATCTGAAAGAGACACATTAGTGACAGATTCCTTACCTTAGAATAGGTACCCCAGCAATACCAACCCCGGTGGTGGGTCTGCGAACAAAGATCAGACAAGGAAGTCTCGGAGGACAGAACGGCCAAAGAAGCCGTCTCTCCGGACTTGGCTGTCAAGGCAGTAATGCTTGGTAAACGTGTGCAACGAGGCCCACGTAGCTGCCTGACAAATGTCCTGCAAAGGGACACCACGTCCTAAAGCCGTGGTGGCGGCTGTCGCCCTGGTGGAATGGGCACGCAACCCAACAGGGGGCTCCTTTTTAGCCAAAGAATAACAGGCCTTGATACACAAGACGACCCAGTGGGAGATGGTCCGCTTGTGTACCGCCCGACCTTTTTTGTCGCCCACGTAGCCAACAAAGAGCTGGTCGTCCACCCGGAACTGTTGTGTGCGATTTAGATAAAAGGAAATCGCACGTTTTGGGTCCAGACGGTGCAGCCTCTCTTCCTCTCTAGAAGGATGCGGAGGCGGTAAGAAGGTGGGCAAAGTGATGGTCTGCCCAATGTGGAAAGCAGTAACCACCTTTGGCAAGAAGGAGGGACGCGTCCTGAGAACAACCTTGTCTGGATGGACAGACAGAAAGGGAGGCTTGCAAGAAAGAGCCTGGAGCTCACTCACCCGCCGAGCGGAGGTGATAGCCACCAGAAAAGCTGTCTTCAGAGTTAGAAGACGAAGAGGACAGTTATGCAGAGGCTCAAAGGGAGCGCACATGAGAAAGGTAAGAACCATATTCAAGTCCCACTGAGGCATCACAAACGGAACAGGAGGGAAGGTGTGTGTAATGCCTTTTAGGAATCTGTTAACAACAGGGGACTTGAAAAGGGAGGGCTGATCAGGAAGCCTGAGGAAGGCCGAGATTGCACAGAGATAGCCCTTGATGGTACCCAGGGCAGAACCCTGCTGGGCCAGAGAAAGAAGGAACAGAAGAACCTCAGAAAGAGGGGCAGAAAGGGGATTCACAGCCTTTGCTGTGCACCATACCACAAATTTGTTCCACCTGCAGGCGTATACCACCTTAGTGGAGGGACGCCTGGCTGCCAGAATCACATCACAAACTTCGGGAGGCAAGTCGAAAGGAATCAACTGCTGCCGCTCAATTTCCACGCAAGCAGGTGGAGACTGGACAGGTTTGGGTGGAGGACCGTCCCCTGCTGCTGCGACAGAAGATCCTCCCGAAGAGGCAGACGGATCGGGGGATCGACGCTCATACTGAGTAGCTCGGGATACCAAACTCTTCGAGCCCAGTCCGGAGCCACAAGAATGACTTGGGCCCGGTCGCGCCGAATCTTCTTCAACACTCTGGGTAGAAGTGGTATAGGCGGAAAGGCGTACAACAGACCGCAACTCCACTCGCGATGAAAAGCGTCGCCGAGCGAGTGCCGCCTTGGAAATTCCAACGCGCAGAACTGATGACATTGCGCGTTCTCTTCGGTGGCGAATAGATCTAACCAAGGCTCTCCCCACTGTAGAAAGAGTCCTTGCGCCACTTCCGAGTGAAGACGCCATTCGTGATCCATCATGCACCTGCGGCTGAGTTCGTCCGCCCTGGCGTTCAGGGAACCTGCCAGGTGTTGAACCATCAGGAATATGCCCTGATGTTCCAGCCATGTCCAAAGGCGCAGAGCCTCCTGACATAGGGTCCACGACCCCACCCCGCCCTGTTTGTTGCAGTACCACATGGCGGTGGTGTTGTCTGTGAACACCTGCACTACCTTCCCTTTGACAGAGGGAAGGAATGCCTTGAGTGCAAGTCGATCGCCCGGAGCTCCAGAAGGTTGATATGGAGCCGGGACTCCGCCGGAGACCAGAGGCCTCTGATCTCCGCCTCTCCCATGTGACCGCCCCATCCCAGAAGGGATGCGTCCGTCACAACTGTGTGCTCTGGCTGGGGAAGGGAGAGGGATCTGCCCAGGACCCATTGCCGGTTCGAGAGCCACCACTGCAACTGTTTTGCAGTCCCCTCCGAGATCTGGACGTGATCGGACAGGTTGCCCTGATGCTGCGCCCACTGGAACTTCAGGTCCCACTGCAGAGTCCGCATATGCCATCTAGCATGATCGACCAGCAGGATGCAGGAGGCCATGAGGCCCAGCAGCCTCAGGGTCATCCGTACCGATCCCCAGGATAGAGGCCGAAAGATCGGAATCATAGCCTGAATATCCCGGACTCGCCGTTCGGGAGGATAGACCCGAAACTGCGTCGTGTCCAGAACTGCTCCGATGAAAAGGAGCTGTGGAGAAGGAATCAGGTGCGACTTCGGCACGTTGATGGAGAACCCCAGCGAGTGCAGGAGCTCCGCCGTAGTCTGGAGGTGGGAGACGACTGCCTGGGACGAGCCCGCCTTCAGCAGCCAGTCGTCGAGGTAGGGGAAGACTGGAACCCCTGCCCGGCGCAGATGAGCTGCGACCACCGCCATCACTTTCGTGAACACCCGAGGGGCGCTGGTAAGGCCAAAGGGGAGCACGGAAAACTGAAAATGCTCGTGGCCTACCGCGAACCGCAGGTAACGCCGGTGGGCCGGTAGGACTGGAATGTGGAAATATGCGTCCTGCAAGTCCAACGCTACCATCCAGTCTCCAGGGTCGAGGGCAGTCAAGACCTGAGCTAGGGTGAGTATCTTGAACTTCTCCTTCTGGAGGACACGATTGACGTTCCGGAGGTCCAAGATAGGACGCATGTCCTCCTTGTCCTTTTTGGGCACCAGAAAGTAGTGGGAGTAACAACCACGCCCTACTTTTGGGGTCGAAACGCGTTCGATGGCCCCCTTGGTCAAGAGGGCCACAACTTCCTTCTGAAGAAGCACCAAGTGATCCCCTGACATGCGGTGGTATTGAGGTGGCATGGCTGGGGGAGTGGTCACGAAGGGGAGGGAGTAGCCCCTTCGGACAATGTCCAAGACCCACTTGTCCGAGGTGATGGCACGCCAGTGGGGAAGGTGATGGCGGACCCTGCCCCCTACTGGCGTGCTGTGGACCTGAAAGGAAGGACTAGGAGGGCTTGGAGGCCGCGGGGGTGGTGGCCTGACCCGCACGCTGGTTACCCGACCCGCCTTGGCGGGAGCCACGTCCTCGGCCACGCGAAGACGCCTGCTGCGCGGGCCGGTGGCTGGACAGTGGACGTGACTGGGCGCCCCTTCCGTGGCCATGAAAGGGGCGAAAAGCAGACTGTTGCGGAGGGCGCACAGCAGAAAGGCCCAGGGACTTGGCTGTAGCCCGTGAGTCCTTAAAACGCTCCAGGGCATGGTCTGCCTTGTTGCCGAAAAGGCCGACACCATCAAAGGGCATGTCCATAAGAGTGTTTTGGACATCACCGAGAAACCAGTGGTTCTCAGCCAGGCGTGACGGCGCAGCGCCACTGTCGTCGCAAGCGATCTGCCTAGCGAGTCGGCGGCATCTAGGCCACATCTGATGGTATACTTTGCCGCATCTCTTCCTTCCGCAATGGCGCGGGAAAGCAGCGTCTGGACCTCCTCAGAACACTGGGGCAGAACATGCGCCACCGAATCCCACAAAGAGTGGGAATATCGGCCCAAGAGGCAAGTGGTGTTGACAGACCGCAAGCCAGCACTGGAGGAAGAAAAAAACCTTCTTCCCAAATTGATCCAGTTTTTTGGATTCCCTATCCGGGGGAGCGGTAGGGAAGGCGCTCTGGGAAGCAGAAGCTTGGACAACCAAGCTCTCAGGGGTGGGGTGTTGGGAGAGAAACAGGGGGTCGCCCGGAGCAGGGCGATGGCGTCGGGCTACGTTCCTATCCACAGGAGCCCCTGTGGTGGGCTTTGAACAGGTGCCCAAAAGAACGTCAGAAAGTGCCTCGTTGAAAGGCAGCAGTGGCTCCGAGGAGGTAGCCGCCGGCTGAAGCACTTCCGTCAGGATGTTAGTCCTGACAGCCACTGTAGGTAACTGGAGGTGTAAAGCCTCAGCTGCCCTACGCAACACCGTTGCAAAGTTTGCTCCCTCCTCCGTTGCCACGGAAGGAGGAGACAGCATGCCAGAGTCAGGAGAGGTGTCCAGACCACTGGCATCCCCAAGTTCCTCAGCCCAGTCCTGATCGAACTCACATTGGGCAGTGAGAGGGTCCTCAGACCCCTCCCAGTCCTCTTCGTCCTCCAATACAGGTTCAAAGTAAGGAGGAGGGACATGCGGGACCAAAGGTCTCATCGGCGCCGGGGCCGGCGTCGACAAATGCCGGTCCGGCGCCGTGTCCGGAGAGAACCGGGGTACGACGCCGCCCGGAGCCCCGGGCGGCACCGGGAACGGCACCGGTGAAATCGGCGCCGGTGGAGGTGTCGTCAGATCAAACGGCATCGATGGGGGTTGCGGCAACACTGGAGCCGGGGCCGGGACCGAGGCTGGCGGCGGCGCCGTAGGCACCCCAGAAGGGCCCGCGGGGCCCGAAGGCGCACCAGGGGGACCTTGAGGCCCGAAGAGGCGGGCCATGGCCGACAGGAACTCCTGTATTTCGGCCGGAGTCGCCGCCGAACCCGGGTAGTGCGGCGGCGGCTCCACAGGCACTCCCGGAGCCGCGGGGACGGTGCCGACAGGACCCTCAGCCGAGTCGCGAGACCGGCGAGGGGAAGTCGAGGGATGACGCTTCTTCGACTTCTTGTGCTTCGACTTACCGGAGGAGTGTGAAGACTTGGACCCCGACGACCGATGAGGACTCCGCGACCGGCCCCTCGACCTCTCACGTGACCGGGGCTTGGATTGGCGCGGAGCCGACTGCCAGACCTCGAGGAGCTTTCGAGACCGCTCTCGCAAAGCCTTCGGATGCAAGGCCCGGCAGTCGGGGCACGACTTGGAGTCGTGGTCGCGTCCGAGGCAGTAGAGAGTCTCGATGCGGGTCCGTGATCGACATCATCCGACCACAGGCGTCGCATGGCTTGAAGCCGGGCATCCCTACTGACCCCGGAGTCGAACGACTCGAGAGAAAAAACAGTGATAAAAATCACAAAAACGTAGTCAAAAAATGACTAGGGCACTGCTCTTCCCGGATCTGCGCTTACTGGCGCGGAAAAAGAAAGAACTGACGTCAGCGCGCAGGGGCGGCGTCTAAGTACTGCCCGCGACGTCATTCCGGCGATCCCGACGCCGGACGCGGAGCCGCACGACGCCGCCTACCGACGCGCAAGGGTACTGCTACGCAAAACGTTCCGGATCCAGCCTGACGCCTGGGGATATTCTAAGGTAAGGAATCTGTCACTAACGTGTCTCTTTCAGATATACCTTTTTCAATCCCTTCCAGTAACTATTTCTCTTGCTGATATAAAAAGAAAAGCTTCCGAAGAGTCTGTTGGAATTCATATGGCGAAACAATCACAAGTGCCAGCGAAACGAATAATGGTGCCCAAGAAGAGAACGCTACCCTCCCCTGATTTACTGACTTATTACAGAGTGGCACATCTCTGCTACATTTCATAATGGACAGTGAGAGCAAGCAAAAGATGTGGATTTTTATGGACAGGGAAGGCAGCTCTGAGAGACCGTCCCGGCAACATGCAACAACTCCTTAGTCACCCCACAAACCACTGTCAATGAGTTCTGTAACCAGGTGGCAATAAGGAGGGGGCTTAACCACATATCCCTCAGATAATACTCAACTTATCTTCAATCCTCATTTCTCATCGGCATGGGGGGGGGGGGGGAGGCTTCTAAATGGGCAGACAGGAAATGCTAAACACAATATGACCTATTTAGCTTGGGGTGGAATAAAGTGTTTTGAACTATACAAACAAGAATTTGGTATCCTTAAATTAATTTAAATGCAATATTACAGACTAAGACATTAGGCCCTTTACCTTCCCAATTTTTCAGCTATTTACAGATTTTTCACACTTTATGAAAAGAATGATATGAAATTTGTTGTGCACCAATGGGCTAATATCTCGATATTACCAACAGCCCACAATAGCAAAACGGCAGGCAAAGCTACTGTTAAACAACAGTGGAAAACAGTAATAGGGAAGGAGATTACTGATAAGCAATGCGAAAAGTACTGGATTGATATCCCAAAGCCTTATTGCAGTGTTTCACATAGGGAGGCAGCATATTAAGCAAATGTACAAGTGGTATAAGAAACATTCCTCCACATCAAGTGATCATTTGCGGTGAGACAGACTTTTTGAAAGGGAGATCCTGTGTCACAAATACCTCCTGACCCACAACAAATACTGCTCGAAATCAGACCCTACAACCTAGAGAGAATGACATCCTATAAGGCATGTGGCAAGAGCAGCGAAACAGATCATTGCTCTTTTCTGGAGGAAGAGGGAGCCACCCCCTATTGCACAGGAATTTAATAGGACTATCGCATGGTCTAGCTATAGAACAAATCACACACAACCTCTCAGGCCAAAAGCAGGTTCTCATCAAGTTGGCAACCTTTACTAGAATACTTCAAAACTAGAGCTCAGGGGTTTACCCCCTCTCCCCAGTAAACAACACCACCAATTTCCCTCTACACCCAAGAGCCTTAACATTTTTTCAACTGATGCCCACCGCCATAGTGGATTCATGAGGGGAAATCTTTGCGACAGATTAAGGACTTAACATTAGTAACCCACATCTACTAAACACCAATACCGCAATAAAGATTTTTAATACTCATCTAGTGAGAATGCTGATGAACCAATAGTAAGTATTCTATGGGTCGACTTAACACCACCCTTCTCGCAAGTTTTAGTTTTATTGGTTGGGGGAGATGGGGATTGAACACTAAGTGCTGTGCTTTATCAATGCTGTGTAGCCCTGAAGGGCTATTGGTTCACCAAATATGAAATGTTTTTGTAATACCCACAGTTTGAAAATCAATAAAAAGATTTTGAAAGGGAAAAAATAAAACAACTGTTCCCACAGGCATATCATGGCATATAAATGAAAAACAGCAGCTGTTTTAAGGCAGTCAATTGTCCTAAAAAATATGGTATGCATCACAGGGACTGTTGATAGTTCAGCCTATTTTGACAAACTATTGAAGGAAATTTAAAGGTCTCAACATTTTGTTTCCTTTTCGATAACTATCTAGGATAGGAATTTATGAATTTTTAGGAGGCACCCATATTTGAGAACTAGTGATATTAGCAATTAACTTATTTCTCCATCATTTGATCTTCATTAATATTCACGCACAATAGAACAAAATAGCAAGCCTAACCATTTCCAAAGGAAATTGGGAAGAGAAAATGATCATTTGGCAGAGGAAAGGTCAACTAATTGTGACTCTGCTTTAGAGAAGATTGAAGAACAAAATCCTGGTTTTCTTATGGACAAAGTCTCATTCTTCTTTTATGCAACTTGCATCCTTGGAAACGTTGATGAAAAAAAACACATGGCTTTCTGTACCTGAGAAATGCAACTGCGTTTTAACTTAGCCATATGATTATATCTTCCAGTGATGTATAGAAAAATTCGAAATAGCCCCACATTAAATATATTGTAGGAACCCCTTTGAAAGTAGGCAATGTAACCTGTAACTTCAGCTTTGTAAGATATGGGGTTTACGGTCTAGGATGTCCAGCAAGTCAACTAAAACACCAACTATCACGAAAATTAGCAGTATCACTGCTAAAACCAGATACATGCTTTGTGAAGCTACTATTCAAATGCTATACATTCAACTGTTTGCTTATGACACTAGAGACCTTAAAAAAATAAACATGACAAGCAGACACAACAAAGTAACTTGGCCTTGACGGAGGTCAGTTCACTCTTTTCAACAGTATACTGCCAGCGATCCTGAAACTAATTAGACAGCAGGGAGGGACATAAAACTCAAATGTTGGAAAGCAAGGAGCCAATACGTGAGAGTGAGAGAGAAATGTTAGACACTTTTCACACAAGAAACTGAACAAAATTTAAAAAGATGTATCAGAATTTATAGGAAAAGACTTGTCAATGCCTAATTTATTTTAAACACGGAAAAGAAACAAATGCCACGTGGTATAGGCATTTGGAGAATGTAACTGGAAAGCAGAAGGGTAGATAGCAAGAAAACATGCACATGGAGTGCTCGAAAAAACAAAAGAAAGGAAAATGCTACTTACCAGTATGCATCTGTTCTTGGCATGAGGAGCTGCAGAGTTGTACACTGTGCATAGATCGCCATCTGGTGTTGGGCTCGGATGCTTGCACTTTGTTGTTGTCCTGGAAGAGTCTTTTGTAGTCACGAGATAGGCGACTCCTCCTTTGGACGATAGTGCGCATGGGCATCGACTCCATCCTCAGATTGTTTTTCGCCATGATGGGAAAAGATGGAGTTAGTAAGAAGTAAGAGATGTCCATGTGAATGTATCTAATTAAGATAGTACTGGAACAGATACAGGTTCCGGGGAGGCGGGTGGGCGGTACAACTCTGCAGCTCTACATGCCAAGAACAGATGCATAATGGTAAGTACCATTTTCCGTTCGAGGCATATGAGCTGCAGATTGTACACTGTGCATAGACTGTACAGCAGTGTCTCCCTTAGCGGTGGTCACCTGTATCGGTTGCAGTAGTTTGAAACAATGTTTTGAGAACAGCCTGGCCTACAGAAGCTTGTTGTTTTGCCTGCACATCTACACAATAGTGTTTGGTGAAGGTGTGTGGTGTAGACCATGTAGCTGCTTTACATATGTCATCTAAGAGAATGTTCCCTAAGAATGCCATGGAGGCCCCTAGTTTGTGTGTTGAATGCGCTCTAGGGGGAATTGTCAATGTGCGTTTAGCCTTTTTGTAGCATATTTGAATGCATTTTACTATCCACCGTGCGATCCCAGCTTTGGAGATGGGGTTACCTTTAGGAGGTGGGGAGAAGGCTACAAACAGTTGTTTTGTTTTGCGAAAGGGCTTAGTTCCGTCAATGTAATAAAGTAGTGCCCTTTTGACGTCTAGTGTATGAAGAGCTCTGTGTGCTACAGAGTCTGGGTTTTGGAAAAACACCGGTAATTCAACCGATTGGTTAAGATGAAAAGCAGAAATGACTTTGGGAAGGAATTTTGGATTTGTTCTGAGAACCACTTTGTTATGATGTATTTGTAAGAATGGTTATGTATGTTTAAAGCCTGGATCTCACTTACTCTTCTGAGAGAGGTAATTGCGACAAGGAAAGCAACTTTCCATGTGTGGAACTGAAGTTCACATTTATGTAGAGGTTCAAATGGGGGACCCATGAGCCTGGTAAGGACAATGTTTAAATTCCACACTGGAGAGGGTGGCAGTCTGGGAGGAATTATTCTTTTGAGTCCCTCCATAAAGGCTTTAATTGCAGGTACTCTAAATAATGACAAATGTTGTCTGTTTTGTAAATAAGCGGCGAGCGCTGCTAGATGTAATCGTATGGATGAATATGCTAGATTACATCTTTGTAAGTGTAGCAAATAGCAAATGATGTCCTGGATGGAAGCATCCAGTGGATCAATTTTATTATTTTTGCAGTTGATGACAAATCTTTTCCATTTTGCTGCATAGCAAGCTCTAGTAGTAGGGCGTCTGGCTTCTTTAATGATATTCATACAGTCTGGCGAAAGATTAAGATAACCGAACTCTAGGACTTCAGGAGCCAGATCGCTAGATTCAGTTGTTCTGGATCGGGGTGTTGTATCTCTCCATGGCTCTGCGTTAGCAATGTTGGGGAGAGGCGTAGTTTTTGGTGTGGAACCACTGAGAGCTCTAGTAGTGTTGTGAACCATGGTTGGCGTGCCCATGTGGGAGCGACCAGGATCATCTTGAGAGACTGTCGTCTGAGTTTGCGTACTACCAGGGGAATCAGTGGGAGTGGCGGAAAAGCGTACGCAAATTTGCCTGACCAGTTCATCCATATCGCATTGCCTTTGGACAATGGGTGTGGGAACCTGGCGGCGAAGGTTGGGCATTTTGCGTTTGCGTGTGTGGCGAACAGATCTCTGTCTGGTTGGCCCCACATGTGGAAAAAGGGTTGGAGAACTTGGGGATGAAGTTCCCATTCGTGTATCTGCTGTGTCTGTCGACTTAGTAGATCCGCAATCTGATTGTGAATACCTGGAAGATGTTCTGCTAGCAGGTATATATTCTGTGGAATGGCCCATCTCCAAATGTTTTGTGCGAGCTGGGACAGCTGCAGAGAATGTGTGCCTCCTTGTTTCTGTATGTAGTACATGGCTGTCATGTTGTCCCTGCGGATCAGGACAGTTTTGTGTTGTAGATGTACTTGGAATGATTTTAATGCTAGGAATATTGCTAGCAATTCCAGGTGGTTGATATGGAGCAGTTTTTGTTGAGTGGTCCATTTGCCTTGAATTGTGTGGTCTAGGAGATGGGCTCCCCAACCGGTGAGTGATGCATCTGCTGTTAGTACTATCTGTGGAACCAGCTCGAGGAAAGGCCGCCCTTTGGACAGGTGTCGTGTGTTCCACCACTGCAGAGAGCGATGTGTGCGGCTGTCTACCAACACCAGATCTGCAAGTTGTCCTTGAGCTGGATTCCACTGTTGTGCTAGGCATTCCTGTAAGGGGCGCATCTGAAGCCTTGCATGAGGTACGATAAAGATGCAAGAGGCCATCATTCCTATGAGTTGCATGAATACCCTTGCTGGGAGGGAGTGCTGCGGTTGAAATTTGCTGCTTAGGGCTTGTATGCTGGCTATCCTGGCTGGACTTGGATATGCCAGAGCTTTGGAAGTGTCTACTGTGGCTCCTAGATACTGATGTATGTGGGAGGGCTGGAGATTTGACTTGGGGTAATTTACTGTGAATTCTAAGTCGTGTAGCAGCTGGATAGTTTGATGTGTGATGAACACACTGGTTGAATGACTTGGCTTTTATTAGCCAGTCGTCGAGATATGGAAAGACGTGGATGTGTTGTCTTCTTAGGTGTGCTGCCACTACTGCAAGGCACTTTGTGAACACTCTGGGTGCGGTGGTGACCCCGAATGGTAGGACTTTGAACTGATAGTGTTGTCCGTCCACTATGAACCTTAGATACTTCCTGTGAGCAGGGTGCATGGGAATGTGGAAGTAGGCGTCCTTGAGATCTAGTGTGGCAAGGAAGTCGCCTTGTTGCAGCAGTGGAAGAACCTGTTGCAGAGTGATCATATGGAAGTGATCGGACTGTATGTAGAGATTGAGGGGTCTGAGGTCGAGGATTGGCCTTAGGGTCCCGTCCTTTTTGGGGATTAGGAAATACAGTGAGTAAACCCCTGTTCCTTGATGCTGTAAGGGAACTGGTTCTATTGCCTGCTTTTGAAGCAGTGAGAGAACCTCTTGTTTTAAGAGCGTAATGTGTTCTGTGGACACTGGACGCTGTTTGGGTGGAATGTTGGGCGGGGTTGCTGTTAGTTCGAGGCAGTAACCATACTGGATAATTTGTCTTACCCACTTGTCTGTTGTGATGGAATCCCAGCAAAAGGTAGGAACTGTGAAAGTCTCCCCCCGACCGGAGTGGAATGGTCTGGGGGGAGTGGAGGGAAGTCACTGTGTAGGAGCGGGGGGAGGTACGAGTGTTGTTACTACCTCATCCTCTGCCCTTGTTGTTTCCCCTGTATCCGCCTCTAAAATATCCTCAATTGGGGGATGTGTGAGTGGTGTTTTTATATGAAGAGGAGGCGGTGTCTGTTCCAGTGTTTTTGGATGCTCCCCTATAGAAGGAGCGACGAAAGGAACCGCGTGTGGATGGAGATTGCAATGCTCCCATGGACTTAGCAGTCTGTGTCCTTCATCTTTTCTAGTATGGTGTCTACAGCCGGTCCAAAAAGGTGCTCTTGATTGAACGGCTGGTTAAGGATAGCTGTTTGGACCTCCGGTTTAAAACCTGAAATACGTAACCAGGCATGTCGTCTGAGTAGCACACTAGTGTTAACAGAACTAGAGGCTGTGTCAGCTGCATCTAGGGCACACTTAATTGATGCGTTGGTTATGAGTTTGCCCTCCTGAATCAAATCATTTGCCTGGGTTTTGTATTGATCAGGCAAATGTTGTAATAGGGTCTCTAGTCGGTCGTAGTGAGCCCTATCATACCTAGCAAGTAATGCTTGGGTGTTTGCTATGCACCAGTGATTAGCTGCTTGAGCAGCGACTCTCTTGCCAGAGGCATCTAGCAACTTAGATTTCTTATCCGGAGGTGGTGTGTCACCGGAGGTTTGAGAGTTGGCGCGTTTCCTAGCGTTAGAAACTACTAGTGAGTCTAAGGGTAGCTGCCCCTTGATGTAGGTGGGATCGTCAGGGGAGGGTTTATACTTTTTATCAATCCTGGGATTGAGAATTCTAGTCCTGACTGGGTCTCTGAATATGTCTGGGGCATGTTTAATGACCCCTTTTAACATAGGCAGGGTTTGGACAGTTTTTTGCGACTGTTTAAAGGTGTCTAGAAGGAAGTCCTCCTCTGCAGGGTCTGAATGTATGGGGACACCATGGTACACAGCAGCTCTATTGACCAGTTGTCCAAAACCAATGTTGTCATCTGGGGAAGATGGTTTTGTTGGATATGGCTGGGGAGCAGGGAGGTCCGGGGGACCTATTGGGTCATCATAATCGTCCCAATCGTCCTGTGGTGCGTCTGTATCATTGTCAGGATCAGTGAAAGGGTCATTGATGCCTCCCCCACCCCCTAAGTCATCATCAATATTATCCTGTGGTGGTGGTGAATGTGGTGGAAATGTTAGAGGCTGTGGAGGAGAGACAGGCTTAGGAGGAAGAACTGGCTCAGGAGGAAGGACAGGCTTAGGAGGAAGAACTGGCTCAGGAGGAAAAACAGGAGAAGAGGGCCTTATAGGTGAAGTGGCACAGTCTTTTTTCTTTACAGGCACTGCAGGAGTGTCTGATGAGTCCAACTTCCTCTTCTTGTGCGGAACAGTAGCCACATGTCCTGTTTTAGTGTCTATATGCAGCTTTTTCTGCTTGGGATCGACAGGATCCGGTCGGAAAAGTTCATCCCGTTCGGTAACCGTTTTCGGCGCCGACTTCTTGGGGTCCCAACGAGGTTTTGATTTTTGGTCGGAGGCCTTAGGAATTGGTCTAGGGTCCTTCGGCTTGGCTATGGAGCCGGGAACGTTTTTTGGTTCCGAAGGTTCTGGCTTCGGAGCCGATGGTTTCGGCGTCGAGGTGGTCGGTGCCGACTTCTTTTTGGGAGTAGGTTGGTCTCCTGTCTTCGGTGCCGAAGGCGCCTGCGGGACAGTGAGATATGGTTTGCTCGGTTCTGAGCTGCCGGAAGGCCTGTTCTTTGTCTTTGGAGCCGAGCCCGAGGGCGGGGCTTCTGAAGTTTGTTTTTGGTCGCGACTGGGGCCAGCAGGCGAAGTGTTGACCAGGGCCTTGGTTTTTTCGGGTGGAGTTGGAGTAGGGGCAGTAGTATTCACTCGTTGACCAGGAGTGATGTGGTCGTCTGAGTCATCTGCTTCGGACACGATCTGCAGTTCTTCAGAATCGTCCTCCGGAACATCGGGGCTTTCATCGAAGATGTCCACTGGTGCCGGAGCTGATCTCTGCGCCATGATGTGTCGTCGGGCCCGGCGATCACGGATCGTTTTCTTGGATCGAAAAGAGGCGCAGGCCTGGCAAGTGTTCTTGTTGTGTTCGGGCGAGAGACACAGGTTACAGACCTTGTGATGGTCACTGTGTGGGAATTTTGCTCCACACTGGGGGCATTTTTTAAATGGAGTCCTTTCCATGAGCTGTAGGCCCGAACGGCGTCGATGGGCCCAACGGCCCGCGTCGACGACTGGAATCGAGTAGGGGAGATGCGCGTCGAAGATCACGCGATCGAAAACAATACCGTCGAGTTGTAGATAGTTTGCACGTCGAAAAGGTTTGGAAAAAACAGGTACCGAACCGGAGCGCAAAAGTTACATCCGAACCCGATGGCGGAAAAAAACAATCTGAGGATGGAGTCGATGCCCATGCGCACTATCGTCCAAAGGAGGAGTCACCTATCTCGTGACTACAAAAGACTCTTCCAAGACAACAACAAAGTGCAAGCATCCGAGCTCAACACCAGATGGCGATCTATGCACAATGTACAATCTGCAGCTCATATGCCTCGAACAAAGTACTTTCGTGAAAGCAAGCAGTGGAAGGATAGAAGTCATCCAATCAAACGTATAATAAAGAAGATAAACTCCATGGGAGGGACAAACACAAGCAGAGGAAGGAAGATGAAGGAACAAGCAAATGAGGGTGCCAAGAAAGCAATGGTAAGCAATGGGCTGGCACAAAGCCATTGTAGGATTTTGGTGTTGTCCACAAGAGATCTTTGGACAACAAACAGGTAAAAGCTGTCTGTAGGAGAGGCCTAAAAGCTTATGCTTGCATCTGAGTGCACACTGTTCAACAGTGCTTTTGATCACCCTCTGAAACTTGTACAGTGCTTTCAGGCGTCAACAATCTGTGATAACTATACAGGAGAAAGTACTATTCTGTACGAAAAACAATCTAACAGGGAGTTGGTGCCCACACGCATTGCCGACTAAGGAATGATTTGCAATACATCCCGTGATTCGAAAGACTTAAAAAAAAAAAAAAAAACTTGCAAATTTCCAAGCCAAACACTACTTGGCATGAGTATGCATAGCATGTGCGCATCTATAGCCACACATGCTACAAATACTAATTTACCTAAAATTACTTCATACTCTAGACTTAAAGGGTGACATTATATGGAGGCTAAAAATGATGGAATACTTACCACTGTGTCATTTACTTCATATAACTGTTTTGAAAAGAAATGGCAAGAGGACCCACTTCAAGCTGATGAGGGGCCCAAACGATGCCTTAAGAGAATTCACACACCTTCTCCACACTGGCCAAGAAAATATATAGAAAATACACACATATGTACAGACACATTGACACATGTACACACACAGACACACACAAGAACACGTAAACACTGTCTCAGTATGTTCTTTAATGTCTAAACAAATGTTGGCTCCCAGTAGACCTTATTTGTTGACTGTTGAAGAGACTTTTTTTAATTTGTTGAAAGTTCTTCCAGAATCCCAACATTATTGCTGTTAATGAAGCTTGTCATGACTGAGTAACAGATCACCACCAGAAAATTAAAAAAACATCTGCAGTCAGAGCTTTTGAAACATAGCAAAAAACCCAAGAGCATTTGCTGCAGCAGGAAAACAAATACCATTATGGAGAAACCTTTCAAACAATGGATAAGATCAACAATAGAGCAGAGGATGCAAGGGGCAGCGGCCAGAGTGACATAACTGTTGGGGAATAGCTCTCTCAACATAGAATACCAGTAAATACCTTGATTGCTTTGAAAAGAATAAAAAACAAGCTATTTACCTGTACACTGTGTTGATATCTTTTATAGATTCACATGCTTGAATTTTCCCTGTCGTCATGGTGGTAGTCCCACGATAACAGTAAAACAACAGTATTAAAACTTTACATTCAAATGCCATAGGGAATCACTAGTATTTAGCAACCTATTACCATTGTTTTAAAACATCCAAACTCCAGCCAATCATAGCGTAGACCATAGTCTCATTCCCCTGCAAGGCCACCATTCCTCAGATTTTGAGCACGAGAACAACAGAGGATAAGAGTGGTATGGAAGGTGAATCTAAAAGGGGAGGAGGGAGGGACGCATGTAAATGTATAAAAGATATCAACACTGGAGAACCACAGTGTACAGGTAAGTAGCTTGTTTTTTATACAGTATTGTATCTATTATAGATTCACATGCTTGAATCAGAATAGCAAGCAGTTATCAAATGGTCAGCGGCGGCGAGTGAGGTAAACCATCTCACCATGCAACCCAGAAAAGAAAATATAAAAAATAATCATAAAGAGCATACATCATGAGCTCAGATCAATATACAGGGATGTGGAATTTCTATAGCCCGACACCCAGGACATGTTTGGGGTCAAGGGCAACCAGATTTCATGTGCATTTTGTCCTTGGGACAAGTGGGCCCAACCCCTACAGCACAAACCCTTTGGCTGCCAGTTTACAGTAACACATTATGGATCATGGAAGGGCATTGTCTGCAGTTAAGGTAATATTTGTATCCATGTGTTAATGCTGTTCAGACTTGTATTTAAGCTAAATTAATGCAAAGCCTTTATTATTAGGGTGAACGCTCTAAGTAAAAGTTGTTAGCTCCGACTGCACTATTGACTGGTTCCAGTATAAAAATGTGAACACACATTTTCAAAGTTTAGCAATATGAGGCTATGTATAATGCTCCCAGAATGCTCTCTGATATGCAAATATTTGCAGAAGCTTGAAAGTAAGATGGACGATTCTTTGCTTTCAAAATAAAATGTTTACAAAAAAATGCAAGTAGGAAATAAAAACATTTAGCTAAAGTACTGTAAAGGGTTAGATACCATTTCTTTGCAGCTTCATTTAGTAAAATGTGTTGATGTATGCTAGTATTCCCAAAACTATTCATAATGAAAAAATAAGGGTAACCAGTTTCAATAAGATTATAGGAAACATAAAAATAAACACGCATTGGCAAATCCATAGGTCTCAAATTGGTGATCAGCTTTTTGGCTTTGTCAGTGCGTGACTTGTTTTGGCATGGTTTTTGTAAAGCCTTATTAGTGTGGGAGCTGCTGGGCCCTCACCATATTAACAAACATTGGCAAAAATAAAAGGAAAATGCTACTTACCAGTATGCATCTGTCCTTGGCATGTAGAGCTGCAGAATCACATACTTGTGCATAGATCGCCATCTGGTGTTGGGCTCGGATGTTTGCACTCTGTTGTTGTCTTGGAAGAAGTCTTTTGTAGTCACGAGATAGGTGACTCCTCCCTTGGACGATAGTGCGCATGGGCATCGACTCCATCCTTAGATTGTTTTTGCCATGAAGGGAAATGATGGAGTTTGTAAGAAACAGAAAAGATGTCCATGTGTAATGTATCTAAGTAAGATAACCCTGGAACAGATAGAGGTACCGGGGAGGCGGGTGGGCGTATGTGATTCTGCAGCTCTACATGCCAAGAACAGATGCATACTGGTAAGTAGCATTTTCCGTTCGAGGCATATGAGCTGCAGAATACATACTTGTGCATAGACTGTACAGCAGTGCTCTCCCTTAGCGGTGGTCACCTGTATCTGTTGCAGTGGTCTGAAAAGTGTTTTAAGAACAGCCTGGCCCACAGAAGCTTGTTGTTTTGCCTGCACATCTACACAATAGTGTTTGGTGAAGGTGTGTGGCGAGACCATGTTGCTGCTTTACAAATGTCATCTAAGGGAATGTTTCCAAAGAATGCCATGGAAGCCCCTAGTTTGCGTGTTGAGTGCGCTCTAGGGGAATTGTTAATGTGCGTTTTGCTTTGTGGTAGCATATTTGAATACATTTGACTATCCACCTGGCAATTCCAGCTTTGGAAATGGGGTTTCCTTTATGAGGTGGAGAGAAAGCTACAACAGTTGGTTTGTGTTTCTAAAAGGTTTCGTTCTGTCAATGTAATAAAGTATAGCTCTTTTGACATCAAGTGTGTGAAGAGCTCTCTCTGCTACAGAATCTGGTTGTGGGAAAAAGCGGGTAATTCCACAGATTGATTAAGATGGAAAGCAGAGATTACTTTGGGAAGGAATTTTGGATTTGTTCTAAGAACCACTTTGTTATGATGCATTTGTAAGAATGGTTCTTGTATGGTTAAAGCCTGGATCTCACTCTTCTGAAGGAGAGGTGATTGCGACAAGGAAAGCTACTTTCCATGTGAGAAACTGCAGTCCGCATTTGTGTAGAGGTTCAAATGGAGGACCCATGAGCCTAGTAAGGACAATGTTTAAATTCCACACTGGAGAGGGTGGGATTCTGGGAGGAATTATCCTTTTAAGGCCTTCCATAAATGCTTTGATGACAGGTACCCTAAACAATGACAAATGTTGTCTGTTTTGTAGGTAAGCGGCAATGGCAGCAAAATGTAGTCTTATGGATGTGTATGCCAGATTACATCTTTGTAGATGCAGTAAATAACAAATAATGTTTTGAATTGAACCATCTAGTGGGTCAATTTTGTTGTTATTGCAGTAAAGACAAATCTTTTCCATTTGACTGCATAGCAAGCTCTAGTAGTAGGGTGTCTAGCTTCTTTAATAATGTTCATACAGTCTGGTGGGAGGTTGAGGTAACCGAACTATATGACTTCAGGAGCCAGATTGCTAGGTTGCTAGGTTTAGTTGAGCTGGATCTGGATGCCTTATCTCTCCATGGTTCTGTGTAAGAAGCTTTGGGGAGAGTTGTAGTTTTTGGTGTGGAACTACTGAGAGTTCCAGCAGTGTTGTGAACCATGGTTGCTGGGCCCATGTTGGAGCAACCAGGATTATCGTGAGAGACTGTTGTTTGAGCTTGCGCACTACTAATGGAATGAGCGGGAGTGGCGGAAAAGCGTACGCATATCTGCCTGACCAGTTCATCCATATCGCATTGCCCTTGGACAATGGGTGTGGATACCTGGCGGCGAAGGTTGGACATTTTGCGTTTGCATGTGTGGCGAACAGATCTATGTCTGGGTGACCCCCACATCTAAAAAAACGGATGAAGAACTTGCGGATGAAGTTCCCATTCGTGGATGTGCTGTCTCTGACGGCTGAGCAGATCCGCAATCCGATTGTGTACCCCTGGAAGATGTTCTGCTAGAAGATATATCTTTTGTGGGATGGCCCATTTCCATATGCTTTGCGCTAGTTGAGAAAGCTGCAAAGAATGTGTTCCTCCTTGTTTTTGTATATAATACATTGCTGTCATATTGTCTGTGCGGACAAGGACAGTTTTGTTGATGAGATGTGTTTGGAATGATTTTAATGCTAGAAAGATTGCCAGTAACTCCAGGTGATTGATGTGAAGCACTTTTTGTTGAGGGGTCCACCTGCCCTGAATAGTATGGTTTAAGAGATGGGCTCCCCAGCCGGTGAGCGATGCGTCCGCTTGTTAGCACTATCTGTGGAACTGGGTCTAGGAACAGCCGCCCTTTGGAAAGGTTTTGTGTGTTCCACCACTGCAGAGAGCGAAGTGTGCGGCTGTCCACCAACACCAGATCTGAAAGTTGACCTTGAGCCTGGTTCCACTGACGTGCTAAACATTCTTGTAAAGGGCGCATCTGGAGTCTTGCGTGAGGTACTATGAAAATGCAAGAGGCCATCATTCCTATTCGCTGCATAAACACTCAAGCTGGTAGTGAGTGTTGGGGCTGAAATTTTGTTATGAGGGTTTGCATACTGGCTATTCTGACTGGACTGGGGTATGCAAGGGCTTTGGAAGTGTCTATTTTCGCACCTAGATACTGATGTATGTGGGACGGTTGAAGATGTGACTTGGTGAGGTTTATTGTGAACCCCAAGTTGTGGAGCAGCTGAATTGTTTGGTGTGTGTGGTGAACACACTGGCTGTGTGACTTGGCTTTTATGAGCCAGTCATCCAGGTATGGAAACACATGAATTTGTTGTCTTCGCAAGTGGGCGGCTACTACTGCCAGACACTTTGTGAAGACTCTGGGTGCTGTGGTCACTCCAAATGGGAGGACCTTGAATTGATAGTGCTGACCGTCCACTACAAACCTTAGATATTTCCTGTGAGCAGGGTGAATAGGAATATGGAAGTAGGCGTCCTTGAGATCTAGAGTGGCAAGGAAATCGCCTTGTTGGAGCAGTGGGAGGACCTGTTGAAGGGTGACCATGTGAAAGTGGTCTGATTGTATGTAGATATTCAAAGGTCTGAGGTCCAGTATTGGTATGAGAGTACCGTCCTTTTTGGGGATGAGAAAATAGAGGTAGTAAACCCCTGTGCCTTGATGCTGAAGGGGAACTGGTTCTATTGCATGCTTTTGAAGAAGTGAGAGAAACTCCTGTTTCAGGAGCGTTAGATGTTCCGTGGACATTGGACGTTGTCTGGGAGGTATGGTTGGGGAGTTGAGGTAAGTTCCAGGCAGTAACCATACTGGATAATTTGTCTTACCCACCTGTCTGTAGTGATGGAGTTCCAGACAGGTAGGAACTGTGAGAGTCTTCCTCCGACCGGAGTGGAATGGTCTGGAGGGAGAGGAGGGAAGTCACTGTTTAGTAGTAGGGGAGGTTCGGTTGTTGTGACCTCGGCCTCTACCCTGGTTATTTCCTCTGTACCCACCTCTAAAATATGCCTTGTTGGGGGATGTTTGTGTGGGACTCTTGTAGGAGGAGGAAGTAGTGTCTGTGCTAATGTTTTTGGATGCGCCCTTATAAAAGGAGCGGCGAAAGGAACCTCGTGGTGTTTGAGATTGTAATGCTCCCATGCTCCCACAGTGTCTGTGTCTTTTTTCATCTTCTCCAAAGCTGTATCCACAGCTGGGCCAAAGAGGTGTTCTTGATCGAACGGCTGATTTAAGATAGTAGTTTGCACTTCTTGTTTAAAACCAGAAATGCGCAACCATGCATGTCTGCGAAGTAAGACACTGGTGTTGACAGATCTAGATGCAGTGTCTGCTGCATTGAGGGCACATTTGATGGATGCATTTGTAATTAACTTGCCCTCTTGGACCAGATCGTTGGCCTTGGCTTTGTATTGGTCAGGTAAATGTTGAATAAGATCTTCAAGCTTATCGTAGTGAGCCGTGTCATATCTGGCAAGCAATGCTTGTGCATTAGCTATTCTCCAATGATTGGCTGCTTGTGAGGCAACTCGTTTGCCTGATGCATCCAGCAGTTTAGACTCTGTCTGGAGGTGGAGCATCACCGGAGGTTTGGGAATTATCACGTTTTCTTGCATTTGAGACTACCAAAGAATCTAAAGGGAGTTGTCCTTTAATGTAAATGGGATTGTTAGGGGCAGGTTTATACTTTATCAATCCGAGGATTGAGAATCCAGGTCCTGACGCACAAGTTACTAACTTGTGTAACGATATATCTGTAAGAGACAGTAGTTAGTGACAGATTCCTCACCTTAGAATATCCCCAGGCGTCAGGCTGGATCCGGAAAGTTTTTTGCGTAGCAGTACCCTTGCGCGTCGGTAGGCGGCGTCGTGCGGCTCCGCGTCCGTCGTCGGCGTTGTGATCGCCGGGATGACGTCGCGGGCAGTACTTAGGCGCCGCCCCTGCGCGCTGACGTCAGTTCTGTACACGACTTTCCGCGCCAGGAACGCAGAGCCATGCAAGAAGCTGACATAGGTGTCTGAAAAATACTAGGGCCCTGAAAGGGATGTCAACTCTAGAAATCAGTTCGCAGAACGGGAGGATGGGTGGGCGAGTAGGAATCTGTCACTAACTACTGTCTCTCACAGATATATCGTTACACAAGTTAGTAACTGTGCATCTGAAAGAGACACGTTAGTGACAGATTCCTCACCTTAGAATAGATACCCCAGCAATACCAACCCCGGTGGTGGGTCTGCGAACAAAGATCAGACAAGGAAGTCCTGGAGGACAGAACGGCCAAAAGAAGCCGTCCCTCCGGACCTGACTGTCAAGGCAGTAATGCTTTGTAAACGTGTGCAGCGAGGCCCACGTAGCTGCCTGACAGATAACCGGCAGCGGAACACCGCGGCCCAAGGCCGTGTAGCAGCAGTTGCCCTGGTGGAATGGGCACGAGCCCAACAGGAGGCTCCTTCTTAGCCAAAGAATAGCAGGTCTTGATGCACAAGGTAACCCAGCGGGAGATGGTCCTCTTGTGCACCGCCCGACCTTTTGGCGCCACGTAGCCAACAAAGAGCTGGTCATCCACCTGGAAGTGTTTTGTGCGGTCAATATAGAAGGAGAGCGCACGTTTTGGGTCCAGACGGTGGAGCCTCTCTTCCTCTCTGGAAGGATGTGGAGGCGGAAAGAAGGTGGGCAAGTGATGGTCTGCCCAATGTGGAAAGCAGTAACCACCTTCGGCAAGAAGGACGGACGCGTCCGAAGAACAACCTTGTCTGGATGAACAGACAGAAAGGGAGGTTTGCAAGATAGAGCCTGGAGCTCACTCACCCGCCGAGCGGAGGTGATGGCCACCAGAAAGGCTGTCTTCAGAGTCAGAAGACGAAGAGGACAGTTATGTAGAGGCTCAAAGGGAGCGCACATTAAAAGGTAAGAACCAAGTTCAAGTCCCACTGAGGCATCACAAACGGAACAGGAGGGAAGAGGTGAGTAATGCCTTTTAAGAACCTGTTAACAACAGGGGACTTGAAAAGGGAGGGCTGATCAGGGAGCCTGAGGAAGGCCGAGATAGCACAAAGATAACCCTTGATGGTACCCAGGGCAGAACCCTGTTGGGCCAGAGAGAGAAGGAACAGAAGGACCTCAGAAAGAGGGGCAGAAAGGATTCACAGCCATTGCTGTGCACCATGCCACAAATTTGTTCCACCTGCAGGCGTATACCACCTTAGTGGAGGGACGCCTGGCTGCCAGAATCACATCACAAACTTCGGGAGGCAAGTCGAAAGGAATCAACTGCCGCCGCTCAATCTCCACGCAAGCAGGTGTAGACTGGACAGGTTCGGGTGGAGGACCGTCCCCAGCTCCTGCGACAGAAGATCCTCCCGAAGAGGCAGACGGATCGGGATCTACGCTCATATTGAGTAGCTCGGGATACCAAACTCTTCGAGCCCAGTCCGGAGCCACAAGAATGACTTGGGCCCGGTCGCGCTGAATCTTCTTCAACACTCTGGGTAGAAGTGGTATAGGCGGAAAGGCGTACAATAGACCGCAACTCCACTCGTGACGAAAGCGTCGCCGAGCGAGTGCCGCCTTGGAAATTCCAACGCGCAGAACTGATGACATTGCGCGTTCTCTTCGGTGGCGAATAGATCTAACCAAGGCTCTCCCCACTGAAGAAAGAGTCCTTGCGCCACTTCCGAGTGAAGATTGCCATTCGTGATCCATCATGCACCTGCGGCTGAGTTTGTCCACCCTGGCGTTCAGGGAACCTGCCAGGTGTTGAACCATCAGGAACATGCCCTGATGTTCCAGCCATGTCCAGAGGCGCAGAGCCTCCTGACAAAGGGTCCACGACCCCACCCCGCCTTCTTTGTTGCAGTACCACATGGCGGTGGTGTTGTCTGTGAACACCTGCACTACCTTCCCTTTGTCAGAGGGAAGGAATGCCTTGAGTGCAAGTCGGATCGCCCGGAGCTCCAGAAGGTTGATATGGAGCCGGGACTCCGCCGGAGACTAGAGGCCTCTGATCTCCGCCTCTCCCATGTGACCGCCCCATCCCAGAAGGGACGCGTCTGTCACAACTGTGTGCTCTGGCTGGGGAAGGGAGAGGGATCTGCCCATGACCCATTGCCGGTTCGAGAGCCACCACTGCAACTGTTTTGCAGTCCCCTCCGAGATCTGGACGTGATCGGACAGGTTGCCCTGGTGCTGCGCCCACTGGAACTTCAGGTCCCACTGCAGAGCCCGCATATGCCATCTGGCATGATTGACCAGCAGGATGCAGGAGGCCATGAGGCCCAGCAGCCTCAGGGTCATCCGTACCGAAACCCAGGATAAAGGCTGAAAGATCGGAATCATAGCCTGAATATCCCGGACTCGCCGCTCGGGAGGATAGGCCCGAAACTGCGTCGTGTCCAGAACTGCTCCGATGAAAAGGAGCTGTGGAGAAGGAATCAGATGCGACTCGGCACATTGATGGAGAACCCCAGCGAGTGCAGGAGTTCGGCCGTAGTCTGGAGGTGGGAGACGACTGCCTGGGACGAGCCCGCCTTCAGCAGCCAGTCGTCGAGGTAGGGGAAGACAAACCCCTGCCCGGCGCAGATGAGCTGCGACCACCGCCAACACTTTCGTGAACACCCGAGGGGGCACTGGTAAGGCCAAAGGAGAGCACGGTGAACTGAAAATGCTCGGGGCCTACCGTGAACCGAAGGTAACGCCGGTGGGCCGGCAGGACAGGGATGTGGAAATATGCGTCCTGCAAGTCCAACGCTACCAACCAGTCTCCAGGGTCGAGGGCAGTCAAGACCTGAGCTAGGGTGAGCATCTTGAACTTCTCCTTCCGGAGGAAGCGATTGACGTTCCGGAGGTCCAAGATAGGACGCATGTCCTCCTTGTCCTTTTTGGGCACCAGGAAGTAGTGGGAGTAGCAACCACGCCCTACTTCTGGGGTCGGAACATGCTCGATGGCCCTCTTGGCCAAGAGGGCCGTGACTTCCTTCTGCAGAAGTACCAAGTGATCCCCTGACATGCGGTGGAATTGAGGTGGCATGGCTGGGGGGGTGGACTCGAAGGGGAGGGAGTAGCCCCTTCGGACAATGTCCAAGACCCACCTGTCCGAGGTGATGGTACGCCAGTGGGGAAGGTGATGGCGGACCCTGCCCCCTACTGGCGTGCTGTGCACCTGAAAGGAGGGACTAGGAGGGTTTGGAGGCCGCGGACGGGTTGGAGGTGGTGGCCTGACCCGCACGCTGGTTGCCCGATCCGCCACGGCGGAATCCACGTCCTCGCGAAGACGCCTGCTGCGCGGGCCGGTGGCTGGGCTGCTGACGTGAAAAGATTAGAGAAGAGTTGCTGAAAACCCTTAAAACACACAAGTTAGTAGGTTTGCACAGACTCAAAATGGCATTCCAACCTTGGAACTATTGCTTACTACTACCTTTAGCACCAGTATGTAGATCTGCGGTACCATAAGGGAACTGGTAGTATTCAAACCCTACTATATGAGCCCTGGCAAAATTAGTGAGGCTATATCAGAGCTCTTATAAAATGAAATTGCTGCCATAATTTGTTGCCACATTACATGGCAGGCACAAGTGGATTTTGTTACAGGACATGTAGATTTATGAAGCAACTTGCCCCATGGACAAGTAGATATTTTATATAACACTCTCACACACACTAACACTAACACTCTCACACACACTAACACTAACACTCTCACACACACTCTCACACACACTCTCACACACACTCTCACACACACTAACACACACACTAACACACACACTCTCACACACACTCTCACACACACTCTCACACACACACACTAACACACACACACACTAACACACACACACACTAACACACACACACACTAACACACACACACACTAACACACACACACACTAACACACACACACACTAACACACACACTAACACACACACACACACACACACACACACACACACACACACACACACACACACACACACACACACACACACACACACACACACACACACACACACACACACACACACACACACACACACACACACACACACACACACACACACACACACACGATGAAATGTTCTAAACATTGACTGATCAATAGCACCTGAAGAAACAGGAAGATCATACCTTACGCGAAAAGAGATCGTAGAACAGCTTGTCCAACTGCTACATCCGCCTTCTGCCAAGCATCCAGGCAGTAATGCTTTGTGAAGGTATGGATGTTCGTCCATGTCGCCGCCCACCACATGTCAGGCAACAACACTCTGGCAAATAGGGCAGAGGAAGCTGCCACCTTGCGTGTTGAATGAGCTGCTATTTGGAAACCAGAGGGCGGCCGGCCCTCTCATGACAGAAGAGAATAGTCAATGAGACCCAGCGAGCAATTGATGCCCATGCCAAAGCCTGACCCTTCCTGGGGGCAGAGAAGGCGATGAGCAACTGAGTAGACTTTCGGAAAGACTGAGTCCTTTGCAAATAGAACTTTAAACATTGTTTAATGTCCAGTGAAGGGAGTGCTCTTGCAGCTGGCAAAGACGGAGCTGAAAAGAAGGAGGGCAAAACCACTGGCTCATTAAGATGAAATGTAGAAGGTAATTTAGGAATAAAGGATTGGTACGAAGAATCCTAACGAAACTGCAGGTAAGGTTCCGTTGTTGTAAAGGCCTGAATTTCACTAATGGCCTAGTTGAAGTGATGGCCAACAAAAAAGCCACCTTCCAGGACAGGTACTTCAAATCGCACTGGTGAATTGGTTCAAAGGGTGGCTTCATAAGCTGTGACAGGACAATGTTTAATTGCCATAGCACTGGAGGTCGTCTTATCGGAGGATAAGCTATGAAAAGTCCCTTCATGAACTCCTTTATCAGTCTGTTAGACCACTAAGACAAGCAACCAGAGCGTCGTCTGTATCTGGATATTGCTGCCAAGTGCACCTTGATGGACGTATGCACCAGACCAGCTTTGGCGAGAGACAAGAGATAGGGCACAATGTCTGAGTAGCATTTGATCCTAGAAGGATATCGGCCTTTCTGCAGTATTGCTTGACATTCATCAGAAATCGCTAGCTCTCCGATTTCTACGTGATGAGGAGCCAAGCAGACAAGTGCAATGTGTGAATTTGATGATGAACCACTTAGCCCTGGTTCATGGAGAGAAGATTCTCTCTTGGCTGGAACAGGATTGGAGAAGACCCTGATAGGCGCGATACAGCTCTGTGAACCAGTACTGTCGCGCCCACGCCGGGGCAATTAGGATGTTGCAGCAAGGCTCCTGTTTGATCTTCTGAAGAACCATCGGAATGAGAGGAAATGGAGGGAATGTGTAAACGAACATTCCCTCCATGAACATTCCCTCCCAAGAGAAGTGGAAGGCGTTTACTAGAGAGACTGGCTAAGGAAATGTGCTGGCGTAGAACCTGCATTTTTTGTTGCGGACAGATTTAGGGTTGGAAACACACAACGGCGAAAAACCCTTTTCTGTTGATCCTCGTTTAGCTCCCATTCGGGACATTGCTTGGTGTCCCTGCTGAGAGAATCGGCCCAATCGTTTGGACTCCGGGTACATGTTGAACTTGTATTGATATCTCGTGGGCTATAAGCCATTCCCAAATCTGCTGAGCCAGGATTGAGAGGGCATGAGATCTTGTCCCACCGTGTTTCAGCAGATAGAACATGGTAGTGGTGCTGTCTGTGCCAATTAAGATCGATGATTTTTTGATCCTTGGCAGGAATGCTTGGAGGCCCAAATAAACTGCTTTCAGTTCCAAGAGATTTATGTGGCACTGCACTTCCTGGGCTGACCACCTCCCGTGAATTTGCAATTCCTGCGGGTGGGCACCCCACCCGTCCATGGAAGCGCCCAACATCATTACCAACTTTGGTTTTGTTGTGAGACAGGAAAGACCCTGGAAAAGGTGGTCTGTGACCGCCCACCAGGACACTGCTCAAGTCATTACCAATGTGATTGAAATGATGCCTTCGAATGTGCCTCCTGATTGAGTCCATCGAGCTGCTCCTGAAGAGGCCTCATTCTTAGGCGACAGTGCGGAATGAGCGGGATGCAGGACATCATCATCCCTAGCATTGATTTGTATGTCCTTACTGAAACGCACTTTTTTGCGGACAGGCATTGTACCGTTTTCTGGAGGCGCAAGATCCTTCTTTTGTGGGGAAGGCTTTTGAAAGCGTGGTATCCAGAGTTGCTCCAAGGAAGACTACAGTCCTGAAAGGAGCCAGACAGGACTTCTACCAGTTGATTCTGAGGCCCAGGAAGCGAAAGAGCCAAACACAGGCGTCTGTAGATCTTTTGGCGGCCTGGAATGATGGAGCCTTGACCAGCCAGTCGTCCAGGTAAGGGAATACTTGGTGACTGGGTCGCCACAGAAAAGCCGCCACTGGGGCCAAGCTTTTGGTGAAGACTCTTGGAGCAGACTTTAACACGAAGGGTAGCACTTGGAATTGATAATGGCACCTTGCCATCTCGAACCTGAGAAAACGACAATGTTTTGGATGTATGGGTCCATGAAAATACGGGTCCAGAAGATCAAGGGAGGACATATAATCCTCTGCATCTATGAGAAGCAAGATCTCTTGGAGCGACAACATCCTGAAGGGTTGAGATTTGATGAACTTATTCAACGACCCGAGGTCCATTATCTGCCTCCATTTTACCGTCTTTTTCTTTATTAAGACAAAGTGCGAATAGAAACCCAGATTGCGCTGATCGGCGGCACCTCTTCGATTGCCTGCTTGAAGAGGAGCAATCTGATTTAATTTTTGAGGACTTGCAGATGACGATGGGAAGTTCTTCGCGGAGGAAAATTCAGTGGCTGCTGAACAAATTCCAGGGTGTGACTGTGGTGGAATAAGTCTAACACCCATTTGTCGGAAGAAATGAGCTTCCATTGATTGAAGAATTTGGAGCAAATGGGACCGAATTGAAAAGGGACTATGGTAGCAGGGGCCTGTGGATCCTCATTGCCTTTGGTTGGTGTCATGAGCCCTTCCCCCTGATGGTAAGCGTTGACCCGCCGTTGCTCTAGTGTAGACTTGTGTCGAGGTGTGTTTAAAGGGCTGTGAATTGAACTAATAACGACACCCCTGCTGATAATAGGGTTGAAAAGAGGCCGAGAGAGATATTGACCTCTGCCTTTTCCCCGGAAGGAAGCAAACTTTCTGCTGCAGATTCGTCAACGATTTGGCCGTATCCGTATCGGATTTGATCAACTGCAGCGCTTCATCTACATGCTTGCCAAAGAGAAATTCGCCAAACTGTATATCCAATAACCTGGCGTGAACCTCAGGGCGGAACATTGTAGCTTTTAGCTACCCCTGCTGTCTCAACACTGCCGCTCCTGCCATCTGTCTGCAGGCAGTCGCTGAAATATCCAGAGCCACATTAATCATCTCGGAAGAGGCTCTGTCTCCTTTCGATAGCACCTCCTTAGCCTCCTCCTTCTTGTCCTCAGGAAGAAACTCCAGCAAGGCAGAGATGCCGGACCACATCTGGGGGTCATACCTCCCGAGGATAGCCATAGCGTTGGGACGCCCTGATGGCTGTGCCAGGCAAAGTGGAAAATCTTTTGCCGATGTTGTCTAGTCGACACCCTTCCTTGTCAGGTGGAGCCGCACATGGAGAAGAAGGATTTTAAGATCTTTTCTGAGCAGCCTGCATAATAACAGAATCAGGCCGAGGGTGACCAATTAGGCACGCGGGAGTCCTCAGGCGCTCTGTATTTTTTGTCTAATTTCGGTACCACCGCAGGAATAGAAGCTGGTGTCTTCATCAACTTTAGACTCTCTTGCCATAAGTAGTCTACAATGGGAATGGAGTAAGTGGAGCGCTGCATTGTAGGTTTAAAATCGTGTAGGAAACACTCCGTCTGCTTGGCAGGCATAGGGAGGTCAAAGCGCCTAGAAGTGCGTTCGAGCAGATTGTGGAACCCGCCGATATCCGCAGGTGGGGAGTCGGCTAGAGGCAGAGTAGGTGACGGTGGAGTAGGAGCCACGTAGTCGTCCCACTCATCCTGGACATCCGGGTCAAACTGCAACTTCCCTTCCTGTAGTTGCTGGTCATCATCATCTTGTATTTGTGAAGGAATTTCCACAGGTGGCGGAACAGTCTTGCTTTTTGGCAATGGAGGCGCAGCCAGCGACACAGGAAAGGCCATGGGAGCTTCTTCAGCAAGGAGGTGGCTGCGGAAGAGTTCGCCTCAAGAAACCTTTTGTAGTAATCATTGAGCATCAACCTAAGGTCAGTGACCAATGAAACAGGAATATTAATGGAGGGTTCCTGAGCTTGATCCTCCTGTTCCTCGTAAGGGTAGTGCTCCTGTAGTGCATCCAAGCGTTGAGCACTGGGACACCCTGCATCAGAGAAAGAATAGTCCCCCTCCAAATAAGTAGATGGCTCATCCATTGCCTCTTCTTCCTCCGAGTCGTGGCACTTAACTCAGAGTTGTGAGGGACTGTATGCAGGGCCATAAGGACCATCATCTCCAAATTCCTGGAAATCCAGGAGACAAGTAGGAGGTAACGGAGATATCTTTGAAAATTCCTGCAGAAGGGGAGGAATCTGCTTTAAAAGCAGACTGTCCTCTTCCCTCCTCGACGGTATAACAGTCTGTGGCGGTTGAAGAGTTGTTGAGGGGGATCGAACCTGATGGACAGTTGACGGTGAAGCCCTCGTCAACGGAGAAAGTCTAACTGCAGCCGACAAGAGTGACACCACCACTGCTGTTGTCGACGAAGCAGTCGTCCTCGTCTTGACTGTTGGCGTAGTCGCAGTCGCTGACGAAACAGTCGATGGAGCGCCAGATCCAGTGGAGACAGAGGCTGTAGACTGATTTCTTCGTTGACAGAGCCGGCGACGAGCGGGTTTTCTGAGCTGAGGACTCCCTGGAAGGAGTATGAGGCGTCGACGGTGGAGCAGAACCAGTCCTCTGGTGAGAAGAGGGACCGGGCTGGTTTTTTTTAGCCCTTTTTTCCCTCAACCCTCTCTTTGCTCTGAGACCTGGATTTTTTAGGGTCTTTAAGCGAAGATGAAGAACCTTCTTCCTTTCTTTTTCTGGAGGAGGTATGGGGCTTCTCCTCAGTCTCAGAGTCAGAGCCTTTTGCCGCTTTTTTCCTTTGTGACCAGAGAAGCAGCCTACCCTTACGGTCTTTGGGAGTTTTTGTTGAGAAAGTACTACAGTACTTGCATTCTCTGGGATTGTGGTCTGGATACAGGCAATAAAGGAACTCCTTATGTCGGTACTCAGAATATCGTCTAGGTTTTCCACAAGTCTTACAGGGCCTAAACAATCCTTTTTAAGACTCCGACATAATGAAGAAAAAAATAGGTACTCACACTCCTGGACTGTACCTCACAAGAAGATTTGAAGTGAAGAAATGAACTGCTAGCTGGAAGTTCAAAATGGCAACAGTAGAAACACTGACTGAGCAGAGCTCAGGTCGACTCCCTAACACACGACGTGCGGTAAGAAATCGGAGGTAAGGTGGCCCTGCAGGGGAAGGAGACTATCGTCTACGCTCTGATTGGCTGGAGTTTGGATGTTTTAAAACAATGGTAATAGGTTGCTAAAGACTAGTGATTCCCTATGGCATTTGAATGTTAAATTTTAATACAGCTATTTTACTGTTACCGTGGGACTCCAACCATGACGACAGGGAAGATTCAAGCATGTGAATCTATAAAAGATACAATACTGGAGAACTGCATAACACAGCTGCATTCTCAACATAAAAGAAAACAAGCCTATCATTCTCACTATAACACTAATATAAATATTACTCGCAAGATTCAGTATAGTGAACAGTAATTGGCACCTACATGTTTAGCCTGGAACAGAACAGTCAATAGATTCTCATCATCTTTGCTACCATAACAGAATTCATATGAATAACTAGCTATTTTTAATTTACAGAAGCACACAATTACCTCTTACTTTCAAACAACAGGATCAAGCTTTCACTACCTTCTATCAGATTGCATTACCAATATGCATGTTGTCAGTAGTTTGAGTATCATCATGGTAAAGTACTCTGCCGATGGATCACTCAAAATCTTCATCATCCAACATTACAAGAAAACCACTGATTGTGGACAGTTCCCATATATGTTTCACCACAACAGGTCAGGTAGACTCCCTGTCTCTTTACTGACTTGTACGGTACACTCTCCATAAAGCAGTAGTACACCTTCTACAGCACACACATTTTCATGCTAATAAAGAGCAATCTGTATTTGGATTATAGATTTATATATAAATTTAGGGATTAAAAAATATACCTTTTTATGGAGACATCCAGGTCTTTCAGGCAGTCTACGATGGTACTACGATGCCTCTGGACTGCATTGTGGTCTGTCTGCACAGTCTTAAGTAAGGATGTTAAAGCCACATACCTAAGAGGAAACAACATACTTTAATTCAGGGCTGGTTTTGCAGCATTCCTCCCCTGAAAACTTAAGACTACGCTCTACAGATGATCAAAAAGAAGAACACAAGGAAATACTGGCAAGAGAATCTTGGTGACTCCTCGTAACAGTCTATAGTCCACGTTAATAGTTACAGTGGTAAGAGACAAAACAAACAATTGCAATGAAAAGCCTTACTACTGATAATCAGTCATTACTCAAGGGTTTGTCAAGTGACAAACTCCCAAATTCTTTTCACAAATTATTAATGAAAATAAAAACTAGTTTCCAGCAAGAGAGCGCTCACTACTGGCCCTCTTGCAACGTTCTGTCTCTCTTCCTTTTCCCACAACTTTCCTTCCATCTTTCTCTGTGCTGACCCCCCCCGGAGACCTTTCTGAGGCCCAGACTCCTATATTCTCTTCACTCTGGCATTTTGCCTTTCTTCTTCCCCAGTTGCTTGTACAGATTTTCCTAGACCAAGGACCACCTAGACAGCCAGGCTACCACTCTAATGTCCAGGTAAGGGAGCAGCATGTAACTTTCAGACGTTACTTCTTTCAACTAATAAGATGTTCTCAAAATGGTGTTTTCATTTTTGAAGTACGACAGTCTGCTATTATAGACTAAAGAGGGCACCTGGATTGGGTGGAGGCCATATCGACGTGTGGGCATATTCTATAAACTGGTGTGAAAACATTGGCTAGCCCAACAAGTCTGACACGATCCATTTGGAGAAGCCCTCCCATCTTTCAGTCTTCAGCCCTCTTTAAAAAAAAAAATGTAAAAAGATGCAGCATCTAGAGAGACTATAAATCTTGCAGCTTAGCCTTTGAACCACTGAGTCATACAGTCAAGACCCAGACTGCAGGCGGGCAGCACCTGTTGTAGCAGAAAACATTAACTGTCTAGCTGCTGCAACAGAGAAAAACAGTGTTCCACTGTTCAATGTCTCAGCAATTTTCTGATGACCACAGTTTTATGCGGTCAGTAAGACTCCCAGCTGGTCAATGTAGATGGAAGAGCCATTTATAGTGGTGGATATCTTTGAAGGATTAATGGGCTGCAGGGAAGAAGCTTCATGCCCTCTCAATACAACCCTTCTTCTGACATCCCATTTGGTCTATGAGGGAAATATTACTTGCTGTCTCACTTAGTTGGATTCTTGTGGTTCTGTAGGTTCACATGCTGTGCACTCTACCAGTGTTGGGTTCAGAACACTTTAAATTGTTTTTAAGTCTTTCTTTCAGTTCTGAGCGTGTAGAATGAATGAGGTCACGAAACCCACAAAGAACCAGAACACATTTCATCTTGATTATGCATTTTTTGTTGTTGCTTGCACCATTGGAACTTGGGTGTCTGTGGACCAGTGCAAACAAATCTTAATGTTTTAATATTATGCAAGCGAGCACTACTACTTTCTAGAGAGAGGGGGAAGTCGGCAGTTCATATGTGAACCTAAGGCACTACAAGCTGAAGAGTGCTAATGCTAAGTAGTGTTAACTGTTTGCAGATGTGTTGTAGGTCACATTCTGTGCATTAATTGTAAAGCAGCATTCCCCCTCATTAAGGCAGTGACTGAAAGAAAGCAGCATGAAAGTAGTAAATAAAGTTTTAAACAGTCTGACCTACTTGTGCCTCTTTACTGGCTTGAACGGGGACCCATTTGTGTATGTGTTTATGAATGATCACACTGCAGCTCTGCAAACTTCAGCCAAAACAATGTTACCCTGAGAAATAATGGGGCTTTTTCCCATGTTGCATGTGACCCTCACTCCAAAGTGGTGCACGAATAACACTCTTGAATGCATCATTGCTGGGACAACAATGTCCCCCTACATGGAAAATGGACATGTACCGCAGGCCCTAAGTGACCCGACTGCATGTGAAACTGTTTTCCAGACTTTTTTTGGCCCAGATGGCATACTAATCTAGTGCGGTTGCCGAGGCCTAGGGCTAATCACCATGACTCTACGATCCAATACTAGTTCTGTGGCCTGGAGGGGCACACCAATTGTAACCTGTAGTTCTACATGGGACTACTGTCAACTCCCTGGGTTGTTGACAAATCTTTGGTGGCGGCCTATTGTTTTTAGATGATAGTACTGAACAAACATATCTGGTTCAGACCGAGTGCAGGGCCTGCAGGCCATCTCATGAAAAGTTCTGCTTATATGTATCATCTATACACTTGCACGACATCCTGTGTGCCTGCCGAGTGAGTGCGAGGTGCGGCCACTGTGTGTGTGTAAATGATAGTAGGATGTGTTATTGCGAGTGCATGGCTGATGAGACCAGCAAGATACATTTTGGATTGCAAATGGTTTTAAATGGGAGAGGAGTTGGCCTAACGGCTAGGGCGGTCGACCTCGAATCTGGGGAACTGGGTTCGAGTCTCGGCAATGACGCTGAACATCCTGTGATTCTGGGCAAATCACTTAATCTCCCTGTGCCTAACAAAAATGAATGTGTCCTCATGTAATGCAGCTGGTGCTATGCAAAGCGCTCTGATACCAGATTCGGGTCAAGTTCGCGCTACATAAAACATGGTAAAAAAAAAAAAAAAAGTATTTGCAATGCAATAGGTCACGCAGTTACACGAGTTTAAGCTATTGGCATTGTAAATAACAATGCCTTTTATTTATGTTTTTAAAAAGAAAACAAAAATAAAAGGCATTGTTATTTGCAATGTAAATAGCTTAAACTCGCGTCAATGCGAGACCTATTGCATTGCAAATAGGTCTCGCATTGACGCAAGTTTGAGCTGTCTCCGGTCTGTGTGTTTTGGAGGAGAGAGCACAGACAGAGATTCTGAGTGGAGAGAGGGCAGAGAGACAGAGCTTCCCGGGGGAGAAAGAACACAGAGACAGAGCTCCTGGGAGGAGAGGGACATTCAGAGGGGACACGGCTCCTGAAAGGACAGAGAGGGGGCCGCGCAGTGCGCACTCCCAGACGAGACAGAGCCTCCCAGTGGAGAGGGAGCAGAGACAGTGCCCCTGAGAGGAGAGAGATTAGAGACAGAGCCCCTATGGAGAGAAGGTTCCGGAAGAGATGACAGATCCCTCAGAGGAGAGGGAGCACAGACAGAGGGCACAGAACTCCTGAGAGGACAGAGAGGGGCCGAGGAGCTCAGATAGGAGACAGCCCCTGATAGGAAGCAGACAACTGAAAGAGGAGACAGCCCCGAGAGCACATGAGGAGGCAGCGCACCAAGAGAGGACAGAGAGGGGCCGCGCAGTGCTCACTCCCAGAGACAGAGCCTCCAAAGAGCCGGGCCCCTGAGAGGACAGACAGAAGAGACAGAGCCCCTGAGAGGACAGACAGAAGAGACAGAGCCCCTGAGAGGAAACAGAGAGCTGAAAGAGGAGACAGCCTCGAGAGCACACGATGAGGCAGCACACCAAGAGAGGACAGAGGCCCTGAGAAGAGACAGGGCCCTTTCGAGAACAACCGACCACCTCGACTTCGACCTCAGCCCCCAGGAAGCTCCCAGAGCACAGATAGCGCCCCCGCCCTGACCGGCCCCCGTCCCTCCCCTGACCCTGTCCGGGGGCAGCATGGACGAGCTGGGGGTCTACCGCTGCCAGAAGTGTAAGATGGCCTTCCGCTCCCTCCCCCTGCTGGAGAAGCACAAGGACAAGTTCTGCATCGGGGGCTCTGTCGGGGGGGCTCTGCCAGCCCCCCGCTACCAGGGGCCGCAGCACCCAGGCCGGGGCTCCCAGGCCTGGAGGGAGCCCACGGAGGAGGACCGGAGCCCCGACTTCACGGTGAGAACAAACCTCTGGAGGAAGCGGGAAGGTAGCTCAGCGGGTCACTGCGGCATCGGCTGAGAAAACCTGTGCGCAGTTTGTTAGTCACAAGTTTGAATTCTAATCACCCAGAACAAACAAGAAGTCCTCCAAAAAATGAATTCCAAGCCTGCGCTGCTACAGATCCCGCACAAACCGATGCTCCTCATCCAGGGTCATAACTAAATCACCTCGCCCCAACAACTACGTCAACGTCTCAGGTCAGTCACGGTCAGAGCGGGAGGAGAGACACAGTGGTAGAGGAACAAATATGAATGGGGTTAAGGACAGGGCTTTAAGTGGAATGAAAAACCAGACTCGCGGGCTCCGTCGGCAGCGCACCCAGAGACAAGTTCCTCACACGCAGCCAGTGTCTCCTCTCACACGCAGATACTTACCGTTACACTACCAGTGTGTCCGGTGACGGTGTGTGCTCTTACATAGTGTTTTGCGGTCCCACAGAGGCGCTGTGTGTCTGATCACGGGTCGTGTGCTGAAACGCCGTAGGGAGGGAAAGCAAAAGCACACCATGCGCGCGTTGAGGGAGACGAGCCATACGCGTGCTGACGTAGCGTGCCGCGCCTGGCACAGGAGATGTGCACGCGTATGGTGCGAGCAGGTGTTGTAATAACGCCGCGAGCCGTACGCGTGCACATCGGCTGTCTGGGCTGAAGCTTAAACAGACGCCGTGAGCGTGCACATCGCCTGTCCGGGCAAGTGCACATCTCCTGTCCCCCTTCCAAACCCAAGTCGACAACAATAGATCTCGCATAGCGAGCAGCGCTTTGCGCTGCATCGCTAGGCGAGACCTAAAAAATGGCACACGATGGAGGTTGGAAAACCGCTTCCTAGACAGTGGACATGGACTGCCTGTGTTCATGAAGCTGGGGAGAGGAGCCTGAAGTGTGCGAGGATGGAGGACAGGCATGCCTTTTGAAATTCTGTGTGATAGGTAAGGATGCATTCACCCTAAAATCTTTTCATTCATTTATATTATGAATTTCTCTCTGGTCAGAAGCCTGTATCACATTTGAACAATAAGATACAATTCTTTTGTATACGTATAGTAAAGCACTTTTATTTATTGTGCAGAAGGCATATGCAGTTATCTGGAAATTCTATGTGGACTTTAAACATGGGATTGATGATTAGTCTTTCCTGAGAGCTGCAATTTGGCTGATGTCATTGGAATTGAAATGAGTCTGCATAATCTGTTATTATAAAAAAGACGTTTCTAGAAAGGGCCAGCCACATTTGTCTCTTCACGAGTGCTACCTCAGGAAGGCTGATGAGAGCCAGGTGTAGCAGCTTCATACTTCATTGTGGTCATGTTTTGGGTACCCCTGCTTTGAATCACAATCTTCACTACATGCTGTGAAAGCCATCAGCTTTCACAAAGACTGTGTCTACACTGCAGTCAGAAGATGAAATTTGAAAAGGAACCCCCAAAACCAGCTCCTAGACTTTAAACAGAGAATGAACACCTCATCTGGAAAATCACTATAAAAGGTAGGACCCAAAACTTACTTTGCTAGAGTTCGAAGTTCTTCTCGACAAAGGAAGAAAATACTCCGCAGAGTACTACAAGAATTACTGTGATTCAGGACTGGGGTTTGTCTGAAAGCCAGTCTCCCTGAGGCGAGGAGACATCAATCAATCAGGAGTTTATAAAGCGCACTACTCACCCGTGAGGGTCTCAAGGCGCTGGGGGGTGGGGGTGGGGGGGTGGGGGGGGGGAGCAGCTCTAGATCAGTCGAAGAGCTAGGTCTTGAGGTCCTTCCTGAAAGCGTGCAGGGTTGGGGAGCGTCTGATGTTCACAGGGAGCTTGTTCCAGATCTTGGCAGCGATGTAGGAGAAGGCTCTCCCGCCTGTTCTGCGGATGCGGATGACCTCTGCCAGGGCGAGGTCGGCGGAGCGGAGGTTCCTTTTGGGTACGTGGAAGGATACTCTCTTGTTGAGGTATATGGGTCCGATGTTGTTGAGGGCTTTGTAGGCGTGGGTGAGGAGCTTGAAGGTGATCCTCTTCTCGACGGGGAGCCAGTGGAGGTCTTGCAGTCGTTGGGTCATGTGTTTGTGACGAGGAGTACCGAGGACGAGTCTGGCAGCGGCGTTTTTGATGGTCTGGAGTCTGTGTAGTAGAACTCTGTCTATTCCGGCGTATAGGGCGTTGCCGTAGTCCAGTCTGCTGGTTATGAGCGTGTGGGTGACTGTCTTTCTGCAGTCGTGGGGGATCCATTTGAAGGTCTTGTGGAGGATTCGCAGGCAGTTGAAGCTGGTGGAAGCGACGGCGTTGATCTGGCGGTTCATGGAGAGGGAGGAGTCGAGGATGATGCCGAGGTTTCGTGCGTGGTCTGTAGGAATGGGTGGATTCCCAAGGGCGGGGGGCCACCAGGTGTTGTCCCAGGCGGAGGTGCAGGGTCCGAGGATGAGGATTTCGGTCTTCTCTGAGTTGAGCTGCAAACAGCTGTCTTTCATCCAGGCTGCTACGTTCTTCATTCCTTCCTGGAAGCAGAGTCTGGTGTCTTCGGGGTTCTTCGTGAGTGAGAGGATGAGCTGGGTGTCGGCGTAGGAAACAATGCTGAGCCCATGCTGTCTCACGATGGCGGCGAGGGGGGCCATGTAAATGTTGAAGAGCGTGGGGCTGAGTGATGATCCTTGGGGTACTCCGCAGTCGATATCGGTGGGTTCGGAGATGAAGGGAGGGAGCCTGATCCTCTGGGTTCTGCCGTAGAGAAAGGATCGGATCCAGTCGAGGGCAGCTCCTTGTATCCCTGTGTCGTGGAGTCTGGCTGCGAGAGTGAGGTGAGACACGGTGTCGAAGGCTGCGGAGAGGTCTAGAAGGATGAGGGCCGCGGTGTGACCCTGGTCGAGTAGCATGCGAATGTCAGTGGCGGCGAGGAGGGCGGCCTCGGTGCTGTGGTTGCTGCGGAATCCAGACTGGGAGGCGTCTAGGATTGAGTTCTCTTCGATGAAGGTGGTCAGCTGGGCGTTCACGAGTCTTTCGGTGACTTTGGCCGCAAAGGGGAGGAGAGAGATGGGCCAGTAGTTTTTCAGGTCAGTTGGGTCGGCCGTGGGCTTCTTGAGGAGGGGTTTAACCTCCGCCCGCTTCCAGACGTCTGGGAAGATGCCGGACATGAAGGAGGCGTTGATGGTCAGTCCTAGTTCGGGTGCGATGGCGGCCCTGTGGAATAGGTGCGGCGGGCAGGGGTCCGTAGGGGCTCCTGAGTGGGTCTTCTTCATGGTATCGGTGATGTGTTCGACGGTAGCGGGGTTCCAGGTCATGATGATTGGCTTATCTGTGGCGTTGGGGGGTGGTGTCCGATCGCTGAAATTGTCGTAGAGGGCCTTGATCTTCTGATGGAAGTATGTGCTGAGCTTGTCGCTGAGTTCCTGGGAAGGTGTGACGTCCGTGGCTTCGCTGGGGGGTTTTGAGAACTGCTGTATGACGTTGAACAGTTCCTTGGCGTTGGTCGCGTTGGCCTGGACTTTGTCTCTTATGAAGGTCCGTTTGGTGTCTCTTAAGCGCTGGTGGTAGTCCTTGAGGGCACTCCTGTGGTTGTTCCGTGCTTCCGTGGTTTTCTGGTTGCGCCAGGTTTTCTCTAGGCGTCTAGGTGCGAGTTTGTCGGCGCAGCGGGAGATCCAGCGGTGAAGTTCAGTGGCTGCGGAGTTGGCGTCGGTCGCGGCACGGGGGGGGGTCTTGGAGGAGGGTGGTGATGAGGAGATCCTCTGTGACCTTGTTCCAGCTCCTTCGTGGCGGTTGCAGGGCAGGCTTGGGTGCGGTGGTGGTGTTGAAGGTGAAGTGGACGCAGTGGTGGTCCGTCCAGAGGGGCTGGGTGGTGTGGCTGAAACGGATGTTTGTTCCTCCCGCGAAGAGTGGGTCGAGGGTGTGTCCAGCTCTGTGAGTGGGTGTGTTGACCAGCTGCTTCAGTCCGAGGTTGGCCAGGTTGTCGAGGAGAGTGATGGATTCGGGGTCGTTCTGGTTGTCGAGGTGGAAGTTCAGGTCCCCGAGTAGAATGTAGTCTGTGGAGGTGATTGCGTGGGGTGCTGCGAGCTCGGCGATGGTGGTTGTGGACTGGGCGCGAGGTCCCGGCGGTCTGTAGATGAGGGTGCCGCGTAGCGTGGTCCTTGGGCTGGTCTGGATCTGGAAGTGGAGGTGTTCTGTGTTGGAGTGGGGGTCACTCGTGCTGGATGTGGAGAATCAGAGGGGGTCTTGTGTGCGATGGAGACGGTGCTTTCTCTGGATCTTGTAGCCGTCGGGGATGGCAGTGGCGATGTCGGGGCCGGAGGTGGCGTTGGTCCAGGTTTCCGTGAGGAAGGCGACATCGGGCGAGAGGGTGCCGATCAGGTCCCAGATCTCTAAGGCGTGTCGGTGCAGGGAGCGCACGTTGAGGAGGATGCATGTCAGGGTGTTGGTGGTGCGTGCGTCCGGCGGGCCTTCGGCGGTAGTGGGGGTCTTGTCGATGGTGAAGGATCTGCGGCAGGAACTGCTCGAGAACTGTCCATGGGTGGTGTTTGGCGAGGATCTTACGCAGTTGGTGTGTCTTCCGGGGTTGAGAGCGTGGAGAGTGGTAGAGTCGTAGCGGACGGGCCTGGGAGAGCCAGGGTTCCTGGCGCTGGTCGCGGTCGGGTGCGCCTTTGGCGCGCCAGAGGCGCGACCGCACAGCGGCCGCCATTAAGTAGGGGAGGGGGGCAGGACTGTAGGTAGGGAGGCGGGAGCGGGGGCTGAGACAGTGGGAGGGGCCGCGGTGCTACAGCGGCAGGAAATGAACGCGGAGCAAAGTGCAGAGCAAAATGTTAAGGAAAACAGTAAACACAACACAGGAATTAAATGCCGAAAATGCAGAGGCAGTGAATAATGAGACTATGAAACGCTGATGCGGTCACGTAGGCACAACAAGTGAAATACCGGGGCAGCAAGAGCAGGGGCTGCCGGCGCGAACCCTGGATTCAGCAGGAGGGCTCAGGATGCGGCGCTTACAACGCGGAGCTGCTGGGGAGTGTTGGCCTGGACCGATGTCCATGCAAATTGCTGAAGAGCAGTAGATATGCCTAGTGCCTAGAAGCCTGCATTTCTCAGAGAAGGAAAGTGTGTGCCAGGCCTCAGTAGGGGGAGAGCCTGCTCATGAGGAGAATCCCAGCTGTATTGTTAGAATTGATTTGCTAATGATAGTGTAATCGACACTGCCTGGAGCTATGAGGGGGTCTCCCGTTCTCCTGAGTGGTTTATGTGACAAACTACACAAAACATAAACCCCAAGCATGTCGTCCATTACCACTACAACAGGACCAAAAGGACCTGTTCTGCTGCTGCTCTCAACACGCTATGAGTCCAGACAACACTGCTGTAGTAGAGGAGCTTCATCAGACTGAAAGTCACAACTACTGCCACTGTAGAGGCCTGCCATGCTATTCTGCATCCAGTGTCAAAAGCTTGTGGCACAGACTGTGCGAACACCAAGTGTGCACCACCAATAGCTGCACTGGACTACATCCAAGCAAACCGGTAACACAATGACGGAGTCTAGAAACTGAGAGACAGTCTAGGATATAGAAAGGTCTGCACTTTGAGAGATTAATTACTGCCACCAAGAACACTTTGATCAAGAAAATATACAAACGGACTACGGATTAGTGATTACAGTAGTCGCTCGCACAGTTCAATTGTGAGTTTGGACCTGTGCCTGATTGCCTCTGACTTTTGCACTGCTGCTATAACTCTACACTCTGGAGTGAGATTCCAGTAGAACTTTGCTAGAGTACCGCAGTTGTGCTGAATAGAAACCTATAGCTGAACCCCCCATTACAAAGTACAGCCCATTCTGCTTTGAGACTAAAGTACTGCTCTTTTGAAGTGAATTGTTTTTGTTGTTTGACTGCTAGAGTTTTAAGTGTTTACGACCCACACTACACCCGAGAACACCTTTGGCAGCTTGCCCTTGCTACCATGAGAGACAAGTGCAGAAGGAATTTACCTGGCCCAATTTGAAGAGCCATAGTGGAATGGAACCAGACACCAGAGGCAAATGACCCCAACCACCATAGTTGTGGCCCTGTTGCCCTGTTCCATTTCATCTGAACCTGCTCCTTGCAAGGCTGTCTACCAAACTCTCACAATGTACTTCTATACTGACCTGCCCCCTGTAAAGCTATCCTAGTAGTGAGAAATCCACTGGACGCTGTCTGTTCAGCTGGCCTGCCTCATGCAGCACTATACAATACTGAGGTGTTCACCGAGATATCACAATGGGCCTGTACAATAAGCTGGCCCTTACAATACTGTCCTTGTACTAAAATCTCCTGCTATCTCAGTGTTGAAGTTTGGGAAATGATTCGAGAAATACCTCTATCCATACCTACACCATCCCAGTGCTAAGCAATCCACAAAGCTCTCCCCTCGTGACATGCACTATCCAATGTTATCACGGTAGTGAGTCATCCAAAGAACTCCCATATTTTATCTCCAGTCTCCACCACTGCACACTGAGATCTCTGTACTGGGACTTGGAAACAGCTCTCACAAAGCATCTTTTTCCAGGCTTGCACCCTGTATCATCACAGTATTAGGATATCCACAAATCTTTCACAATTGTTTCTCTTCTCTTATCCACTTTGTTCCAGTTTGAAGTCCTCTATGACTAAGGAAGGGAGTGCTCTGCAGAGTGCTCACAGAGCAGCTGTTGCAGACATGGCTAGTGTTTGCCTGAATGCCAATCTCCCAGAGGTGAAAAGACATCACCTAGATCTCTTGCTGGCGAAGCTGTGAACCTATTCTGTAGCACCTAGGAGCCTGCCTGCTAAGAGAAGGAAGGAGCTGCCTAGGAAAGTCTGAGGTCTAGTGCATTACAGGTGGTTGTGGGTCACCAGATGAAGCAGACTGCAGAAGAGCAATCCAGAAGGATCCAGGTATCAGACGGTCCCCCAAGACTCTTCCCAATGGTAACGGGCGGGAACCATGACTGCAACAATGTGACTTGTAGGGACTGTGACTGCAAGTTGCCAATCAGCCCATGTGGGGCTACATCTGCCGAATCCACAATCATCCCATGTGGGGCTGTATTTGCCAAATCCTGTTTGGACTGTGTGGGGCAGTATCTGCAGAATCAGTAACCAGCTGGTGCAGGGCTGTAACTATCCAAGTGTCAAAAGCTCTGTAGGGCACAACACTTGGAGTCCACATGGGCCCGGTGTGGGCTGGACCTGCTGACGGCAAGGACCCTGAGGAACTACACTTAATGGTCTGGAAAGGACCACAACATCTTAGGGCTGCTGATCTTCAAGCCACTGCGGAAAGGCAGCCAAGCAGACATGCTGCTGATTGCTGCTGCTCTGACGAATGTGCACCTTCCAAGCACCAGGCATCTTGAAGTAGACTCAGAGGACTGACTCATCAAATGAAGGCTTAAGAGAGTTGAGACTGAGCGTACATGTGCACTGGGGAGCTATATTTACACTACTTTTAATTACACCTAGAGAGAGAGCTGGGGAATCCAGGACCATGCAAGATAAATGGGAAACGGTAGGGACAGAGCAGGGTGGGCGCAACACCTGCCAACAACGCCTAGAGACGCCAGTTTTTTTTTATTATTGTAGTGTGTACTGAGTACAACTGTGTGATTGAAGCACTTTCTTACTTGCAAAGATGAGCACTGGATTTAACATTCACTTTACTGGGTCCACTGAGCTCCGAGATAGAGTACCACCACACAACCTCCCTGAGAAGTTTGACTGCTTGCCATAGCTACTCCTGAGAGAGGATGATGATAATTCCTTATCTACTAACATACCGTAACCTGAGAACACATGGCTTGCTTGCAAGATTTTAGGGGCTATCAGCCGTTCAGATTTTAGGATTGTATTGCTTTAGAGATTTTTTTCTATCTTGATAACTATGTGACTCAAGCAGTTTCTAATCACATTTAAGTGATGGTAGGAAACATATTCCACAAACATGGGAGGAAGTACTCTAGATTGCCAGGATGTCATTACATGGCTGTACGTGTTTATTTATGAAGCCCTGCTTACAACCAGGGACATCTTGGTGCAAAGACAGACAGGAAGGCAAATGAGAAACACAACAAAACAAGCATTGGCATAGCCAATAGGTCTCGCCTTTGGGACCTTATAAGTATTTAGTTATGCAGCACAATATCCTTGGTGCAACAACATCAACCGTTGCATGGCTAAACACTTATAATGTCCCAAAAGTGAGACCTATTGGCTATGCCAATGCTTGTTTGTTTTGTTTTAGAACTCACTATACTTGGTCTTCCTGGTCAGTTCTTGCAGTATATTTTCTAATATGCAATGTCCTATTATTTATATAGCGTTTCGTGCAGCCATTTAGCAGATTTTTAAGCGCTTGAAACAGAGTCATGGTGCAATAAATTTGTTTGCCCAGAATCACACAATGCAGTTAAGAGGGGAAGCTGGGATTTGAAACTACATTTCCGGAACGGAGAGTCAGAAATGTACTCATTGGTTGAGTCCCCTCCACAGAGACCTCTAAACTTTTGGCTTCTCAAAACAGAGTAATGTCAAGGAAAGGCTATCCATAATTCCAAAAGCGTGACAAGAAAGGAACTTAAACAAATGTTGTTTCCCCAGGTCATGGGTATCGCATTGTAAGGAGGGGAAGAGGCAGGGACATGAGGATCTTGCTCTGTGTAAGCTCGTGCCTTCCTTTGGCCAGTTACATTACTTTCATTTATTTACAGGGCACTCTTTAAAAACAATAACAGCAAAAAGGCAATAGAAGTGAAAAAATAAATAAAAGGCGTGGGTTCTGGTGGCAGAGGAAGAAACATTCCTTGAACACTGTTACTCTGGGTTTAGTTGGCACTACTCACAGACTGTCATTAGCATCATACCCGGAAGAGAACAACAATGTGTTATGTTTTTAGCTGTTTGCTTTCACGTTTAATATTTCAGACACCCCTGCCTCCCATGTCACGGTTATGTTACTCGAGTGTTTGTGTGTCTAGACTTGTCCTCAAGTGTCTTTTTTTGTTGGTGGTCTGGGCGAATAGCTGGAAATAAATACTTTTTTTTTCAACTCGAATGGAAGTGTCTTCTGTTGATAGAGAGCGGGCAGGGATTTGCTTGACTGTGCCAAACATCTTTATACAACAGGTGCAAAAAGGAAAGTTGAGGATGGGGTTTGGAGGTGTGCCTCTCCGAGGGGGCTCTGCTTTATCAACTAGACCTATAGCGATTGCTCCTTTCATGTTTTCGTAAATGGAAACTATTTTCAGCGCCTGTATGACGTGGCAATACTTTTAATATAGCGCTATATTTGAGACAATGTTTAGCCTTTTTCTAAAGAGAATAAAATTGAAATGGGGTGCGTTGCCATTCGATTCTACATTTTGGGAGATATATGAATTACATGACGTGCCTTATCCAGGATCACACTGCATTGTCAGTAGCGGAGCTGAGATTAGAATTCAGGGGGAATTCCTAGCCGAAAGGCACTCCAGGATGGCTCACATAAAGGGCATATCGACATGTTTTCATTCAATACTTATTGAATGAGATAAGCATTTATTTGATTGTGTACTGTGGAGCATGCCACCTGCCAGGGTCTGAATGAGCGGGAACCCTTCCGTACCACTCACTACCTGCACGCCATCCTGGGACATAGGACTGGCTGCCCACATTAAGCTGAAGAACAAACGGTAGATTCTGCTGGTTAAGTGATTGTCATCAGGCACCAAAACCCACCAGTGACCACTTCCGGGATGGAAACAGAACCGGCTGGGATTTTTTCCACTTGGGTCAGTTGATATCCAAAAATCAAAATGCCACCCACCGGTTACAGTCACAGTCCATTCACAACTGCTTAAATGGTGTTGACCCTAGGGCTGCCAAGTTTCGGGTCATGTGTCTTTACACTACATATATCCTGTGTTACAGAGCGCCGCGTCAGGAGGGCACGTGAGCTTATCTAGCCACCCCCCTACCTTGTTTCCTGTTTCCCTCTAAAAAAGGGATTGGGGCTCAGCTCCACACCCTCTCTCACCTCTTCCTGGAGACGGGCTGTGACTGCGGAAATGATAAACTTGCTGTTGCAGCGAGGATGAGTGTCCTAGGTGCGCATATAGGTGTGGTAGGCCATGTTTTGGAAATAAAATCTAACCTGGCACGCGGCTCTCGAGAGGGGAGGCAAGGACCCGGCGCTGCACAATCATTACACCCGCAGAGTACCTCAGTCAGTTAAAGCAGCCAGCTGGAATTCAAGCAGTGCTGATTTGACCGTTTATCATTAAAAGATTGAAGAAATTAGCACAGCTGTTTATGGACAGCGCTACGATACCGCACGACTATAGCAGGACGCGCTAACGGGTTCTGCACAAAAATAACCGGATGAATTTCCCTCGCTTCCCACTATGCTCACAAACTACAAACGAGCAATTCCAAAACCTCTTGACACGTGTGCTTTTAAGTCCCTCTCTGGACCACGCACAGATTAGGAGCTGCGTTTACAAACGCTGCGAAAAACATCATATTTTGGGGTGGCAGAGAAACTAAAACAAAGCAAACCTCTACCTGGGAAAGAAAGTACCTGCGCGAATACAATCAAAGACAAGCGCCCGCCTTTGTCTCGGCTGCGCACGTCGTCCTGCCTGCAGTAAGAAAAGAGAAGCGGGGGCGAGCGAGCGCGGCAGCCTGCTGAGCTGACCACACGCTCGTGCATCGTGCCTGAAACGTGCGTGTAACCGCACGGAAAAGGCCATTGTGCACGAGCGTGTGGTCAGCTTTCAAATGCCCACTACATAAAGTCTTCGCCAGAAGCAGCGCTTGCGCGCTACTCTAGGCTCGACCTAAAAATAGATGCTAACTGAATTGTTAATTTTCAAAGGTCATCAAGTGGCTTCTTCTCTAAGCCGAATCCCATAGCAGCCCTTTTAAGGGTGGTAGATTTTTTTTATTTCCATCTCGTGTGTAGGCAAAAATAAGGGTGAAGGAGATACTGCAAAAAACAAATGTAATCGAACTACAAGTAGTGCAGGCACAAGGAAGACATCTCTACGGAAAACACGTTCTCGATTACGACATTATACAGCAATACACGGTGACCTGCTCAGATTGTGGGATCTACCAATACTCAACGAGCAGATCTATCAGTACAAAGGTGCTAAAAAGAACTACTAACTTGGCACTGCCACACATGCACGAACACATAGCATTACACAGTTAAAGGTTACCAGGAACCATATAATTACCATACAGTGCAGGCACTTTCGAAAACCCCAATAATAACGGCAACTTTTTACCCTGTTCAACAGCCCGGATAACTTGGAGCTCGGAAAGATAAAGGTGGGAAAGGCCCGAACGGGATTCGAACACGTCGAACGAAGGCGCCTAGGAAGGCAGGCACAGTGACCAATGGGCTGCCTTAACCTACATCCATTCCACGCACAGAAGACAAATAGGAGAAGAGTAAAGGGGCTGTGAGAAAAAGACAGAAGCAAAGGAGGATAGGTGATTAACCACCCTAAAAAACATAAAACTACTAAACACTCTTGTGGTCAAGTTTAGAGAAGAAGGTACTTGGACTCCAGCCAGCATTCCTCTATTTGTCAGATCATTTACGGAGATCGACTAATGTCAAAAAGCGTAAAGTTATTCCACTGCACAGCCTTTAAATGCTTAACAGCGCATAGACTGCAGCGCCATAACTATTCCAACTATTCGTGACGCTAGCCAAGATTTACGAGATCTTGGCGTGTGTGTGTACTGTGAATAAATACTTCTGGGCAAGCCTACACTGACAGGGGGCAAAATAATAAAAGTGAAAAAGCCTACAACAAATTTCCCTCCGGCCCCTTGTCTAACATTTCAATAGCTGTACATTTTGTCGTGAAACCGAAGACGCCCTCTGGCAATGCAGTCTGCGACAGCGCAAATCAGTGGGATAAGAGCATAGGGCGAGAACAGACCCCAGAATGTCAACAGGCTCACGATACCCTGAGTGAAAGATCTCCGCCCCGCCCCTTTTCTTTCCTGCTCCCATGCAATGCCCGAGTCTGGAGGCTCCCAAACGCCCTGATCTCCCTGGATGGCTGAGATTAGGCGATCAGTGTTGAGGATCACACCATCAATCAAAACAAGGAACAAGCATTGGCATAGCCAATAGGTCTCGCCTTTGGGACCTTATAAGTGTTTAGCCATGCAACAGTTGTTGTTGCACCAAGGATATTGTGCTGCATAACTAAATACTTATAAGGTCCCAAAAGCGAGACCTATTGGCTATGCCAATGCTTGTTATTATATGGCTATACTGAAAATCTGGCATGGGTCTAGACTGCTGGAGTCCCCCAAGGTAGAACATGTATCTGGGTAAAGTGTGGGCTAAAGTACATCCTTTGCAAATCCATAATGAACTGTTTGGCCATATTTGCCTACAGAAGACAATTATCCAAAACAATGTTCTTGTAATTTATGAATGGTTTTGTATCTGGGTGACTTCTCTATTAAGTAGTATGACACCTGGGCTGTCATGGTCCACACAAAAACATAAAAATAGACATATAAATGTGAAAGTGGAATACCGTGCTAGTTGAGTTTTACCTTTGAATGGAGCCGGCGGAACAATGCATGGATTTACTTAAGAACGCCAGACCTCTTGCCTTTGTCAGTGCTTGTCTGAGTTCGCCTGCAGCCAGCCCATGGTCTGGCTGCGGTCCCTGGTGTGCTGTCGCTGCTGTGGTTACAGCCCTGGCTGCGGCATGGCGTGTAAAACACACAAGATGATGGACGGAATGCTGCACACTGGCAAACATTCACCCCCAGTCACAGATCTGGGTTTAATCCATCGTTATTTTGCTTCACCACGCCACCCCAGTTCAGACATAGCCATATGCAAATCAGTCTTGACCCTGTGCCTCATGGGAACAGTCCAGACCGAACTGCCAAGCCATGTCTTCCCTGGACCGGAATCAAGCATCCTAGGACCGGTTTCAGGCTATCAGCCTTCATGTGCCAGTAAAGCCCTCTGCCTGATTGCAGAGGCTGCTTATTGTTGGGTCGCGTGCCCCTCATTAAAGCCAGGCACACAGAGCGCCTTTCATGTGGCTTCTCTTCCAGCTTGTTAAAAGGGGGGTTGGGAGACGCAGCTTCAGCTGTATGGTAATGAGGCGCAGCCAGCTCTCCACTATCTTGTCTACAGCTCATAAGGCAATAAACCCCCGCAGTGTGTTGGTTCACCTGTGCAAGAAGCAAGCAACACGCTCCGCACTTCTACACAAAGATTTATTTGCAGAGAACACGCATGAATTATTTAATTTTTTGAGCAGGTTTATTTCTCCTTCTTTTCTAACACGTTTGTTTGCCTCTCTAGGTGAACACTTAAGATCTGATACGACTTTCGGGTTTCTATTAATTCGTAAGTTTTGTCCGGACCCGTTTTAAGCTTTCTGCTGCTCCTCACTCTCTGGTGATATGCACCACAAATGCAGCAAAAGGGCCTTATCAGAGGAAAAATAAAAACAGCGCAACTGTTATTTTTATACTACCCCCGGGCTCCGAATATGCTTGACAAGGAATTGATCCATTTAGATGAACGCTTTATTAATTGGTATGCATGCACCGACAGCGGGTTTGTTTGGCCAGATGCTGTTGATATTATCAATGAATATTAAACAGCATCATGATCCAGAGATTATGTAGTCTGAAATATTGAGTGAACGGTAAATTTGCGAGCAGACAGCTATGCACGCGTCTACCACTTGTAATACCGAACAAATGCTTGCTTTGAAATTGAAATAGGGAGAAAAGAGGTTTGTGTATGCCAGTCCGGAAAAAAAGCGCACCCTTTTCCGAATATATACCGATGTTATTCAAACCTGTTGCTCATCTATTTTCCAACTGTATTATTTTTAGAGACTAGAAATATAGTACGCGATTACCCGAGAAGTGGGTGACCCAGCAGTGACAGACAAAACCGCGGTTCCGTTCTTTCAGAAGTCATGGGTCCGATGAACAAAGCTTTTACGGAGTAGTTTTGTCTTCTGTTTTAGATGTGAATGAAGGCTACGGTAGGTAATTACCCCTTGTCCTAGTCCTCTTAGGCGAGACCTAAAAAAAACACTTAAAAACTGGCTGTTTCCTGTTTTATTTGAGGTCGCGTTGGTGCATTTAAAAAAAATGTATTATATTATTTTTAAAGTAAATTATAAAAATGTGTTTGTACACATCAAAGGGAGGTGTCCTCCTAAACTTTGTATTGCCGTATAAAACTGCGCTTAACTACCATCTGCAAACAAGCATTGGCCGCGTGGCCGTGCGACGCGCTCTGTGGTGGGGGTGGGGGGAGGACGGGAGAGCAAGTGACGCGCGGCCGTGAAACTGACACGGCTGCGCGGCCCCGAGAAGCGCTCTGTGGTGGGGGAGGGGGAGGAGCAAGTGACATCAAAGGCAGATGGCCTGGAGCATGCGAGGAATGCGCGTTACTGCGCGCGTTCTCGCATGCTCTAGGCCAGCCAAAAGTTGTGGTCGCATTTCTGCAAGCCCACACTACAAAATGTCTCGCCCAGAGCCAGCGCTTCAGGCGAGACCTAAAAAACCAAGCATGCGAGTGGTGCGCGCGCGCGCAAGCAGCAGGCGTGACCACACGCTCGTGCACCATGGCCTTTTGCTTGCGGGTAACCGCAGGGAAAAGGCCATGACGCAAGAGCGTCTGGTCAGCTTTCAGAAGCCCCTAACTTAAAGTCTCGCAGAGCAGCGCTTGCGCGCTACTCGAGGCTCGACCTAAAAAATACCAACATTGAAAAAGAGGTAAGTTTAAGAGAAAGTTGTTCCGCAGTGTGAGGCCAAAAACACTCAAAGAAAGCCTTTCCAGTGTGTTTACGACTAAAATGAGGGATCTGCAGGAGGAGCACTGCACCTGTTCCGAGTTATCTGATTGGGATGTGGTGGCAAAAGTGAAACAATGTCAGCTTGGGAGTGATGTAATGGAAGGCATGATGGATAATACAGACAGCCTTGAATTCAATCTTGCTGTTGACTGGCAGCCAGTGGAGAGTACAGTATGATTCGGACATGCTGTCAAACGTCCTGAGGCAGGTCAGCCAAGTTTTGTATTCTCTGCAGTTTGGTACTTTGGTAGTCGGGGAGGCTGAGGGATAGGGCATGAACATAGTCAAGCTGCGATATTACAGTAACATTCACTAGGGGACAAAAGCTGTTCTGAGCAAGGAAAGAGAATCTTCCTTCAAACCAGAAGCCCAGATATTTAATTTCCTTTTGCTAGACAAGGAAGAGTGCAAAGGGAAATGAGCTAGTGGGTTTGGACACAAACTGAGAAAGTATACCCAATCAGAAGAATTTCAGTTTTAACCTGGTTCAACTAAAGAAATGTGGGAGCCGTCCAGGCCTGCACCACATAAATACACCTCTGAAGAGGTACCACCAGATTTCTGGAATTTAGGCAGGATTTGGGCTATATCTGCATAGGTCATTTGAAGAAAACCAAGCTATCAAGAGGTTGGCCATAAATATCAAACAAGCACTGGCAAAGCCAACCGGTCTCGCCTTTGCACCCTATTGGCTTTGTCAATAGTATTCAGCAATGCTGTACAGCATGGCTAACATTTAAATAAAAAACAAAACATCATTTTGTAGGTGTGTGCACCTTACATACTCTCCTTTTCCTTTACAGATCGGGCAAAGAAAAAGAAATTAATTGAAAAATCGGTGTGGGGGAGGGGTTGGGGAAGCAACAGGAGGCCAAAGCAGGAGGGGGTTACACACAGAAGAACAAAGGGGGCAGGTGGGAGGTGAAACAGCACTGGTATAGAAGTAACGCACAAGTTACTTACCTTCGGTAACGATATATCTGTAAGAAACATTAGTAGTGATAGATTCCTTACCTTAGAATATCCCCAGGCGTCAGACTGGATCCGGAACTTTTTTGTCAGCAGTACCCCTGCGCGTCGGTAGGGGCGTCGTGCGGCTCCGCGTCCGTCGTTGGCGTCGTGGTCGCCGAGATGACGTCGCGGGCGCTACTTGGACGCCGCCCACGCGCGCTGACGTCAGTTCTGTACACGACTTTCCGCACCAGGAACGCAGAGCCATGCAAGATACTGACCATTGGTGCATTGAAACTAGGGCCCTGAAAGGGATGACCTTAACCCTAGAAATCAGTTCGCAGAACGGGGAGGATGGGTGGGGCGGTAAGGAATCTATCACTACTAATGTTTCTTACAGATATATCGTTACCGAAGGTAAGTAACTTGTGCATCTGAAAGAAACACATAGTGATAGATTCCTTACCTTAGAATAGATACCCCAGCAATACCAACCCCGGTGGTGGGTCTGCGAACAAAGATCACACCAGAAAGTCACGGAGAACAGAGCGGCCAAAGAAGCCATCTCTCCGGACTTGGCTGTCCAGGCAGTAATGTTTGGTAAACGTGTGCAGCGAGGCCCACGTGGCTGCCTGCCATATGTCTTGCAGGGGGACACCACGTTCCAATGCAGTAGTGGCTGCAGTAGCTCTGGTGGAATGAGCATGCAGCCCCACCGGAGGTTCCTTTTTAGCCAAAGAGTAACATGCTTTGATACACAAGACAACCCAGCGGGAGATGGTTCTCTTATGGACCGCCCAACCTTTCTTGGTGCCAACGTAGCCAACAAAAAGCTGGTCATCCACCCGGAACTGCTGTGTGCGGTTAAGATAAAAAGAAAGCGCACGTTTTGGGTCCAGACGGTGGAGCCGCTCTTCCTCTCTGGAAGGATGCGGAGGCGGAAAAAAAGGTGGGCAAGGTAATAGTCTGCCCAATGTGAAAGGCCGTAACCACTTTTGGCAGAAAGGAAGGACGGGGCCTGAGCACAACCTTGTCCGGATGGACTGAAAGGAAAGGAGGCTTACAGGAAAGAGCCTGGAGCTCACTCACCCGCCTGGCGGAAGTGATGGCCACCAGGAAAGCAGTCTTTAACGTCAGAAGACGAAGAGGACAGTTGTGAAGTGGCTCAAAGGGAGCGCACATCAAGTACGTCAGAACCAGATTCAAGTCCCACTGAGGCATCACAAAAGGAATAGGAGGAAAAAGGTGAGTAATGCCTTTAAGAAACCTATTTACAACAGGGGACTTGAAAAGAGAGGGCTGATCAGGGAGCCTGAGAAAGGCCGAAATAGCAGAAAGGTAGCCCTTCATAGTGCCCAGAGCAGAGCCCTGCCGGGCCAAAGAAATAAGGAACAGTAGAACCTCAGAAAGAGGGGCAGAAAGGGGATCCACAGCCTTTGCTGTGCACCATGCCACAAATTTGTTCCACCTGCAGGCGTATACCACTTTAGTAGAGGGACGCCTGGCTGCCAGAATAACGTCACAAACTTCAGGAGGCAAGTCGAAGGGAATCAACTGCCGCCGCTCAATCTCCACGCAAAGAGGTGGAGGCTAGACTGGTTCGGGTGGAGGACCGTCCCCTGCTGCTGCGACAGAAGATCCTCCCGAAGAGGCAGTCGGATCGATGCTCATACTGAGTAGCTCGGGATACCATACTCTTCGAGCCCAGTCCGGAGCCACAAGAATGACTTGGGCCCGGTCGCGCCTGATCTTCAGCACTCTGGGCAGAAGTGGTATAGGCGGAAAGGCGTACAACAGACCGCAACTCCACTCGCGACGAAAAGCGTCGCCGAGCGAGTGCTGCCTTGGAAATTCCAACGCGCAGAACTGATGACATTGCGCGTTCTCTTCGGTGGCGAATAGATCTAATCAAGGCTCTCCCCACTGCTGAAAGAGACCTTGCGCCACCTCCGAGTGAAGACGCCATTCGTGATCGAGCATGCACCTGCGGCTGAGTTTGTCCGCCCTGGCGTTCAGAGAACCTGCCAGGTGTTGAACCACCAGAGACATGCCCTGATGTTCCAGCCATGTCCAGAGACGCAGAGCCTCTTGACAGAGGGTCCACGACCCCAGCCCGCCCTGTTTGTTGCAGTACCACATGGCGGTGGTGTTGTCTGTGAACACCTGCACTACTCTCCCCTTGACAGAGGGAAGGAATGCTTTCAGTGCAAGCCTGATCGCCCGCAGCTCCAAAAGGTTGATATGGAGCCGGGACTCCGCCGGAGACCAGAGGCCTCTGATCTCCGCCTCTCCCATGTGGCATCCCCATCCCAGGAGGGACGCATCAGTCACCACTGTGAACTTCGGTTGGGGAAGGGAGAGGGATCTGCCGTCGACCCAATGCCGGTTTGTGAGCCACCACTGCAATTGGTGTGCAGTGCCCTCCGAGATCTGGACGTGATCGGACAGGTTTCCCTGATGCTGTGCCCACTGGAACTTCAGGTCCCACTGCAGAGCCCGCATACGCCACCTGGCATGATTGACCAGCAGGATGCAGGAGGCCATGAGGCCCAGCAGCCTCAGAGTCACTCCGACCGAAACCCAGGACAGGGGCTGAAAGATGGGAATCAGAGCCCGAATGTCCCAGACTCCCTGTTCGGGAGGATAGACCCGAAACTGCGCCGTGTCCAGAACCGCTCCGATAAAGAGGAGCTTCTGGGAGGGAATCAGGTGCGACTTCGGCACATTGATGGAGAACCCCAGCAAGTGCAGGATGTCGCCGTAGTCTGGAGGTGGGAGACGACTGTCTGGGGCGAGCCCACCTTCAACAGCCAGTCGTCGAGATAGGGGAAGACTGACACCCCTGATCTGCGCAGATGAGCTGCGACCACCGCCATCACCTTGGTGAACACCCGAGGGGCGCTGGTAAGGCCAAAGGGGAGCACGGTAAACTGAAAGTGCTTGTGGCCTACCATGAACCGTAGGTAACGCCTGTGGGCTGGCAGGACGGGGATGTGGAAATAGGCGTCTTGCAAGTCCAACGCCACCAGCCAGTCTTGTGGGTCGAGAGCAGACAAGACCTGAGCTAGAGTGAGCATCTTGAACTTCTCTTTGCGGAGGAAGCGATTGACGTTCCGGAGGTCCAAGATAGGACGCAGGCCTTTGTCCTTCTTGGGCACCACAAAGTAGTGGGAATAACAACCACGACCTACTTCGGGCGTCTGAACGCGCTCGATGGCCCCCTTGGCCAAGAGGGCCGCAACTTCCTGCTGAAGAAGCACAAAGTGATCCCCTGACATGCGGTGGTATTGAGGTGGCATGGCTGGGGGGGTAGTCTCGAAGGGGAGGGAGTAGCCCCTTTGGACTATCTCTAAAACCCACCTGTCCGAAGTGATGGTGAGCCAGTGAGGGAGGGGATGGCGGAGCCTGCCGCCCACTGGCGTGTGATGGACCTGAAAGTTCGAACTAGGAAGGTTTGGAGGCAGAGGTGGTGGGGGTGGTGGTAGTGGTCTGACCCGCCCGCTGGCCCCTGTGTCCGCCACGGCGGAAACCGCATCCGCGCTGGGATGACTGTTGCGCCGGCCCGTGGCTCTGTTGCGAACGCTGTGGGGCGCCCCTTCCTGTGCCACGAAAGGAGCGAAAAGCGGAGGGCGGAGGAGGGCGGACTGCGGAGAGTCCCAAGGACTTGGGGTAGCCCGTGAGTCCTTAAACCGCTCCAACGTGCTGTCCGCTTTGTCGCCGAAGAGGCTACGGCCATCAAAGGGCATGTACATAAGGGTGCTTTGGACATCCCCGGAAAATCCAGTTGTTCTCAACCAGGCGTGGCGACGAACCGCCACCGTCGTTGCCATGGATCTGCCCAGTGAGTCGGCGGTGTCTAGACCACAACGGATCATGAACTTGGCTGCGTCTCTCCCCTCTGCAACAGCCTGGGCGAGACTAGGCCGGGCCTCCTCCGGACACTGAGACAGCACATTCGCCCCTGTATCCCACAGACAGTGGGAATAACGGCCCAAGAGGCATGCGGTGTTCACGAACCGCAGCGCAGAGCTGGTGGAAGAGAAAATCTTCTTCCCAAACTGATCCAGCTTCTTTGATTCCCCATCCGGTGGGGCGGAAGGGAAGGCAGTTGGGGAAGAAGAGGCTTGGACAACCAAGCTCTCGGGGGTGGGATGTTGGGAGAGGAAAAGAGGGTCACCCGGAGCCGGGCGATGGCGTCGGGCCACGTTCCTATCCACAGGAGCCCCTCTGGTGGGCCTGGACCAAGTGCCCAAAAGAACATCCGAAAGGGCTTCATTAAAGATCAGCAGCGGCTCCGCAGAAGTAGCTGCTGGCTGAAGCACCTCTGTCAGGAGGTTAGTCCTGACGGCCACAGTAGGGAGCTTGAGGTGTAGGCCCTCCGCCGCCCTACGCAACACCACTGCATAACTGGCTCCCTCCTCCGTAGTCACGGTAGGAGGAGACCGCATGCTAAGGTCTGGTGAGGTATCCAGACCACTGGCTTCCCCCAGTTCCTCAGCCCAGTCCTGTTCAGACTCGCAGGCTGCAGCGAGAGGGTCATCCGACCCCTCCCAGTCCTCCCCTTGCTCCTCAGGCTGTTCAACAGGCCGAAAATAAGGAGCAGGGACATGGGGATAGAAATCCCCAAACGGCGTCGAGAACGGCATCGACCGGCATCGACCGACGCCACGTCCACTTCGGGGCTGAACATGAGGTCGACGTCGTCCCGAGGAGAGGGCGGCGTCAGGATCGGTGCCGGTGGGGTCGACGTCGGTGGAGGTGTAACTAGGTCAACCGGCGTCGACCGGGATCCAGGCCTGGATCCAAGGGTGTCCTGCGGCGCAGGGGGCAGAGCCGACAGCGACGCCGGAGATGAAACGCGAGGACACCCAGGCGGGACCGCGGGGCCCGAAGGCGCACCGGCGGGACCCGACGGCCCAAAGAGGCGAGCCATGGCCGACAGGAAGTCCTGTATCTGGGCCGGAGTCGCCGCCGACCCCGGGAAGGGGTGGTAGTTGGGCGGCGACTCCATGGACTGCGCCGGAGCCGCGGGGGTGGCACCACCCGTACCCTCAGCCGCGTCGCACGACCGGCGAGGGGAAGTCGAAGAACGATGACGTTTCTTCGACTTCTTGTGCTTCGTCTTACCTGACCCCGAGTGCGAAGACTTCGATCCCGACGATCGTCGATGGGGACTCCGCGCACGGTCCCTCGACCTCTCTCTAGACAGGGACCCGTCACGGCGCGGAGCCGACTGCCAGGCTTCAAGCAGCTTTGAGGACCGCTTCTGCAAAGACTTCGGAGCCATGGACCGGGGCACGACTTGGGGTCGTGGTCGCGCCCCAGGCAGAAGAGACACACGCGGTGCGGGTCCATCACCGACATCATCCGATGACAGTCCTCGCAGGATTTAAAACCGGGCATCCCTAACTGCACCAGGAGTCGATATCGACTCGAAAAAAGGTGAGAAAAAGATCTCAAAAACTTAGTCAAAAAGAGACTAGGGGTACCGCTCTCTCCGGATCTGCGCTTGCTGGCGCGGAAAAAGAAAGAACTGACGTCATCGCGCGTGGGCGGCGTCCAAGTAGCGCCCGCGACGTCATCTCGGCGACCACGACGCCAACGACGGACACGGAGCCGCACGACACCCCTACCGACGCGCAGGGGTACTGCTGACGAAAACTTTCCGGATCCAGTCTGACGCCTGGGGATATTCTAAGGTAAGGAATCTATCACTATGTATTTCTTTCAGATACAGAGGGATCATGTGTGGGGAAACAAATGGGAAAGAGGGAGATCAATGTGGGAGGCAATGGGATAAAAGGTGACCACATTTTGAGGGGGTAGAAGCACACACAAGATAGGGAGTATACAAAGCCAAGCGTATCACAGGGGCGGGGAATGAGGGCAAGGGAGGGGCGAGAGAAAGAAAAGTACACTAGTGAGACAGCTGGAAAAGACATTCTTGTACAAGAGTGCTTAAATAAAGAACAAAGTAATGTCTGAAAAAGCAAGTAGTATAAGGACACTGAAATGCATCTATGCTCCAGGGGATCGACAAACACAGGAGGAGGAGGAGGAGGAAGGAAAGCCCACATACTTTAACAAATAAGGTAAGTCGTAGCTGTCACTGAGCATTTACTGTTTGGGGTTTGTCAGAAGAGGAGGGACGGTCTCCCATGAGGCACAGGGTCAGACTGATTTGCATATGGCCATGTCTGAACTGGGGTGGTGGAGTGAGCTAAAGAATGATGATGGATTAAACCCAGATCAGTTGACTGGGGGTGAGTGTTTGATTGGCTCAAGCGTTCCGTCCATCATCCCCTTTGTATCGCTTTGGTCGCCCTAAGTTGGCGGGGTATGCCCAGACGTGGGTCCCTTGCTCACTTTGCCACTGGATTCAAGCAAGCCTGGCTGATGACGGCTGAAATGCCAGAAACCGGTCCTAGGATGCTTGTTTCCGGTCCAGGGAAGACATGGCTTGGCAGTTCGGGCTGGACTGTTCCCATGAGGCACAGGGTCAGACTGATTTGCATATGGCCATGTCTGAACTGGGGTGGTGGAGTGAGCTAAAGAATGATGATGGATTAAACCCAGATCAGTTGACTGGGGGTGAGTGTTTGATTGGCTCAAACGTTCCGTCCATCATCCCCTTTGTATCGCTTTGGTCGCCCTAAGTTGGCGGGGGTATGCCCAGACGTGGGTCCCTTGCTCACTTTGCCACTGGATTCAAGCAAGCCTGGCTGATGACGGCTGAAATGCCAGAAACCGGTCCTAGGATGCTTGTTTCCGGTCCAGGGAAGACATGGCTTGGCAGTTCGGGCTGGACTGTTCCCATGAGGCACAGGGTCAGACTGATTTGCATATGGCCATGTCTGAACTGGGGTGGTGGAGTGAGCTAAAGAATGATGATGGATTAAACCCAGATCAGTTGACTGGGGGTGAGTGTTTGATTGGCTCAAACGTTCCGTCCATCATCCCCTTTTGTATCGCCTTGGGACGGTCTCTTTCTCCACAGAGAGCTCAGTTCCAAAGAGATGGTCCCCTCTTTCTACCAAACGGATTGATTTTTTCTCTGGAGGAGGGCGCGGAAGAGATGGCTGGGGACACTCCGATGCTCAGCGAAGCTAAGAGCAGGTTGCAGCGGTGGCGCCGCGGCCTGTCAAACCACCGGTCCGCAATAGCTGCAGGCCCTGGCAGGAGCGTGGCCGAGGCGGCAGGGGAGGTCGCTGGAAGCCGCGGAGCTGCACTGCCCGTACCGCACCACTTCCGCCACAGGCGAGAGACTGGTGTTGGGCATCAGGAGCCAGGCGGTCGGAGGAGGAAAGTGAGGAGCGGTAAGATGGCTGTCCGCTGTTTTCAACTGTTTAACTTGCGCTCTGCCCACGCTTCAGCCCCGGCTCCTCTCAGCCCCTCTCAGCTTTGGGAGCATATTGCCACCCGCTTACCTGCCAGTATTGAGGCTGAAAAAGAGCACCAGAGCGAGTTTGGCGGCCTTAGAGAGCTGCCGCAGAGAGAGTGCCCTGCGACAAGCCCTACGGAGGCGGCCAATATAATCTGGGTGCAGCCTGAGGGGGCCGGGGGTACCCCGCTTTGCTCGGCACCGGCGCAGCACCCATAGAAGCCATCAGCCCTCCTCAAGCCTTTCCCCACCTCTCGAGCCTCTTCCAAGCCCTCAAGCCTGATCCTAACCGGCTACAAGAGATGAGAGACAACTAGGATAACGGGCTGATAGAATAAGCTATAGTAAAACTGGTGGGAGATAGCAGGCCTCCGCATTTAATCTGAAAATTAAGCTTGCCAGACGCCACGGCAGCTGCTGTATTAAGAAAAACGTGCCACCAGTAGGCAAAATCAATTTAAAACATTGGCGTGCGCTGCCCTATCTGAAGAGGTCAGAGTGGGCGGATCAGCGAAGTTGGGAGGAGCGAGGAAGAGAGGAAGAACGAGGGCAGAGCTCCTAAACCTCCCTATACAGGAGCTGAAGAATGACGCAGAAAAAGAAGCCATCTTGCCAAAAGGGGACGAAGCGGAAGAGAGTGCGCTCACAGGGCCAACACAACTGAGGGTCACAAGAAGCACGGCCCAGCTACTCAATCAGGAGGTAACAACAGCGAATGTTCCCCACCAAGGGCTCATAACTCAATATTTTCAAGCACTGGGCAGTCCAATAATAATCCTGGACAGGTCTTCGGAAGGGATAGAGGAGGCGACAGAGCACAAACTCCAAGGGCTGGGGGCCAGCCGAGAGTGGGCAGACCCTCCTACCACTAATAAACCCACCCTTGGGGGTAGAATCCATTCACACCCCGGAGACTGGGACCGGGAACAGGAAGCACAGGTTCAGCCCCCCTTCAGCGGGCAGCAAGTGGCAAACGATGACCAGAGCGGCCACATCTGCAAGGAAAGGACCAGTGAGACTGAGCCCAGGAGGCTCCCACAGCATACAGAGAATGCAGAAAACTCCAGGAAGCCAACAGACAAGGCAAAGGGCCTTCTATCGACTGAAGCTCTAATTCACTGGCAACAGGATGAGGATAAGGTCAAGAACAAAGAGGCAAAAGAACCAGTGCCAATCACCCCGAGATCAGTTATAACCATCTCAGCTGGAAATTGTCATCAGCTCGACTCACCAGAGACAGAAGACCTCACCGCCTCCTTCTTAAAAAACACTAGAACCAACAATAGAAAGAACCCTGGACTTCACCCCAAAAACCTTTGGGAAGACAGAAGAAGCAAAGGACCCTCGTGCGGGAGGCCGGCAATCAACAGGCCAAGAAGATCATGAAGACGGCTTCCACTTGAAAGCCATCTGAGAAGCACAAAAGTCAATAGCTAGGGCTCTGATCTGGCAGTCAACAAAAATAGAGGTCCAAATTGATCTCTTACAATCAATAGCCCAGCGGCTAGCGAATCGGGGCAACCCGCTGGTAAAACTGGAGGCAATAATCTATAACAACCAGGCCATGATAGCCCGTACGAGTTCATGTGTCTACATCATAGAAAAGTGGGCTGAGCTGCCCGAAGTAGTGGGGGACATGGAAGAGTTAGCCAGGGGTAAGGGGGATCCACCAACAACCTTTGGATTCCCTCAGGCTAACAGCAGGGAATAAGCCCCCACTGGCCTCTAAAGGAGATGACAGCCCAGTCATGAGCCCTGAACCAAAGGACTCCAAGGAAGGGCAAATAAGCATTAACACCGCAGCAAACCACAGTAGGAGGGAAAATAAGGAAGACCCAATAGTCTTGACAGGAATGTAGAAGCAGAATTTAAGGTGACCATCGAGGGGGCAGCTAGTGCAAGGACAGAAAACCTATCTAGGAGGGCAAAGAAAAAGCTGAAAAACCAGCTGAAGAGATCGAAAATCAAAAGAAGACCAATAATGCCGGCAATGCTGAACAGTCACAGCCCTGAGGAAAAAAGGAACCCAAGGCCACTCTTCCCCATCTTCAACTTTAAACAGTAGATCAGGCCAAGGGCAATCACGGAGGAAAAATCCGAAGGAACTTAAGTTCCAACGCGACAAAGTAAGCATCAGGCAGCCCAGCAACCAACAGAGCTAGCAACAGACCCCGGTCAGGCTGCAGCACTCGGGACTAGCCCAGAAAAGGAGGATGCCTGCACACAAACAAGGACACCCGACCTACCGAGACCGGACACTCAGAAAGGCCTGAAGGGGTACATCACACTCTCCCAGTGGGAGCAGCAGCCAAAAGACAGCTTGGCTGGAACCTCAAACAAGACCACTGACTCATTGTCAGTGAAATTGCTCTCCCACCCTCGCAGCTCCACCATTAAGTGAGGCCTGCCCCTGCCCCCTCGAGTGTTGGTGATCGAGGCCCTCCTCCACCCGCAGGTTTCCCTGCGCCTCATCCCTGGTGGTCCAGTGGACCTCTGTCTCCTTCCTCTAACTCTGCTCTTTCACTCGTTTTTCTACCTTTTATCTTTCACCTTTCTGCACTTTCCTGCATCTCTGCTCTTTTGTGCCTTATTTCTGCTCATTTTCCCTTCCTCTCGCTCTGCCCTTTCACTAGTTTTCACTCGTTTTTCTTCCCTCTTTTATCTTTCACCTTTCTGCATCTCTGCTCTTTTGTGCCTTATTTCTGCCTATTTTCCCTTTTTTCTTTATCCCTTATTTCCTCCCTTTACCTTTCCCCACCGCTGCTGCCCCCGCGGCCCCTCCCCCCCAGCGCGACCGGCCCAATCCAGCTCTCCTCCCCGCTCCCGCCTCCCAGCTGTCCAGCCCTCCCCTGTCCAGCCCTCCCCGACCCCTACTTAATGGCGGCCACGGGTCGCGCTGGCGCGCCGAAGGCGCGTCAAAGGCAAGCCCGTCTGCGCCCGTCTGCGCCCGTCCGCGACCCGACCGCGACCAGCGCCAGGAACCCTGGACCTCCGCCCCGACAACGCTACGACCCAGCAGCACTCCACGCACTCAACCCAGGCCGCAACAACAACTGCAAGCTAGCATCACCAGCCGACTCCCACGGACCCTTCAGCTGTCACCGCTGCCGGCACACGTGCAGCACCGCCAAGAACACGGATCCAGCACAAACCGCCCACAAGAACACAAACGAACCGAAAACCCTGCAATGCATCCTCCTCAACGTCCGATTCCTCCACAAACACGCCACAGAAATCTGGGACCTCCTCGACAGCACCACCCCGGACGCAGCGTTCTTCACCGAAACCTGGACCAACACCACCTCAGGACCGGACATCGCCATCGCCATCCCCCAAGGATACAAGATCTCCAGGAAGGACCGCCCCACCCGCCCAGGAGAAGGAATCGCCATCGTCCACAAATCCAGCCTCCGCCTGAGCACACTCCCTGACGAGCCCACAGAACTGATGGAACACCTTCACTTCAAGATACTGGCCAGCCCCACCGCCACCCTCCGAGGAACCCTCATCTACCGACACCCTGGACCCCGCAGACCCTTCGCCAACTCCATCACAGACATTATCTCCCCGCAGGCCATCGCATCCACCAACTACACCCTGCTGGGAGACCTCAACTTCCACCTCGACAACCAACTGGACCCCAACACCACATCCCTCCTGGACAACCTCCACAACATTGGACTGCGCCAGATCGTGACCGAGCCCACGCACTCAGCAGGACACACCCTCGACCCCCTCTTCACTACAGGAAACTCCATCACCTTCAGCCACACCACCGAACTCCCATGGACCGACCATTGTTGCGTCCACTTCAACTTCAGAACACCCACCATCCACAGACACCAGCACCTGCTTCCACGAAGAAACTGGACCAAAATCACTGACGACCAGCTCACCTCCTCACTCAACAACTCCACCCCAACCATCGCGGAAAACGACGACCCCAACACCACAGCCCGAACCCTGCATAGATGGATCTCGGACAGCACCAACACCATAGCCCCCCTCAAGAAAAACAACAATACCCGCCAAGAAAGCCAGATGGTTTACCACCGAACTTCGAGAGTCCAGAAGCACATGCCGCCGCCTCGAAAAGGCCTGGAGGAACACCAAATCCACAGAAGCCCACGACAACTTCAGAGCCGCCACCAACGCCCACCATCAACTCATCAGAGAAACGAGGAAAAAAGCGATTGAAGACAGAATCTCCAACCACGCGCACAACAGCAAGGAACTCTTCAGCACCATCAAGGAGTTCGCCCAACCCAATAGCGAGTCTACCGACATCCCTCCCCTCACAAGACCTCTGCGACAAACTCAGCACCTTTTTCCACCACAAAATCAAGAGCATCTACGACAACTTCGACGAAGACAACCAACACACTGAACCCTCGCCAACCACCCCCGACACCCTGAAACCAGCGATTGACGACTGGACAGCCCTCACCACCGAAGACACACTGAAGACAATGAAGTCAATCCACTCAGGGACCCCACGGACCCCTGCCCCCACCACATCTTCAACAGAGTCGCCGACACCATCGCACCCATGCTCCGCCACACCATCAACCGCTCCCTGGCGACCGCCTCGTTCCCAGACGACTGGAAACACGCCGAGGTCAACCCCCTCCTAAAGAAACCCTCAGCGGACCCCACCGACCTCAAAACTACAGACCCATCTCCCTGCTCCCGTTCCCAGCGAAAGTCATCGAGAAAGCCATCAACAGCCAACTCGCCACATTCATTGAAAAACACAACATCCTCGACTCCTCCCAATCCGGCTTCAGAAAAAAACCACAGTACGGAAGCCGCCCTCCTCGCCGCAACAGACGACATCCGCACCCTACTGGACAAAGGAGAAACAGTAGCCCTCATCCTCCTCGACCTATCAGCGGTGTTTGACACAGTCTCCCACTGCACCCTAATACGCAGACTCTACGACGCAGGAATCCAGGACAAGGCCCTCGACTGGATCCGCTCCTTCCTCTCCGGCAGGACGCAGCGGGTCAGACTCCCCCCTTTTCTCTCGGACCCCACACCTACCACCTGCGGAGTCCCCCAGGGCTCCTCCCTCAGCCAGACGCTCTTCAACGTTTACATGGCTCCACTCGCCCCCATCGTCAGAACCTACGGACTCAACCTTGTGTCATACGCAGACGACACCCAGCTCATCCTCTCCCTATCCAACGAGCCCAACACCGCCAGACGCAACTTTCGAGAAGGCATGGAAGCCGTCACCAAATGGATGAAAAACAGCTGCCTACAACTAAACAAAACAGAAGTACTCATCATGGGCCCAAACCCCGTTGCCTGGAGCGACACCTGGTGGCCCCCGCCCTCGGAAACCCGCCAACCCCCACGGACCACGCACGCAACCTGGGAATCATCCTGGACTCCGAGCTCAAAATGGACCGCCAGATCAACTGTCTCGTCTTCCTGCTTCCACACCCTCCGCCTCCTTCGTAAGACCTTCAAATGGATCCCCTCGAACACCGAAAGACCGTCACTCACGCCCTGGTCACCAGCAGACTCGACTACGGCAACGCACTCTACGCCGGAATAAACAAAAACCTCACCCGCAAGCTACAGAACATCCAGAACGCCGCCGCAAGACTGGTCCTCAACCTGCCAAAACACTGCCACATCTCCCAGCACCTGCGCACACTCCACTGGCTCCCTGTCGAGGCGAGAATCACCTTCAAGATGCTCACCCACGCACACAAGGCCCTCCACGGCACCGGACCAGCATACCTGACCAGCCGACTCAAATTCCATGCACCCCAAAGGACCCTACGATCAGCCCAGCTCTCCTACGCCGTGGTCCCCCGCACCAGAAAGACCAGATCGGGAGGCCGCTCCTTCTCCTTCCTCGCGGCCAAAGCATGGAACGCCCTTCCGCTCCACCTCAGACAGACAACATCGCTCCCCATCTTCGCAAGAAACCTCAAAACCTGGCTCTTCGACAGACCCCCTTCCTTGATGGATGGAACCTGCACCCCCACCCCTAGCGCCTTATGACCCTTACGGGTGAGTAGTCGTGCTTTAACAAACCCCTGATTGATTGATGGAAGGCAGTAGGTGTTCAACAGTGTAGAATCCCCAACAACCACACTCCAAGTCTGGGCCCACATAGCCTGAGCCAGGGGGAGGATAAAAGCCTACTGGACGCACAAAGGCCTAAGGAGACGACCAACCCCATGAGGTGGTGCTCACTCCCAGGTACTTCATTAAAGGCCCTCACGACATTCTAAACAGGTCCAACATTCTCCGACTATTTGGACACACTGCTACTCTGACTCGGATCACATCTGAAAGCCTGGAGTGGGTGAAGTTCAGAAGGATACATGGAGATACCCACAGTGATTCCACCTTATAGGGATTTAACCAATAGCATCTTCAACAGGCAGTTCTTAGAGAAGCCAAACAACTAGCCAGATGGGGCATAGACGTTAAAGAACCCAGCCCGCCGAAAAACCACACGTTCTTATCCCTCATCATGATAAGGGGGGGGACTCCAGTCAATTCTGAGAGGTACAAACAATAGAAAGCGAGGGACAAACACCATTGAACGACCAAGCACCCCATTAAATATCTCTATTACTCAGAGAACCAGAGTAGAGTGCTAATGAGCTAGAACGCGCAGGCACAATGGAGGAACTCTGGCAGCAGCACTACTAACCAAAGACAAAACCTCGCCAGCATAGGAAGGAAACCCGGGATCAAGCTGATCACCATCAACCCCTAACCATTGACCAACATCAACAACTAACCCTTATCTCATGGAACATTGCAAGGCCAAGCAAAAGCGGCAGGAACAAGGAAATACTGGATTACCTCGCAAAAGGGGACATTCTATGCTTTTAGGAAACTGAGCAGACAACTCCTTTAGTCTGCTATCACGATCATCACATAGCTGCCACAAAAAAGAACATCTTCGGCCGGCCATCAGGAGGACTGTCGATTTTCCTAAGCCACGCCTGCAAACTCAAAACCACAGAAATAAGAGTAAATTATCCAGACCTGCAAGCCATGACAATTGAGGGGCACAGGGCGTGTCGTCAACCGTTTCGCCTGCTGCTAATAAACTGCTACATCAATCCAGCACAGATGCAATCTCGCATGGAATCTTTCATCACCACACTGGAAGAAGTATTAATCAAATATGAACATCATAATGTGATCATTGCCGGAAACCTTAACACGAGAGGCTTGGATCAGGCACTAGGCTCGCTCAGAAACGGGAACAAGGCTGGGCCTTTGCTCTCTCTTCTAAAAAATTTCAAACTACACTCAACTCGCAGCATAAAAAAAACCACACTGCACTGCATGGTGTCCTAAACCGACCTTTAGGAACATATCTACAACCGACTATATCCTAACTAACGAGAGGCTGGTCAACAAGCTGAGAGACTTCACGGTCGATGACAGAGGGGAAAGCGACCACAGGCCTCTGGCACGCCACTTTTCATCTGTCAATGCAATCAGCCGACCTTCAGAAAGTAATTGGTAAACCCACGGGAGAAGAGCGCTTCAGAGCCCTCAAAAGAATAAAATGGACAACCAACCTCGGACCCAAACTGCTGGAGTGGGTAACAACGTGGGAAGCACGCCCGATGATAGGATCCCCATCGAGGGTAATAGGACACTGGGAAGCCACGACAGGCGATTTATGGCAGAAACTGGGGGAAAACCAACACAAAAAAATACATTGAAAAAACCCAAAGTCTTGGCACAGAATCATCCCCGCCGGGAGCCATGTGAACCGAAGTGCCTGATTCAATGCAAACGACCCTTAGGAAGGCACTCAAGGCAAAAAAGAAATAAGGAATAATCGCCAGAACCGCTCCCCATAACCACTTTGAAGACAGCATACAGGAAGAAAGTAGGTGAGTACAACAGAAAGCTTACTGAAGAGAAATGGCTCAAAGTATTCTCCTTGATAAAGGAAAAGTACAACTCCAAACTATGGAGATACATCAATTGGCTGAAAGCCCACAGCCTGACAAAGGATAACAGTATTGAAAGTAATGAGTTGGAAGCGTATGTAAAAGGACTGTACACGAGACACTCGCTAGCCGCCGAGTCTTTCACCGCCAAGAAGACCCTGGGAGCAGCCCAAGACATGGAACCTCACTTTCAGAGCCGTACAAGAACCAGGGCCAGAGCCCATCCAAGGCACTGGTTTCACAGAAGGGGAGATAACAAGGATCAACAGGGCAATGAGAAATGACGGGGCCCCAGGACCCCATGGCATTCCCGCCCTGGTATTTTAATAAGCTCAGGCATTCTTTGCACCAATCCTGACTCCACTATACAATCACGCTTACATGACGGCAACAACACCGCAGTCATGGAAAGGATCAGTTCTTTTTCCCATCCACAAGAAAGGCGATCACTCGAACCCTGCCAAATATAGGCTAGTCGCCCTGCTCTACTTAGAAGCAAAGGCCTATGTGTGAATATTACTGAAAGAATTGGAGGAATGGGTAAACAAAAGGAAAATGCTACTTACAAGTATGCATCTGTTCTTGGCATGTAGAGCTGCAGAGATTCACACTATGTGCATAGATCGCCATCTGGTGTTGGGCTCGGATGCTTGCACCTTGTTGTCTTGGAAGAAGTCTTTGTAGTCACGAGATAGGTGACTCCTCCCTTGGACGATAGTGCGCATGGGCATCGACTCCATCCTCAGATTGTTTTTCGCCATGAAGGGAAATGATGGAGTTTGTAAGAAACAGAAAGATGTCCATGAAAATGTATCTAAGTAAGATAACAATGGAACAGATACAGGTTCCGGGGAGGTGGGTGGGCGTGTGAATCTCTGCAGCTCTACATGCCAAGAACAGATGCATACTGGTAAGCAGCATTTTCCGTTCGAGGCATATGAGCTGCAGAATTCACACTATGTGCATAGACTGTACAGCAGTGTCTCCCCTAGCGGTGGTCGCCTGTATCTGTTGCAGTAGTTTGAAAAAGTGTTTTAAGAACAGCTTGGCCTACAGAAGCTTGTTGCTTTGCCTGCACATCTACACAATAGTGTTTGGTGAAGGTGTGTGTAGTAGACCATGTTGCTGCATTAAAAAGGTCTTCTAGGGGAATGTTCCCTAAGAATGCCATGGAAGCCCCTAGTTTGCGTATTGAATGCGCTCTAGGGGGAATTGTTAACATACGTTTTGCTTTCTGGTAGCATATTTGAATACATTTTACTATCCATGTGGCAATTCCAGCTTTGGAAATGGGATTGCCTTTATGAGGTGGACAGAAAGCTACGAATAGTTGCTTTGTTTTCCTAAAGGCTTTAGTCCTGTCTATATAGTAAAGTAGAGCTCTTTTGAGGTCAAGGGTGTGAAGAGCTCTTCTGCTACAGAATCAGGGTTTTGGAAAAATACTGGTAACTCTACTGATTGATTAAGGTGGAAAGCAGAGATTACTTTGGGAAGGAATTTGGATTTGTCCTAAGAACCACCTTATGATGAATTTGTAAGAATGGTTCTTGTATGGTTAAAGCCTGGATCTCACTTACTCTTCTGAGAGAGGTGATTGCAACAAGGAAGGCTACTTTCCATGTAAGGAATTGTAATTCGCATTTGTGTAAAGGCTCAAATGGGGGACCCATGAGTCTAGTAAGAACAATGTTTAGGTTCCACACTGGAGAGGGTGGCAGTCTAGGTGGAATTATTCTTTTGAGGCCTTCCATAAAGGCTTTGATAGCGGGTACTCTAAACAATGACAAATGTTGTCTGTTTTGTAGGTAGGCGGCTAGGGCAGCCAGATGTAATCTTATTGATGAGTATGCCAGATTGCATCTTTGTAGATGTAGCAAATAGCAGATAATGTTCTGAATTGAAGCATCTAACGGGTGAATTTTGTTATTGTTGCAGTAAATGATGAATCTTTTCCATTTAGCTGCATAGCAAGCTCTAGTAGTTGGGCGTCTGGCTTCTTTAATACTGTTCATACAGTCCGGTGGGAGGTTAAGGTAACCGAACTCTAGGATTTCAGGAGCCAGATTGCTAGATTCAGTTGTGCTGGATCTGGGTGCCTTATCTCTCCATGGTTCTGCGTTAGCAGGGTTGGGGCGAGACCTAGTTTTTGGTGTGGAACGACAGAGTTCTAGGAGTGTTGTGAACCATGGTTGCCGTGCCCATGTGGGAGCAACTAGGATCATTTTGAGAGACTGTTGTTTGAGCTTGCGTACGACTAGTGGAATGAGTGGGAGTGGCGGAAAAGCGTACGCAAATCTGCCTGACCAGTTCATCCATATCGCATTGCCCTTGGACAACGGGTGTGGGAACCTGGCAGCAAAGGTTGGGCATTTTGCGTTTGCATGTGTGGCGAATAGATCTATGTCTGGTTGGCCCCACATGTGGAAGAACGGTTGAAGAACTTGTGGATGAAGTTCCCATTCGTGTATCTGTTGAGTTTGACGACTTAACAGATCCGCTATCTGATTGTTCACCCCTGGAAGATGTTCTGCTAGAAGATATATTTCTTGTGGAATGGCCCACCTCCATATACTTTGCGCTAGATGAGTCAGCTGCAAAGAATGTGTTCCTCCTTGTTTCTGTATGTAATACATTGCTGTTATGTTGTCTGTGCGGACTAGGACAGCTTTGTTGAGGAGATGTGTTTGAAACGACTTTAATGCTAGAAATACTGCCAGTAATTCTAGGTAATTGATGTGGAACAGTTTCTGTTGAGTGGATCACCTGGCCTGAATTGTGTGGCTTAGGAGATGGGCTCCCCAGCAGGTGAGTGATGCGTCTGCTGTTAGCACTATCTGTGGAACTGGCTCGAGGAACGGCTGCCCTGTGGAAAGGTTTTGTATGTTCCACCACTGCAGAGAGCGATGTGTGCGGCTGTCCACAAACACCAGATTTGTAAGTTGACCTTGAGCCTGGTTCCACTGACGTGCTAAGCATTCCTTTAAGGGGCGCATTTGAAGTCTTGCGTGCGGTACAATGAAAATGCAAGAGGCCATCATTCCTATTAGCTGCATAAACACGCGTGCTGGGAGAGCGTGTTGGGGCTGAAACTTGGAGATGAGGGTTTGCATACTGACTATCCTTGCTGGATTGGGGTATGCTAGAGCTTTGGAAGTGTCTATTGTGGCTCCTAGATACTGATGTACGTAGGAGGGATAAAGGTGTGACTTGGTGTAGTTTACTGTGAACCCCAAGTTGTGTAGAAGCTGAATAGTTTGGAAAGTGTGAACACATTAGTTGTGTGACTTGGCTTTTATCAGCCAGTCGTCGAGGTATGGAAATACATGGATTTGTTGTCTTCGCAAGTGCGCTGCTACTACTGCAAGGCACTTTGTGAACACCCTGGGTGCTGTAGTCACTTCGAATGGAAGGACTTTGAACTGATAGTGTTGGCCGTCCACTGTGAACCTTAGGTATTTTCTGTGAGCAGGGTGTATGGGAATATGGAAGTAGGCGTCCTTGAGATCTAATGTGGCAAGGAAGTCGCCTTGTTGGAGCAGTGGAAGAACCTGTTGAAGAGTGATCATGTGAAAATGATCTGACTGTATGTAGAGATTGAGAGGTCTGAGGTCCAGGATTGGCCTTAGGGTACCGTCCTTTTTGGGGATTAGGAAGTAGAGAGAATACACTCATGTCCCTTGATGTTGTATGGGAACTGGTTCTATTGCATGTTTTTGAAGCAGCGAAAGAACTTCCTGTTTGAGGAGTGTGAGATGTTCCGTGGACATTGGACGCTGTTTGGGTGGTATGTTGGGTGGGGTTGCTGTAAGTTCCAGGCAGTAACCATACTGGATAATTTGTCTCACCCACTTGTCTGTAGTGATGGAATTCCAGACAGGTAGGAACTGTGAGAGTCTCCCTCCGACCGGAGTGGAATGGTCTGGAGGGAGTGGAGGGAAGTCACTACTTATTAGTGGGAGAGGCGCGAGTGTTGTTGTTACCTCGGCCGCTTCCTTTGTTGTTATTCCCCCTGTATCCACCTCTAAAATATCCCTTGTTGGGGGAAGTTTGTGAGGGGTTCTTGTAGGAGGAAGAAGCAGCGTCTGCACTGATGTTTTTGGATGCTCCTCTATAGAAGGAGCGTCGAAAGGAACCACGTGTGGATGGGGACTGTAATGCACCCATGGACTTAGCAGTCTCCGTGTCCTTTTTCATTTTTTCTAGAGCTGTATCCACAGCTGGGCCAAAAAGTTGTTCTTGACTGAACGGCTGATTGAGGATAGTTGTTTGTACCTCCTGTTTGAAGCCAGAAATGCGCAACCAGGCATGCCTTCTTAGTAACACACTAGTGTTAATGGACCTAGATGCGGTGTCTGCTGCGTCGAGGGCACACTTGATTGACGCATTGGTTATTAATTTGCCCTCCTGAGTTAAATCATTGGACTTGGTCTTATATTGATCAGGCAGATGTTGCAATAGGGTTTCCAGCTGGTCATAATGGGCCCTATCATACCTGGCAAGTAATGCCTGCGCATTGGCTATCCTCCAGTAATTAGCTGCTTGGGCAGCAACTCGTTTGCCCGAAGCATCTAATAATTTAGACTCTTTGTCCTGAGGTGGAGCATCACCGGAGGTTTGAGAGTTGGCACGTTTTCTAGCGTTGGTCACCACTAGAGAATCTAAAGGGAGTTGACCCTTGATGTAGGTGGGATCATTGGGAGCGGGTTTATATTTTTTGTCAATCCTAGGATTGAGAATTCTAGCCCTTACGGGGTCTTTGAATATGTCTGGGGCGTGTTTAATGACGCCTTTTAACATTAGTAAAGTTTGTACAGTCCTTTGTGACTGTGCAAAGGGGTCTATTAGGAAGTACTCCTCTATGGGGTCTAAATGCATTTGAACACCATGGTACTTGGCAGCTCTGTCTATAAGCTGACCAAAACCAATATTGTCATCTGGGGGAGATGGCTTTGTAGGGTATGCATGGGGATCAGGAAGGTCTGGAGGATCTACTGGGTCATCATAATCATCCCAATTGTCCTGTGGTACGTGTGTGTCGTCATCAGGGTCAATGAAAGGGTCATTATCCCCTCCCCCACCCCCTAAATCATCATCATCCTGTGGTGGTGGTGGTGAGTATGTTGGAAGTATGGGAGAATTTGGGGAAAAGAAAGGTTCAGTAGGAAGAACAGGAGAAAAGGGTCGTGAAGGTGAAGTGGCACAGTCCCTTTTCTTTACAGGCACCTCAGGGATGTGTGGGTTGTTGAATTTTCTCTTCTTGTGTGGAACAGTGATCACATGTCCTGTTTTAGGGTCCACTTGGAGAGTTTTTTGTTGCGGATCGATGGGATCCGGTTGAAAAAGTTCTTCCTGTTGGATAATGGCTTTCGGCGCCGATTTTTTCGGGTCCGAGCCAGGTTTCGATTTCTGCTCTGGAGCCTTGGAAGGGGTTTTTGGATCCTTCGGCTTCGACGTGGAGTCGGAAATCTTTTTCGGTTCCGAAGATTTTGGTTTCAGATCCGAGGCCTTTTCCTTTGGCGCCGAGGTGCTCGGTGCCGATGGCTTTTTGGGGGTTGCGAGAGCAGGACAAGCTCCCGGCTTCGGTGCCGATGGTGTCTGCGGGGCGGTGATATGCGGCTTGCTCGGTCCCGAGCCGCCGGAAGGCTTGTCCTTTGTCTTTGGAACCGGGCCTGGGGGCGGGGCTTCTGAAGCTTTGTTTCGGTCGCGACTGGGGCCAGGAGGCGAAGTTTTGACCGGAGCCTTTTTTTTTTTCAGGTGGGGTTGGGGTAGGGGCAGTTGTACTCACTCGTTGACCTGGAGTGATGTGGTCGTCTGAGTCGGAGTCGTCTGCCTCGGAAACGATTTCCAGGTCCTCCGAATCATCCTCCGGGACATCGGGGCCTTCTTTGAAGATGTCCTCCGGTACCGGAGCTGATCGTTGCGCCATAACGTGTCGTCGGGCCTGGCGATCACGGATAGTCTTTTTTGATCGAAAGGAGGCGCAGGCCTGGCAATTATTTTCCTCGTGCTCGGGCGAGAGACAGAGGTTACAGACCTTGTGATGGTCGCTGTGTGGGAATTTAGCTCCACACTGGGGGCATTTTTTAAATGGAGTCCATTCCATTAGCCGTAGGCCTGAATGGCGTTGATAGGCCCAGCGGCCCGCGTCGACCACCGGAATCGAGGATTTGAGGAGCGCGTCTAAGAGCACGCAAACGAACACAATACCGTCGAGTTTTTTGATGTTTTGCGCGTCGAAAAGGTTTGGATAGTAGAGTACGGAACCGGAGCGCAGAAGTTACATCCGAACCCGATGGCGGAAAAAAAACAATCTGAGGATGGAGTCGATGCCCATGCGCACTATCGTCCAAGGGAGGAGTCACCTATCTCGTGACTACAAAGACTTCTTCCAAGACAACAACAAGGTGCAAGCATCCGAGCCCAACACCAGATGGCGATCTATGCACATAGTGTGAATTCTGCAGCTCATATGCCTCGAACATTACATTCTCCCACTCCACCAGACTGGATTCAGGGCCAACAGCTCAACAATGGACAACATCATGGCCCTGGCCTACCTCTCTAAACAAGCGGTCAAAGACATGCATCCGCCGCGGTTCTGCTGCTTTATAGACTACAGCACGGCCTTTGATAGAGTTGATCGAGGCAGACTCTGGGGAAAACTGACAGCTTGGGGGATCCCCCCGAAGCTCCTGAAGGCGATAACAGCTCTCTATGAGGGAACCTGGGTCCAGGTCAAAATAAGCCCACAGCTTGATCATCAAGAGTCGAAACTAACAATGGACTGAAGCAGGGCCACTATTATTTAATCTTTACATCGCGGACATGGGGAATGCCCTGAAAGAAGCCAGTTTAGCGCCCCCCCAGACTGGGCAAGGCTAGACTCGCAATCCTCCATTATGCTGATGATACGGTAGTAATGGACCACACCAGGGTGGGCCTCCAAAGAGCCTTAAAGGAACGTACAAGGCAAACTGCCTGATAGTTAATCAGAGCAAAACAAAGATAATACAGCAAATATCCTCATAAGAGACTAGGTATTTGGAAACTGGGAGACCAGCTAATCGGGACAACAGCAGCCTATAATTATCTCGGGGTTTGGCTATCTGAGAGGGCAACTCCGGCGAGACACATAAAACATCTAAACACCAAAACGAACAGTGTAATCCTCTCACTGAGGCGCTTAAGCCAATGCCTGTCAAGCCCTACAGCTGAGCCTATGCCGACGGTCCTCAAGGCAAAACTAATACCGGCCATTAACTACGGTCACTTGGCCTTCCCAAAAGCTTTAGACAAACTTGGAGCAGCAGCTCAGGTGAAAGCATATAAGACAGTGCTGCAGGCACCCAGACAAGCGAGGAACACCAGGTTACGACTGGAACTAGGGCTTTGCAGACCAGAACTGGTACTTCAGGGGGACTTAATCAAGTATTACATCAGGGTCCTCAAAGCTTCGAACAACACCCTTAAACGTCACTTGAAACGATCTTTAGGAAGCGGACTCCCCTGGCACATCAAGCTGGGCCAAGCAATAGGGACCCTGAAAATCGAAGCAGAAAGTTTGCCCCAACTGGACATCCGGCAAACTGCCTGGTCAAACGCTGTGTTAAGGCAGGTCCGCTCCATCTCGTATGAAAAGGATCGGGCCTCACTCCGCTACAACACCAACACGACGGCACTGGATGAGTCTTGCACTCCGGGGAAAGCCCAATAGTACCTATGGGAAGCACTATCAGCCCAGGCTCGCAGGAAAATTCTGTTCATGCAGCTCGCCACCCTCAAGATCTCGGACTTTAACTCAACATGAGTACGAAAAGACAGAGCAGTCTCTTGTCAGTTATGCAATTACCAAAATGAAACCTGGCTTCACCTACTATGCTGCTGCCCTAAATTGGCCAGCAATCGCGATCGGTTGCTTCGCCCCATTTTTAGGGTCAACAGCATAAGGTCCTGCAGGGAGGCTTCGGACTGGTGTTTCTAGGAAACAAAAACATGCATCTCGCAAGAGTGGCGAAGTTCACTCACTCAATCAGACCGGCACTAGAGGCCCTGCCACGGCTACCCGAGTCAAGGGCAGGCAATAAACAAACAAAATAATACCCTAGACCTCTCTCAGCCCGACCATGAAAGCGATCAGACGGATTCAGTCAAGAAAAAGCCCCCAACGTGAGCTGCAAACCGGTAACTAGTTGCGGAAAGCGTACATCTCCTTAGCAGCACTCTTAAGACCATCATAAGAGTCAGTTTTGCTATCGCTACAGCAACTTGGCACGAGGCAGTCGCACCTTATCCCAGACCTTCACAGTTGAATATTTCACAACTTGGCCGATGATCACGAACCAGAACAGAGCGCCAAAAAATCAGCTAGGCGACCATCAATGCATCACCTTACAGGACTCCTGCGCCCAAACACGGGCTCTCAGAACTCAGACTTTTTTTTTTTATGGGTTGCAAGGAAATGGCTGTTAAATTCAAAAATAACTACCTGCCCGATGGCGCAGAAGGGTTTCACAGACATTTTTAATGGGTTTTAAGGAAACGTTTGTGTAATATGAAATTAACCTCTTGCTCAACGGCAAAAAAGGGACTCCCTAACAAAAGATGATTTGTGGGACCAAGCAACTAAGTGGCTGGAGGGTTCGGGGGAGGGGTGAAGGGGTAAAGGAGGGTGGCTGCAGATTTTAACCTATTTTACTGTAAAGATTTTAAATAACTGAACAGTCAAATTTACTTAAACAAATAAGAAGCAAGCAAAGGACAATGAAGTCAAAAAATGGTAAGCAATATTGGCATCTAAGTCCACAGTAGGCTAATAATATGTCTTACAACAGATAGCACAGGCACGGTCTTAAAGGTGAGACTTAAAAGGATGGAAGAGAGCGGAGCTTTGGGGCATCCCACAGGTAGCAGATCATTCTTTAGATGGAAAGTGAAGAACTCAGATAAACTAAGCACAGTGTGAAAGAACGGATGTAAACCAATCCAAAGCTGAACCAGTCCGGCCAGCTCCCTTAAGTCAGTTGATAAGAATGGAATGATCCACAGTGTCAAAGCCCACAGAGGGGTCAAGCAACAGGACGAACAATGGGGCGTCTGGATTCCAGGTGGAACAAAGGGAGTCTAGAGCTATTACTAAGCCACACCCGGTGCTATGGCCTGTTCCAAAATGTATCTGATCAATGAGTTCAAGATTCTCTAAATTTGTGGCCAACCACAAAACTACACAATGTTTCATAATATTAGGGAGGACTGGGTAGAGGGTAAAGACTTAAAGTTCTCCATCTCTACTGGATCCAGGCCAGCTTTTTTCAGCAGCAGATAAACAATACTTCTTTTGTAAAACTGCAGAACAATTCCCATGTGAAAAGAGGAACTAATTGGAGCAAAAAACATCAAGGCCATGGCAGGTGCTAAACAATTTAACACAAAGGCGGGCATGTGTTATTTGGTAAACCACACTTAAGATTGTGCAGCACAGAGACAAAGTCGGCTGCAGACCTAAAACGAAATTGGCTCATCAGGATGGCAAAGGGTTACTCGACTGTCTTCTGCCAAAGGAAGTGAACATTCAATTTCTCTGTAAACTCCCTTCATTTCCCCACAAAAACACAAGCTTAATTGCTGTGCAATGTTTGAGAAGATACCATTGTGGTGGCTAGACATTCAGGGGCCATGAAGGATTGATCCACCCTAAAAAGGTCCCAAGCTGGTTTAGGTGGGGAAGCCCAAAGGGAAGGAATACATGATGATTTTGAACTTTGGAGGCTGGATTTGTAATAACATAACGGTCTATTAAATAACATACACAACTTCCATGATTACATCCCACCTCCAGGCTCCCTCAGCCTGTCTAGAAAGCAGGTGGTCTGTTGCCAAATGTGAGTAGAGGATACAACTGGTTTAGGGTTAAGAGGTACAAAGCGACTGGCTACAATGAGGTGCTCAGCGGTCTCCGATTCTTCCAAAAAGGAGAACTGAGAAAGACCATCAGATGCCACAACTGAATAGAATTTCTTTCAAATTTGGATCTTGGTCTTACATGAGGTAACCGGCTGCACTGTTTGGGTGATCTAGAGGGCTAAGCCCTTACATCAGATGAGGAAATGGTATTGTTGCGGGGATTCTGCTCATACACAGAACTATGCACAAGAAAATAGGACCTCAGTAAATAGGGGTGTACCGCCTAACAGCTTAGTACCCAAAATCCCAACCGACTAGCAATAGTCTCACATTCGGTCTCCTACAAATATCAAGAAGCTACAAATGTTTAGACAACCCATGACCACAAGCACTCCCGACTCACCTCAGAGTCGCGGTAACAAGACAATCTTTCGCTCTCACGTTCTTGTCCACAATAAGAATAATCAGAGTCACTAAACAAGTTCAAAATGTTTATTTTGACTATAGTGATTCATAAAACAGTATGCGAACCACGACCAGCAGCAAAATGCATAAAGCAAGCATCATTAGCATTGTTACAATACCATAGAATACAAAAGGAGTCGTCATTTTATAAAGACTGTGAAAAAGGCAAAATAACTGGGCCTAATCACCCTCCCCTTGGTAGTAAGAAGTTATTTTATATAACAGAAGATCTCTAGGCGTTATTAGCAGACCCCCCTACCTGAAAGCCTAAACGCAAAGGTTTACATCATAGGAACAGCAGAGCTCAGCTCCATGGAACAGCTTTTTTCAAGTGGGTTTCAAAAACATGCAACGCTATATTAAAGCTCGATTCTTCCATATTGCAGCTGTTGGTAACATGTTTTGTCTCGGTAATAGGGACTGACCAGAACAGAATAACAAGAGACATTGTTGATCGACCTTGCACATTATGTTCAGACAGAATTGAAGGGAAAGCTGAGAACGTGAAAAACTGTTATGTACAGGGCAGAGGCAAAGTGTCGCGAAAACAAACTCTTAGCAGAGGCGTGCGCAATAGCAGCAGCATAGGGCAAGCAAAACTCATGCTAACTTAGCAATGTCAGAGATGTGGAGAAGTGTGGCTCAATGGTTAGAGCGGCAGACCCTGATGCAGAGATCTGGCCCGGGACCAGGGTCCAATTGCCGCCTCGGCGGGTCTTTGGCTCAATTTCCTCGGACCTGATAATTCTCGCCTCGGTGCCTATTCTAATCATGGGTCCCACTCTGCAACTCTGGGCAATAGCTTGCTTAATCTCCACAATGGCCCCAACAGCGCTGGGATGCCTGGCTTCACCCTGGGGGTGCCCAGGAGTGGACATTTCACAGGGAAAAGCCAGGAAGGGTTCCACAGCGGTATGCGTACAGCGCCTGGACACCCCTTTGGGGGTATGGGTGCGCTTTACAAGTACAAATTTCATTTCAGTTTCATTCAGACGGGTCACGACGTTACTGATAAAATTAGCCTGGGCGGGCAAACAAGCTCGAATAAAGTGGCAAACGTTAACTTTGCCGTATCATATGGGGGGATTGGGAGCCCCAGATTTAAATCTATATTATAGAGCTGCGCAGTGCGCTCACGCTTATTACTGGATTCATGGCCCGCCGGATGCCCCCCACCTCCGACTAGAGACGCTTGTGGCGGAGCCGTTGCCTCTCCCAGCTTTGCTTTGTGAGGAAGCTGATCGCAGGACAGGCATATTGGATTCTATCAACGCTACACGGCATGCCTGGTGTTATCTGCTGCAGTTACAGGCGGGCGCCCTGTTATATTCCCCGGTTATGCCACTAGACTGGGCTCGCTGGTTACGCCCCTGCAGAGACCAAGGGGTAGTACAAGCGCTTAATTCCTTGAACTTGCAGACGGCCGGGGACCTGTTTCACAATGGCGCGGGTAAGCGGTGGGAAGATCTGGGGCAGCAGGAACCTCCTCCTACCATGCTGCAACGCTTTCAGTTTCATAGAACCAGGCATGCACTGCGAGACCTGCTGGGTGGCGATCTACTTGAACCACCCGAGGTTGCGGAATTAACATATGTTATTAAAGCTCAGACGCCACGCAAGATAGTCTCCAATGTGTATAGGATGGCTATGTCTCATAGGGCTCATCAGTCCGCGAGGGCTCGGCTGGAGTGGCAACGTGATCTACAACAACCGATAGATGACGCCATGTGGACATATTGCTGTACTAGTACGCAGCGAATATCGCTAAACGGTAGGCACAGACTAGTCCATTTTAAGTACCTCCAAAGGGTGTATTACACCCCGGAGAGACTGCACAGGTACGGGTTGAGGGACTCCTCGGCCTGCGAAAGATGCACGGAAACGAAGGCCAACTTTATGCACTTGGCCTGGGGTTGCCCAAGGATATACAAATTCTGAGAACTGGTTTTTAGAGAGTTGGCGAACATCACGGACTCGGAACTTCCCCCGGAACCTGCTGTGGCTCTGCTGGGCTACTCTAAAACAATTCCGCGAGCGCAGCGCAAATTGGTTGATATGGCATTGCTGCTGGCGAAGCGTAGAGTAGCGATTCATTGGCTCCGTGGTCCTACCCCCACTATGGCACAGTGGTCACGCGACATGCTATACTGCTGCACACAAACGGAGAATTTTAGTGAGTTATTACCCCCCAAGAGCCGTCCAAAAATCATCTGGGGACTATATGTGACATACATTGCAGCCAAGGGACCAGATCAGACTGAAAATGCTAGTGGCCAAGCCCCTCAAGCCCACGACGTTCCAGAGGCCTGACCCCCCCTGTATTATTCTTCGAATGTGATCATAGACTGCAGAGCTGGGACCGTCCCTGCGTGGTGGCCCCTAGGGGCTTGCATAGAAGTGGCCAACATTGGTAGTGTGGGACCGTTTTGCATACTTAATGGTTTTTCTACGCAATGTGGTGCTGAAAGGTAATGGATCTGGTTGTTTCAATGCTGATTGTCTCCAAAGTCTTGTACACGTGGGTCTCACAGTGATTATGATGTCGCTTTTTGCTTCTTGTTTGTTCTGTAAAACGTTTGATAAATAAAGAAATAAAAAAAATTAAAAAAATTAGCAATGTCGACAATGTATCTAAGGGCCACATAACCCCATATAAAACCCTCCCCCTGGTAAGTCAGTAGGACATAGACAGAAGAACAAAAACAGAGTTCAAAAGTCAGGCAGTGTTTAGAATATTGGTGAGAGACTTTCCAAAACAACAACAACAACAACAACAACAACAAAATCGGAGCAAAAAAGGAAAGTTTGAAGTAAAAGCTAAAGGCACTTTGAGCTTGAAAAAAGAGTCTGTATTACAGACAGCGGAGTAGGGACGACCAAGTTAAGCCATGAAGGTTTGGGTGCAAAGGAATGCAATTCCTTCCAATAGTTCATCCTTGTCATTGGTAGAAAAAAGAGATGACATCCAATTTAATAAGTCGAAGGAACAATCATGATCCTCACAAGCAGGAGCATCCAAAAGTATAAATGGGAAACTGGCGTGATATTCAATGAAACTTCGTTGTAGGAAAGTCTGCGCAGCCGCACAGATATCCCATTGATCCAAGATTCCAAGTAAAGCTGCACGCGTCATTTGACCACCCACAGAACAAGCCTCGTCATGTGCCTCTAAGGGACCCATCAACCGGCTGAAATCAGGGATTGGACACCACGTGTTCGATAAGCAGAGTTCCATCGCCCAGAAGAAATGACATCTTTTGCAATGAAGCACTGGCTTCACGCAAGTAAAATAGGCAAAGCGGAATGTCAAGTCGTAACTTACGCCAAGTGTTGTTAAAGGCAAGCATCAAAAAGCCTCATACAGGCGATTACGGTACAGTTGTAGCTGGGCCGGCCTGTGCAGAGCCACAAAGTGAGCAGCCATTACGAAGCACAAGGAGAAGCAGGACACCAGCTGCCAGCGCCAATATTAAGGGGAACCCTCCGAAAACGCTGGAAAATATAGAATGAATAAAAGCCGGTATTACCCCGAATATAGTTTGAAAGGAAGAGACCAGGCCAGATCCCACACATTTAAAAAAATGTGCAAGGCCTGTCGTCTCAGATGCATTAAATATTTGGTGAATTAGTTCCCCAAAATGAAGTGGGAGGTTAGTGTTAAGCAGCGACTGTTTCTCACTCGAGGTCCGAGCCACCTGCAATCTGAATGTTTCTCAGGCGGAAGTGAGGGCCACCTCTTGTTGGAATAAAAGGGCTTTGAGCCTGCTCAACTTGTTGAACTCTGTTTTCAAAGTCGGAATGGAAGGCCAAAGCGAAGAATCTAAACTCCCATGCGGGGGCGGGAAAAGGACATTGCTGCAGCAAGTTACTCGCTGGGAAACTGTTACCAAGTATGGGACTCCCGCCCGCAAACCACAGCAGTCCTGATTGTTTAAAATGAGATAGCTGCCGTTAGTAAGCAATGTAAAGACAGGCGTGATGGATGGTACTGGGCTCCCCCTTAAAAAGCAAGCTAGATTCGGTGCCGACACGTTGCACTCGCCGTGCAATTTAACGTGTTTGAACACAAGAGAGTGACCCACTGTCCAATCGCACTCCTCCCCTGTAAGGAAAACTTCTTTATCCTCCCTTAAACACCGATAAACAAAGGGCAGGACCCATAATTCATGCAGAAAAGCACTACCAAGCGGTTCAAAGCGGCCAACAGGAAAGTGTTGCATACATGATTTAAAATGAAAAAGCGAAAATGGCAAAGTGATAAACCCATGAATTAACCAAACAGCAGTCAGTTTCCGCTACGGAAAACGGTAAATGTTCTAATTGTTCAATATGTAACAGCGTGTATACAGCATCTTTCATGGACATAAACCTCTGTTTATCAGTCAGGTTAAAAGGCAAAAATAAAGCAGTGGCATTCAAATAATCCCAAGGCACTTTACCCATTTTCAGTGTCTGCAACGTCCAAGCAAATTGCATGACGGATCGTAACTGATTCTGACCATGATATAACACAAACATCACTTTGCACAATATCTTTTATAGAAGAAACAATATTGTCTAAGGTGTAAATGCGTGAAAAAAGCGTGTTAATGCTGTTGTCCACTACAGCAAGGACATTTTCCAAATTTGCCTGATCAATTTGACGCAGACGGAAGGCTGCTTCCATCTGCGAAAGTTTCCAAATTTCATTATAAGAGGCATAAATAAATCGCTTGGCCCTTGGATTACGTGGGCCCTGGAGAAAATCAGCCAAATCGATGTCGTTTGATAGGAGGGAAAGGTGCTGTTTCACGGATGCCAGGGTAGAGTGCTCTAACCACTGCTGGCACAATTTACCTACAGAGTATGTAGTCACAGAATGATGAGGTGGATAAAGAGGGTCAGGCTTAGTCTGAATGAAACCAGGTGTAACATTATAGAAACGCAACTGGCATGCATTTGTATTAGTTTGGCACGCCAACCATCCTAATGAATCAACCTCAGAGACATTAAAGGAGGCATTTTGAAGGAGAGCCTGCAAAGCCTCAATAGTGTAGTTATTATGTAACCACCAATGGTCATAATCGGCTAATGAAGGAATGGAGGGGGTATTCAGGTTTTTGATAGTTGCAAGGCCATAACAGGATGTTTGGTAAATGGTTTCATTTAAAAATAACAATTGAGTCGGGATCAGGCAGGCACAATGAATGTAATGCCTCAGTGCCCTGAACCTGCCATGGCTTTGTGCCCCAGATTGACTTTAAATCTATAGTCTGTTTCCAATAGTCATAACCGTGTGTGGCCAACTGTGTTCTAAACAAGTTGGCGTAAATCAGTTTAGTGTGGGATAACAGGTACTTAGATGTAGGGGATTTTTGAAGCCTAAAAAAATAGGATTCAGGATTAGTCAAATCATAATCTGAAAAATAGGTGAACTTATTTCTAAGAGTTTTAGAACTCCCCTCCAAGGGAGTTGGACAATGTTTCCATTGGGTAAAATTCAAAACAGGTCTCATCGCGTTTGTTTTGTGTAAAAAATGATGCCCATAATGTTGATAGTAAAAGAGATCACCATAATTGGCAGAATTTAAATACAAATCTTCAGCATCAAAGGCAGCATAATATTTTAAATCTGAAAACAATGCATGAACTGCCTGCACATCCCAATCATCCGAATGTATGTCCTGTGTCACCACATCTCCTAATGAGACGCGAAACACGTATGGAACTCGAAGGACCTCAGTCGGACCATGGATTTCGTAAGCTACTTTGTCCCAAACACTGCCATCAGGAACTGAGAAAGCTGAAAGGTTCACAAAAGACTGGTCACGTTTCATGATATGGGACGATGTGTGAGGAGCCATAGTTTCATCGACCATTTTTACTGCAGAGCGTTCAGGGAGATAATGGCCATTTATGAGTAAAAAGAACACGGTCACAAATCCAATTGACATGAAGAGGAAAATTAGGAACAGCATCAACCAAACGTAGGTCCATGGGGGAACGAAGTATGTCTTTTTGAACCAGGAGTAAAAAATACGCAATTTAGACTGGGGTGCATCAGACAAACTGGATGATGAGGAGGACGAGGAAGAAGAAAGGTTTGCCGGATCCCCAACACAGGCACTCACGGAACTTGCAAGCAAAGGTGAAAGCGTCGAATCGTCCATTCGCACTCGTGGGCTAGATGGCATCTCACTCACGGAATCAATAGCCGGAAAAGGGCACACAATATCCATTGCAGAAGAGGATTGTCGCAAAGGCTGAAGATCAATTACAGTGTCCAACATATGAGCTGATATCATTGTGGCAGCAGATGACGGCAAAGTTAATGGTGCTAAGGATATTGCGTTGCACGAAACCGCAGGTGTCACACTATTCAGAATCGGCCACACGGTGTAACTTGACATTGTCCACTGAGATGTACCTGTTGTCTTTGAGACCTGGAAACGGTGTTAGAATGACTGTACGAGTTCCCTTCAGTCCAAGCACTGAAACTGGAGCACGGTAAGAGGGACCAAATTCTTTTTTGTTTTCAATCTTCTCAATCACCAGATCCCCAACTTTAGGAAGCCAACCGGTAACAGGATTCATTAGTGCATCAGCAGGTGAAGATGGTAAATGCTCAGTTGCCAGAGTATCACGTGCCTTTGGAGATCCTGTAACATAGCAGAATGATTATCTACGTCAAACTTAGAGGCAGCCGCCACAATGTCCAGACCATCAAGGTCAGGCACAAACATGTGAAAGCCAAAGAGCATTTCGTAAGGGGTCCGCCCAACCAGAGATCTTCTAGGGAGATTATTTAGTGCACGTTGGACCCCATACAAGTGGGACAGCCAGTCCCTGCCAGTACCTAAGACTCTAGCTGTCAAGGATTGCTTTAAGTCACGGTTCATTCGCTCCACAACTGAATTGCCCTCAGGACTGTATGGAGGCGAAAACTGCACCTGTACCCCCAACGACTTCATCGCATCCTTGTAAGCCTTTGAGGCAAACGCTGGACCTTGGTCAGAATGGAAGGTACCACAGGCAAACATCCTGATAAAGACACGCAAATCCCTGATGACATTTCGAGCGTCAGCACTACGTTGTGGCCATACCCACAGGAATCGAGTGCACGAATCAACCGCAACCAAGATATACTTGTATGCAGTATCAGAAGAAAAGGGACCGCAGTGATCAAGATAGACACAGCTAAAAGGTCTATTAGAAATACATAGCTGAGTTTGTGGCGGTCGTGGGACCGTAGAAGGCTTGATTTGTTGACAAACATCACAGCAAAGAACATAGTTATGAGTCTGTTTATATAAACCACGCCACCAGTAACGTTGCTGAAGAATAGAGACTGTTGCCGACACACCAGCATGTGCCGAAGCAATGCCTTTGTGTGCGGCCTTGAACAGAGATTGTCTGCGGTCAGAGTTGGGAATCAGCTGATCCCCAACCGAAGGAATGGTAGCATAAGGAACCTGTTCGGGAGTTACATGATAAGAGTATTTAGAAGGGAAACCTGCAGGATAATTACCTCCCTCCCTAGTTGCAGCGACCGCTGCCAGAATCTCATTATCAACCTTAGTCATAGATCTTGTAACTGCTGCTACGGAACACGTGGCTACTGCAGACTTGGCTGCTTCATCAGCCAAAGAATTACCAAGAGCGTGCGTTCCGACACGCTGGTGGCCAAGAGTGTGAATAACATGTGTGAGAGGCAGACGTTGTTTAAGATCTGCCACTCGAATCCAAAGCGTTTTATGCTTAATTGCGCTGCCTTTAGAATCGCGGTAATCATTTTGAGATCAAAAGAATAAGTTGTCATTGAACGACTGGACACAATAGTAAGAATCGCACACAATAAGAGTATTCACAAGAGGATCAGCAAACTCTAGAGCTACAACAAGAGCACGTAGCTCGGCCAATTGCGCCGTACAGTCCCCTAGTGCCTGTGTGTGCACAATGGAAGACTTAAACTCTCCATTTTCAATGGAGCCAGCCACAATAGCGCAAGCTGCTGAATAAGCATGTTTGGAACCCGTGGCCGGCTGCGCCGAGCCATCGGTATAAATGATCCATCTGTATTCACGCAGAGGAAGCAGCGACAAAGGAGGCGGATGAATAAATTCATACTGTAAAAATTCCTGAGTCTGAAGTGATGGATCAAAGACAAATGTGACATCCGAAGACTTCAAAGAAGTAGCCCACTGAATCCAACGTGGGTGTAATGCCTTCGAGTTAGGTACACTTGCTTTAGTCACAACTTCCAAAGCAGGGAAGGGGGTGACCATAAGAATGCGTTTGCCCTGCGCCAGTGAGCGTTCCTTTAGAATCGCCATCTGCACTGCGGTCAAGATTTTTTCAACAGAGGAAAAACGCATTTCAGCCGCAGTGTACAAGGGTGATTTGTAAGCAATCGGTATCGTGTCTCCTTCATTGAATGTTAAGTACGTGAAACCCAGTGCACCTGAAACGATACGTATTACCAGGTTGGTGGTGTTATCACAAGTCATTAAGAAGTTAGTCGCAAGCAGATCCGCCTGCAAAGACTGCAGAACGGAAGAATGTTCCGGAAGCCAGCTGGCAGATGAAAACTTAGGTTTTATCAACGCATAAAGCGGTTTGATACGCTGGGCATAATCTGGAATGTAAGTCCTCCCGAAGTTTAAAAAACCCAGCAGGGATTGTAACTTTTTCAAAGAAGAAGGTGGTTGCAAATGTGCACATTTCTCTAGGAAGTGAGGTGCTAAACCCTTTCCCTCATTATTGAGCTCATAGCCCAAAAGAGCACTGCCAGATGGGCAATGTGACACTTTGCAAAATTGAATTTTTGGGTCCCCAAGAAGGGTACAAAGGAAGAATTTAGACCTACTTGTGACCTAGGGCAAGCAAACAAATGGGTCAAAAAGGAGAGATACAGTACGCTGACCTTGCATCAACTCTATCCGTAGCTCAAGAAAGGAGAGTGGATGCGTTTTGTGGATTTGCAGGATGCTTATTTCCATATTCCAGGAGCAATGAAACAGTTTCTCAGATTCGTAGTCTGCAGGACCCATTTCCAATGCAAAGTCCTATCATTAGGAATGAAATCAGCTCAGAGGGAGTTCTCCAAGTGCATTGCGGTAATAGCCTGCATCTCCGACGTAAAAGAATCTGTTTCTCTCACTTGGAGAACTGGTTGATCAGACATGATCATCAGACACTAATGGACTTCAACACAACAGCCAAACTGTTACATTGACTATCAATGTAGAAAAACAATCAACATCATCACCAGTGCAGATTCTCAATTATTTAGGAGCAACTCTAAACACCCAAAAGGGAGAATTGTCACCTTCGTAGGCGAGGTAAGTGACCATTGTATAGAAACGTCACCATTTACTACTCAAACCCTTTAACACAGCTCATCAGATCTTCTCCCTGTTGGTGTCCAAGACCTCTTGCATTTACCTAATCCCCAATGCGCGTCTCCACACGAGACCACCATAACAGTGACTAGAGGATCAATTGTCTCAATGGTAAGACTACTGGGAGGGCAAAAGAAGTCTTTCTGTATAGGCAAAATAATCACTAGAATGGTGGCATTGCCGACTGAATCTCCTAAAAGGAGTTCCCTTCCATTAAGACTCACCAAACCAAACTCATTTTCAAGATCTAACCATTCAAGGTCTGTGGTCAGAAAAAACAACTTTTCTACCACATCAATGTCCTAGAAATGAAAGCAGTCCAACCAGTTCTCAGAGCTTTCCTGCCACCAATGAAAATTAGCAAAATTTTAGTCCAAACAGACAATATCACAAAAATGCATTACATCAAGAAACAAGTCTCTGTAGAACTTCTCGATGGGGAGCATGTTGGTGCTGATGGTCTTGACATTGACTGGTGGTCTTGTGCGTGGCGACCAAGTTTAGAATGATGGAAGGAAAATGCTACTTACCCAGTATGCATCTGTTCTTGGCATGTAGAGCTGGAGATTCATATGCGTTAGTATAGATTGCCATCTGGTGTTGGGCTCGGATGTTTGCACTTTGTTTTTCTTCGAAGAAGTGTTTGTAGTCACGAGGTAGGTGACTCCTCCTTGCGATGATAGTGCGCATGGGCATCGACTCCATCCCCAGATTGTTTTCGCCATAAAGGGTGATGATGGAGTTAGTAAGAATAGAGAGAGAGGTCCATGTGTGTTGTATCTAAGTAAGATAATACTGCAGCAGATAAAGGTACCCGGGGAGGCGGGTGCATATGAATCTACAGCTCTACATGCCAAGAACAGATGCATACTGGGTAAGTAGCATTTTCCGTTCGAGGCATATGTGCTGTAGATCATATGCGTTAGCATAGACTATACAGCAGTTATTTTCCCAGCGGTGGCTGACCTGTATCTGTTGCAGTAGTTTGAAAAAGTGTTCTTAAGACAGCCTAGCCCACACTAGCTTGTTGTTTTGCATGTACATCTACACAGTAGTGTTTTGTGAATGTGTGAGGTGTAGACCAAGTTCCAGCCTTACAGATGTCATCTAAGGGTATAGAATGCGCTCTAGGGGGAATAGTTAATGCGCGTTTGGCTTTAATGTAGCATATTTGGATGCATTTAACTATCCATCTTGCAATACCAGTTTTTGGAATGGGATTGCCTTTATGTGGTGGTGAAAAAGCAACAAAGAGTTGCTTGGTTTTCCTAAAAGATTTAGTTCTTTCAATGTAATAGAGTATTGCTCTTTTGACATCTAGGTGTGAAGAGCACGCTCTGCCAATGAGTCTGGTTGAGGAAAAAACACTGGTAGTTCAACAGACTGATTGAGGTGAAAGGCAGAAACAACTTTAGGTAAAAAGTCTGGATTAGTCCAAAGAACCACTGTTATGATGAATTTGTAAAAATGGTTCTTGTATGGGTAGTGCCTGGAGCTCACCAACTCTTCTAAGAGATGTGATGGCTATAAGTAAGGCTACTTTCCAAGTGAGGAACTGTAGTTCACATTTGTGCATAGGTTCAAACGGTGGGCCCATGAGTCTTGTAAGGACAATATTAAGGTTCCAAACTGGAGAGGGTGGAACTCTAGGGGGAATGATTCTTTTGAGTCCTTCCATGAACGCTTTGATAGCGGGCACTCTAAACAAAGAAAAGTGTTGTCCGTTTTGTAGGTAAGCGGCTATTGCAGCGAGAAGCAAACGTATAGATGTATGCTAAGTTACAGCGTTGTAGGTGTAAGAGATAGCAAATGATGTTTTGGATGGAAGCATCTAGTGGATTGATTTGATTGTTTGTACAGTAAATTACAAATAGTTTCCACTTTGCTGCGTAGCATGCTCTTGTGGGAGGACGTCTAGCCTCTTTAATGACGTTCATAGTCTGGCGGGAGATTAAGGTAGCCAAACTCTATGACCTCAGGTGCCAGATAGCAAGGTTGAGTTGATTGGGATCTAGCTGTGTCATCTCTCCATGGTTCTGAGTGAGAAGCTGGGGTGAGAGGTGTAGTTTTTGATGAGGAACTACAGATAGTTCCAACAGGGGTGTGAACCACAGTTGTCGAGCCCATGTGGGAGCAACCAGGATCATTTTGAGTAAATGCTGTTGGAGCTCCCGAAACACTAATGGAATGAGCGGGAGAGGTGGAAAAGCGTAAGCAAATGTTCCTGACCAGTTCATCCATAGCGCATTGCCTTTGGACAATGGGTGTGGATACCTGGACGCGAAGTTTGGGCATTTTGCGTTTTGGTGTGTGGCGAACAGATCGATTTCCGGGTAGCCCCACATTTGAAAGAAGGGAAGGAGAACTTGAGGATGTAACTACCATTCGTGGATCTGTTGTCGCTGACGACTGAGCAGATCTGCAATCTGATTGTCTACTCCTGGAAGGTGTTCCGCAAGGGGATATATCTTTTGAGGAATGGCCCATCTCCATATGCTTTTAGCTAGACGCGAGAGCTGTAGGGAGTGTGTACCTCCTTGCTTTTGTATATAGTACATTGCTGTCATGTGTGTACGGACTAGGACAGCTTTGTGTAGTAGATGGATTTGAAAGGCTTTTAAGGCTAGTAAAATTGCCATAAGTTCCAGGTGGTTGGGGGGGCGCTAGAGGGCGCACAGCGAGATGGCTGCAAGCTAACGCAGCTCCGCCGGACGGATCAAATTGCGTCTAAAAATCCTGCCGTTCCCGTGTTCGTATACGACTGGAAATAACGGACTTGAGTTGCTAAATGCCCCTGGAAGCAGGCGAAAGGCAGTTACACCGTCCGAGTGCGGTTCTTCATCGATTTTCCTGCACTTCGAGCCCGCAGACCGGCGCTCACAAGCTGGCGGCATCGCTTTCCTAGGTTCCGGCGCCGAAGGCCCTGCGCACTGCCTACTGCTTGCTCCGTGCCCTGAAATCCCTTGACGACAACAGCCTGTCACTCGCCAGAGTTCCAGACGAAGCCACGCATAAAGTCAAGCGACTACTGCCCCGAAGGTGAGAGCCGGGTGATTAAGCGGAGGGAGTGCCACTGCCCTGGGAGAATCATACGGAGACGATCGCGCCGGGAGCCGCTGTGTCGGTGGCTTTCTGGCGGGGGCAAATCCTGTGAGACGTATGCTACTTACATCGGCCTCTCTTGGTCTGCGGCATACATAGCGCACCTGGGTGGAGCTCATGGCTTGCTGACGATCCTGCACAGGCACCCCACGGCGTGTGACTGGGAAGGACGTAGGTGCACCTGCCTGGCCCCCACGACACGCTGCCCTGCTAACCCAGCCGCCACGCAGGACTGTACATTTGCACCCCTACGGCAGGGAAGTCGAGGGAGCTGGCGACGGCGGACGGATACTATCGCCGGAAGGCCTAATTCCACACTGGCGCCACTGCGTGCAGCGCACAACACTGAGGCGGGTAACTGCGATAAATTCTGCATACCATAGAGCTCTGGAGCTGTAACATACGCTGCTGGGCTGGGAGTGAGCCCTGAATCAGGCCTACACGACATCGCTGCGGGTACTGTGTGGGCCTCGCTATCATGCGCTTCACTACACCGGTCCCCTGTGTACCTCGAGCCTGACAGCCGACCGGCTGGGACATTGTTGCAAGCCGGAGTGGAAGAGGTGGGCCCCCTAATTCGGATTTCGAGCGACACATGGACTGCCAAACTGCTAAAACGTGAATCAGTCTCTACACCAGAGGGGACGCTGTGACTGTACCGCTGCCGGCTGGTGTTGTAGGGTGTCGAGGCCGTGGTAGTGAGTGGGAAACTTTTACAAATACCTGGGTCTGTGAACAGTGAATACACGCCATCCAACATGGGGAAATCCGAGCGCAATCAGCCCCATCTAACTTTCGAACCGCGCAAGTCCAGCAAATCCAGGCAGCAGGCGGCCTCGGAAGCAGATGCTCCTTCAGACAGTCTCACAGCCATTGAGAAGACCCTACTAGCAGTACAAAACAGCTTGCAAATGATTGACGGAATAATTGACAATTTAAACCTCAGAATGGACCACATGTCCACTAAACTGGATAAACACGCGCTGAGATTGGGGGAAGCCGAAACCCGCATTTCTGAAGCTGAAGATGGGCTGCAGCAAACGGCTGAAAAAACGCTTGCCATGGAAAAGGTGCTTGCTGTGATCCAGGCGAAGAACGAGGATTTAGAGGCTAGATCCAGGCGCAACAATATACGCATAACGGGATTGCCCGAATCCACCAATACTGGGCGCCTAGAACTTTATGTTGAGAATTTGCTACAATCTATATCTGGCGCCGAGAATTTGTCAAAAATGCTGATTGTGGAGCGTGCTCACAGAACCTTGATCGCCAGACCACCGCCGGGAGCTCCCCCGCGGCCTCTAATAGCACGTTTGCTCAATTACAGAGACCGGGACACAATCCTACGTCTGGCAAGAGAAAAAGGGGACATTGTTCATGAAGGGAACCATCTCGCTTTCTACCCAGACTTTACAGCAGCAGTTCAGGCGGCGAGAAAAGAATACCTCCCAGCCAAGAAGCTCTTTATCGCTGAGAAGATTCCTTACGCAATGGTATATCCTGCGCGGCTGCGGGTAGAAGTCGACGGGAAATCCAAGATTTTTCACAACCCCAAATCGGCAATGGACTATGTGAAAACCCTCAAGCGGCGACATCGAAGCACCTCCAACCAGCCTGGTAGCGATGAAGATGCAACACTCCAACAAAACTCGGATTGATGATGGGGGATGCTTGCCTGACGCTGATGGTGAATCCACCACAGGTACGGTGGAAATTCGACGGATAGACTGGACACTGGAGCCGAGAGATCATGATGGGGGCAGCTGTCATTGCGGTCAACGTCCTGGTCGCTGAACTTGCAGATAAGATTTCGCCACTATCCAGGGGACTTGTTTAACTTACTGGTTATTTGACTGTAACATGCAAGGGCGGGAACTTAATTGACGGAGTCTCTGTCCACCTCCCGTACATCTTGGGAGGGGTACTGTGTCTCTATGCGCCCAAATGGGTGATCCCCAACACTGTTGGTTCTGTGTTTTTTGGGTTTTTTCATTTTGGGGAGGGAAATGGGATGGCTTTGGCAGGTTGGGGTTGCTGAAGTGGGTGGGGGGCTGGGGGCGTGGGTTTCAGGGTCTGCAACAACAAGATATGCTTGGGGGGCTGTGCCATGATGCCCGGCGGGGGGCGGGAGTAGGGGGTATATTGAGTTCATTTTGGAATATGTTCTCCTTGTTTGCACTGTGGATAGCGACGGAGCCTGCATGTACTGAACTGACTGATTACATGTTAAATTACAACTTGCTGATACGTGCACAACACCACTATGGCATTAGGTGATAGATGTACATACCTAACATGGAACGTCCGTGGCCTTAACTCTCCTCAAAAGATTAGAAAGATGTTTGCCTATCTGGATCGGCAGGGAATACAATTTGCATTACTGCAGGAGACGCATCTCACCAGTAAGACAGAGTCTGGGTTGGCACGTAGATGGGCCGGATACAAGCTTGCCTCTTCTTACTCCGCTTATGCTAGAGGGGTTCTGATCCTGGTCAAAAGAGGTACACCATTTACACCCATAAACACACACTGATGACGAAGGGCGCTGTGCCATGGTCCACGGCAAACTGGGTATGACACTGATTACTATTGTTAATATATAAGGTCCTGTTGTGGATGAGCCACAGGTTTTTCATCGCATGCTTAATGTATAGCAAAACTGGCCGGAATCAACAATTATAAGGGAGGGGGGGGGTGATCTCAACACTCATCTGGACCCAATGAGGGATAAATCCAGTCCTCACATCTCTCGCACACTCAAGGTAGCTCAATGTATAAGAAACGCCATGGTGGAATTTGGATTACTAGACGCTTGGCGCACTAGAAATGCTGAGACACGCGCTGGTACACATGCCACGCCCGCACACAACAGCTGGTCCCATCTGGACTACTGGCTCCTGGGTGAGAAAGCCAACGACTGGGTTACGGAGGTGCAGATCCTACCTCGCACACTGTCAGATCACAACCCAGTGCGACTGACGCTCACTATTCCCACTAATCTGCGGCGTCCATGTACTTGGCGATTCTCTGCGGAAGCCCTCTTGGACCCTATATATGAAGACACTATCCGTAAAGCGATAACACGATACTTTGAATTAAATGTAGGAACTGTTGATAGCGCGGCCACCCTGTGGGAGGCTTTCAAAGTGACTGTACGTGGGGTCTGCATTAGCACCACAGCGGGAATCCTGCGAGATATTAGAGGTCAAATGCACAAACTAGAATCCTCACTAAGGGACCTTGAACAGGAATATATGTCCACACCATGTACATCCGCATTAGCCTGCATACATGAGAAGCTTCTGGAATACGACTCGTTAGCAAAGCAGGAAGTTAATTACATATCACGTAGACACGTCGCCAGATCATACGGGGAAGGGGGCAGACCATAGACAGCTGGCCTTTAAATTGAAGTTTAGGGCCGATCACCATCACATTTCTAAAATAGTGGATGACCAAGGCAATGGGCATCACGCGCCCCAAGGCATAGTGGACCAATTCAGGGATTGTTACAAATCAATGTACACCTCTCGTGGGAGTCTAGATGGTGACGCACTAGAGGACTATCTCTCTGACATTGCGTCTGCATGGTTGGGGGACGGCCAGCGTGAATATCTAAGCCAACCAATTGATGAAGCCGATGTGAGAGCTGCAATTCTCTCTCTACCTAACAAAAAGGCACCAGGGCCAGATGGTTTGTCAGCGGAATTTTACAAAGCATATGTGGATCTGCTGACACTTTACTTACTCGAAGTGTATGCCGAGGCACACGAGACCGGTACGCTACCGCCTTCCCTTAGACAGGCCGTGATCATAGCGCTGCTTAAAAAAGACAAACCTCCGTCCGCATGTGATTCGTATTGTCCTCTCTCACTGATCAATCTGGACATGAAAATTCTCGCCAAAATTCTGGCTACTAAACGCCAGCCGCTAATGCCACATTTAAATTTACCGGATCAATCTGGCTTTATACCTGAAAGATCCACATCTCACAACCTGAGAACTAGCTTTGCCATGTTTCATGTACTGAACCCGGACCTTCCTGCAGCGGCAGTCATGCTTGACGCGGCTAAAGCATTCGACTCGATCGAATGGCCGTACATGTTCCGCGTGCTAACTCGCATGGGGTTTCCACCTGTCTTCTTGAAATGGGTGCAATTATTATATACTGAACCGTCGGCGATGGTACGGATCGGGGGGCTCACTTCCAAGCCTTTTTGTAATTGAACAGGGCACACGACAGGGGTGCCCACTAGCACCACTATTATTTGCCATTATGCTTGAACCATTAGCCTGTGTAATCAGACAGCGCCACAGAGAGGCAGCGCAAAACTTTCACCATCGTCCAGTGGGCATATCTCTTTACGCTGATGACATGGTGTTGTTTATTCGTGAACCACAGCGGTATCTTGCCCCGGTGCTGCGGGAATATATCCGGTTCGGCTTATTCTCTGGCCTCCACATAAACTGGGACAAGTCGGTTGTAATACCATTGACGACAATCACCGCTCCTCCAACTATGGAGCACCCACTAGTGTGGTCCACGGAGCCGGTCAAGTATCTAGGAGTGTGGGTACACCGCGATCCCGACGTGGTCATAAGGGAGAACTATAGCAAAGCGTGTATGGACTTAGAGCAACAAGTGGACAGATGGTCGGCGATACCACTATCCTTGGCAGATCGCATAGCTTTGATAAAAATTGTTATTTTGCCTCGCTTCTTGTATCTCTTTAGCAATATCCCTATAAAATTGACAGCCCAATTTTTTTAAACTGTGCGCGGTCTCTTGCTAAGACTGACCTGGAGAGGCAAAACGGCCCGAGTAGGCTGCAATACGCTCACACTGGACTATGACAGGGGAGGTTTCAACGCCCCGGATTTTTATCTTTATTATTTATGCGCCCAAGCGCAATACGCGTATCACTGGTATCATCCACACGATTTTACACCACACCTAGCAATAGAAGACGGAGACACACACCCTGTTCCATTTGCCGGAGTGCTAACACATACACACAGAGGCACACACAGGTCCGAAATTAATACCTTGGATGTTACTATAGGGGCCTGGCAGACGATCGGGAAAATTGTGAATAAGCTCCCCCTATATGCCCCGGCTTTGCCATTAGCACACCATGCAGCGTTCACAGTGACACAAGATCGGGGGTCGATGAAGTTGCTAAAGGAGGTTGGAATGGACCGTATGCAAGACATATACCCTGATGGGCACTTTATAACAGCTGAAGACACACAACACATTATCAATCAGCCTCTCTTATTCCAGTTCACGGTCCACCGATTGAAGCTCGCACTTAAAAAGCACTACACGACCTTCCCTGCTGAACCCGCTACATTGAAAGCCCTACAGCTATTAATGGTAGCGCCCACGCGGCGTTGGATGATTACTAAATTATACAGGGCGGTGAGAGAGGAAAAAGCGAGAGATACTGATAGAAGTCTGCACCGCTGGAATGAGAGACTTGACCCCCCCCATTGACATCCCTAGAATGGGAACAGATCTGTGCCCTTACGGGCAAGCTCACCCCTAATGGGAACCTGAGGCTCATACATTTCAAATATATTCACCAGGTGTACCACACACCTATCAAATTATACACTTACGGCCTTAGGGACACGAGTAACTGTAAAAGATGTGGGCACTTGGATGCGGATTTCTGGCATCTTGCGTGGTACTGCACACCAGTGGCTAAATATTGGGCGGACATACTAATTTGCATTCAGCACATGTCAGGAGCCACGTTGGAGTGCACACCTGTAGTTTGCCTGCTAAGTTATGTTCCTGGACTGAAGGGAGTGCTAGGAAGGTTTGTGAGACTCGCACTCTTATAAGCAAAAAGACGCATAGCGCTTACATGGGAGAGTAAACTGACCCCACGTCTTAAACACTGGGTCCACGACATGATATACTGTAAAGACAATCTCAAATTATATGCTGAGGAACTCCCCACGTCCTCTAAACCTAAAGATATATGGGAACCCTTGCGTCGCTACCTCCTAGAACAGACTCAAGTAGGAGTGGCCCCTGACATTGAGGAAAGTTGAATCTTCTTTCTGCATTTCAATAACGATTGTGGTGTAAGAGTGCATGTATTTCATATTCCAGTACACTAGCTGCAATGTATATAACAGTGCTTATGTTGTTATATGTTACTATATTATTTGATACAGTACCCGCCCTGCGTAGCGATGGCAGTCACTGTATATTTTTGATATCAGACAGAATTTAAAAAAAAAAAAAAAGTTCCAGGTGGTTTATGTGAAGCTGTTTTTGTTGTGGAGTCCATAGGCTCTGAATGGTATGATTTTGTAGATGAGCTCCCCAGCCGGTGAGTGATGCGTCTGCTGTTAGCACTATCTGTGGAACCAGGTCGAGGAACGGACGCCCTGCAGTTCCACCACTGCAGAGAGCGATGGGTGCGGCTGTCTACCAACACCAGATCTGTCAATTGGCCTTGAGCCTGGTTCCACTGACGTGCCAAGCATTCCTGCAGAGGACGCATTTGGAGTCTTGCATAAGGGACGATTAGAATGCAAGAGGCCATCATTCCAATTAATTGCATGAACACTTGAGCTGGTAATGAGTGTTGAGGTTGAAATTGTGGTATTAGAGCTTGTATGTTGCATATCCTGACTGGGTTGGGGTATGCTAGAGCTTTGCAAGTGTCTATTGTAGCTCCTAGATATACTGGTGTGTTGGATGGTTGGAGGTGGGATTTGGTGAGGTTTACTGTGAATCCCAAGCGGTGAAGCAACTGAATTGTTTTGTGGGTGCGTTTAACACAGCTTTGTTGTGATTTGGCTTTTATGAGCCAATTGTCCAGATAAGGAAACACGTGAATGTGTTGTCGTCTGAAGTGAGCTGCAACTACTGCTAGACACTTGGTGAAAACTCTGGGTGCTGTGGTTACCCCGAACGGGAGGACTTTGAACTGATAGTGTTGACCGTCCACCACGAACCGGAGATATTTCTCGTGAGCGGGGTGAATGTGGAAGTAGACGTCCTTTAAATACAAAGTGGAAAGAAAGTCGCCTTGGTGAATCAATGGGAGCACCTGTTGGAGGGTGACCATGTGGAAATGATCGGATTGAATATAGAGATTTAGCTGTCTGAGGTCCAGTATTGGTCTGAGAGAGCGTCTTTTTTGGAATTAGAAAATAGTGAGTAAACCCCTGTGCCCTGATGAGCTAAGGGGACTGGTTCTATTGCATGTTTTTGTAACAGGGAGAGAATTTCTTGTTTTAGGAGGGTGAGATGTTCTGAGGACATCGCACGTTGTTTGGGAGGAATGTTTGGTGGAGTAGAGGTAAGTTCCAGGCAATAACCATATTGGATAATTTGTCTTACCCACTTGTCTATTGTGATGGAATTCCAGACAGGTAGGAACTGTGAGAGACGTCCCCCGACAGGAGTGGAATGATCGGGGGTAGTGGAGGGAAGTCACTGTTTGGTGGCAGGGGAAGTGCGGGTGGAGTTACCTCTGCCTCTTCCTCTATTGTTATTTCCTGTGTATCCTCCCCGAAAATATCCTTTGGATTAGGAAGATTGATTGGGACTTTTATAGGAGGAGGAGGTGTTTTCTGATGCAGTTGTCTTTGAGCCACCCCTATAAAAGGAGCGACGAAAGGAGCCCCTATTAGAAGGTAGTTGTAAGGCCCCCGTGGACTTAGCAGTCTCGGTGTCTTTTTACATTTTTTCTAATGAAGAATCGACTGTGGGGCCAAAAAGATGTTCCTGATCAAATGGCTGATTAAGTAGTGCTGATTGTACTTCTTGTTTGAATCCTGAGATTCAAAGCCAAGCGTGTCGGTGTAGCAAAACGCTGTTGTTACTGGCACGTGAGGCTGTATCAGCTGCATCGAGGGCACATTTGATGGAAGTGTTTGTAATGAGCTTACCCTCTTGAATGAGGTCGTGAGCTTTAGCCTTGTATTGGTCTGGTAAGTGCTGCATTAGTTTTTCTAGCTTGTCATAGTGAGCGCTATCATAACGCGCCAGGAGAGCTTGTGCATTGGCAATACGCCAATGATTCGCAGCTTGAGATGCGATTCTCTTGCCTGATGCGTCTATAAGTTTGGACTCCTTGTCAGGAGGAGGGGCGTCACCTGTTTGAGAATTTGCTCTTTTTCGTGCATTTGAAACAAGAGAATCCTAAGGTACCTGACCCCTGATGTAAATTGGGTCTGTAAGAGCGGCTTTATATTTTGTCTACCCTTGGCGTAAGTATTCTAGGTCTAACAGGGTCTTTGAATACCTCACTGGCGTGTTTTATCATACCTTAAAGCATGGGCAAAGTATTAGTGGTTTTTTGGGAGGGAGCGAAAGTTTCCACTAAGAAATCCTCATCCAAGGGATCAGTATGTAGTTCCACCCCATTGGTACTGAGCAGCTCTATTAATAAGCTGTGCGAAACCAATATTGTCATCGGGTGGTGATGGTCTGGAGGGATATAGATCGGGGTCATTAGTATGATCCGGGTCCTTATCATAATCATCCCAGGGGTCTGAGTCCTGTGAAATGTTGTCCTCATTATCCTCCCCATCCCTGTCCCCGTCCCCATCCCCATCATTATCATTCTGTGGCACAGGTGAGAAACGTGGTGGTGGTGAGTTTGCTGGTGAAATTAGTAAATTTGGGTTAAAAGGTGGAGGAGAGGGAGGTATGTAAGGGGGAGAGGGGTTAGTACCCATGTCTTTTTTCTTAAGAGGTATACGGTAGTCTTCAGAGAGGTCCAGCTTCCGTTTTTTAGGAAGTGTTGCTCGAAGTTTTCCAGTGGCAGGGTCAATATATGCAACTGTTTTCGTTTTGGATCCAAAGATTCCTGTGGAGGAAGTTCTTTGGATGGAGTCTGTTTATATTCCGAAGGTTGAAGAGGGCTTCTGTGCTTTTTAGGTTCGGTGCGGGATGTTTCGGCTCCGAAAGCTTGACTTTTCCCGGTTTCGGATCCGAAGGCTTTTCTTTAGCTGGTTTCGGCTCCGAAGTTCTTTAACTGGTTTCGGCTACGATGCTTTTGGTTTAGCCGGTGTTGGTTCCGAAGCTTTTGGTTTCGGTGGTATGGGCTCCGAAGACTTTGCTTTATGCGAATCTTTCGGTGCCGAAGATGTCTTCGGTGCCGACAGCGGAGCATCAGGCTTAGTCTTGTGTTTCGGTGCCGAAGATGTGGGTTTGGCACCTGCATGATCCCGAGCTGGAAGGCTTGTCTTTATGTTTCATAGCCGGGCTTGAAGGCGGGGCATCTGAAATGGTATCACGTGTCGACCTGAGCCCGAGGGTGAAGGTGTAACCGGAGTCTTTGGTGTTTTTGTGGGCAGTTGGGGCTCGTTACTCACTGTTCGTTGAGCCGGAGTAATGTTCGAGTCCTCTTCCATGTCGGAGTAGTCGGCTTCAGACACAGAGATGTGTTCTTCTTGTTCTTCGGCGCCGGGTTGGAATTCCGACTCTTCTCCGAAGATGTCTGGCACCGGACTAGTGCCGCGTCTCATCTCGTGACGTCGAGCCCGACGGTCACGAATTGTTTTCTTCGAGCGGAATGATCGACAGGCCTCGCAGTCGATTTCTTCGTACTCCGGGGATAGGCAGAGGTTACAGACCTCATGCAGGTCCGTGTGTGGGAACTTAGCACCACACCCGGGGCATTTTTTAAATGGAGTCCATTCCATGGACTGCTGCCGTGGTCGGCGTGGGTAGGCCTCAGGGCCCGCGTCGAAGCACCGATCGAAGTTGTTGGTTTTTACGATACGCGTCGAAAAGGAAACCGCGATTGAAAACAATACAGTCGAGTGGTAAGGATTGCGCGTCGAAAAGGTTCGAAGACGATACCGAACCGGAGCGCCGCAAGACACATCCGAACCCGATGGCGGAAAAAGCAATCTGGGGATGGAGTCGATGCCCATGCGCACTATCATCGTAAGGAGGAGTCACCTACCTCGTGACTACAAACACTTCTTCGAAGAAAAACAAAGTGCAAACATCCGAGCCCAACACCAGATGGCGATCTATGCGAACACATGATCTACAGCTCATATGCCTCGAACACTATGTTTCCCTCCCATACTCTCTTTAGATCTCCCTCCATCGGAGTCTTTCATGAGAGCGTAGTGTCAAAAAAGAAGCCCTCTTGTAGGAAGCTGGAGCTGTATATACTATACCAAAGTGAGGTATAGTGTGCACAGAGTCCAGTGGAACCCAAAAGGTAGACAGAGGTAAAGTAGATAGCACCTCACTCTTTATTTGTGGTAGCGTGGTCAAGCAGTAAGGATTTATCAGAGGACAGTGTTAAGCATTTGTTGTACCCACTCAGTCAGCAAATGAATTTACACACTCAAAGACTGAACTTCAGACCAATTGTTTTTGTATAAAAAAATATTTTTAGTTATTTTATTTTCTAGAACCAAGCAAGCCTGGCACAAGTAAGCAATAAATACTTTCCAGTAGTAATGCAGTTTGTAAACAGTTTGGATTGCAATTGTAAATGTACTTTGATTTGATTACAGAAATGTTACTGTTAATGCAATGCTTTTAAGAATACAGTACATATACTTTGTATAGGATTTTTAGTAAAATATCATGTAAGTTACTTTTCAGATTACTTTTCTTACACAGTGCAGTATACCTGGATACTGCACTGGGACATTTCCTGTAAACAGGTAAGTAAAAGCGTTTTGGTTATTTAGTTACAGTTTTAAAGGATTTCTTAGATTTTCCTGCTCCACACGCTCATAGAAAACAAGCATTTACAATGCAATAGGTCTCGCAATGACATTATTTTGAGCTATTGACATTGTAAATGGCAATGCCTTTAAAAAAATTAAAAGGCATTGTTATTTACAATACCAAAAGCAACACCTATTGCATTGCATAGCGCGGTTTCCGTGAAGACGGCGCCGCGCTTATTAAAGTAAAAAAAAAAAAAAAACACAAGCTGAAACACAAGGGAAAGAGACAGGCTGAAACACAAGGGAAAGAGAGACACGGGCTGAAGCACAAGGGAAAGAGAGACAGGCTGAAGCACAATGGAAAGAGGGACACAGGCTGAAGCACAAGGGAAAGAGAGACAGGCTGAAGCACAAGGGAAAGAGACACTGGCTGAAGCACAAGGGAAAGAGAGACACGGGCTGAAGCACAAGGGAAAGAGAGACACGGGCTGAAGCACAAGGGAAAGAGAGACACGGGCTGAAGCACAAGGGAAAGAGAGACACGGGCTGAAGCACAAGGGAAAGAGAGACACGGGCTGAAGCACAAGGGAAAGAGAGACACAGGCTGAAGCACAAGAACAATATTAGACACAGGATGAAACACAAGAAAAGGGGATACAGGCTGAAACACAAAGGAAGGAGGCTTAATTACAAGAGCAAGGGGGAGAAACAGCAGACATGAACACAAAAGGAAGACCCTGAACATCATTGTGGAACACTGGGGAAAACACTTCAGAGCTGAAGTCCTTGAGCAGAGACGGCTGCTCGGTTTGCAGTGTCTGATCTTCAAATTGTCGATGTCCCCAAGTTTGCAAGGTCTATCGTTTATTTCTGCAGTTAATAATGTTTTACTTTAAGAGGGATATTTTCAAAGTATTTTGTTACACACCTCGCGGTCACGCGGCGCTTTATAAGCACGTACAATAAAAAAATAAGGAAAATGCTACTTACCAGTATGCATCTGTTCTTGGCATGTAGAGCTGCAGAGATTCACACTTTGTGCATAGATCGCCATCTGGTGTTGGGCTCGGATGCTTGCACCTTGTTGCCTTGGAAGAAGTCTTTTGTAGTCACGAGATAGGTGACTCCTCCCTTGGACGATAGTGCGCATGGGCATCGACTCCATCCTCAGATTGTTTTTCGCCATGAAGGGAAATGATGGAGTTTGTAAGAAACAGAAAGATGTCCATGAGAATGTATCCAAGTAAGATAACACTGGAACAGATACAGGTTCCGGGGAGGTGGGTGGGTGTGTGAATCTCTGCAGCTCTACATGTCAAGAACAGATGCATACTGGTAAGTAGCATTTTCCGTTCGAGGCATATGAGCTGCAGAATTCACACTATGTGCATAGACTGTACAGCAGTTCCTCCCCTAGCGGTGGTCGCCTGTTTCGGTTGCAGTGGTTTGAAAAAGTGTCTTAAGAACAGCTTTGCCTACAGAAGCTTGTTGCTTTGCCTGCACATCTACACAATAGTGTTTGGTGAAGGCGTGTGTCGTAGACCATGTTGCTGCCATACAAATGTCTTCTAGGGGAATGTTCCCTAAGAATGCCATGGAAGCCCCTAGTTTGCGTGTTGAATGCGCTCTAGGGGGAATTGTTAACGTAAGTTTTACTTTCTGATAGCATATTTGAATACATTTTACTATCCACCTGGCAATTCCAGCTTTGGAAATAGGATTGCCTTTATGAGGTGGAGAGAAAGCTACAAATAGTTGCTTTGTTTTCCTAAAGGCTTTAGTCCTGTCTATATAGTAAAGTAAAGCTCTTTTGACGTCGAGCGTGTGAAGAGCTCTTTCGGCTACCGAATCGGGGTTTTGCAAAAATACCGGTAACTCTACTGATTGATTAAGGTGGAAAGCAGAGATTACTTTGGGAAGGAATTTTGCATTTGTCCTAAGAACCACCTTCTACGATGTATTTGTAAGAATGGTTCTTGTATGGTTAAAGCCTGTATCTCACTTACTCTTCTGAGAGAGGTGATTGTGACAAGGAAGGCTACTTTCCATGTAAGGAATTGTAATTCGCATTTGTGTAAAGGCTCAAATGGGGGACCCATGAGTCTAGTAAGAACAATGTTTAGGTTCCACACTGGAGAGGGTGGCAGTCTGGGTGGAATTATCCTTTTAAGGCCTTCCATAAAGGCTTTCATAGCGGGTACCCTAAACAATGACAAATGTTGTCTGTTTTGTAGGTAGGCAGCCAGGGCAGCCAGATGTAATCTTATTGAAGAGTATGCCAGATTGCATCTTTGTAGACGTAGCAAATAGCAGATAATGTTCTGAATTGAAGCATCTAATGGGTGAATTTTGTTATTGTTGCAGTAAATGACGAATCTTTTCCATTTAGCTGAATAGCAAGCTCCAGTAGTGGGGCGTCTGGCTTCCTTAATAATGTTCATACAGTCTGGTGGGAGGTGAAGGTAACCGAACTCTAGGATTTCAGGAGCCAGATTGCTAGATTCAGTTGTGCTGGATCTGGGTGCCTTATCTCTCCATGGTTCTGTGTTAGCAGCTTTGGGGAGAGACGTAATTTTTGGTGTGGAACTACTGAGAGTTCGAGTAGTGTTGTGAACCATGGTTGCCGTGCCCATGTTGGAGCAACTAGGATCATCTTGAGAGACTGTTTGAGCTTGCGTACTACTATTGGAATGAGCAGGAGTGGCGGAAAAGCGTACGCAAATCTGCCTGACCAGTTCATCCATATTGCATTGCCCTTGGAGAACAGGTGTGGGAACCTGGCGGCGAAGGTTGGGCATTTTGCGTTTGCATGTGTGGCGAACAGATCTATGTCTGGTTGGCCCCAAATCTGGAAGAAGGGTTGAAGAACTTGCGGATGAAGTTCCCATTCGTGTATGTGTTGAGTTTGACGACTTAACAGATCCGCTATCTGATTGTTCACCCCTGGAAGATGTTCTGCCAGAAGATATACGTTTTGTGGAATGGCCCATCTCCATATACTTTGCGCTAGGTGAGACAGCTGCAAAGAATGTGTTCCTCCTTGTTTCTGTATGTAATACATTGCTGTTATATTGTCTGTGCGGACTAGGACAGCTTTGTTGAGGAGATGTGTTTGAAACGACTTTAACGCTAGAAATATTGCCAGTAATTCTAGGTAATTGATGTGGAACAGTTTTTGTTGGGTGGACCACCTGCCCTGAATTGTGTGGTTTAGGAGATAGGCTCCCCAGCCGGTGAGTGATGCGTCTGCTGTTAGCACCATCTGTGGAACTGGCTCTAGGAACGGCCGCCCTGTGGAAAGGTTTTGTATGTTCCACCACTGCAGAGAGCGATGTGTGCGGCTGTCCACCAACACCAGATCTGTAAGTTGACCTTGAGCCTGGTTCCACTGACGTGCAAAGCATTCCTGTAAAGGGCGCATGTGAAGTCTTGCGTGAGGTACAATGAAAATGCAAGAGGCCATCATTCCTATGAGCTGCATGAACACTCGTGTTAGGAAAGAGTGTTGGGGCTGAAACTTTGAGATGAGGGTTTGCATACTGGCTACCCTTGCTGGATTGGGGTATGCTAGAGCTTTGGAAGCGTCTATTGTGGCTCCTAGATACTGATGTATGTAGGAGGGTTGAAGGTGCGACTTGGTGTAGTTTACTGTGAACCCCAAGTTGTGTAGCAGCTGAATGGTTTGATAAGTGTGAACACATTGGTTGTGTGACTTGTCTTTTATCAGCCAGTCGTCGAGGTATGGAAATACATGGATTTGTTGTCATCGCAAGTGCGCTGCTACTACTGCAAGGCACTTTGTGAACACCCTGGGTGCTGTGGTGACTCCAAATGGAAGGACTTTGAACTGATAGTGTTGGCTGTCCACTGTGAACCTTGGGTATTTCCTGTGAGCAGGGTGTATGGGAATATGGAAGTAGGCGTCTTTGAGATCTAATGTGGCAAGGAAGTCGCCTTGTTGAAGCAGTGGAAGAACCTGTTGAAGAGTGATCATGTGAAAATGATCTGACTGTATGTAGAGATTGAGAGGTCTGAGGTCCAGTATTGGCTTTAGGGTACCGTCTTTTTTGGGGATTAGGAAATATAGAGAGTAAACTCCTGTTCCGTGATGTTGTATGGGGACTGGTTCTATTGCATGCTTTTGAAGCAGCGAAAGAACTTCCTGTTTGAGGAGTGTCAGATGTTCCGTGGACATTGGACGCTGCTTGGGTGGTATGTTGAGTGGAGTTGCTGTAAGTTCCAGGCAGTAACCATACTAGATAATTTGTCTTACCCACTTGTCTGTAGTGATGGAATTCCAGACAGGTAGGAACTGTGAGTCTCCCTCCGACCGGAGTGGAATGGTCTGGAGGGAGTGGAGGGAAGTCACTGCTTATTAGTGGGAGAGGCGCGAGTGGTGTTGTTACCTCGGCCTCTTCCTTTGTTATTTCCCCTGTACTCACCTCTAAAATATCCCTTGTTGGGGGATGTTTGTGTGGGGTTTTTGTAGGAGGAAGAAGCAGTGTCTGCACTGATGTTTTTGGATGCGCCTCAATAGAAGGAGCGTCGAAAGGAACCTCGTGTGGATGGGGACTGTAATGCTCCCATGGATTTAGCAGTCTCCGTGTCCTTTTTCATTTTTTCTAAAGCTGTATCTACAGCTGGGCCAAAAAGTTGTTCCTGATTGAACGGCTGATTGAGGATAGTTGTTTGTACCTCCTGTTTGAAACCAGAAATGCGCAACCAGACATGTCTTCTTAGTAACACACTAGTGTTAATGGACCTAGATGCAGTGTCTGCTGCATCGAGGGCACACTTGATTGATGCATTAGTTATTAATTTGCCCTCTTGAATCAAATCATTGGCCTTGGTCTTATATTGATCAGGCAAATGCTGCAATAGGGTTTCCAGCTGGTCGAAATGAGCCCCATCATACCTGGCAAGTAATGCCTGCGCATTGGCTACCCTCCAGTGATTAGCTGCTTGGGCAGCAACTCGTTTGCCCGAAGCATCTAATAATTTAGACTCTCTGTCCGGAGGTGGAGCATCACAGGAGGTCTGAGAGTTGGCACGTTTTCTAGCGTAAGTCACCACTAGAGAATCTAAAGGAAGTTGACCCTTGATGTAGGTGGGATCATTGGGAGCGGGTTTATATTTTTTGTCAATTCTGGGGTTGAGAATTCTAGCCCTTACAGGGTCTTTGAATATGTCTGGGGGTGTTTAATGACGCCTTTTAACATTGGTAAGGTTTGTACAGTCTTTTGTGACTGTGCAAAGGTATCTATTAGGAAGTCCTACTCTGTGGGGTCCAAATGCATTTGAACACCATGGTACTTGGCAGCTCTGTCTATAAGCTGACCAAAACCAATATTGTCATCTGGGGGAGATGGCTTTGTCGGGTATGCATGGGGATCAGGAAGGTCTGGAGGATCTACTGGGTCATCATAATCATCCCAATTGTCCTGTGGTACGTCTGTCGTCATCAGGGTCAGTGAAAGGGTCATTGTTCCCTCCCCCACCCCTTAAATCATCATCATCCTGTGGTGGTGGTGAGTATGTTGGAAGTATGGGAGAATTTGGAGGAAAGAAAGGTTTAGTAGGAAGAACAGGAGAAGAGGGTCGTAAAGGTGAAGTGGCACAGTCTCTTTTCTTTACAAGCACCTCAGGGATGTGTGGGGTGTCCAATTTCCTCTTGTTGTGTGGAACATTGACCACATGTCCTGTTTTGGGGTCCACTTGGAGAGTTTTTCATTGCAGATCGATGGGATCCGGTCAAAAAAGTTCTTCCTGTTCGGGAATCTCTTTCGGCGCGAATTTTTTCGGGTCCGAGCGGGGTTTAGATTTCTACTCTGGAGCCTTTGAAGGGGTTTTTGGATCCTTCGGCTTCGATGTGGAGTCGGAAATCTTTTTCGGTTCCGAAAGGTTTTGGTTTTGGATCTGAGGCCTTTTCTTTCGGCGCCGAGGTGCTCGGTGCCGATGGCTTTTTGGGGACTGCGAGAGTAGGATGCGCTCCCGGCTTCGGTGACGATGGTGCCTGCGGGGCACTGATATGTGGCTTGGTCGGTCCAGAGCCGCCGGAAGGCTTCTCCTTTGTCTTCGGAGCCGGGGGCGGGGCTTCTGAAGCTTTCTTTCGGTCGCGACTGGGGCCAGCATGCGAAGTCTTAACCGGAGCCTTCTTTTTTTGAGGTGGGGTTGGGGTAGGGGCAGTTGTACTCGCTCGTTGACCTGGAGTGATGTGGTCGTCTGAGTTGGAGTCGTCTGCCTCGGAAACGATTTCCAGATCCTCCGAATCCTCCTCCGGGACATTGGGGCCTTCGTTGAAGATGTCCTCCGGCACCGGAGCTGCTCGTTGCGTCATAACGTGTCGTCGGGCCCGGCGATCACGGATAGTTTTTTTGGATCGAAAGGAGGCGCAGGCCTGGCAATTATTCTCCTCGTGCTCGGGCGAGAGACAAGAGGTTACAGACCTTGTGTTGGTCGCTGTGTGGGAATTTAGCTCCACACTGGGGGCATTTTTTAAATGGAGTCCTTTCCATTAGCCGTAGGCCCGAATGGCGTCGATAGGCCCAGCGGCCCGCGTCGACGACTGGAATCGGGTATTTGAGGAGCGTGTCGAAGAGCACGCGAACGAAAACAATACCGTCGAGTTTTTGATGGTTTGCGTGTCGAAAAGGTTTGGATAATACAGTACGGAACCGGAGCACAGAAGTTACATCCGAACCCAATGGCGGAAAAAAACAATCTGAGGATGGAGTCGCTGCCCATGCGCACTATCGTCCAAGGGAGGAGTCACCTATCTCGTGACTACAAAAGACTTCTTCCAAGACAACAACAAGGTGCAAGCATCCGAGCCCAACACCAGATGGCAATCTATGCACAAAGTGTGAATTCTGCAGCTCATATGCCTCGAACATTAAATCTCCATTATAGCGCTTAGACGCTGATCCCATGGACAGGCGCCGCGCTGGGACAGGCCCACGCTCGGGTTTGGGGTGCTTCTATTACTATTTTTTGGGCCTGGAAACGTACACCTTCTGCAATTCAAAGACATTTGCTATTTGGGCGCCTTGCGTCCTCGTTTCTCGGCGCTCCGTTGTTCCCCCGAGATCTTCGCGCTGTAAATGTTGGTGCTACACTTCGCACTGTCTTGGGAGCCGGGGAGTCGCGCGCCCCACTCCATCCGATCCCACCTCCTGTCCGAGTGCCACGGCCGATGCATCCTCGCAGATTCCCCCACACCGACGCCCGCCTTGAACCCTCCAGCCAAATCACTTCCATGAGCTGCACCCCGAGCGGCCGGCAAACAGAACGGCACGTTTGTGTAGCGCGACACAATGGATAAAATAGTTGAGGCGCTATCTCACATCGAGTCTCCTGAGCAGGGGCAATGCAGGAGCCGAGACCTCGTCCTCCCTGAAAAGGGGGAGGTGGGAAGCTGTTATTGAATAGAGGGCGGTGTGGAGGGGGTGGCACTCCCTCAGGTGGGGGGGCTCGTCAAAGATACCAGGTCCTGCTTTCACCTGAAGTGTTCATGCCAATAACACCTGATTATGCAAGACAAATAGAAACGCATTCTGCACATGCCAAGATCACACACTGAGGGAAAAGGAAGCTGGGAAGAGGGCACCAGAAGAGAGGGGGTGGAGAAGTGGCATTTGCGGGGTGGAAGAAGAGGTGCCAGCAGTGGGCAGCAGGGAAGACGTGCCCGAAGGATGACCACAAAGACGAGGGCACCCGTAGAAGGGTAGCAAAATAGGTACAAGTAGATGGGCAGCAGGGAAGAGGTGCCACTGTAGGGTTTGCAGCGAGGGGTGCCAGCAGAGCGGAAGTTGTACTGGGACAGTGGCAGCAGGGAACAGATGACAAAACGGAGTGCAGGAAGAGCTGCCGGCCGGGGCGCTCTGGGGGGGGGGTTCTGGGGACCGGGGCTGGGGGCAGATGAGGAGTCATTTGAGAGGCAGTAAAGAGGAGGCGCCAGCAGAACAGCAACAGGGCAGAGGCGACAAGAGCGTCATAACCAGGAAAGGCGTACCCGCAAACGGGCAGTACAAGAGGTGCCAGTAAGGGGGCAGTACAAGAGGTGCCAGCAAGGGGCAGTACAAGAGGTGCCAGCAAGGGGGCAGTACAAGAGGTGCCAGCAAGGGGCAGTACAAGAGGTGCCAGCAAGGGGGCAGTACAAGAGGTGCCAGCAAGGGGGCAGTACAAGAGGTGCCAGCAAGGGGCAGTACAAGAGGTGCCAGCAAGGGGCAGTACAAGAGGTGCCAGCAAGGGGGCAGTACAAGAGGTGCCAGCAAGGGGGCAGTACAAGAGGTGCCAGCAAGGGGGCAGTACAAGAGGTGCCAGCAAGGGGGCAGTACAAGCGGTGCCAGCAAGGGGGCAGCAGAAGAGGTGCCAGCAGAAGAGGTGCCAGCAGAGGGGCAGCAGAGGGGCAGCAGAAGAGGTGACAGCAGAGGGGCAGCAGAAGAGGTGCCAGCAGGGGGCCATCTGTTTCTAATTAGCATGGCCGCGCTAAGGCCATGCTAATTAGAAACAGATGGTCCCCCCTAAAGATAAGAAAGTGCTTCACGACAGCCGTGAAGCAGACGAGCCAGTCCGGATGGGCCGGACAAAAAGGCGAAAGGGCGGCAACCAAAAAAGCTCATTTCCAATGGCAGGCCACCGTTTAGCATAAACGGTGACGCCAGCCAATGGAAATGAGGGGCGGGGCTTCAAGCCCCCTTCTGAAAGTCCTCATCCACAATTTATCTAGCCGAGCGAGCAGCGCATGCGCGCTGCAACGCTAGGAGAGACCTAAACAGTCAATGTTATCCTATGGAGGAAAATAGTGTTATTGGTTTACAGGTAAGTACTTTGTTGTGGGAGTTGGTGTTCTGGGGGTAGACTCGGGGGTCCCCCAGGTTCAAGGATGCACTCATGTTACACCCTCAGCGGCACTAGGGCAGCCGGGTGCAGAGTGCTGAGGCCCAATGTTATCCAATGGGGGATAGGGCGCCTCCGGTTGGTGGCTGCTAATGAGCAGGCTACTGGGTTGTGGGAGCAAAGCTCCTGGACTTAAGCTCAGGGCAAATAGGGGTTTAGGCCAGCACAAAAGATGCACCCTCAGCGGCACTGGGGCGGCCGGGTGCAGAGTGCTGTTTTGGCTTCGGAAGCCCTGTAGCTTTCAATGTGGAGTCTCCGGTTTGCAAGAGCACTGCAGGTTCGGGGACGAAGGACTTCTGGGTGCAACGACCACTTGGAGAGTTAAGTTGGGATCTTGGGGGTTGGTTAGGCACCGTCGGTTGGGCCACCCAAGGCCGTGGGGCGTCGGGTGCAGGGGTGCCTTTTAGGGTCGGACCTTGGTCGCGGTTGGGGGGGGGGACCTGGACCTTCCGGTTTGAGGCTGCAGGCGTCGACTGGAGGCTTGAGTCAGGTCAGGGGTCGCCGGATCTTGGGTCAGGATCGCCGGGGAGACCTCCTCTTGGTGTTGGGCCACTCTAACTCGGGCCGTGGGCGTCGGGTGCAGAGTGGTGCAAACTCGCAGATCCTTGCAGAGCTTGAGTCTGTTGTCTGAACAGATCCAGTGTTCACGGGAGACAGTCTTTGGGATTGAAGGCACGCAGGTCCTCCGGGGTTCTTGAGGTTGCTGGCTGGACACACCGGGATTTCGCTGGAGCAGGTTTGAGGTGGGGACAGGCTGGTAGGGCTGGGGCCAAGTCAGTGGGCATCCTCCTCTTGTTAGCTTCTGCACGGCTGTTCGGTCCTTCTTTTCTTCTTCTAGTTTCTTGTCTGAGGAAGCAAGGGTCAGGGGTGCCCCTAAATACTAGATTTAGGGGCGTTACAGGTAGATAAAAAGGTTGTGACCAATGGGTCCTTCCCTGGGGTGGGTACACCCCCTATTATGCCACCCTCCAGTGGGAGGGGGGCATAAGCCTTTCCCTGGTTGGCTGGGTCCCCCCATCTGCAAGATGGCAGGGACTGAGAGTTGTGCTTCACCTCACCTCCCCCACCTGAAGGGTGGAGTTGGCAGAGGTGGGTACACCTCTCTTCCTCACTTATTTTTCCCGCCGGTTCTCCCGCCCAAGGTGGGGGGTCAGAACCAGTGGGGACCAGTTGCTGAAATCAACCAGTGGCCTGGGGAAGCTCACAAATGCGGCAAGCCTTTGAAGCTTCCCCTTCGTGAACCCTGACCATCCGGGGGGGGGGGGGTTGGCACCTCGTCCCAGGAAGTGCATTGTTTCAGGCCCCGGAGAACAGCAGGCTCTCGACCCAGGGGTCCAGAAACTTGTCTGGTGGTGGCAGATGAAAGCAGCCACTCAGCCTGGACACTAGTGGTAGGTCGTTTTTCTGGGGGCATCTCTAAGATGCCCTCTGTGTGCATTTTTCATTAAATCCCACACTGGCATCAGTGTGGGTTTAATGTGCTGAGAAGTTTGATACCAAACTTCTCAGTTTTCAGTGTAGCCATTATGGTGCTGTAGAGTTCGTAATGACAAACTCCCAGCACCATATACTCTTAATGGCAACACTGCACTTACAATGTCCAAGAATGGACTTAGACACTGTAGGGGTACAGGGCTGATGCACCTGTACCCTCACCACTGGTATAGTGCACCCAGCTAGATGGGTGACTGATCTATGCCAGGGCAGTGGGTTGTAGGCATGGCACACAGATGTGTGCCATGTCGACTCTTCACTTTGTTCTGCACCAAAACACGCAGCCTGCAAAGGCAGTGTGTGAGTGTAATGGTAAAGGGCCTCTAAGGGTGGACCAATAAGTGCTGCAGCCCTTAGAGGTCATCTGTGGTCATAGTGCCCTGGTACCTGTGGTACCATTTACCAGGGGCTGACCTGTGGCCAGAGATGCCAATTGGGTTTTGTTTTTAATGCAGGTTTTAGGGAAAGAACATAGGCCCTGGGCACCTGATTGTCAGGAGCACAGGGCACACTCAGTCAATGCACATCAGCAATTCAGCAAAATGTGGGGGCAACCATGCAGAAAGAGGGCACTTTTTCACACCGCTCTGTTCCTCCTTTTTGGTTTCTAGCTCTCTTCTTTTGCCGAGATCTTCTAGCTTCCCACTAAGCCGGATTCCCTCTCTTGTATTGAAGGCATCGGTTGAAGGCACACCACACAAACTGCGTAAGGGCCTGATACAGCCTTTTTGTCTTCCACATGAAGGGCATTTTGAAAAAAGAGACCGCACTTTCAGTGAAAATTCCTTTCAAAGTTAAAAAAAAAAATGGAAAAAAGGCAGATCGTATTTGAAGACGTCTAATGAAGATGGAAAAACGTTAATGCTTAAGTAAAATCTAAGAAATAACTGGGTGCTGTGAAGTGATCTGAAATCCTCTGAGCACAAGACAGAAAAAAAGAACTGGAGTTGTGAGGCAAACTGCCAGTACAGTGTATGCTGGGACAGGGAAGCTGCTTGTTTACTCTGTGACCTGACAGGCACCCTTTCCCTGCATTTTTCCCCCTAACAGAGAGGGAAGGCAAAAGGTTATTTGGGATACTGGAACACACCTTCAGCTAAATGCTGCAATGTGGTCTTACGGCCTTTTAAAAAGAGGTTTTTCCCTCTTAGAAACAATGCTAGTAAAGCTGTGCTGTCTATATACTGGAGGAGATGCCACCAGACTGTTTAACAATTGAGTGTCTACCTACAACTACAGATTGACTTTCATACATAAAACTAGTGTTACAGGGTCCCTACGCCTAGGCGGGACTATTCTAGGTTTATGACTGTGAGGATCCTACAATGCAAAACTAAATTATATTTTCATATGAGACACACTTTGCTTAGGAAAGACCAATAAGGAATAAACACAAATCTGTTGCAACAGTAGGCCTCAACAGCTCCAAAAACTGTCGGGTGGCAATATTTGCTAGGCCTTTCTTGATGGTAATATGGGGAGATTCATGAGACACACAATAAGCAGATACCTCTTGACTTGGGTGACAATCCGGGGAAGATGACAATACACAATATCTGTGAGCTGAAATCTACAAAAGACACCTTTCGAATAGAACTCTTACCAGATGTGGCTAAAGACTTAATGGGAGTCAGAGATTTGGAGCAATCTAAATTTTGTATGGGATCCTTATACAGATCATTCCTCAAAGAACACTTATGATGCGCTAGGGCGAACAAAAGACTTAGAACCCAGTTGGGGAACACGTGACTGGTAGACACAGAGATATAGTGTACAAGGTCTTTGCTCTAGATAAAGACCAGAGTTTCAAGTGAAAAATATAAATTCCTGCCAAATGTACTGTTCATTTTCTTTCAATCTTTAAGCCAATGCTAAGAACCCATATCAACATGTGTCTTGCAATCTTAGAACATCGCTTCAAAAGGGCAATCTTAACAGTCAAAAGAAAATCTTCTCTATCAATCACATATTCCTTTATTCATGCAGAACTTAAATGGCTGCACTCAATATCCTTATTTCACTTATTCTAAGATACTATTGCCAACGTCCACTTATTAATATATCAAGTTTGTTCTTATCAGGACCTGAAATTATGGTAGATTCCAAAGCACAACATGGTGACCTTCTTAATATAAGTGGAGCGTCTAATTGGAAGGTCATATCATGGATTGAACATATGAATGCCATTAAGGTGAATGTATTACCATGTCAGTTGAACCTTTTCCATGCATTCCCAGTGACGATTCCAGGAAAAGAAAAATTGCACCTACAGAAGTAATTAATCATATTTATATGGGTGGGTAATAGGGCCAGAGTTTCAATGAAGCTTTTGACTTTAAAGAGCAATTGGGGGAGGGGGGGGGGGGGTTCAAGTGGGAATCACCAGCTGCCCCTGATCTAGTTGATTATTATTAAACTGTTCACCTAAGACTGTTAAGGAATGGTCGGTTTGAGAAATAGGCAGGAAAGGGATACATATAAATGGGGCAATAATGGATAGATCTGTGTGGAATGTGGACTAGCTACATAGACCCAAGAATGCCTGAATAGGTCACCTCTCTTGGAGCAGACTGAAAGAGTGTGGGATCAGATTTCCCTAGAGATGTGTCTTACTATGTTCCATTTTCATCCTTGGCCCACATGCATTTAACAACAAGTTCTCACCAGCAGCAACAGGAGAGGTATTTAAGAGGAGGAGAGTACAAGATGCTCAAAGAATTCTTCAGGACTGCAGGCATAAAATTATGTGAACAATGGAAGAGTAGTTTCAGCTCATAAAACAGGAACAGTTTCACTACCTTCAGCGAAGGCTTTGGGACTAGCCTCCCTTCAATAAAATTGTGGCCACTAGACCACATTTCTCACCAGTATCTATTTCTACGGAATTATTTTCACGGATTAACTCCATTTTCTCCTAATTGTGTAGAGTACATACATGGAAATACTAGACAACATGGAAGAGGAAGCTCAAGTGGTCAAGAGGTCAATAGACTTGGAGAAATGGCAGCAAATGTGGAAGGAAATGTTACATATAATGTTTGCTCTGCATCATAAGAATCTTCTCAGAAGTCATAAAATGAATAATAATCCCGGAACACTTCAACTCCAAACTTAAACAATTCAAAGGAGGAGCAAAAGCTGATTTCCTAAATTCAGACACAAACCTCCATAGCCCTAGCAAGCTAACATTGTTTTTTTCGCTTCTTTTTTTTTTGCACACAAGGAAACATAGCAGCTTTAAACCTGAACATGCTGCTACCGAAAAGAAACCTTAACACATGGGTGAAAGAAAGGACACAAAGGAAAAAACAGCCCGACTGTTTGTTTGAATATACAGAGAACTGAAATATGCACTGACCATTTAAGCAGTCAGCAACTTCCATCTCACAGCGTGCCTTGTACTGGCAGTTGCCTCACAGGCTCAGTTCTTTTTCAGGAAACTATGATGAATTTAATTATTATTGATTATGATTTTGCAGTTCGAAATTGGCAAGAGTTGGGAGGGTTGTTTAAGATTGCCATGAACATTCCAACAATGCAGAACTAGGGTTGCAAGTGAGTAACATTTCCTTCTGCATCATAAGATCTTCCCTCACAGTCATCAACATAGAACAGAGTAGCAAACTCATCCCAAAAATGCGTTGCCCAATGTAGAAAAGAAAAAGAATTCAGAAAACAAATTCAGAGGCAAGGGGAATCTCACCCAAAGAGATTCCTTATAACAGTTTGACCAACTAGAGTACCTGTGTCCAGACAATAATGCTTCATTTAAGTATAAATGGACTTCAACGTAGCTGTTCTGAAAAAATCTACAATTGGGACATTTCTCAACAAGACAGCCACAGCTAACTTTCCTCGGGTAGAACGAGCTTTTGGTTTTCCAGGAAAAGGCTTGTTGGTTAGTTGATATTAGATACAAGAAACTGTCCATCTTAAAATAGACTGCTTGGAGGAGTATGGCCAGTATGAAGTACAAAGTGGACCATAGTTAATAAAAGAGCTTGTTAGAATTATGCAGCTCTTGTTTTAGCTAAATAAAACTTCAGGACTCTAACAGCTAAGGCATGAAGCGACCTCTCTGCCAGAGGTAAATTTACTTAACAAAACTGGTAAAGAGATAGTTTGGGTACTGTTGAAGTCAGAAACCACTTTCATCAAGCACGCAACAGGTGCATTCTTCTCACCAACGTTTGTTTATGAAAGACAGTGTTCGGTTCAAGCACTGATAGAGCGTGAAGCTCGCTCACCCCATTTGCAAAAGTAATGGCTACTAGAAAAGCAACCATCCAAGTTAGATGCTGCAATTTTGCCTTACATATAGGCTAAAAAAAAATAGCAATCAACTTTGATAAAACCAGACTGCACTCCTATGATGGAAAATACTGCCTTGTAGGAAGGTAAGTTTTCTTAAACACCTCCAAAATAACCTATATGATAGAGGCTATGAAGAAAGGTTTTTCAGTTGGCCTTTTATGTAGGCCGAAATAGCTATCGAATGCATGTTTTATTTTAACCATATTTTCCAAGCATAAAAGGTCCCACAATAGCATTGCTTACACTTTGAAAGCACAGTTCACAGATCGAACTGGTGCACATACTGCCTAATGTACTCTAATGTAAGGATATAGAAACATTTAACTGTGCCAGATCACAGTAAGGAACAATTACATTCTCCTGGCAAGACACAGGATAATATTTATGTATCTGCCACCATAGATAACATTTCTTCCATTTAAAAGCATATGATTCCCCAGGTGATGGTCTCTTTATGTACAGAAAATACCTTGAAAAGATGCCTCATTTCCTCCGAGAGATCGAAACTGGCTCTTTTGCTTTCTTCAGAAGCAATATTGTTGCTTTTTACAGAAAAAGAAGCTGCTGATTTGGCACATACTTCAGCAGAACTGACCGAATGGGAGACTTTTACAAGAGAAAGTACCAATTCTGGATTGTTTGCAAAACCAATTTGTTGGTTGCAATTTTCTTCTTGCAGATAGTTTCAATTGCTCCCTTCCATCTGAGTGATGCACAAAGGAGATGAAGTGGGTCCGTTATTGCCTGGAATGAGCGATGTTCTTCCAGAGAAAGACATTGCTGCTAACCCCTGTCCCTGGAAGATCTCCTATGATAAGGTGCTTGTTGCTTTTGACCCTCAGGCTAACACTGGAATGACCATTGAGGGGATTTAAGCTTGAGCCTGAGATGAAAAAAGACTGCCCTGGCGCTCTGATTGAGATATGTAAAATCTCTTTTCACTTCCTAGTCTCCACTTCATCTGTATGGGGTCCAAACAGGAGAATCCCATAATCTTCAGCTGTGTATCCAGAACATAAAGAAACTAAGCACAGACACAGGGAACGTCTCAGAGATGCCACTGTAGTATTAAGATATGGCCAAGTTCGCTGAATCAATGGAACCGTTAATGACTTGGAGACCAATAAGTCTTCCTGCCCCACCTCCAAAAAGGAGGATTTCACTATCAGGGGGGGAACAGCAGTCTATGGTCAAAAAGAATGCTTATTTCTCACAGCGGACACTATCACAGAGTCCAGCTAAGGGTCTTGTTGCAAGAAAATTGGGCACTGTTAGGGATTTATACTTCTTAAGCAGCCAACGTGCTACAATTTTAAGTCTCTAAAAAGACGGGTTTTTGCTGTTTAAGTAATGTTGGGCTAATATACTTAACATAAAGAGGGGTGCACCAATTGGCAACATACCAACAATTAAATCTGAATGGTACAGCCATCTGAACTTATTTCTGTAATCCAAAGATTTGTACTGGACTCAAACAATAACATTAATTCGAATACTTTTCAGGATCAAATAAGCAAATAGAGAAACAGAACTGCTTTCATTGGAACTACTGGTACACTGTAGTCTGTTACAAGAGAAGAATTAGGGGACCCTGCTAAATTCACTTAAGCTTTAACTGCCAGAATGGATAGTTCCCCTAGGATGAAATGTTTACTTTTCAGTACATAGTAAACGCGTTTCAACCTCTGTAATCGGTGAGTATATACTATAGGGAGGCCCTTGATGAGGACTGGCATGCTCCACATGATAGAGTCTTATCTTAATAATAGAAATAAGCGTGAGTTAGTATTTTGGGCAGACCACCCTCAAGGGTTTGTAAAAAAAAAAAAAAAGTAACAAATATTGGGTTCATTACTTAGAGATGATAGAGTAATAGCATATGTAGTCCTAGTCCCATTTTGCTCATTGTTATAAACACTCTAATTTGCGCTCAGCTTTTTCTTTCTGGAGTTCAGTATCTCATAAGTATTCTCCTAGAACTGGGCAATATCATCCCTCAATCGATGCAGGGACGTATTGCATCGACTAATGTACAGTCCTCGTTCTTGCTCCCACAGGATGGACACTTTACAAAAAGAGAGGGATTATAAGGAAAATTGCCCTTCAAATGTTGTTAGAATTTAGGAACGATCCAATTGTGTTAATAAAAAAAAAAAAAAAAAAGAAGTCCAATGAAGATAAACCCAACTCCTGAAGTAAAAACGTCACAAAATAGGGTGATAAACCTCAGTCTTCTGATATCAACTCAGCATGAGTCGAAAAGAACTGAGCATTACAAGACATTTTGTGAGACAGAAGTTGCTGGCTTTGTAAATGAACAGTGCATATTTTCACTTCTCTGTACAATTAACATAAGCTATTTTCCTTCATGACCTTTCTTTTCCACTACGTATTAAGGTTTCCTTTTGATAACAGCATGTTCAAGTTTGATGGGGCAAAGTTGCCCATGTAACAAAATAAATTAGAAAAAAGCACACCTCCTAGGTCTAATGCGGTATGTGCATGTATTTGAGAAATGTCACTTTTCTAGTCTTCTTTAAATTCTTTGTCCAATCTTGGAGTTGAAGCGTTACACGTTCCACGCAGGCAAGTGGCAAGGGTCTCACTTATGATTATCACTGAATATCCTATGCAGAGGGATGTGAAACAGGGCTCTCACAGTAGGAATCAGGCTATAACAATGTACAGGTCTTACCTCATGCCTAAGTGACTGAAAAGTACATAATTTGGGTCAGAATGGAAGCACTGAAGACTATTTCGACCCTCGCGAATCCCCACATGTAATCAATGTTAAACATACTCTCATAACATGTAAATCGCTTTGATACCTTCAGGTCTAGCTAGCGCTTATAAAACTCTAAAAATAAATCAAATAAAATGTTGGGGAGTGGACGGCTAATTCACATTTGATGGGCATTGACAAAAATGTGCCCTTTTTGGTAAGAAATACTGAGCCATTTCAAAGAGGTCCTAGGCATCCCAATTAATGAGCACTCGGGGGATTTAGAACTGTGTCATGAGATACTGCATCAATCCCAGCACATCCCTTTGCCCTTCTTCAACATATTACATTTTAGAACTACATTGTGATTAGCCACTTATAGGAAGAGAGCAAAGCTGTAGAGTAAACTCAGGCTGTGGGCATATAGAAATTGGATTAGCATTTGACCCGCCATCAAGCTATTTTCTTTATACAAGATCTGGTGCCCCTTGATTTTTCACTTAAGCATAATTGGAAACAGAACAATATACCTAGAGGATCCAAGCCCTGCAGTTTTGTGATTGTAGGATGAGGGGGGTGATAAGGGAAAAGCCATGGCAGAGAGATGGGTGTTCAGCGCTATTGCGCCACCTCACATCTTAGGGTCTTTTCTACTGGGTAGTCCTTCATGGGGACAAAGATGGGTGGGGAAAGAGGGCAGGGATGTTCAGCTGCTTTCCTTTAAAAGCCGTTACTAATGGCTTGTTGTTTTTCTTCTTCTTAGTTTTCTATTCAACATGGAGTGAGAGAAGCAACTTGAGTTTTTGTTTTGTCTGTTATAATAGCTGTTCTCATATAAATTACAATACAAAAAGAAATGTGCATGCGTGCTCAAAAAAATTGCCCACAAAATATTAATCACCTATTCACTGCACAAAGACCTCCACACACACAAATCAACAGATAAACCAATGTTTTAATTACCTGATATTTTTGTCATTGTTCAGCAAGAAACGGCCCAGAATGTTTATAGCCAACACCTGTAGGGAAGAGTACATTTGGTCAGCAATCAATGTGCATTTTTCCGACTCAGAGGATATGCATACCTTCCCATTATTTCTGTTTAATTCCAATGTACATTGAATAAATACATGATACATGAGAAGTGAAACATAAGATGGGAGGAAGCACAAATAAACAGAGAAGGGGGTATGAGGGAAGGTGTAATCTGTGCATAAAGAGGAAATGTGGTTGGGCGAGAAACTGAATTAGGTCCAACATGAAGTGTAATGGAACACACATTTCTAATATGTTCACTAAGAAAAATTGTGACCAAAAGAAGAGCAATAAAAATACCACCTACTCGTAAGCCACTCTCAGATTTTATGTCCATGATGGTAAGTACTGTCTCATACAGAATAGCATTTCCCACATTTTTACTGGTTTCTGTATTTGTTGCGACCTGAAAGAGAGATGAGATTAGACTACTGGAGAGAGCAGAGAAACTAAATGGGAGATTCTGACAACTGTTTTCTTCACTGCCCAATTTACTCACAATTTGTCAGTAATTTGACTGAACCAGCAGTAACAAAGTGAAAATGTAACAGCTGTCAATAGTGGGTGACTGTCCGTTAAAAGCAATATGAACATAGACAGCTTTACATAGCACATTCGCATTATACTACTTCCTTAAAAAGAAACAAAGGACAAACATTGGACACCAACAGCCAAACCACTTTTTGGACTTAATTTAGCGCAAGTAAATTATGGGGAGAATTGGGAGTCCCATTTAAGGCTGATAAAATATTACTTGCCTGTAGCCACAGTCCATAAGCGTTGGCATTTTTCACAGATTGTTCTGCTTGAATTAGATGCAAGAAAAAAGGCTGAGAACTGAATGTTTGCCGTTGGTGAATGTGGTATTTTGGAGGTCATGAGTTCGAATTTTGGTAAGGGAGACTCAGCCTTCCATTCTTCTAGGAAGGGTAGATCGAGTACTTAATTTCAAGTGCTTAGAAAAGATACAAGTACAGTACTAAGCGTTATATGAACAAAATGCAGGCTATTTCCCGTCAGGCTGTGATTCCACAGTAATATTACACGCAGCATAATCCACTCCCTCTAGTGACCTTCCTATTTCAAAACATGAAAGCACAATTGTGTGATGTTTAGAAGCATAAAAGATGTACTTCAAGAAGAGGATGAGGTAGGGGAGAGGCTACAGTGAGGATCCATGCAGACTTGTCCTCAGCAAGCTCCTGATGCCGGGAGAATTTCCACACGCAATCGTCACACTGCCTGGTTCAGTAAAACCAGGTGGCTCAAAGCAGCAGCCAGAGGAAGCAGTGTGGTGCGGCACCTCCCAAAACTGAAGATGTCACAAGAGTAGAGCCCAAAGACCAGGAAATATGGCTGTGTTGCTAGGCCCCCTCACTGTCTGAGAGGGACCCAAGATGACTGGCCATCGTACTTAACCAGAAACAAAGACGGGATTGGTGACCCAATCTGAAACATGGATGACGCTCTACTTATCCTGGAACATGCACAACCCTACAGCAGGTTAAAATGGTCAAATCAAGACTTTGAAATGAAAGCAGAGGCGGAACAACCCGAAGAACAATGGAATATAAGGGAGAGTGAAGTGGCGCAGAGGCAGTTCCACCCTCCTCCTCCTTAAAGAGACGGTTGCATGGGACAGAGGAAAGAATCAGAAATAAAGCCATCACCGCAAGCCAACATTTTAGGACAAGGACTCACTGCATACATGAAGCACCAGACAGAAGCCAAGAATGGGGTGGATCTATGAAACAGCAACAATTAATAACCTAGCCCCTGAGATGGGTCTTAAGAGCCACCAACGAAAACGCACTATGGAAGGCTATACGAAAGCCAAATATCACGAATCGGAGTCCCAGACAGAAACTGCCCCATAGAGGCTCCTCTGAATCACTACACAATTTTTTTTTAATTTAAAAAAAAAAAAAATTATTATGCAAGTTCTTTTTGACATACATAGCAGTACGCCTACAACCCTGGGGCCGGCTGTGCTGGTACATAACGTTACTGCTCGACGCAACGCTTCCCACATCCCGGGGGCCGGTCAGCGCTTTGCTTACCCTTAACATTGTCGCTCTGGTAACGAAGCATTTGCGCCATGCGTCAAAAATGTTGTATACAGTTCCAAAACACTTAATATACAAGAATGAAAATTTAAACAAAAAGAAAAACAAACAGTGAGGTGTCACATCAGCCATTTGCGCCTAAACATCGGAGCTTGTGTTCTAGCCCGACTGTGAGGTACTAACACTGTAACCAATTCCCTCAAGTACCCTCCTGTTTTCCTCTTTGATCTCCACCTACGTGCGCTTTCCGTTCCGGTCCCCCAGCTTAATCTGGACACAGCGAAGTCCTCCGCCCGTGAGGCCCACCCCGCCCCTCAGGGCCTGCATTCACCTCTTATCGCACTAAGGTGCTAGCGCCCACCTCTGCGCCTGTCTCTGCTTCTACTGTCGCGCCCCCACTCCTGCCCTTCAGATACGTGGTATATAGACCCCAAAAATTCTTAGGTCTGCTCCGCGGCGGTAGCAGGTCGCTATAAGTTTCTGATTGTGTGCAGCAGTAAAGGACGTCTCGCGACCATTGCGGGATCGTGGGTAAAGGTCCCCGCAGCCAGCACATCGCTACTCTACGTTTCGCCATCAACAGTCCCATATCTACCATTCTGCGAGCAGCTTTCGGCAACTTCCTAGAATAGCCCAGAAGCGCCACCAACGGGTCTGGGGGGATCTCCAGCTCCGTAATGGTACTTATCTCTCGGAATATATTCTCCCAGAATTTAAAAACACCAGGGCAATCCCACGCTAGATGTATAAAGTCCACCGTAGGGTAGCGACATCTTTCGCATGCTGCATCCTCTCGCAGGCCATACCTATGTAATCTCTCCAGTGTGTAATACACTCTGTTAATATATTTAAAATGTATCAGTCTATGTTTGCCATGCAGAGAGATGCGCTTCGTGTTGGCGCAGCAATATGACCACATGTCGTCGTCAATAGCCATGTCCAAGTCTCTCTGCCAGTCTAATCTTGCTTTGGTGTAGTGGTTGGCTCTCTGGGACATAGCCATCTTATATAAATTGGATACTAACTTGCGTGGGGATTTCGTTTTGATGAGATACAATAGTTCTCGGATCTCAGGTGGTTCATCCATGTCATCCCCTAGTTGCTGTCTCAGTGCGCTGTACACTCTGTGATACTGAAAGCGCTGAAATGGGGTAGTAGTTACCGCAGTGGCTGCAACTGCATTCCACGGTTTAGCAACTCCTTCCGAGAAGAGATCTCCTATTTTGTGGATGCCCAGCGCACGAAGCGCCTGTACCACCCCCTCTGTCCCTGCAGGGTGCCAACCAAGCCGCCCATTCTGTAGGCGTTTCCGGGGAGTACAGTAGTGCCCCCGTCGTTTGCTGCAATATGCAGTGCCATGCGTGCCTTGTCGAGTTAAGGGAGTCTAAAATGCCGGTCCTACGGTCAACGGTTTCAAAGATGACTGCCGGTAGAGGGAGAGGATCTGCGAACAGCTTCTCCAGCTTAAGATGTGGTATATTATCCGCACCATGTATCCAGCTGTGTGCCTGCGCCCCCTGTGCCACCCTATAATATAGTTCTCGGTCGGGTGCTCCCAGCCCCCCCAGATTGTAAGGTAGCGTGAGAGTCCGCCATTGTACACGGGCCTGCTTGCCCGCCCACGCCAGCTTCACCAGCGCTTTTTTAAGTCTGGCGAAAAAGGAGCGCGGAAGCACTATCGGTATGTTTGCGAACAGAAATAGGAATCTAGGTAACACTACCATCTTCATTATAGATACCCTGCCTATTAGTGATAGTGGGAGCCCGATCCACGTTTCGACATCGTCTTCCAATTGGTCTACTGCTGTCCCGTAATTTTCTCTAAAAACTATTTCCGGATCTGTGTGCAACCTGATGCCAAGATATCTAACCGAGTCTTCTGACCACTGCAGCGGAAACTCCATCGTGAATGGGGAAGTGGACTGAGTGAGGGGGAAAGCTATGGACTTAGCCCAATTAACCTTTAACCCTGAAAGTGCCCCAAAGTGTACCACCTTTCGCAAGACCGGGGCTAGATTGTTCTCGGGGTCTCTCACGTATATCAGGGTGTCGTCTGCGTACGTGGAGACAATAATTTTGCAGGTGGGAAATCTGACTCCCCTGTGGCTGTGATATTCCCTGAGTGCGCACGCCAGGGGTTCCGCGATCAATGCGTATAGCGTCGGCGATAAAGGGCAGCCCTGGCGTGTCCCCCTTGTGATGGGGATTACATCTGTAACCAGATTCCCGAGCCGAATTCGCGCGTTAGGAGCGTTATATAAACACCCCGATCATTTGCAGAAAGTCAGGGCCCAGTCCCATTCTGGTCAACACCTGTCGCATAAAGGGCCACTCCACCGAATCAAAAGCTTTCTCCATGTCCAGGAAGATTGCAATTGCTTTTGTGTCCTGCCTGACATGTTGTATTGTACCAAAGATCGTGCGCAAATTATACGTGAGGTTTCTATCTGGGACAAACCCGGCCTGTTCCGGGGCTACTAGTTCAGGGGTCAGAAGGGCCAGCCGCGTAGCTAATATTTTCGCAAACAGTTTATTGTCTACGTTCAGCAAGGAAAGCGGACGCTACGATCCACATTCCTCCGGGTCCTTACCTGGCTTGGGGATAGCCACCAATATGGCTTCTCTCATTGTTTGTGACATTTGTCCGGTGACACACATATCTTCAAACAGTTCCTTTATATACAGGAGCAGGAGGTCTATAAAAGTCTTATAAAAATCCACTGTAAGTCCGTCGGTCCCTGGGGCACTGTTTACCTTCATTCCTGCCAGGGCCTCTAGTATCTCGTCTGTTTCTATGGGTAGAGAAAGAAACTCCCTATGTGTGTCCGATAAAAAGGGTAACTTAATGTGCTCCAGGTACGTTAGTATTTCCTCATCCATACCTGTCGAGTGCGAAGCATAGAGGCCCGAGTAATATTGTTTGAACCTATTAGCAATGTCTGCCTCCTCAGTAAGCAAGTCACCCTCTTCTGAACGAATCGCGGTCACAGCCGTCCTACCTCGTCTGGCTTTCAGTATGTTAGCTAGCACTGCTCCCGGTCTATCTCCCTCCCCATACGCGCGCACTGTGGCATATTTTCCCAAGTGCTGCACCTCGTTATCCGCTACCTCATGATATTCCTCTAGCAGAGTCCTCATTGCCTCTGCGGGTTCCCCATCTGCACCTACTTGCTGGCTGGTCTCCAGATCACCCAGTTTTTGCTCCAGAGTCGATAGTCTCTGTCTGATGTCCTGGAGTACCCCCGGAGTGCTTAGACATGGCCACCCCCCTAATGTACACCTTAAACGCCTCCCATACAAATCTGAAAATCGTCCACTGACCCTATATTTGTATCAAAAAATGTTTCTATCGCCTCTGCGATCGCTCCTTTAAACAATGGGTCAAACAGAGAATAGGGGGGGAAGCGCCATGTGAACGGGGGAATAGTCTTCCTTGGGGTGGGCAAGATCAACAAGATCGGGGAGTGATCCGACAGAGTACGCGGTAGGACCTGACAAGTGGATATCTGTGACATGAGGGGGGATGAGACTAACCAATAATCGATACGTGTATGTAGGTTGTAGTAAGCAGAGTAGTGTCTAAAACCACCCTCCACAGGGTGAAGTTCTCTCCATACATCTAAAAGGTCCCCGCTGATCATTGCCCTTTCTACTGCTCTTGCTGCCGCTGCCGGCTTTCTTGGCGGCCCTCCCGACCTATCTAAACTCGGGTTCCTGACCAGGTTGAGGTCACCACCCCATAGCATACGTGCCGCCCCATGTCTGTGCACTGTGGTGACTAGTGTGCTGAAGAACTCAGGGCAGTCATAGTTGGGGCCGTACACATTGACCAATAACAACTCTAGTCCCCTACCCTGACAGCAGGAAATAACTAACCTACCGCCTGTGTCTGCCGTTAGTAGTTGAAGCTTATAGTCGGATCTGGGGTTAGCCCATGTCATAACTCCCCGTGCATGAGTCGTGAAACCTGCTGCATTGACGTTCCCCACAAGGCCTCTGGAACGCATCATTGGGCTCTGTATTGGGAGGTGCGTCTCCTGGAGGAAGGCAATGTCTACTTTGTGTCTGGTAAGGTAGTTCAACACCTTGCGCAGCTTGCGGTGTTCATTGAGGCCCCTCTCATTCCACGTTAATGCTCTGAGGGATTCCAGTGGTCCCTGTACGGCATCCTCTCTAGTCGTTAACATACTGTCTGTCGCGTGCAACATAGTGTTGAATATCCTGCGTGTGAATTGTGTGCAGTGCAATGTCCGACATTAATGTTGACCTCACTAACTCCCAACAACAACAAAAAAGGGGAAACCTGACCCGCCCCATCCCCCCCCCACTGCGAACCACCCCCAACTCGGTCGCGTTGCATCCCGTGTAGGGACTTCCCACACCTCCCGCCACCCACCCCCAACTTAGTTATCTGTAGCGGTGGTTATCACTTGCGGGCGGAGGACTCTCTGTGCACTACTTCCAATTCAATGCAAGTTTGTCCCCTTCCTCGACCTCCCGGCACAGCCCCCCAGCATCTCCCCCACCACCGATCAACCGTCCATTGCAACACGTGTCAGCGTATGATTCCGCAGCCCAGTGTCGCCTATCTGCCAATCTCAAGCCTCCCGGCGGGCGCTCCCCATGCCCCTTGCTTTCGCTATGCGCTAAACTTCCGCATACATTCTAACCACAGTATACCCATTAACAGAATGCTGTTTACAATAAGATCTGCATAGTGGTTTAACTGTGAATATCCGCCTCCGCACAGCCTTATATTCACTTTTCCAGCAGTCTACCCGTCTCCTTCCCGCCCCCCCCCGGCACCCAGAATACTTATCGAGTGTACGCCACTGCGTCAGTCTCAGTCCTGTTCCTCCAGTGATCCCCCAGTTGCCTTATCCTGAAGCTGGCGCTCCGGGCTTTGTCTCTGCTCCCTATACCAGTCCTTAAGCGCCTTCTGTAGAGCCTTCGGGTCTATGAAGATGTGCGATCTTCCTTGCCTGTTCACCCGTAGCTTGGCCGGGTATAGCATTGCATAGTCTAACCCCAACTCTCGCAACTGCCTCTTCATTGGAACGAATTGTCTACGTGCCTCCTGTACTCTAGCAGTGAAATCCGGGTAGATTGAAATGGACGATCCCTCGTACGGCAGCGATTGTTTTTCCCTCGCCACTCGGAGTGCTGCGTCTCTATCCTGGTAGTTCAATAATTTTGCGATAATTGGGCGTGGCGGGGCGCCCGGCTGGGGTCGAGGACCCAAGTAGCGGTGGGCTCTTTCCACCACAAACATGTTCGAAAACACCTCCGCCCCTAGCAGGTCGGTCAGCAGCTTCTCCACAAACCGTTCCATGCTTCCGGTTTGGGTCGTCTCCGGCAGGCCCGTGATGCGCAAGTTGCAGCGTCGCGAGTGGGCTTCGAGGTCCTCCGTTTTATCCTGCAGCACTTGCATGATCCTGCCAAGTTTTTTGTGGTCTGTGTCCAACGTCGTCTGCGCTTCTTCTACTTCCGTAAGCCGTCGGTCGGACATGTCGAGCCTCTCCGCATGCTTGTCCAGCCGCTCCCCCATTCTATCCATCCTGTACGATAGAGCATCAATTTTCGCACCCAGTGATGAGATACCGCTCTGCAACCCCTTTTCCATTGATAGTAGCAAACTTCGGCTATCTTGACCGTCTTCCGTCGGGGGTGTGATTCTAGTTTCCTCCCCCAGAGCAGGGTCGTGGGACTTGGAGCGTTTCTGCTCAAAGGTCAGCTTGGTCTGCGACCTATCCGTTTTGCCCATCGTCTTTTCTGTTGTAGCGCAGTTATGCAGAGGTCGTTTCTCTAGTTCCCCCCCGTGGCCTGCCGGCTAGTGCCGCACCCCAGGGACCCATGTGTGCAGTCGGGCCGTGGAATCCCCTGCACAGAGGCCTTGTGCTAGTGGAGTACTACCTATCCACTCAGCGGTCCGGTCGCGGGGCACAGCGCCTGTAGTTGCCTGTTGCTCTGATACCGTTTGTCTCCTCCTGCCCAGTGGCTGCCCAGCTGGGCCACTCCCCTTGCAACTGTTGCTGTGGGCAACCTGTACAGTCCTGCGATTACCTCTATGTCGCTCCGAGCACTGCCTACGAAGCCCCGTGGTGGCCAGGCATACCGATGCTACACCTGCTTGGCGCTGCGCTGTATGTACGGGGGTGCAGTCTCTCACCAAGAGCCCCCGCCGTGCTTCTCGCCGCTTCCTCACTCAGCTTCAATCCATAGGGCCTGCCGCCGGAGTATTGCGATGCTTAGGTGCCCTCACCACGGAGTCCAAGCCATCAGTCCCCCGCCTTAGGCACCAGTCAACGGCTCCCCACCGGATCTTAAGCCATTCACCTTGCTCAGTTCAGGGCGCCGGTATCAGTTGAGCGCTCCTCGACCGTAGCGCTACTCAGGGCGCAGCTCCTGCTCTCCCCCACAGAATGTCAGCCTCCGCTGAGACAGTGTCCCTATAGCCTGGGGCCCCCTCTCCTCTGCTCACCACTATCAGGCTTGCCAGCACTCTTGTGGTTCCTGCCCCTCTAGCACGCTCCACCTCTCTTCTCCCGACAGTGCGTATTCGTCCTGGGCACTAAGCAGATTCTGTACTCACACTGTGAATATGTCCCTCAGAGTGGCCGTCTCTTAACTCCCTCCCGGCTGCTTACAAAATGGCGGGTCCACTCCTTAGTCCATCCCCGCCGCCGCCTTCAGCTTGACAATTGGCAGCAAGTGCAGCTCAGGTTCCCCGCCGCGGGGCCCCCGCTTTGCTCCGCACCTCCACTGCTGCCCAACCTCCGGGGCCGAGGCCGCTCCCGTGCTCTCGGGGGGAGAGTGTACACACCAATGCTGGCGGTGATTTGTGCTCAGCGCACCCTCTGTGTCCTCAGGCGCTCTTTCTCCCCCGTCGCTGCCTCTCCTAGACTGTCGTGGGTCCCGGTTATCTGCCGCTCCAGACCGGCTCACAGGTGACGGCCAGTTCCGTCTTGCCGCACGCACGATGACGTCCTTTCGCCCCGCGTTTTACTTTAGCGCGGGGATCTGCGGCCTTACGTCCCAGCGTGGACGGCACACCCTGTTCGGCGCCGGAGAGGGCTACGGGAACCGGAGTCGTTGGCCCGGGATGCACCAGTCTTCCTTTCACAGCTGGGCTGTACGTGACGGCGATTACGGTGTTGTGGGGGAGGATAATTGTAGGATTGTCGCGCTGGGCTGTGGAGCTCCGAGCTCAAGCGGCCATTTTCGTCGCGAGCCAAGCTCCGCCCCGAATCACTACACAATTACCAGAAGCAACTTGATACTCTCTACTACCCTACTACAGCATCGCTAAAAGGCAGAATACCCAAAGGCCCCAGCACAAACATTGCTGAACACTCCTAAGCCTTCATATCAATACAATAAGCCCTCCACACAATCACTGGCTGGCGAAATCATCTGACCCAGTTCTAGAGGAAGAATAGGGATTACATACACTAAAGGCAACATCCACCTCCTGATTGAAGAGTTCAGGAAAGAAATGAGGTCCCTAAGACAGGACTTTGCAAACTCATTGTTAAGGGTGGATCACTTGTCGTAAAAGTAGTACAGCAGAGTAGAAGAACTGAAGGTGGTGACTGAGGAGAAAGCCCATGATAAAGATAAACATGAGATTACGGTAGTTGAACTTAAAGAAACAACACCCATCCCTCCGGGACAAGAGTGGTGATGGGGAGAAAAGGTCAGGCAGAACAACTTATAGATTAGAAGAGTTACAGAATCTGTCCTAGACTCCGAACGAGAATAATTTCTGCAGGGACTGTTCCGCTTCCTCTTATCACACCAAGAAGACACCACTATGGAACTAGACCAAGCCCACAGAGTTCACAAAAACTACCAAATTAAGAATAATCTGACTCCAGATGTCTTTACTAGCATTTACTTCTTCAAACTCAAGGCAGAGATTTGGAAAGCAGTGCATAAAGTGGAACCATCATTCAGGGGAGCCACCATCTTTGTTTCAGGAAGTATCAGCTTGACCCTAGCCAAGCAAAAGTCCTTAAGGTGGTAAAAAGAGAATCTGAGGGCCAAATAGATCAAGTATACGTGTAAATTTCTCTTTAGAATGCTTTCTAAATCAATGATAAACTGCTCTCCAGAGAAGTGATCAAGCTACTAAAATCTGGAATAAGAGAAAGAAAAGCCAGAAGAATTGACGAGGGATTAAGGAGTGGAATGGCAAAGATCCAGCAGAGGAAAGAATAACATGAGTGAAGATTGGAAACCGAACTAGACCCTGTGGTCACAACTGCCCCATTGGCAGCGTCATGATTCTAGCCTTTCCCAGGGAGGCTCACACCTCCATGGCTGGTGCTGAAGATGGCAGACCATAAGCTTACGTTGTGTGGGCATTTGGACAGACCCATAGAGCATCTGACCTCAATCAGTTTCAATCTAACCTTTCTACGAGCATGTAAATGGTAGTCTACCCACCCACTCTTTAAGACACGAACACAATGGGTCTATCATGTTGAGATTCAAGAGAACACCACATTACTTGTCTGCCATAAATAGATAAAATATTAACGTTTAAAGGGTCTGCTGTTAGATGCTTCTGCTGTTTTTTAATTTTTTGAGATTTGATATTATTCAGAACACTACAGCGCTAATGCCATGCCACTCAGGTAGGCTTTGTAGGTCAAGGATGAGCTAAGAGGGTGGATGAAGAATTGCGCTGTGAATAGAGAACAGGATATACTTTAGGAGACACATTTAGTACCCCTAGACACACAGAGGCTGAAATCTAGGTTTTATCCCATTTGACAGCACAATATAAGATCAGGAGTGTTGCAATTCTTTTCAAGTCGGATTCTCCTTTAGGATGGAATCTACTCGCAGAGACAATGAAGGACGGGTAATAGGCCTACGGGGAACCCTCTACAGTCAGACTTGCACAATATTTTCAGTCTATGCCCCAACGACAACAAAGGAAACACTTAACTCAAACTTTTTTCACCAGAATAGCCTATGTCACTAGTTAGGATTTGGTCATCTTATGTTACCTCAACATAGCACTTGATCTGACATATCCTCTTCCTGGTATCAGGCAAACACCCCTCTATCGTTAAAGACATGTATCACAACCTTAAGCCCTTTCCGACATATGGTGAACCACTCACCCTGCCCCAGCAATAGAATTATGTACTTTTTGTTCCCCAAAACCTGAAAACACTAATATTTTCTGGGTTTTTTTTTAAGTGACGGATGAAATGCTTGAATTTCTATCAGCCACTGGTAATTACCAAGGCTGCATCCCAGTCCATCAGTTTCTTTGCCCACCATGCCATCTCATTTTCGACCCAGCCACATGCAAATCAGCCTTGGTCCTGCTCCAATAGGAACAGTCCAACGTAAGGACTGCAATTGGCAGTCTAGACTGGACTGTTCGTATTGGAGCAGGACGAAAGCTGATTTGCATTTGCCTGGGTCTAATCTGAGGTGGCATGGTGGGCAAAAACAAACTATAGACTGGGGCGCGGTCCAAGTAATTACCAGTGGCTGAAATTAGTTCAAGCATTCCATCCATCACTCTTATATTCCTCAGTCCAATGAGGCACAGCATTAGCCCAATGAAGAGCCCACTATGACCAGAGCAACAGTAGCATTGTTGTTTTCAAACAGTAAGGGTTTCAGTTCAGCTGATGAATATAAAAACAACTGGCTGTTGTGAGTAAGCGGAGATCCTTCAAGGATAGGCAACTGTCACATTACCCCAAGAGTTTTTACTTTATAGGAAATGCTTATTAAAGTTCCACCTAGTTTCCAAGTTCTATAGTCTCCACTAATTACCATACCATTGATTTTGAACCTACAAGAAACAGTTCAATTTAGTTTGCAATCTGTACCAACCACATCAGCTTCACTCACCTCCTTTCCAAAGTTTGGCAGGAGATTAATATAAGTTAAAGCCACCAAAGAGTGCAATCACCAGCTAGGTATTGTCAAACTAGACATTGAAGCTTACCATAAGTGATTTCAAAAAGCTATGTAAGGCTAGAATATAATGCTGAAAGTTTTTTTTTTTATCCATATGGTGACCAGTTTGAGGACTTTGCCATCCGACAGAGTGTGGTCACTATGCAGACTGTATGATGGAAAAGAGTCACTGTCACTTGAGCGTTGAATAATATTCTCATCTACTGTGAATATATTAATCGCTACAAGACTTGCTTAGGTGAACGTTTGGACCACAGTGATAGAACTCATAGTAATGTCACACAGAGACATGCATTTGACAAGAAGGGAATTCTTCCATCATTACTTTCAGCCAATACAATTCTCTGACAGATGGAAGCTACCTTTTCTCTAAAGCAGTCCGACATGCCTGCGCTAGGAGAGACTCCAGGGAAGGGAGAGGAGGGGGTAGCAGATAATTTATTTCTAACCCTCATCAAAGCTCTTATCAACATGAACAATTATTTGGTACAAAAGGTATAAATACCACCTCCTCTACCATGAAAATGAAGTAAACACGTTATAGCTTCTATGCTACAGCGATATCCCTTCAGCTAATTATGAGTTCTACAGCAATCACAGACCCAGAGCTCTACCATTTCCTTGTAGCATGTCTGTGTTTAGTGGTTACAAATCTTTGACCTATAGTTTACTATTAAAGGTAAGGTCTGGCATTTTACACTCAATAAGCCACTTTAAAGGGTGGGGGCAGATGGTCAGATTCCTTTCAGGCTATTATACACCTCAACACTTTCCTCACAGGCATTTATTTTTCAATGGCTTAAGCGAACAGATTTGAGTCAACTATTGTATGTCTCTTTTAGCTCTTCTTATGAATTCGTGTCACCTTAAAAGATATCACCACTTGAAAACAAAAATTACACATTACGTTTTCTTCTCCGACAATGGATCTATCTGATTAATATGCTTCAGTTTAATATCATACTATCAAGATCCACCATACTGTGCCCACCCGCACTTCGGGTACCTAAGCCTTCCTTCTGCAGTTGGGAAAAAAAGAAATTTTCATGAAAATATCGAACATGAGTGACTTGTTGCATTCAATTCTATTACTCAAAGCACTGAGCTATGGAGAACGTTTCCAACAAAGTTTCCACACAAAGGTCGATTTTGAGATGCCCTACTTTGTATTATTCGAACCCTAGGATGACGATGATGATAACGCATTTTATAAAGCGCGTAGCTACCTCATTGAGGTGTCCCAGCACTAGGTACAGGGGTCTGTAGATCAGTATTTAGTAATTAGGCTCCCCTAGCTCGCAGTCTTAAAAAAACAAGTTTTGAGTATTTTCCTGAAAACACATTCCGACTGAGTTCCACGAATTGTCAGAGGTAGAATTTCCCACAGTTTCGGTGGCAGGTAGCCGAAAGAGCTCTCACCTGAGCGTGATCTTTAAATGTTAGGAACAGCTATCGGCCTTTTCCCAGCCGATCTAAGGTTTCTAGCTGTTATGTAGGGTCTGATCAGCGATTGAAGATACTGAGATCCATTTTTGTAAGTGCCTTGTGACAATAGCACAAGCTTTATTAGAGGACCAATGCAGCTTCTTGAGTGCATCTCCCATCGACGCATGCCTAGGAAGGTTCAAAAGAAGATGAGCAGCAGCATTCTGCACTCTTTGGAGACTCTTGATCCGACCCTGTGTAAACCCCAAGTACAGCACGTTGAAGTAATAAAGGTTTGACACAATCAGAGCCTGGACCACTGTTTTTCTGGCTGGCTCTGGCAGGAGGCAAAGAATCATAAGAATTCCAAAACATTTCCCCGCCACTGCAATTATTTGGCTGCCATAAGACAGCTTACTGTCCAGCCAGATTCCCAGGTTCTTAACCTTATCCTTAGGATAAGGTAGCGACCCAACTACGCTGGCCAACAAGACACAGACCAGATGTTGGATTGCATACCAAGAGTCAGCACCTTGGTCTTTCCAGCATTGAGCTTAAGGCAGTTCCAGTCCATCCACCTCGCAACTTCTGAAAGTCAGAGACACAAGGACTAAGCCATGTTGGAAGGGTTTTTGGACAGCATGATAAGCTGCATGTCATCAGCATTTGAGATGATGGTAAACCCATAGAGTTCTATGACCACCGCAAGCAGTACACATTAAACAATGTAGGGCTCAATGACGAGCCCTGTGAACTCCTTGGTTCACTTTAAACACTTTTGACTGGTACGGGTTTTATGCTACCTGAAAAGTGCGCCCCTGCAAAAAGGAGGCAACCCAGCTCAAAGCTTTATTGCCCACTCCACAGTTCCAGAGTCTCTTCAGCAGCGTGTTACGTGACACAGTATCAAATGGGGCGCAAACCCACTACAGGTAGAATTACTTACATCCCTCTTTCCAGAATGGATGGAGAGGCCGGGTCCAACGGCGACCCTGATTTCACTGCAGCAAAAAGCAGGGGCAGCTCTACAAGCTCAATAGGCCTGAAGTTCAACAGCTCAGAGCTATCCTGTGGGCCGCTGGCCCAAGTGTTCAGGCACGGGGCATCTCTAACTTTCTTAGGAAAAGAGTCATATTTTGGCCCCGTTTTTCATTGAGAATAGGGGCAAAACATTGCACCCCTCTTCAGGAAGAACAATTGACACAAAGGATAAGTTACTTACCTGTAATCCTAGTTCTCTTCCAGGGGTATACTCATCAAAGTCATAAGCACTGAATTATCTCCGCCCACGTGCGGGAACCCGGAGCATATACAAAAATACATATATATGTGTATGTAGTAGAAAAAGAGTACATAGTACGAAATAAACACACACATATACATGTATAACATAAAAAATATGCAGCCCCAAACATATCCAATAGGCTAAGAAGCCAGAATTACATGTATTTCTCTAGTATGAAAATAACAAACATATAATTTAAGAGAAGGACATGTACAGTAAGAGCATTCCGCAAAAAACCTTTTATTTTCATCAAAGAAAACAGTTAATGCCAGGCAATTAGCCCAAAGAAGGCTCCATAAATAAATAACATCCCTGTACAGAAAAGGAAACTGGCACCTCGCCTTTAAGGCCTCAGAGACCCTGAGCACTTTGCCTTTAAGGCCTCCAGGAGAACCCTGCTCCCATCATGCACCACAGGTGACAGTTGGGTCAGTTCTTTTGTACGGTATAAGAAACCTGTAGGAACCTGCATCAAAGATGCAAGAATACAGAGTAAACTGTTAATGCTCGTCCGGGGAGGCGGGAGGGTTGCTTATGACTTTGATGAGTATACCCCTGGAAGAGAACTAGGATTACAGGTAAGTAACTTATCCTTCTCTTCCAGGGGATACTCATCAATAGTCATAAGCACTGAATAGAGTAGCAAGCCCATACCCACTTCCGTGCGGACGAGCAAAAAACAGAGAACTAAATTGACGTACACATATTAAACAGTATTTGCAAACAAGTTTCACAGCGAGGCTTGCACAACCTGGGCATCTGCCTGCGTGTCAGCATCTAAACAGTAGTGGCGAGTAAAGGTATGAACTGATCGCCATGTAGCTGCTTTACAAATCTCTGCCATGGGGACATTCCTCAGGAGAGCCGTGGTAGAAGCTTTCCCCTAGTGGAATGGGCCTTAGGCTTCCCGGAAGGGATTTGTTGGCCAATTGGTATGACAGTAGAATACAAGAAACTATCCATCTAGAAATGGATCTCTTGGAAGCTGCAGAACCTGTGTTAACAGGACCATAGTTAATAAACAAACGTTCTGAGTTCCTCAGTGTCTTTGTTCTGTCCAAATAAAACTTCAGAACCCTCTTGAGATCTAGGGAGTGAAGAGATCTTTCCGGAGGATTCGGAAAAAAAGGTAGGTAAAGTGATAGTCTGGTTAATATGGAAGTCCGAGACTACTTTAGGCAAAAAGCTAGGATGTGTTCTGAGAGCTACTCTGTTAGCGTGAAACACAGTATAAGGTTCCTTACAGCAAAGAGCCTGGATCTCACTGACCCTGCGAGCAGATGTAATGGCCACCAGGAACGCGGCTTTCCATGTTAAATGCTGTAAGGAAGCTTTATGAATAGGCTCGAAAGGAGACCCCATCAACTTTGTTAACACAATGTTAAGCTCCCATGGAGGAGAGGGAGACCTGACTGGTGGGTAAACCTTTTTCAAGCCCTCAAGAAAATCCTTTACCACCGGAATTCTAAACAAAGAAGTCTGGATGGGGGGGACTTCCTATAGGCTGCGATTGCTGCAAGGTGGACTTTGATAGAAGAGAACTGAAGACCAGATCTAGCCAAATGCAGCAAATAGGGTAAAATCACCTGTTCCTGACCCCGGATGGGATCATGTCCATTGTCCACACACCATAGGAAGAACCGCTTCCACTTGAAGGCATATGATTTCCTCGTGGAAGGTCTTTTCGCTTCTTTGAGAATAGCCATACAGTCTGGATTCAATTGTAGGTGTCCATATTGTAGGACTTCAGGAGCCATGCTGTCAAACGGAGGGAGGACAGGTTGGGGTGGAATACTCTCCTGCCTGTTTGGATAGGAGATCCGGGCGGCATGGCAACCTCTTGTGTGGCACTTCCGATAGTTGAAGGAGGTCCGGAAACCACCACTGGCGAGGCCACTCCGGGGCTATTAGGATCATCCTGGAGGTGGTCCTGTACAGCTTGTTGATTACAACTGGTATCAACGGAATCGGTGGAAAAGCGTACAGTAAGCTCTGAGACCATTCGATCAAAAGGGCATTCCCTTGAGATCCTTGTTGGGGAAACCTGGATGCGAAGACGGGGCATTTTGCGTTTACCGCGTCTGCAAACAGGTGGATGTCTGGCGTTCCCCATTCTCGAAAGATGCTGTGAGCGACTTCGTTGTTGAGAACCCAATCGTGGGCTTCGACGAAGTCTCTGCTGAGGAAGTCCGCCTGGGAGTTGAGAGAGCCCGGTAGATGAATGGCTACTATTGACAGGTCTCTCGCTAGAAGCCAGTTCCATATGGTTTGAGACTCTATGGAGAGTGTTCTTGATCGGGTACCTCCCTGTTTGTTCAAATAATACATCGTAGTTATATTGTCCGTTTGGATCAGAATGGAGCGAGACTTGAACGACGGAACCAGGGACTTGAGAGCTAGATGTACGGCTCTCAGCTCTAGCAGGTTGATGTGGTAGCTCTTTTCGGAGTCGGACCATAGACCTTGTACTTGCAGAGGGCCCATATGAGCACCCCAACCCTGGAGAGAAGCGTCCGTGACTAAAGTCTGGGTTGGAGGGTCCTGGTGGAAAGGGACTCCCTTCATCAGGTGCGATCGCTTCATCCACCACCGGATGGAGTCTTTGGCTGATTGATGGAGAATTACCTGATCCTCCCAGCACCCTGATACTTGCATCCACTGGTCCTCCAAACATTGTTGTAGTGGACGCATGTGTACTCGTGCGTTTGGTACTATAAAGATGCACGACGCCATCGATCCCAGTAGTGATGACACCTGTCGAACTGTCGGTAGATGCGTGTGAAGAAGGGTCAGGCATTTTCCTTGGATTGATGACAACCTCTCCTCCGAAGGATACACGCTTGCTTTTTCGGTGTCCAGGAAGGAGCCTAGGTAATGGATCTTTTGCGTTGGATTTAGTATGGATTTCTTGAAATTGACGTGAAGGCCCAAGTTGTGGAGGAGCTGAAGGCAGCACGTGAGATGATCCTGCAGCAGAGTTGGAGATGAGCTCTTCAGGAGCCAGTCGTCCAGGTAAGGATATATGAATATTTTCTGCTTGCGGAGAAAAGCGGCCACCACAGCCATACATTTGGAGAATGTTCGGGGAGCTGATTTGAGCCCGAACGGGAGAACTGAGTACTTGTAATGTTGAAAAGACACTCGAAAGCGTAGAAATTTGCGATGTTTCTTTGAGATTGGTACGTGGAAGTATGCGTCCTGTAAGTCGATGGAGCACATCCAATCCCCTTGGTGAAGCTGTGGGAAAATTTGATGGAGTGCCAACATTCGAAATTTCTCTCTGCGAATGTATTTGTTCAACAGTCTCAAGTCCAGAATAGGTCTGTATTCTGTGGTGGGGCCTCTTTTTGCACAAGGAAATAACGAGAGTAGACTCCTTGATTTCTTTGAGGAGCGGGGACTTTTTCTATAGCTCCTTTCTTCAATAAGGTGTTTACCTCCCTTTGTAACAATCGTTGGTCGCGGTGAGAAATGCCTCTCGGAGGTATAGATGGAGGAGGAGTTTTGAACTTGAGAAGATAGCCATTCTGAACAATGTTGATGACCCATTTGTCTTTTGTTATACGTTTCCACTCCTCCAGATGTAATGAAACACTTCCTCCCACCGGAGTGGACAACAGCTTTGGAGGAAGACACCTCATTGTTTTTGTGGCTGCTTTGGTGCTGTTGACTGCTGTTTGTTTCCACCTCTGCCACGTCCCGGTCTACGTTGTTGGAACTGGGACCTTTGTTGCGTCTGACCTTGGTTCTGCGATGACCAGTTAGATGATTGACCTCGCTGTTGAAAAGAGCGTTTGTCATAGGGTCGAAAACGACGACGAAATTCCTTCTTCTTTTCGAGGCCTACAGCCTTGAGAGTATCAAACTCAGTTTCATTTTTGCCATTTCGTCGTCCGCATGTGAACCAAACAACGATGATCCATTAAAGGGCAGATTAACTATCTTTCTTTGAGCATCGGGCTTGAGACCCGTGAGTCGAAGCCAGGCTGATCTTCGCGAACAAATGCCATGTGCGTATCCGTGAGCTGCCAAATCTGCAGAGTCGGCCGCTGTACTAATGATCTGATTAGCAACCAGGCCACCTTCCTGCACAATCTCTAGAAAATCCCTTTGATCTTCTTTGGGTAATTTGTCTGTGAATCTTGTTAGAGAGTCCCATAAAGACCGGTCATATCGTCCCAGTAGAGCGGCTGCACTAGCCACTCTCATAACGGATCCTGAAGTATTGCACATTCGCCGTCCCAAAGAATCCATGTTTTTGCTGTCCTTCTCTGGAGGAGCAGATGACAGAGGTATTGGAATGTGCTTTCCTGGCAGCGGCGACTAGAAGAGAATCCGGTGGTGGGTCAGACCGCAGAAACAAAGGATCTTGGTCTGGGGCCTTATACTTTTTGAAATTCTTGCGGGACCCGAGCCCACTGTGGAAGGTGTCAAAAAGTCTTCATCGCAGGCTCTAACAATCCTGGCACCAAAGGTAGAAGGGGCTTTGCCGAAGCTCGATGGTGCAAAGTTTCAAATATAACGGATGTAGTCACCTGAGGCACAGTCATGGTTATATTCAACTTGCTGGCACCTCTACAGAGCACCTCGTTGAATGTCCCCATATCATCAACAGGGGAAACCCTGGATGGCGGAGTTGAAGATATAGTAGGGGAATAGTCTCTATACGATGACCTTGTTGATGAGGTCGTTGTAGGAGACCTCTGTCTTCTCCTTGGCGTATGCGATCGGCAGGACCTTGAGCGCTCTTTTGAGCGTGAGCGCCGTCTTAATGGAGATCTGGAACGCCTCGGGGACCTACCAGCGGAAGGCCTTGCGGATTCCGTGGGAGGAGGTCTCTAAGTAGGTCTGGGTTGGATCTTCCAGTGCCTAATGTCGTCCAACCATCTGGGTGACATGTTGATGGGAGGAGATTTGTTTCCACTCGCCGGAGAGCCCTCCGGTGTAACTTGGATAATAGTTATACCAGGCGAGGAAGAAGCTTCCCTCGACGTCGAGCACCGTGATCTCGACGATGGTCTTTCTAATCCTTCAGCAGGAATAACTTGCTTGTCCCTCGACGTCGAACGCCTCGACGTCGAACCAGAATGAGCCACCATCGACGACGACCGTGGAGGTGAAACTCTTGACGGCGGAGATCTATGGGACGAAGCCCTCGACGTCGGTCTCTTCGACGTCGACCGCTGGTGTTCATGCGGTATCTTCGACGTCGACCCTGCCCTCGACGTAGACCGCTGACGGGTCCGAGAGGGTGAATCGGAGTGTCTCGACGCCGACCTTCGAGAAGGGGGCGGAGATCTCGACGTCGACCTCTGTATTAATGTCGACGGACGTTTCGACGTCGACCGAGGTCTATCATGCTTCGAGCCCGAAGCATGTCTCGACGTCGACTTACTTTTCGACGGCGATCTTGTCCTCGACGTCGATCTCACTTGCTTAGTAGGTCTCGACATCGGTCTCGCTAGCGTCATAGGTCTCGACGTCGACTTACTTCTCGACGGCGATCTTGTCTTCGTCGTCGACCTTACTTGTTTGGTTGGTCTCGACGTCATGCTATGATGTTTTTTCTTACTTCTAGCTTCTGGTGATGTAGATCTTCGCCGTTTTCTCGGAGAGGAGGGCCCTCCAGATGGATGATGACTTTCTGGGCCACTTTTCTTTCCTCTCACCATCAAGCCTAGAAGTCTGATCTTCTCTCTGTCTTTCAACTTGAAAGTTGACGACAGTGGTAGCATGTCTCTGTGTCGTGAGAAGAAGGTAGACACACGACGCAGACCGAATGAGGATCGGATTTGGCCATCTTCTTCCCACAGGAAGGACATTTATCAAATAAAGGTGGCATATCTGACTAAAAAGAATGACCAATTAGTCAGAAAAAGACTGGTAATTACAACCAGTAAAAAGAAATATTGAAAAAAATAGTTAGAATATAAATTCTGACTGGAAAAAGTCAAAATCAGTTAAGCTCAAGCTCCAGGTTCCTCACAGAAGGAGCCGGAAAAAGAACTGACCTAACTGTCACCTGTGGTGCATGATGGGAGCAGGGTTCTCCTGGAGGCCTTAAAGGCAAAGTGCTCAGGGTCTCTGAGGCCTTAAAGGCGAGGTGCCAGTTTCCTTTTCTGTACAGGGATGTTATTTATTTATGCAGCCTTCTTTGGGCTAATTGCCTGGCATTAACTGTTTTCTTTGATGAAAATAAAAGTTTTTTTGCGGAATGCTCTTACTGTACATGTCCTTCTCTTACATTATATGTTTATATGTTATTTTCATACTAGAGAAATACATGTAATTCTGGCTTCTTAGCCTATTGGATATGTTTGGGGCTGCATATTTTTTATGTTATACATGTATATGTGTGTGTTTATTTCGTACTATGTACTCTTTTTCTACTACATACACATATATATGTATTTTTGTATATGCTCCGGGTTCCCGCACGTGGGCGGAGATAATTCAGTGCTTATGACTATTGATGAGTATCCCCTGGATGAGAACTCAAGATAGAGATGACAGTGACTTCACTACTGCAAAGATTTCACAGGACGAGCCTTGGACCGATTGAATTTTGTGTAAAACATGCAGCGAGCTTTCTTCATTTGACAGTGACACATTTTATGTGCAGCCATGTAGTAGCTCTTACAGACAGAATCATACTCTCTACACCACCTGCACTCAAGACGCTTACACTTTTTTTTAGAACCAGCAAATCCTCACTGAAGCAATGGCTGATAGCTTTAATCTACGAAAGATCTGATTCTCTAATGGGGCTGTTTTATCTAGAGCTCCATTAATCCATTTGTCCACTTGTGTGTCTGCTCTATCTGTATGACTGTCCAAAGTGGGCCTACTAGTGCTCAGAGCATCACAGAATTTAGGGATCGTAACTTCAGACTACCTCCTCACCTGTGTTGCTGAAGATGAGGCAAAACTGGTGGACACATTCTCATAAGAAACTGAGAAAGGAATGGCGATATGATCAGACCAAATGAGAGGCACAGGGTGGTCAGTGATTAACCAGGTCAGGTTAGAAACGAATATGCCCCAATCCATGTGTGGGGAAGTTGCACACTGGACCAGCTGCATCCCCTCCAGAACTGCAATTACTGATGTTGCCGCCGAACAGGTGACCTCAAAATGCAGATAGAGGTTTCCCACATTTGTGAAGTTGGAATACCGCAGAACCAAGGGAGACACCACGTCAGTTAAACGTGAAACAAACTCAGAGGCACGATCTGGTGGACAATAGATCAAGCTGCTTGATATCATACATTTGTTGGTCATTGCGAATGAGAAGAGCGGCTTCACTGCCTTGAAAATAATCGCAATCCCCCCTCCGCTCTGTCCTTGCCTATCCATACTCACAATGGCAAAGCATTTAGGGATAGCTTCAAGAACGTTCACTAAAAAAAGTCTGAAAGTCTCAACTCCATGCTTCAGGATCGTGTTCAAAGGATTCGGATAAAAATAAGCAATTGTCTATGAAAAGGCATTATGAGATACTAATGTATTGCACTTCCTTAGAGGAACAGTGTCAGTTTTCCAACGTTGGCAGGCAATAACATATTTAGTCACATTTCACTAGTTTGCTTGTTTTTTCCTTAAAAAATATTTGTGAAAATTTGTGAAAGTTTAACTTTTTAAACTATCATTTTCAAAGTAGCATTGGCTTTTTTTTTTTTTTTTTAAAGAAAAAAAATTAACTAGATCTGTTCAATATCACCAAACACAGGGCTATTAGAATAACATTTCCAAAAGATGGCTTTTCTAAAATGATTCAATTTTGAAATGGTCAAAAATATCACAAAAAATAGAAAGAAGCTAACTCCTATTACTATTCACTTACATTACCTCTTTGTGACTGTCAAGCGAATGATAGGCTCACATTTTTAATTTTACCCAGCACCCTTAGGAACCAATCTCCTAGACCATACCTGTGCCAGGATATCATTCATTGCCTCACTAGAATCGTCATCATTCCGACCAAGAATTCGCAGTAACCGAAGTATTCGAACCTGGAACAGTCAACAGATCACTGAAAATTAGTATAATTTTACACTACTTTGATTTAGATGTTATGCATCCCTTTAAAACACTCCCGCTATGGCATTTCCTAACACTTCTCATTAATCATTGTTCAATCTCTATTCCACATCGCTGTGAGACTTTCTTCACAACAGCCCTTTCATGTACACATTGCTTGTCGAACAAGTTACTTACCTTCGGTAATGCCTCATTTGGTAGGGACAATATCCAGCCACAGATTCCTTATCTTTGAATTTCCCCAGGCATCAGACTGGATCCGGAAGATTTGTGGTGAGCAGTACACGAGTGCCCGTAGGTGGCATCGGTTGGCTTCGCGTGGCGTTGCCTGCACCCAAAGGGACGTCCGCGTCACCTACAGAGGCCACACCTCGTTGCGCTGTCAGGTGGAAAAGGCGAAGTTAAGCACACTTTTCATTCCCCTCCATCTTGAAGAGGAGGGGACTCGTCCAATCAGGGCTAGGACTATGCCCCCTCCCACAGGAGGGTGGCATAATAGAGGGTGACCCTCAAGTCCAGCATAGGCTGAACACTACTGGACTCCACGTCGAAACCAGTGGCTCTCCCTGAGTGCGACCGGCTCCGGTAAGACTCCGATGTCTAAAGGCACCCCTTCACCCTTAGTCTCTGGGCTTTGGTGAGCTGCTTTGACCGTGCCCCTACGACCCCTATATCTCTAATTACTTCTGCTGTCGTTGGTCTCCCTCCTGCAACCTCCGGTGAGACGTTTGCAGCCTGTTTGTTGAAAGCAAAGTCTCCATTGAAAAGCACTGCGCGCACAATGCTGAAATTGCAACCGGCACCCGGCTGCCGCTGTGCCACTGGTGGTGTTTGTGTGGCGCCACTTTGTGCCCCCGTGTTTGATCTAACCCCCAAAGCTTGGCCCCTGCAACTGATTTACCTACCTGCAAGCAGTGGCTTTGAGCATCCCGTCTCCATTGAAACGCATTGGGCCGAACTCTGATTTTGACCTCTGCACCCGGCCGCCCCTGTGCCGCTGGTGGTGCAGTTTTGGTACTCATCTGTTCCTTGCCCCTTACTGACCTTTCGTTCCCAAGACTGGTATTTTAAGTTGGATACTTAACTGTATAACTGCATTATTGTTTTCCTCCACAGGATAACATTGAACTGTTCAGAAATTGCACTGTCGACTTTTGAAAGAGAAAAGTATTTTTATTTGAAAACATACTTACCTTATTGCTAAGAGCTTTGTCTTAAAATAAAGTACAAAGTTTATTTTTCTACAATTGGTGTGGATCTCCTTTTTGAGTTGGGTGTCAGTTATTGGTCATGTGTGCGCAATAAATGTCTTACACTCCTCTGTGCCAGGCCTAAGACTGCTCGACCACACTACCACTAATAGAGCATCTTGGGGTTTGCAATGAGCCCTGTACACTTTTGGGGACTCTCTGGACTCTGTGCATAGTATTACCACCTAGTGGCATACCTACACAGAGCCAACTTCCTACACTGCCCTTTCTTCGCAACAACATACCCCGCGAAGAGTTGGTCTCTCATGTTCGGTTAAGGTAGAAACAACACCGCTCTTTTTGGGTCCAGACGGTGGAGTCGCTCCTCTTCCTTAGAGGGATGTGGCAGAGCGTAGAAGGTGGGCAAAGTGACCGATTGACCACATGAAATGGTGTCGCCACTTTCGCCAGGAAACAGGCCCTAGTGCGAAGCACCACTTTGTCTAGATAAACAGGGAAGAATGGAGGCTGGGAAGATAAAGCCTGCTGCTCACTCTTCCTCCGGGCTAATTAATTGCCACAAGAAAGGTTTTAATGGAGAGGAGCCGGAGGGGACAATGTTTAGAGGCTCGGAAGAGGCCCACATAAAGAATGTGAGGACTAAATTAAGGTCTCACTAAGGCAGAATAAAAGCAGAAGGGGGGAACATATGTACAAGGCCCATCAAAAATCAATTTAAAATAGGGGATTTAAATAAAGATGGTTGGTCAGGCAGCCGCAAGAAGGCAGACAGAGCAGAAATATAACCCTTCAGAGTGCCCAAAGCAGAGCCCTGCTGGGCAAGGATAAGAATAAAAAGCAAAATATCTGAAAGGGAAGCAGAAAGTAGGTCAATGGAGTTTTCTGTACAGTACGATACAAATCACTACCAACGGCAGGCGTGTACCGTCTTGGGTGAGGGACGCCTGGTGCCAGAATAACATTGCAGACTTAGAGAGGAAGGTCGAAACCTATCAACTGCCACCCATCAATCTCCATGCAAGAAGGTGGAGAGTTGACAGGTTCGGGTGAAGGACCCTCCCCTGCGGCTGCAACAGAATATCCTCCCGAAGGGGCAGCCTAATCAGAGAATCGACATTCACGTTCAGAAGTTGGGGATACCAGACTCTCCATGCCCAGCCATCTTGGCAACCTCCGAGTCAGTCTCACCGTAACCCAGGGTGAGAGGCTGAAACATCTGCATCATAGCCTGAATATCCTGGACTCACCGCTCGGGAGGATAAGCCTGAAAATGCACTGTGTCCAGAACAGCTCCGATTAAAGGGAGTGTCTGAGAGGGAGTCAAATGTGACTTCAGCATGTTCATAGTGAACCCCAGCCAATGCAGGAGGTCTGCCGTAACCTGGAGTTGGAAGACGACAGCCTGGGACGAGCCCGCCTTCAGTAGCCAGTCGTTGATATAAGGGAAGACTGGCACACCTAACCTGCGCAGATGAGCTGCGACTATCGCCATCACCTTTGTGAACACTGAGGGGCGCTGGTAAGGCCAAAAGGGAGCCAGGTGAACTGAAAATGCTTGTGGCCTACCGTAAACCGCAGGTAGCGCCGATAAACAGGCAGGACGGCAATGCGAAAATAGGCATCCTGCAAGTCCAACGCTACCATCCAGTCTCCTGGGTCCAGGGCAGTTAAGACCTGAGCCAATGTGAGCATCTTGAATTTCTCCTTCAGGAAGTAGTTGAGGGTTCAGAGATCAAAGAATAGGACGAAGACCTTTGTCCTTCATGGGGACCAGAAAGAAGCAGGAATAGCAACCATAGCCTACTTTTGGCATGGGCACCGTCTCCATGGCTCCCATGACCAAGAGCGCTATGACTTCCTCGTGGAGCAGGGACAAAATGATCCTCCGTCAGCCGGTCGTAAGATAGCGGCATGGATGGAGGGGTAGTCTCGAAGGGGAGGGAGTAGCTCCTTCAGACGATACACAGAACCCACTTGACTGATTTTATGGACTGCCAGTGGTGGAGGTGATTGCAGATCCTGCCACCAACTGCACGCGCATGATCTAAAAGGGAAAAATTAGGAAGGTTTGGAGGGTGCAGCTGCTGGGGGTGAGGTGGCTGGACCAGATGGACCAGACCGCTGTCTAGCCAACCCATGAGGCCAGAAGGAACCATGCGCCCTTGTCCACACAAAGGCTGGGAAGCTTACATGGCTAGGTGGCAGGGATAGGGTTGACGCAGTTGAAAGTCCCTTCCTTGGACACGAAAGGAGCAAAAGGCAGACTGGGAACATGGGGCAGCCGAGAGGCCCAAGGACTTGGCTGTGGCCCACGAATCCTTAAAGCACTCCAGCACCACATCTGCCTTGTCACTGAAGAGACAGGTGCCACTGAAGGGCATGTCTATGAGAGAAGCCTGGACATCCCCTGAAAAGCCAGATGTTCTCAGTCAGTGGCCTGAGGGCCACAGTCGAGTCGGTTGGTCGTATCCAAGCAACAGTGTATAGTGAACTTCGCTGCATCTCTCCAGTCTAACTGCTTGGGAGAGAATGGCCCGGGTCTCCTCCGGGGCCTGTGGCAGCACTTACGCAAGTTTCCCACAGCATGTGAAGTCATGGCTATTTGACATCTGAGCTATCATCTCTTCAGAGCCGTCTGCAAGCGCCATGAGACTTCCCAGTGATGTGTGCGCTGTACAAATGTCCCTGATTTGATTTGATTTGATGTGGGAATAGTGGCCCAATAAGCATGCTGTGTTCACTGACCTTAATGAAAGACTGGTGGAAGAAAACATTTTCTTTCCCAAGCTGTTCAGCCTCTTGGATTCCCTATACCGGGGAGCAGCAGGGAATGCGCCATGGGAAATGGAGGCTTGGACCACCAAGCTCTCTGAGGTAGGGTGTTGGGTGAGGAAATTTGGGTCCCCCGGAGCGGGGCAGTGGACAATCGTCCTATTCACAGCAGCCCGTGTGCTTGGTTTAGACCAGGTCCCCAGAAGGACGTCAGTGAGCGCTTCATTAAATGGGAGTAGGGGTCCAGAGGCAGAGAATCCCTGTTGCAGCACCTCCATCAAGATGCTGGTCTTGACTGCCACAGAGGGCAACAGAAGGTCGAGGACATCGGCAGCCGTCCGCACCACCATTGCTTATGTAGCTCCCTCCTCCCTAGACACGGTAGGGGGAGAAAGCATGCCGGTATCCGGAGACGTATCCAGTCCACTGGAATCACCCAGTTGCTCACATCAGTCCATATCCTGATCATACTGGTATTCTAAAGGGTCCAGCAACCCCTCCCATTCCTCCCCGAGGCCTAGCCCTTCAGAATAGGGCTCTGGCTCCAATCTAGGACACAGGGTCCTGCGGGAATTGGCAGTCAACGCAGCTCCCTGTCATTGAGGATCACAATGGGACTGGCACCGATAACATCGGCACTGGGGCCAGGGAAGGTCGTAGTGGTACGACCGGCCTCAGCCCGGATCCATGGGGGCCCATCGGGGCCGGAGCCACCGGCACTGAACCAGATGGGACCCCCTCTGACCCTGTGGAGCCCGAAGGCTCGTTGGAGGAGTCAGGTCGCTCAAAAGTGAGGCGCTTGGCCTCATAGAACTCCTTAATTTGAGAAGGGGTCACTCCGGCTCCCAGAAAACTGGGGAAGCTCTGAGTCGGCTCACACGCAGGTTTCAAAGAACCAAGGCTTGGACACCAATGTTCCTTTGTCGCGTCGGCCAACAAGAAGTGGTTCGATTTCTTGTGGTTTTTTGTGCATCTTACCCGAGTACCCCGACGATTTCGAGTGGGATGAAGAGGACTTTGAACTCCTGGAACAGTCCTGAGACCTTCCTCTCGAGCACGACCATTATTTCCATGGAGTCGCATGCTGTGCCGCTAGCAGCAACAGCGACCACTCCCTCAAAGCCTTCAGTGCAATGGCCGAGCAGTCGGAGCACAACTTGGAGTCGTGGTCGCACTCCAGACACCACAAACACACAAGGTGCGGGTCACTCACTGAAATGGCGCGATGACAGGTGCCACAGAGTTTAAAACCGGTCTTCCTCGATGACATCCTCGACACCAGGAGGAAAAAAACCTTAAAAAAGATAGACAAAATGTCACAGAAATCCTGTCAAAAACTGTCAGAGCGGTAGCTCTTCTCTCGGGTCAGCACTGGCTGGCACAAAGAAAAGAACTGATGTCAGTGCACCGGGGTGGCGCCTATATAGGTGACGTGGACACACTTCCAGCGCAGACGACGCCACACGGAGCCAACCGACTCCACCTACCAGCACACAGGGGTACTGCTCACAAATTTTTTTACGGATGCAGTCTGACACCTGGAGAAATTTAAAGGTAAGGATTCTGCAACTAGAAGGGTTGATAGACGGGAGAGTAAATGCTCAGACTCTGGAGCTCTGAGTACCACACACTCCAGACCCAGTCTGCGGCCATTAAAATGACTTGTGTCCGGTTTGGGCTGACTTTCCTCAGAAATAGGTGTGAGAGGTAGTGGTGAGACAGCATAAAGGAGCCCGGTGACCCACTGCAGACAGAATGAATCTCCTAATGACCTTTTTGGAAGACACTTCAGTGTGCAAAAACTTTGACCATGTATGTTTGACAGTGGCAAACCAGTTTAACTACTGATCAAAGATGCTCTTCTCCATCTTGGGGTGGAGACACCCTTCGTGGTTATACAGCAGACATCTGCTCTGGCATTCAGAGACCCAGCTAGGTGGTGACTACAAAGAAGATCTTAACCTGGTCCAGACACCTTCAGAGACGTACATCCTCCTGGCACAAAATCCAGAAACCAAAACCCACCTGCCCTGCTTGTTACAGTATCACATGACATTTGTGTTGTCTTGAAGTAACTCCACCAGCATTCCCATGAGGATCTGTAGGTAAGCTTTCAGGGTCAAGCAGACCACCCAAAACTCCAAGAGGTTTATATGGAGCTGGCTCTCTGCTGGAGATCTTAGCCCCCCCTATCTCCACCTCTTCCAGAAGCCCCCACCCCTAAACTTAGTTACGATGCGTACGTTACAACATGAAATCGGGGGAGGAGGGTGAGTGGCCTGCCTATTGTCAGGCTGGCCCTAAACGAACCACCAAAAGATGTCCCGAGCCATCTCTTGTGAGAACTGGACAGAGCCAGAGGGGAAAACTGAAACCTACAGTTCCACTGAATGGTCTGCATGTGCCATATGGCATAGGAGACAAGGAGGATAAACAAGGCCAGGAGCCAAAGAAGCCTCAGGACCATCCTCACCACGACCCAGGACTGAGCCCAAAAAGTCAGGATCATATCCAGAATATCATGGACACATGGTGGCAGTGCAAAGCCCTTGAATGCCACTGTGTCCAGGATAGCCCCTGTATGGGAATACTCTGTGTGAGGCTCCGTGGGACTTAGGCTTGTTCATTGAAACCCCAAGGAAGCTAAAGGTTGTCTGTGACTCACTGTGGTGAGTCCTCCTCAAGCAGCCAGTCGTCGAGGTGCTGGAACACAGATTTCCCAGACCTCACATCAACAGCAACCATCACTTTTGTGAACAACTAAGGTAAGGCCGAAGGCCAAATTGAAAATGTTCCAATCCCACAGTGAACCGCAGGGAGCCTCTTTGGGACTGCAAGACATTTAAGAAAATACATGTTCAGCAAGACCAGGGACACCCTCCAGTTTCCTGGATCCAGAGATGAAAAGATCGGACCAGAGTGACCATTTTGAATTTCTCCTTCAAAAAGGCTTCCAATGGCCAGAGGTCCGGAACAGGATCCTTCATCACCCTTAGGCACAATGAAGTAGAGTGAATGGCACTTTCCAATTCCGGCACCCAGTCAATGGTGCCTTTGGCCAGCAGGGGACTAATTTCAAGCATCAAAGAACAAGTTACTTACCTTCGGTAAAGCCTTATCTGGTAGAGACTACCTAGCCGCTGATTTATTACCTTAGAATATTTCCCAGGCGTCAGACTGGGTCTGGACATTTTCGAGCAGTACCCCTGCACGACAGTAGGTGGCGTTGTTCTGCTCCGAATCAGAGGGGTCAGCGTTACCGACTTAGGTGCCACCCCAGCACACTAACATCAGTTACTTTCATGACTTTCCATGCCAGGACGAGTCTCTTCTTCACGATGAAGACAGACAACTGGTGTGAAATTCTAAGGCCCTCAGAAGGGTGACAATTACACTGTAATCAGTTCGCAGAGAGGGGAGGATAGGAGGGCCGTTAAGGAATCTGCAGCTATATTGACTCTACCATATAAGGCGTTACCAAATGTAAGTAACTTGTTCATCTAATAGAGACTTCTAGCATCAGATTCCTTACCTTAGAATAGATAGCAAAGCAATGCCCCCAGGAGGTGAGTCTACAAGCCAATTTAAACCAGAAAGTCCTGCAGGACCGAACAGGTGAAGTGCCCATCTTGAAGGACCAGACACGAAGGACCAGACTGTCCAGGCAGTAGTTCTTAGTAAACGTGTGCAGAGATGCCCATGTTGCTGCCTGAGCGATGTCTAGGACAGGCATTCGCGGGCTAACGCGTTTGTCATAGGCTTGGCTCTGACGGAATGAGCATGCAAGCCCTCAGGGGGTTGCTTCTTGGCCAATGCATAGCAGATCTTGATGCAAAGTACTATCCGTCTTGAGATGTCTATTTCTGCCGGGCTTCTCTTTCTTGGTCCATACGTACCCCACGAGGAGTCAATCGTCTACCCGAACTCTTATGTGATCAAGGTAGAATGACAATGCTTCTTTTGGGTCCAGACGGTGGAGTCTCTACTCCTCCTTGGTGGGGTGTGTCGGAGCAAAGAAAGTAGGAAGGGTGATATTCTGGCCTACATGGAAAGGAGTCACAACCTTCGGAAGGAAGGAGGCACGTGTCTGGAGAACCAGCCTGTCCATATAAAAGGTGTTGTAGGGAGAGTGTGCTGAGAGTGCCTGCAATTTGCTTACCTTCCTAGCCGATGTTATTTCCACCAGAAAAGCAGTCTTGATGGTCAATAACCGAAGAGAGCAATTGTGCAGGGGCTCAAAGGGTGCACACATTAAGGAATTCATAATAAGTTTTAAATCCCACTGGGGCATGTGTTGCAAGCCTTTGAGGAACCTAAGCATAACATGTGACTAGAACAAAGACTGTTGGTCCGGCAACAGCACAAAAGCCGAAATGGCAGATAAGTAACGTCTAACCATGCCCAGAGCAGAGCCCATATGTGACAAAGACCGAACAAACCGAAAAACCTCAGAAAGAGGTGCCGAAAGAGGTTTGATGTTTCTAGAAGAACACCATGCCACAAATATGCCCCAGCAGCAGGCATATACAGACTTGGTGGAGGGACGCCTCGCTGCCAGAATAACATCACAGACTTCAGGAGGAAGGTTGAAAGCTGTCAACTGTCGTCGCTCAATCTCAAAGCATGATGGTCAAGGGTGTGCAGGTTTCGGTGCAGGAACCTCCCCTGTTGCTGAGACAGAAGATCCTCTCGTAGAGGCAACCTGATCGGGGGGCTGATGCTGATGCTCAACAGCTCGGGATACCAGACTATCCATGCCCAATCCGGAGCCATAAAAATAACTTGGGCCTGGTCGTTCCTGATTTTCTTGAGAACTCTGTGCAGGAGTAGAATTGGCGGAAAGGCATACAGGAGACCGGAGCCCCACTTGAGAAATAAAAGCGTAGATGAGCGAGAGCCAGCTTGGAAACTTCAGCACAAACTGCTGACATTGTGCATTCTCGGGGGTGGCAAACAGATCGAACCAAGGCTCTCCCAACTCTTGAAAGAGCCCTTGCACCACCTCTGAATAGAGATGCCATTCATGAGCCGCAAGGCATCTTCAGCTTAGTTTGTCTGCCCTGGCATTCAGAGAGCCCGCCAGGTGTTTAACCATCAGGGAAATGACCTGGCATTCCAGCTATGTCTAGAGATACAGAACCTCTTGATATAGGGTTCATGATCCCACCCCATCCTGTTTGCTGCAGTACTACATGGTGGTAATGTTGTCCGTGAACACCTACATCAGCCTTCCATTGATCAAAGGAAGAAAAGCATTGAATGCCAAACGGATCGCCAAAAGCTCCAATAGGTTGATGTGGAGACCAGACTATGCCGGAGACCATAGTTCTCTCATCTCCACCTCTGCTATATGGCACCTAAAGAGTAATCCATCAGTCACTACAGTCAGCTCTGGATGAGGGAAGAAAAGGTCTGCCACTGACACAATGGCAGTTAGTCAGCCACCACTGCAGATCTTTTGCAGTTCCGCCTGAGATCTGGACCATGTCGGAGAGATTCCCCTGATGCTGTGCCCACTGGGACTTCATGTCTTACTGCAGAGTCTGCATATGCCAACGGGCATGCGTAACAAGCAGGATACAGGAGGCCCAACAAAAACTGGGTCAATCTCACCGAAATCCAGGATAGAAGATGAAATATCGCATCATAGACTGAATATCCTGGACTCGCTGCTCGGGAGGATAGGCACGAAACTGCACTGTGCCCATAACAGCTCCGATGAAAGGGAGCGCCTGAGAGGGACCCAGGTGTGACTTTGGCACATTGACAGTGAACCCCAGTGAGTGCAGGAGGTTCGCCGTTGTCCGGAGGTGGGAGGTGACTGCCTGTCGCAAGCCGCCTTCCACAGCCAATTGTCAAGATAGGGAAAAACTGGTGCCCCTGACGTCCGCAGATTAGCTGCAACCACCGCCTTCCCCTTGATGACCACCCGAGAGGCGCTGGTAAGGCCGAAGGGGAGCATGGAAAACTAAAAGTGCTCTTGGCCCACTGTGAAGCACAGGTAACGTCTGTGGGCAGGCAGGATGGGCATGTGAAAATATGCATCCTTCAAGTCCAACACTACCATCTACCATCCAGTCTCCAGGTTTCAGGGTAGACAGGACTTGGGCGAGCATGGCGCAGGTCTAGGATGAGACTAAGAACTCCGTTCTTTTTGGGGAACAGAAAATAGCAGGAATAGCAACCACAACCTACTTCTGATGCCGGCACCCTCCCGATTGCTCCGTTGGCCAAGAGCCAGCACTTCCGGATGGAGAAAGGAGAGGTGGTCCTCTGTCAGCCGGTCGTATGTGGGTGGCATGGGTGAAGGGGTGGTCTCAAAGGGGATGAATAACCCATTTGGACAATCTGTAAAACCCAGAGGTGCAGGTGACGATCTATCCTTCTCCACACTGGATGCTAATGATGGCCAGAGAAGGCAAACTAAAGGGGTTTGGAGGCTGTGACTGTTGGGGGATGGTGGGCTGGCCCGACCTCTGGCTATCTGTCCCACGTGGTCTATGAGGCCCACGTCCTCAGCCACAAAAAGCTGGGAAGTCTGTTGGCTGTGGTGGCTGGGAGGATATAGATGCAGCTGGAAACCCCTTCCGTGGATGCAGAAGGCGGACTAGGGTTTAAAAGGGGCCATTGAGAAGCCCATGGACCTGGCAGTAGCTCTGATGTTCTTAAAGTGTTCCAGTGTGGAGTCCGCCTTCTATCCAAGACGACGAAAGCCATCAAAGGGCATGTCCATAAGCAAGGCTTGGACATGCCTGAAAAGCCAGTGTTTCTAAGCTCAGCCAGGCTTGGCGCCAAAGGCCCAGCGACCATAAAATCACTCTACCCAAGGAGTCGGTTGTGTCCAGTCAACATCGTTTGGTGAACTTTGCTGTCAGCACTAGCTTGGGAGAGTATGGCTCGGGCCTCCTCCTAGACAATAGGCAGCACTTGTACAACCGAATCCCAGATCGTATGGGAATATCGGTCCAAAAGGAACCCGGTGTTAACCGGCCGCAGTGCAACACTGACAAAAGAGAACATCCTCTTGCCAAAGGTATCCAGCCTCTTGGATTTCCTATCCAGTAGATTATTTGAGAATGTGCCAGGGTTGACCCAAGAGGTGGAGGCTTGGACCACCAAGATATCCTGGGTGGGAGTAAGGAAAGTGGTGGCGTGCAATTGTCCCATGCACAGGTGTCCCTGTGCGGTGCTTGACCAGACCCAGAGTAGGACGTTGGAAAGAGGCGACTTCCGCCTGAAGCACATCTGTCAAGACTTTCCTCTTGACTGCCATTGAACATAACTGCAGGTCCAAGACCTCAGCCACCCTACCATAGAGAATAAGGCTCCCTCCTCCGTAGCCACAGCAGGAGGAGAAACCAAGCTAGTGTCCAGTGAGGTGTCTAACCCACTGACCTCCACCAGTTCTTCACACCATTTTTCCTCAGAGTCATTGAGAGGCAGCTGGTATCCATAAGGGTCCGCAGAGCCTCCCATTCATTGCCCTCTCCAAGCCTGTCAAAGGAAAAAGTCATTGGCTTTGATCCTGAGGGCATTGTCCCGGTGGGCGCCAGAACTGGGTCGGACGAAGCTTGTTCAGCTCCATGTCTGAGTCGGAAAATGGGGATGGTGCGACTGTGAGACGTCAGCACTGGACTAAGCAATGAGGAAGGTCTCGGCCTTTCAGCTAACTCCACTCTGGATCCAACACCAGATCCATGTGGCCCGACAGGGGCTGAGGCAAATCTGCTGGCGAGGATCCAGTGCAGACTCCTCCCGAGGCTGGGGGGCCCAAAGGCGCTCCAGAGCAGTAAAGCTGCCCTAGTATGAGGTGTACTGACTCATAAAATTCTTTCTGCTTGGAGGAGATCGCTCTGGTAAAGTCAGGGAAGTAAGGAGCAGACCTTGACTCACGCTCTGCTGAAGCCCGAGGCCTAGAGTGCCAACGCTTCTATGCCTTGTCAGAAGACTTTGACGGGCATGGCGAATTCGAAAGACCTTTTTGACTTCTTAATTTCTTCTGGAGGTGGGACTTATCTGACAACTTCGAACGAGACGACGACTGCCGTGTGTGGCTCCGCGAACTGTCTCCGGACCTTCAACACGACCGGGATCTCGAGGGCCACAGAGATAGTCAGACGTCAGTCACAGAGGAGCTTGAAGAAATGCTCCCTCAGCGCCTTCAGGGGCATGGCACTGCATTCCACACAGTTCTTGGAGTCATGGTCCCTCTCCAAGCCCTAAAGACAAATCAAGTGTGGGTCTGTCACAGACATCTGCCTGTGACAGGCACCACAGGGTTTGAAACTAGCCAGTTTCTTTGGGGACATCCTGTCACCATACAAGACAAAATCTCTCAAAAAAGGGTTCGACAAAAGGCGAGAAAATGACAGAGGGTAGGTAGCTCTTCATGGATCAGGGCTATCTGGTGCAGAAAGAAAGAACTGCTGTCAATGCACACAATGTACCGCGTACACAGAGCCGAACTACGCCACCTACCGGCACGCAGGCGTAGTGCTCCAAAATGTCCGGATCCAGTTGGATATCCGGGGACCCCATTGAGTCATTACTGGAAGCGAGGGACCCTTGCTGATTGGAACCGCTAAACAATACAAATAAAATGCAGAAACACGCATTCAAACAAACACCAAAATGATGAAATATTTAATTCACAAGCAAATCTAAAAAGAAATAACTTTCTTTTAATGCACATGTTGGAGCTTTTCTAAATTCACTTGAGGCCACTCATCCATATTTAATGCACTTGCACTGCTCACACAAATCTGAGGATGCTAACTTTAAGCCTACATTTTCGAATTCCTTCACATTTACAGACTGTTTTAAAACTGTCAGTTTTTAATTTTGCTTCTTTATTTATACTCACTTTGTTAATCTGTTAATATGTTATGTTCTAATCAGTGGTGGATCCCCAGAGGTCCCCGGACCACAGGTTAAGAACCACGGTTCTAAGGTAAGGAATCTGCGGCTAGAAGTCGCTATCCTATATAGTAGCTTGATCCTCTGAAAATAGTCTGGCGAGAGAAGTATAGGAGATGGGGACAAACTGAAAGGCAGGATGTAGCCCCTTTGAACAATTTGCAAAATCTATCAGTCTGACATGATGAATTCCCAGTCCTAGTCCCAGCCAGGAAAGAAATATATATCGCCCCCCTCCCCTACAACCAGCTGGCTGTGGGCTTAAGATGGCAAGTCAAAATTGCTTGGGAACAGCAGTGGCAGGGGAGGAAGAGATTAAGGACTGCTGTCCCTGCATGTGAATGGCCCCAGCTGCCACCAAGCCCTGTGCCCAAGTTTGATGGTATACTAGCTGACAAGGTTTATGCTGCCGGTTACCAAGGCCTTTGGAATAACCCCTACACTTTCTAGGTTTCTGGTGATTTCGTTTGTCTGTGGACAAATACTCCAAAGAACCTGCTGTGGCTCAACTATCTTTGAATCTCGCAAGCACCAGGTCAGCCTTTTCTACAAGTAGTCTACATCAGTTGAAGGGCATACTGTCCATAAGGGATGCTTAGACCAGTTTGATTGCATCCAGATATACGTTCTAAGCACTACACTGGTGTCCACAGCATGGCTTATGTAGTCATTGGTGCCCAGTCCTGCATGCTGCACATACTTTGTTGCATCTTTTCCATCTTGGACCAATGAAGCAGAGGTCCTCCAGCATGGCCAGCAAGACCTTGGGGGCATGTCCCGGAAGTTATGGGTATATCTGACCAGAAGAGAGACAAATAGTTAAAGATCATAAAGCTAGACTAGCAGATGAAAACATTTTCTAGCCAATGGCGTCAACATGTGTTGACTCCATAACCAAAAGGTTCGAAGAAATAGCATTTGGATTTACTTGAACTGTAAACACCTGGACCACAAGGCGTTCAAGTATTGGGTGTCTCGTCAAAAAATCAGGGCCTCCTGGCCCTGGTCTGTGTAGTCTGGCCACAGGTTGGCTGACAGGAGGAGCTGAGCCAGAGTTAAACCAAGTGGTCATCAGAGTGCCCATAAGGGTGTTAAATGGTAATATTGGCTCAGATGAAGTTGGATCTGGTTGAAGAATTGCAGTCAAATTGGCTTTAGTATCAAGAGTAGCCAACTGCAAATCTAACACTTCACCTCTGCAGACTACTTCAGTAAAAGAAGCACTTGCTTCCGTTAGCTGACCAGGTGGTGAGTTCCAGCTCGGCCTCGGTTGAAAAATCTAACCCACCAGCATTTTGCAAGTCTAAGTGCAGTCCTTCATCAATGTAATGAGAGGGAAGTATATTGTCTGCTTTATCGTCGTCAGTATCGTAAGGGACATTACATATGCTCTGGAATGCATCAGAATCAGAGCCGAAGAGAACATGTGATAGTACTGGTGTCGAGGAGGCTAAAGGGCTGGCTATACAATCACTGGATGCATGGACCACAGTCTGCTTGGGGTCCGACATTGGCTTCGCAATTGGGTCTCATTTCAGCATCAATGGTGTAAGCATCTCTGCCAGCATGGAAGAACCGACATGGGTCCTGGGGTCAGAGTGAAAGTCTGGACCAGTATTAGTGCAAGCCCTGGAACAAGGCCCAAGAGAACAGTCAGCAAGAGGAGAGGGCCTGCTGGCAGAGGTTCAACCGGAGGTCCCATTTGTGAGATATTCCCGCTGATGCAAATAATTTGTCTGCCACCGCACTTAATTCACCTGCGAGGTGGTGTTCTAAAAGAATTTTGTTAAGAATCGTCAAGTGCTAAATCTTCTGAACCAATTTCGATAGTGGGCAATATCTTGTTCCTAGCGGTTTGTCCAAATAAATATTGTGGTTGCACTTCTTCTGTATTTGCCCACTGAGAACTGTATTTGACTCTGAAAACCTTTTAATGCAAAGTACATAATCTTAGTTATAGGTAACTGCTATGCTTCACCACTTTTTCCAAAGAGCAATTGGGTCTCCCCCCCCACTAACCATGTGTGAGGCATCTGACTGAACTGATTGCAACAGTGGAGACTGCCTATTTGAAAATTCTAAACTCACCATAGCCATTTGTACACCACATTAAATCTTTCTTCGACTTGTGACTCACAACCCACTAGTACCTCCTAATCCTGTACTGGTCTACTGTGGGGACTGGGGTAAGATATTAGGTGGAAGCATCACAACATCTTTCCCACCAACTTCATCTCATTCCTCTCTGTTGGAGTTAGTGATGTCTGGTAAAGGTGACTAATCTTGAAATGTCAGTATTCTCTTTGATGACTGTGTTGCCTTACCAGTATTTTTCAGGTGTACTGCAAACCCTAAGTGAGTTGATCTTGTTTACGCTGGTTTGGTCCTATAAGGATAATGTTACTCACCCAGTAAGCATCTGTTCTTGGCATGTAGAGCTGTAGATTCACATGCTTTGCTTACTCCTGCCATCTAGTGTTGGGTCCGGATGTTTGCAAGTTGTTTTTCTTCGAAGAAGTCTTTCCAGTCACGAGGTAAGGTGACTCCTCCTTTCGCATGGGCATTGACTCCATTGTTAGATTGTTTTCCCGCAGAGGGTGAGAATGGAGTTAGTAAGTGTAGAATAGAGATGTCCATGCGTATGTATGTAAAGAGAAACTGCAACAACTCCAGGAGACCGGGGAAGCGGGTGGGCGCATGTGCATCTACAGCTCAACATGCCAAGAAAAGATGCTTACTGGGTAACATTATCTGTTCAAGGCTTGTGAGCTGTAGATCACATGCTTTGCATAGACTATACAGCAGTATACTCCTAAAGCGGTGGCTAACCTGTAGTTGTTGTAGTTGTCTCAAACAAGTGTTTTACGTACTGCTTGGCCTACATTAACTTGTTGCCTTGCTAACACATCTACACAATAGTGTTTGGTGAATGTGTGCGGTGTAGACCATGTTACTGCTTTACAGAGGTCAGCTAGGGGAATATTCCCTAAAATGGCCATAGTAGCCCCTATTTTGCAAGTAGAATGCGCTTTAGGGAGTATTAGCAAAATGTATTGGTTCAAATGGTGGACCCATTAGCCTTGTAAGTACTATGGTGCAGGTGGGACTCTTGGTGGTATCACTCTTTTTAAATCTTCTAGAAAGGCTTTAACCACTGGTACTCGGAACAGAGATAAGTGTTGTCTGTTTTGTAAGTATGCAGCTACTGCTGCTAGATGTAAGCAAATAGATGTGTAGGTAAGTCCAGATTGCTGTAACAGTTAACAGATTATGTTTTGTACAGAAGCATCAAGAGGACTGATATTGTTATTGTTACAATAGAGAACAAACCACTTCCATTTTTCTGTATAACATGCCCTAGTAGTAGGCTTTTTAGCCTCTTTTAGGATATTCATACAGTCTGGTGGTAAGTGTAAATAACCAAACTCTATGACTTCAGGAGCCAGATTGCCAGGTTGAGTTCTTTGGGATTCGGATGTCTGATTGATCCATGGCTCCGAGTGAGGAGACTGGAGGTGAGATGCAGCTTTTGGTGTGGAACTAGTGACAACTCTGTAGGAAAGTGGGTTTCTGTTGCAGTAACCCCCCCCATTTTTTATCCGATTACTGATGCACATTGACTTGATGTGCCCTGGGTCCCTGCCAATCCGGTTCTCAGGGCCAGTGTTCTTTCCCCAAAACTAACCCAGTTGGCATCTCTAGCCACAGGTCAGCCCCTGGTAAATGGTACCACAGGTACCCAGGGCACTGTGACCAGGGAAGAACTCGAAGGGCTGCAGCACTTATAGTGCCACCCTTAGGGGGGGTGGGGGGGGTGTGTGTGTGTGTGTGTGTGTGTGTGTGTGTGTGTGTGTGTGTGTGTGTGTGTGTGTGTGTGTGTATATATATATTTACACACACACACACACACACACACACCCCCCTTTTGCAGGCTGCGTGTTTTGGTGCACAACAAAGTGAAGAGTCGACATGGCAAGCTTCAAAAGCCTGGCAGCCTTTGTAATGCGACCCCCAAGCCTCTCCTATCAGGAGCAGGCCCCTTTCCTGTCTCCCCTCCTTTTCGGCAGGAAACAGGCGGGAAAACTAGCCAGCCAAGAAGGTGTGCCCACGTCTGCTAACTCCACCCCTCAGGTGGGGGAGGTGAGGTCAAGCCCACTCTTCAGTGCCCGCCATCTTGGTGGCTGCTCGTCAGCAGCCACCAACCGGAGGCCCCCTATCCCCCATTGGATAACATTGCGCCTCTGCACCCGGCCGCCCTAGTGCCGCTGAGGGTGTAACTAGAGTGCATCCTTGACCCTGGGGGAGCCCCTAGTCTACCCCCAGAACCTCAACTCCCACTATCAAATACTTACCTCAAAACCGATAACACTATTTTCCTTCATAGGATAAAATTGACTTTTTCTTGGAAACGTTTTTAAGTGTGGAGTTTGAAAACCTAAAGAAATTCTTTAAAATTGTACTATTTAACCAAAACGATTTTACTTACCTGTTTACAGGAAATGTCCCAGAGTAGTATCCAAGTATACTACTCTGAGTAATCTCAAAAGTAACTTACCTGGTATTTTACTGAAAAGCCCATTCAAGTCTATGTACTGTATTTACAAAGTATTGCATTTCTCTGCAACCATCCTGTAAATCAAAACAAAGTGCATATACAATTTCAATTCAAACGGTTTACAAACTGCATTACTACTGTAAAGTATTTATTGCTTACCTGTGCCAGGCTTGCTTGGTTCTAGAAAATAAAATAACTAAAAGAATTTTTTCATACAAAAACAATTGGTCTGAAGTTCAGTCTTTGAGTGTGTGAATTCATTTGCTGACTGAGTGTGTACAACAAATGCTTAACACTGTCCTCTGATACTGCCTCACTGCTCGACCACACTACCACAAATAGAGAGTGAGGTGCTATCTAACTTTACCTCTGCCTACCTTTGGGGTTCCATTGGACTCTGTGCACACTATACCTCACGTTGGTATAGTATATACAGAGCCAGCTTCCTACAAACTCTAACAGAGTGGTGAACCAGTGTTGACGTGCCTATGATGGGGCTATGAGAATTAGTGTGAGGGATGTTTGCCTGAGCTTCCGAACTACCAGTGGAATGAGTGGGAGAGGCGGAAAAGCGTAGGCAAATATCCCTGACCAATTCATCCATAGGGCATGGCCTTTGGAGAGCGGATGTGGGAACCTGGAGGCGAAGCTTGGGCATTTCGCGTTTTCTGCTGTGGCGAACAGGTCTATCTGAGGATATCTCCATTCCTGAGAGTGGGGGAGGAGAACCCGAGGATGAAGTTCCCACTCGTGGACTTGCTGCTTCGGTCTGCTGAGAAGGTCTGCAATCCGATTGTTTACTCCTGGAAGGTGCGCTTCCAGGAAATACATCTTGTGGTGTATAGCCCATTTCCAAATGGCTTGTGCTAGACATGACAGTTGGAGAGTGTGTGTGCCCCCACTCCCCCTGTTTTTGTATATAGTACATAGCTGTCATGTTGTCCGTGCGGACTAGGACAGCTTTGCCTACGAGGTGAGTTTGAAAGGCTTTGAGAGCTAGAAACACTGCTGGTAACTCTAGGTGATTCATATGGAGATTTTTGTGTTTTAGACTCCACAATCCTTGGATTGTGTGATCCTGTACGTGAGCCCCCCAACCAGTGAGCGATGCGTCTGCTGTTAGCACTGTCTGTGGAACAGGGTCGATGAAGGGCCGTCCTTTGGATACATTTTGTGGGTTCCACCACTGCAGAGAGCGATGGGTGAGGCCGTCTACCAACACTAGATCGATCAATCGACCCTGCGACTGGTTCCACTGACTTGATAAGCATTCTTGAAGGGGCGCATGTGAAGTCTTGCATGGGGTACGATTATGATGCAAGACGCCATCATTCCCAGCAGTTGCATGAAGACTCTGGCTGGTAAGGAGTGGTTGGGCTGAAACTGAGTGAGAAGAGACTGAATACTGTGAATTCTGGCAGCACTGGGAGAGGCTAGAGCTTTTTAAGTGTATATGGTGGCTCCCAGATGAGGTGTGTGTTGGAAGGCTGTAAATGGAACTTTAACACATTCACTGTAAACCCTAGTTGGTGTAGCAAGTGGATTGTGGCTTGAGTGTGTTGGAGACATTTCTGTTAAGTACTGGTTTTGATGAGCTAGTCGTCCAGGTATGGGAAGACATGGATCTGCTGTCTTCTCAGATGAGCTGCGACTACTGCCAGGCATTTGGTAAATACTTTGGGAGCAGTGGTAACTCCAAACGGTAGTACTTTGAATTGGTAATGCTGACCCGCTATCACAAATCTGAGATATTTGCGATGAGCGGGGTGAACTGGAATGTGAAAATATGCGTCCTTTAAGTCTAGAGTAGACATGAAGTCGCCCTCTTGTAAAAGTGGGAGCACTTGTTGAAGTGTCAACATGTGAAAATGTTCTGGCAGTATGTAGAGGTTCAGTTCTCGGAGGTCCAAAATAGGTCTTAACGAGCCGTCCTTTTAGGGAATTAGAAAATAAAGGGAGTAAATGCCTGACCCTTGATATTGTAATGGTACCAGCACTATGGCTCCTTTTACCAAGAGAGACTGGGCTTCCTCTTTGAGGAGGTGCAACTGTTCTGGTGACAGTTTGTGAGAACGAGGTGGAATGTTTGGAGGATTGGTGGTAAGCTCCAGGCAATAACCATGTTGGATAATTCCTAACACCCATTTGTCTGTTGTTATAGATTGCCAAATGGAAAGGAATTGTAGAAGACGTCCCCCGACAGGTGTTAGATGATCGGGGGAAGGGAAGGTAAGTCACTGCTTGTTAGAGGAATGGGCTGTATGGGGTGTGGAACCTTTTCCTCTACCCTTGCTGTGGTTTCCTCTATATCCTCCTCTAAAGAAACCTCTTGTGGAGGAAGGTTAATTGTTGCCTTTGTGGAGGAAACATTGGTGTCCGAGGATGTGGTCTTAGTTCCCCCCCACGATAAAAGGAGCGACGAAAGGAGCCCCAGTTAGAAGGAGACTGTAGAGCTCCCAAAGACTTAGCTACTTCAGTGTCTTTTTTCATTTTTTCTAATGCCTGATCAACTTCAGGCCCAAAAAGATGCTCTTTATCAAACGGGGTGTTTAAGATGAATTGCTGGACTTCAGGTTTGAAACCGTAAATCCTTAACCAGGCGTGTCTCCCGAGTAACACACTAGTGTTAACCTCTCTAGCTGCAGTGTCGGCAGCATCTAAGGCACATCTAATAGAGGAATTGGAGATGAGCTTTCCTTCTTGCACTAAATGGTGTGCTTTAGCTTTGTGCTCATCTGGGAGATATTGGAGCAATTGCTCCATTTCGTCCCAGCGCTCTATGATACCTGGCTAAGAGGGCCTGGGTGTTGGCAATGCGCCAATGATTAGCCGCCTGGGCAACTATTCGTTTGCCAGAGGAATCTATTAATTTTGACTCTTTGTCCAGAGGGGTAACATCCGTCGAGGTTTGTGAATTAGCCCGTTTACGGGCATTAGAGACAACAACTGAGTCAAGAAGTAACTGTCCCTTAATAAAGACTGGATCAGAGGGAGCAGGCTTATTCTTTTTATCTATTCTGGGAGTCAGAATGCGAGCACGAACAGGGTCTTTGAAGATGTCATCGGCATGTCTCATGCATTTGAGCATAGGGAGAGTCTGATTAGATCTGTGTGAACTAAAAGTTTCGAACAAGAAATCTTCTTCTAGTGATTCTTTGTGTAGTTGTACCCCATGATATTGTGCAGCTCTAGCAAGCAACTCTAAATATCCAACATTGTCGTCAGGAGGGGAAGGCTTTTCAGGGTAAAGGTCTGGGTCCTTATCTGTAGGTGGATCAACAGTGTAGTCTTTCCAAGGATCTACAGGTAATTGAATATCTTAATCATCTCCATCATCATCGTCATGCTATGAGGGTGGAGAATTGTATGGTGTGATGAGTAAATGTTCCAATAGTGGAGAAGGTGGTGAAGGTGTAGGAGAACGTGGTGGAAGAGGAGGAGGAAAAGGGTTAGTACAGACATTTTTCCTCTTTAAAAGAATCTTATATTGTATGTCCTCTGACTCAGGTTTGCATTTGTGAGGCAGTTTGGAAAGATGTCCTGTTTCAGGGTTGATGTAAAGTTCCTTGTGTTTAGGATCCGATTTGGGGGGTGGTAAGTCAAGAATCGGATCCTGCGGCTTCAAAGAAGCATTTTTCGGTTTCGGCGCCAAGGACTTCGGTGCCGAGATGGAATGACCTTTCGGCGAAGAAGGTTTGGGCTCCGAAGCGGTTTTCAATTTTGGCGTCAAGAAATTTGGCTCCAAAGCAGTCTTCGGCTTTGAGCTTGAAGGTTAAGGCTCGGTGCCAGACTTTGGCCAACTCGATCTCAAACCGGAAGGCTTGACAAGGAGTTTCGGTGCCGAGCCGGGGCGTCAGAAACATCGTCTCGGTGCCAACCTTGGCCCGGAGGTGGAACCGAAGCCTTTTGCTTCATTTGAGTTGGATTTCGGGGCAAGGGGTGTTAGCTACTCACGGGACCATGACCCAGCGGTATGTCCTCTTCCATCTCGGAGTCCGATTCAGGAATCGATGAAGGCTGCTCTTCCTGTTCCTCTTGGGCCCCTTGTGCATCGAATTCTTCTTGATCGGATCCTTCACCGAAGATGTCCGGCGTGTATTCAATGTTCTGGCTTTGCATTTCACGACGTCGAGCCCGACGATCACGGAGCGTTTTCTTGGATCGGAAGGATCTGCCCGCGTCTCAGTCTAGTTCGTTGTGGTCTGGAGATAAGCACAAGTTGCACACTTTGTGTGAGTCGGTGCACGGATATTTTGCGTTGCACCGAGGGCAGAATTTGAATGGAGTCTGTTCCATCGACTGCGACGTGGACCGACGTGGTTAGGCCCGACGGTCTTCCACGAGTTTACTGATCGAAATTGAAATTGTCTTTGACAGATACGATACGCGGAGAAGTGGGATACGCGAACGAAACAATACCGACGCAGCTATAGTGGATTGCGCACCGAGAGGAACCCTAAGAACGGTTTGGAACCGGAGCGCAGTAATTCACGTCCGAACCCGATGGTGGAAAAAAACAATCTAACAATGGAGTCGATGCCCATGCGCACTATCACCGAAAGGAGGAGTCACCTTACCTTGTGACTGGAAAGACTTCTTCGAAGAAAAACTACTTGCAAACATCCAGACCCAACACTAGATGGCAGGAGTATGCAAAGCATGTGATCTACAGCTCACATGCCTCGAACCAATATTATCCTTTTGGCAGCTGGTCTAAGAATGGATGGATACAGATGAATAGCTTGTGACTTTGAATGTGCTGCCAAGACCGCAGACATTTTTTAATTATTATTGGTGCTACTTTAATGCCAAAAGGTATTACCTGAACTTAATGCTTCTATTATTGCTTGTTCACTCAGATTTATTATTTCCACTTTGAGGTGTTTCTTTTGCTTTTCAAAGACAAAGTCTTGGGAATAATTTCAACATTGTTACAGGACCTCTGTGTTTGGGTTGCTTGCTCCTTATGAGTCTTTCAAAGTAAAGTAAAGAACTGCCTATTGTGTCTTGCCAGCGTATTTCCATCTGAAAGGTAGTTTTTTTATTCTAGGAATGTCTAACCCTTTCTTTACTTCTCTGCACTGATATTTACGATGAAGAAACCTGAGACAACACTATAGCCTTTCAGTCTACCTTTCTCAGCTGCAAAGGTTGGTCCGAGAATATCAGCAATTAGGCCTTTTGGGTGTCAAATAAAATGTTCTTCGGACAGACCAATAACAGACGAGTCTCTTCAACATCTGCGTCTGCAAATATTCACCTGTTCCTTCTTCTCCCCTTCAATATGAGTGACTAATTCTAGAGGTAAAACCCATGCTTTACATAGGGCAGCGGTTCTTAACTTGTGGTTCGGCGACCCATGGGGGTCCATGGCCGCCTATAAAATGAAATATTAACAGATTAATAAATTAAATATAAATAGAAAAGCAAAATGTACGTTTGATAATTTTAAAACGTTCCGTAAATAAGGAATTTGAAATTGGAGGCTAAAAATTAAGTTAGTGTCCTCAGATTGATGCATCAGAGCTGCACAAATGCTTTAAACAGAACATAGGGTGGCCTAAGTTGAATTCAGAAAAGTCCAACCTTCCCACTAAAATGAAACTTTTGAATTGTTCATATGTTTGCGGATTAAATAAAATATTTAAGCATTTATTTGATGAATGCTTGTTTCTGTTTTTATGAGTATTGTTTTGAGGTTCAAATCATTGAAATTGTTTAAGCTGAGGTCCCCGGCTTCCAGTAATGACTCAATGGGGGTCCCCGAATTCCAATCATTTAGTGGGTGTCCCCGGATTTCAGTAATGATTAAGTGGGGGTAACCAAAACACAAAAGGTTTTACGAAATACTGCTACAGGCGATTCAGACTAGAGTCAAAATGGCATGGCATTGTTTGGCCACTTGTTTTCTCTAGTTTTCAATGATTTAGGCTATATTTCTGAATAAGAAATGCACCCTCCTACCGCAAGATCAAATACTAGGTATAGACTTCATACTTTGTGTTCATCACTAACTGCAAGTTTTCTATGACAGTTGGAGCACACATTTAACAAAGCTAACTCTGTAATCAAAACACTGGAAGAGTCTGGAAAACAGAACTAATTTAGCTGAAAATAAGTAATTTTCCAACCTGCCACTCCTATAGTTCAAAACTTCGAGGAACATCTATCTTAACATTTGCAGCAAAAAAATTATTTCTCACTATATGAATTGCTGTCTATGTTTGAGTGTCCATACATCAGTTCTGGTAATCTTAAAGCATTTTTCACCATTAATCAGTTGCTGAAGTCACAAATTATTTATATCTCATCTGTTCGCTTCCAGACCCACCAGCAGGAAGAAATTTAAAGATGGCGGTCATGTACTGGGGCATTGTGGGATCACTCAACATCATGGGGATATACTGGCCGCTCCTATGGTTGATGTCGAGCAGTAAAACTTACTTTATCTAAGAACATTTCTGGAGGAAATCAGTAGATTCTCTTACCACTAATGTTCATCCTATTACTCTGGCCACTGATCTGAAACTCATCTACCTGGTGCCCACTCAACTGTAAGTGACTTTTTTTTCCGCTATCCATGCAGTCAATCAATTTTACCCCATTTCGGATTCCAGCCTACTAGGGTAATTACCCTAAACCCCTCCTCCCTGCCACCCCCCAAAAAAAAAAACTCACTGTACCCCAACCCTCCTCCAACTAAAGGTCACCATTCCATGAACATCACTGACTGCAACAAGTCAAGCCAGAACTCACCTGCAGAAAAGGGTCGCTTATTCCCGATACGTCATGCTCTGGAGAATAACCCGACATGATAAGATTTTTTAGGATGCGAACCAACTGAGGGACAAGCTGCAGAAAAAAAATTAAGTGTTAAAGCTTTATCCTGGAGTACAACGCCTTGAATAAATTCTTCCCACCCTGACCCTAGAATTCCCAGCCTGATCAGTAGGGAAAGTTAAATCTCACTCTGCACTTTAGAAATGGTTCACATTTAATAGCTTGACCTAGTAACCGGTCACACCCAGATGGACATCTATGGAGAACTCCAGCCGAGGAAGTCTCGACCCTGTGAGTCATGGAATCCCTTGAGACAGTATCTAACTAGCAGGGAGGCAAACCAAAGGAACAATGGCTCGCACTAAACAGCTTAGTATCTCACTGACCCACCTCCGTTTGGATGGAGATTTTGCATGAATCTGTTCTCAGGATAAACTGTGTGAACTATGTCCTATTTGGTGTATCCTATCATATGCTGTACTGCCATATGTTACTATGTTAGCTATGTGATAAATAAAGGTTTTAAAAAATAAACATTTGATAACTTTGCTTCAAGGGGTGCCACTTACGATATTTTCATAGCTACACTAGGGGACAGGAGGCCTTATTACACTGGCATGCTTTCGCATAAAGAGCAACATGGCTAAAAGAGCTAAGTCAAGTGGTTAATCCATTCTCCTCATGGGAAGACGAACTGAAATGCTCCCTGATGCTCATGGGGAGGAAAAAGTTGGCCAGAGAGCTATTCCTTGCTATCCTGACAACGATATTTGTTGCTGCCCTGACACAGCAATTTGAAATAGGAAGCTGCTTAAGCAGTATTCAGAGGGGTCAGTGTTGAAAGACGTCACTACCAGGCAGGCTTTGTACTTAGACATGCCAACACTTACCAGAAGGCTGACATGAAATATCAATCCTGCCCACAAATTTTAGATAATACAAGTGGGACTGAGTTTAGTAGCGGTTAGAGCGGATCTCAAATGGATTCCTTGGCACTAGAAATGTAGCTTAAGAAAGTCCAGAAAACCACACTATCGTTTCCACTGAAACCTGGTGTCTTGAGATACAAATTTGTTGTTTCCAGGTAGGACTTGCAGAAACGCGTTTAAATGGACTCTGGGTCATAACCCAACTCACTTGCCTTGCCACGGTAATGGAAATAAGGATGACCGGTGTAGAGGACAGCTATGCATAGGTTCAAAGGGAGTGAACATGTGATAAGTAAGAATCAAATTAAGGTCCCACTGCAGCTTCACAAAAGGTGTAGGCGGGAACATGTGGAACAGCACTTTCCAGAAATGTATCACAACAGATGATTTTAATTGTGATGGCTGATCTGGCAAACACATTAAAGGCCTAAAGGACTATAAGACAGCCCTAAACGTATCACAGCAAGGCCTTGTTAGGCTAAGGACTGACAAAATAAAATGTTAGACGATTTTGCATTCCAGGGTTGGAACACCAGGCAACAAACTTTTCCCAGCTTCCTGTGTTAAAACATTTTGTGGATAAACATCTGGCTGCCAAGATGACACCAACCACACCAGAAGGGAGATCAAAAGTCATCAACTTTTGCCACTCCATCTCCACGCATGGAGGTGGAGGTTTTGCAGGCTCCGGGTGCAGGACCCAGCCGCACTGCTGCGACAGAAGATTTTCCCAAAGGGGCAGCCGGATTAGATGGCAAAATGCTCATGGCCAGAAGTTCTGGTACCACACTCTACTTGCCCAGGCAGTAGCCACTAGGATAACTTGGGCCCTGGTCCTTCATGATCTTTTTCAGCACTCTGAGCAAGAGAGAGAAAAGGCTGGAAAAGAGTGCAGGAGTCCTAATACCCAATGCATATAGAAAGCATCATGGACACTCCATTGCATAAAAGGCTGGACACACTCCGTTCTCCGCGCTGGCAAACAGATCGAGCCAGGGTTCTCCCCATGGTTGGAAGATCGACTCGGGAGGTGGCATAGAGGGTAGCTGCCATTTGTAATCCACTACACACCGGCGGCTGAATTCAGCTGCCCAAGCGTTTAAAGATTCTGCCAGGTAATTGGGAAATCGGGGAGATGCCCTAAGCATTCATCCACTTCCAGAGGCACAGTGCCTCCTGGCACAGAACCCACGAACCCACTCCGCCCGTGTTTGTTGCAATACCACATGGCAGTCATGTTGTCTGTGAGCACATGTATCCATTCCCCTTAGATAGTCGGGGGGGGGGTGGACATCTTCAGTGTAAAGTTAATTTCTCACAACTCTAGCAAGCTGATGTAGAGGCGAGCATTCACCAGAGACCAGCGCCCTCTGATCCCCACCTCTCCCAGATGACCTGCCCAATCCAACAACGATGCATCCATCACAATAGTTAGCTCTGGGTGGGGTAGAGAGAGGGGTCTTCCGCTGATCCAACTGCTGTTGAGCAGCCACCACTGCAGCTCTCTTGCACGCTCCTTCGACAGCTGGATATAGTCCGACAGGGTTCCTTAGTGTTGAGCCCACTGAGACTTCAGATTCCACTGCAGAGCCTTCATGTGTCACCTAGTGAAGTCCATAAGCAGGATGCAGGAGGCCAAGAGGACAAGAAGCCTCAGAGGCACTCTCACGGAGATCCAGGTCAAGGGTTGAAGCACAGGATCATAGCCTCAATATCCTGGACTTGAAGCAAAGGGATAGCTAGAAAAGCATCGTATCTAGGATGGCTCCAATGAAGGGGAGCTGCTGAGGAGTCTGCCAACCTTTTAACATCGTTGTATTTCACCATCAACGTTTGTCATCTGGAGGTAGTGTACGACTGTTTAAGGCAAGCATGCCTTGCGTAGTCAGTCGTCTAGGTATAGGAAGGCTGGTATTCCCAACCTCCGCAGATGTGCTGCAACCACCACCATCACCTTTATCATCACCCACGGTGCACTGGTAAGGCCAAAGGGGAGCATGGTGAACTTAAAGAGCTCCTGGACTACCTGAAACTACAGGTAACCCCTGTGGGATTGCAGGACAGGGATGTAAAAATGGGCATCGTGAAAATCTAACCCCAACACCTGGGTCCAGGACTGACGGAACTTGGGCCAGAGTGAGCATTTTGAACTTTTCCTTCTGGAGGAAGAGGTTCAGAGGGAAGAGACCTAGGATAGGGTGGAGACCTACGTACTTTTTCAGCATCAGAAAATAATGGGAATAACAGCCACTTAGTTTGAATTTCTTCACAAAGTATGTACAAGTGATTCTGCAGGAGGTGCGGGGGTGTGCATGGCATATCCAGTGGATAAGACAAAAAGGGTAGGGAGTAGCCGAGCTCTAGGACTTTGAGCACCCACTGGTCTGACGTGATGCTCCTACATCTGGGGAGGTGAAAGGTGACCCAACCTCCTATCGGGTAATTGTGTGCCACCAATGGTAAATGAAAACAGGTTTGCAGCAGCAGCGGTGGAGGGGAGGGGCTGTGGTCTGGGTAGAAATTTCCACTGTGGGCTTAAATGTTGTCGACTCGTTCCCTAGCCTCGACCTCGAAAGGGCTGGGAGCCCTCCTCTTACTGAGGCCCATAATGCTGCTGCCTCTGCATATAGCCCCTGTTGAAGCCTCAAAAGAAGTGTTGTTGGGGGAACTGCCGAGTTGACTGAGCTAGAGCCAGAAAGCAAACTGTGGCTTTGCTCTTTGCCCCAAAACGTTTTGAGCCATCGAACTGCATGTCCATTAGGGACTGCTGGACGTCCGAAGAAAAGCTCAGGGAGCAAATCCAGTCATGAGCTTAAGCACCACGTTGGCAAAACATTGCTGTTCTGTCTCACAAGGTGTGCTAATACCGTACCAGGAGGTTGACAGACTGCAGGGCACGACTGGCACTGGGGGAAAAATTTGTGGCACACAATTGCCCACGCGTTTTGATTCCCTGTTGGGTGGAGTTATGGGGAAAGAGTTGGGTTCTGGCGGCTGGATGATGCCGGAACCACCCAGCTCTCCAGGTGGGCTATTGAGTGAGGAAGTCTGGGTCTCCAGGAACAGGCTTGCGTCTTGGGCACTTGTATGCTGATTGGTGGGCAAGATCCTGGTTTCGCCCAGGTGCCGATCAGCATATCTACCAAGGCCTCATTGCAACAGAGCAGAGGTTCCAGAGTGGGAGCTGCTAGTTTAAGAACCTCTTGGAACACTTAAGTCCTCCTTACTGCTTGCATGGGTAGGTTAAGGTTGAGATTTTGGGCCATCCTTCTAATGACTGTTGCAGAGGATGTGGATTCTTGAGTAGCCATAGGGTTAGGTGAGTTTAAGCCTATTTCGGGGGGTATCAAATCCAATGGCATCTTGTAGGTCCTCTAACACATTGCCCTCATCATAAAACGTCTCCCGCACAGCCTCCTGCTCATAAAACTGCTGATGCTCATCCGGGAAGGAAAAATACATGGTGGGCATCCTGGAGGTCGAGTTTCCGATCAATTCCATCTCTTTCAGATCTGGGTTCACTGCCGGTCCCAGTTTTGATGGTCTAGTCCGTGGCATCTGTCTAGGCGCGAGGACTGACCTCGGATTAAAGACACGTGCACAGTTGGTGTTGCGAAAGAAGACGCCGACGAGCTAGCTACTACGCATCCTTGGGGCAAAAAGGAGCACCAGAGGGATCCTGTGGGGTACTAAAGAGGATTGCTATGGCCTCTTTTAGACAACGTATCTAGTCTGCCGTGGCGGTCCGATGAGAGAGCACGAGGTTGAGCTTTTGGTGTTTGCTTCATGCATGGCTCTGAGGCCTAGAAGTAACCAGGTAGTCGCACAACTCTGAGCGAAGGGAGCGGCGGGAAGATGGAGAACCATGTTTTCACTTCTTTTGTTTTTTTTGCGTTTCCTCGATCTGTAGTTTTAGGGCCCATAACAGCACCCTGCAAGGAAATTTTATGGAAATAAGTTTACCTGAGGGAAAGTTCTGTCAAGAGACAGGACTACTAGGCTAGGATCCCAGTCAGAAGGCGCTGGAACAAAAGAAAAAACATCAGCGTGCAGAGGTGGCAGTACTATAGCAGCCCCGACATCACATCTGACAGTGAGACCAGACATGGAGAGGCATGACGCCACCTACCGATGCGCTATCGAAATTTCCGGATTCAGTCTGGCACCTGGGGAAATTCACAAGGTGAGGAATCTGCATGTAGAAGAACCTATCAGAACTGGAAAGATTTACTAGACATGATCTTACAATATGTATATTGCTTCCAAGGCTGAACTTGGGCTCTGTAATAAAGGAAGCAATGTTACCTAAGATGGCACCTTATGTTGTGCCCTAGCACTAATTGATTATAGTATACAAAAAAGAGATTATGGAATGCTTGAATGAATCTCAATTACTGGTAATTACTGTGTGCCGCTGTGTGTGCTTATTTTGCACGCCATGTCACCTCAATTTGGACCCAGATATATGCAAATCAGTCTTGACCCTGCTCCAATCAGAACAGTCCAGCCCGAACTGCCAAGCCAGTTCCTCTCTGAACCGGAACACAAGCAACCTAAGACCAGTTTCGCCCTCTTTATGGACTCATCAGCTGGGTACAGCTTGGTTCTAAAGACATGACTCACTGAGCTGAGAAGTGATCAATTGGGTAATGCGTGACCAGCAGTGGGGGAAGGTCTTTTTGAAAATTGCCACAAGTTTTTATTTACGCCATACTTTTCTTAATCTTGTCCTGCAGATGAGAATTGCAAGGTACAGAGTTTTTAAGGTCATCAATTTATGGGACTCCACCAAACCTTCGAGCTTTAAATTAAAGTAATAGAAAAGAATGGTAATGTCCAGAGTGCAAAGTGATTTCGTGATTCGCATCTGGTCAAAAGTAGCACTAAATTGCGGTGATGCTTTAGGTTGCTTCTGGTGCCAAGTTGGTCCGATAGACCAGGAAGCTTTCAGAAAGCAGCAAGATACAAGGTGATCACCTTCCATGTGAAAGTCACAAACGCATGTCTTTGTTACTTAGATGATCGCAGTTAAAGGAAGAATGTAAACTTGTTTGAGCAATTTGGCAAGAATTACTTTATTAAGAGGAAAAGTAAAACCCAGATTACGACCTTTGGATACGGGGGTGTGAGTAGGTGGAAGCTGATGGAAGTGGATTGTTTACTGATGGACGGCTGAAAAATAATCATGGAAGGGTAAAGTGAAAGTCTGATGAAGGCATTGTCTGAAAAATGAAACATATGGCTTAAACTCTAAAGGATGAGAGAATCTAGTCTGTGTTACAGCACAATCGCTAAATCAAAATTATATGAAGAAGAATTAAGGTTGATCGGAATTAAGGAGGCTTCATACAGAAATGCAAGCCATTGTTTATACAAAGATAAAGTGCAGAGAAGACTCATAGGGTAAGCATGCATGTAGATTACACATTAGAAAGGGACACAGGCACAGTGAGAAACAGGAACTATCATGAAATATTAGGTGCTACAGGTCAACAGAATGCTAGAAGGGTGCATAAAACGGTGATATTAGGCAAAATGACTGAGGCAGTACACTACATTACTCTAACATTCAATGGCACTCATTTCTGGCGCCTTAGGGATAGTAATACACATTTAGCCAGGCAGTTGAACTGTCCCAACAAACCTAAAAGAAAAGTGAGCAACTGGAAGGAAAGTACAGAACAGTATGCTCACTACATGCAGACTAAAAAATAAGGGGTGTGGCAGGAGGGAAAAAGAAAGGAGAGCAGTTTGCTGGGGGTGACGGAATCAAATGAAAGCAAAAGTGAAAGGGCTGGCAAGAGGTGGAGCAAAACTCTTACCTTTTCATTCTAACAATCAGCAGGATTCCAGACAGACAGAAAGAACAAAACAGATGAAGCAAGCATTAGAGACCAAAAGATCAATTTCATATCAGAAGGTTGCAGAGTAAGCATCAGGCAAGTCAATGCATCCATAACCCAAATACAATTGAAGCTGTGGTACAATATAACAAATGTTGGTTGAAGTTCTGCAGAGGAAGGAGGTAAATATATGTACAGTGATACACAAAGCAGGAATACCCATTTAGTAATCAGGAGCCAGCTACCCAATCAAAGCAGTTTGGGCACTGAGGAGCCTTTTTTATGACCTCAGGTTTCTGTTACAGAAGTCGAGGGCAGGTCTATGCTCAACTGACGCTACAATTAGAACTACTTTTAGAGGAAGTCTCCATTAAGCACCAGGTAATGCATCTGTATCTAATCTTGAAAAGTACAAAAACGTCCTAAAGCCTACTTTGTTTTGTACTAAACCAGATCCTTTCAACTTCAAGCTAATTGTAGTGTACAAAGGTGGTACAATGCACGACTACATTGTGTGCCAAACCATTTGATACTTCTATTGTGAAAGGAAGAGCAAAACTCAGTGCTGTTGCCTTTTCCCAACCAGTCAAAAGTTAGGGTTTGCTTTAGAAAATTTTGTACTCGCACCCAACTGCAAAATCATTTTGTGAGTGAACGGTCAGCTGTGCAGATAAACAATGGCTGCAAGAGATACCATGTATGCAACTCAGCAAGTGAAAGGTCACAATGACAGCATACAGTGAAACTAAACCCAGATATTTTCCTAATCTGCTCACCAGAATTAAGATTCCTAAAGATAGGCAAGTCGCTTTCAGAAGCAGACTACCTAAAGGACATGGTAAAGGCACTGACAGTGGAAATGGAAATGACTGAAAATGATCATCACTCGAACTACCAGTCATTAAGAAAACCTAGAGTTCTGCTAAAGAAAAAGGAGACATCCTCAGAGTATGAAAATTGGTTACAACAAACAGAAAACATTCCTATACCTCTTCATCCATTATTTCTGCATTTGGGGTACATAATATAAATGTAGAAAATCCTCCACTGTGATAGTCCACATTAGGAATCTTTTTCCCAGATTCCATTAATGTAGGTCAGAAAACGTAGAATTATTGCCAAAACTGCTCATGATCTGACCCAATTAAAGGAAATGAAGAAGGAAACATCTCCTGAAATCTATGAAAAATTCAGGAATCAAATCATACAAGGATCTAATGTGGATCTCACGAGTGCTACAAACCCAGAAATTACTAATTATGTGGTGAAAGTTTTCATGAAACTTTTCAAAAGGACAACCCTAAATATGAACTGCGTGGCAAGAACTGCCAGAGGGCATTGGATTTCACAGTTTGTCTGCCCCATTCTTGCCTGCTTTAGCCTATGTTGTTTTCAGCTTTTTCCACCCGTTACAATCACATTTGAAAGCCTTTAGCTAATTGCTATCAGGCAAGTATATTTTCAAGAGTAATATCAATTCAAAAAAAGAAATAACGTATGTTGAGAATTCTGAGCTGGATATTTGATATACTCGATAAAATAGGCTTTAAGTTTAAGTTGCTGAATAACATACAAAACAGAATTAGTCGTATAAAACAATTCGGAAATCAACTTCTGTATATTTCACATATGTTCAACTATTCCCCAGGCGATACAGGTTCTTTAGAAGGTAATCACAGTTTCTGATACTGTAGGCACATGATGCCAGTTCTTGAGGAGATAACGAAATATCAGTCTCTTTTTGTACCATATTTAAGTCTCCAGGCACAAGGGATTACACGTGGGCATTCCAACAGCAAAGTATATACACCTAGCAGGACTAAAACATTGTCACTGCGAAAGGACAGTGAATCAGGGGAGTTCTCATTTTACACAATCCTTGATGGCAGACCAAGGAGTCTCGGTAGCAACCACTGGTTTATGTAATTCCATGCCCTTTGAAAAGGTTGCCCAGTGTCGGAATATGATTCAAACTCCTTCCCAAAGGCCTTCATCAACCGTTTAGAATTCATTGTCCACAGTTATGAGCAATGGCTTTAAGACAGACATGAATGTAGCAAATCAAACTTGCTATTCTTTTATACATCTTGCCTTACAAACCACGCTTATGAATTGCACCTGGCAACATCTGCAGAGGTGATGTCTTAAGGCACAAATATGTTCAACATGCTTTACATGCCCTTTGAGGAAAATCTTGCACAAGCAAAAAAAATAAATAGCTACACATGGATAGTACCGTGAATTCTTCCTCTACAAGTCTCCCGCATGAGCAGAGCCTTAAAGCGCTCAACATAACATGAATGCAATTTTCTGTGGCAAAATATGAGAATAGAAATAGAATCCTTTATCTGTTGTCTCCCATTTACCAACTGCTCTTGGAATTGGACACAGAATTATCGAGTATCCCTACATGGATCTTTTTCTGATTTAGAGTACATGAAAACATGGATGACTGGTATAGAGGGACAAGTGATAAAGTCCTTTATTGCAGTATAGATTTCCATTTAAAGCCCAACAGTGTGTTACTGACCACCAGTGGGGTTACTCTTCAAGGACATTTCTGCTGAATACAGAAATTATTTTTTTAGTCCAAAGAATTAAACCCACTTAACACATAGCCAAAAAATGCATGTCACTTTTCAAACTCATTTAGTATCTTCAGGCTGAAAAAATGTCATGCACAGGCAGCGTGAAAAAGGATAAAGCAAAACCAAACTAGCTTGCACCTTACTGTTGTGGCAAGCAAAAACTTTAGTGGCTTCCTCATCAGTTATCCCAAAGTTATATCTTAACCTCGGGATTTTCACACCAACAGTATTCTAAACTAAAGTTCCCAATGTAAAATTAGACCTCCATCATTAGAACACACACATACACACATCGAATATCAGACACTGCACATGTACTGTCTGTCGGAATAACAGTAAATCCCAACTCCTGCTTCCATAAGCGGATCACAACACACACCATCATCCAGTGAGAGCCCAGTTTCTAATCCAATCTCTACTGGTCTCAGACTAACACACACAACAACTACTGGAATATTTTTTCATACCTCGACCACAGTATCATAACAGAAAGGATTAGGTTACGTACCCAGTAAGCATCTGTTCTTGGCATGTAGAGCTGTAGATTCACATGCTTTGCATACTCCTGCCATCTAGTGATGGGTCCAGATGTTTGCAAGTTGTTTTTCTTTGAAGAAGTCTTTCCCAGTCATGAGGTAAGGAGACTCCTTTCGGTGATACTGCGCATGGGCAACGACTCCATTGTTAGATTGTTTTCCCGCAAGAGGGTGAGAATGGAGTAAGTAAGTGTAGTATAGAGATATCCATGCGTGTGTACTGTGAATAGTAAGTACTGCAACAACCACAGGTGTCCGAGGAGGAGGGAAGGCGCATGTGAATCTACAGCTCTACATGCCAAGAACAGAAGCTTACAGGGTAAGTAACATAATTCGTTCGAGGCATGTGTGTTGTAGATACACATGCTTTGTATAGATTGTATAGCAGTATTTTCCCACAGCGGTGGCTAACCAGTGGGTGTTGCAGTTGTTTGAAAAAGTGTTTTTAGCACCGCTTGTCCTACATTAGCTTGTTGACCTGCTAATACATCCACACAATAATGTTTGGTAAATGTGCGTGGTGTAGACCATGTAGCTGCCTTACATATGTCAGCTAAGGAAATGTTACCAAAAAGGCCACAGATCCTCCTATTTTGCGAGTAGAATGTGCTCTAGGAGGTATAGTTAAAATTCTTTTAGCTTTAACATAGTAAGTTTGAATACATTTAACAATCCATCTAGAAATACTGGATTTAGAGCTAGGATTTCCTTTATGAGGTGGAGCAAACGCAACAAAAAGTTGTTTTGAGAAAATCTTTTGTTCTATCAATATAGTATAATAGTGCTCTTTTGAGATCAAGTGTGTGTAGAGCCCTTTCTGCTACTGAATCAGGTTGAGGGAAGAACACGGGTAACTCAACTGATTGGTTAATATGAAAAGCAGAGACTACTTTTGGAAGGAATTTTGGGTTTGTACGGAGAACCACTGTCTTTATGAAGTTGAAAGAAAGGTTCTTCCAAGGTTAATGCCTGTAGCTCACCAACATGTCTTAATTATGTGATAGCAATTAGAAAGGCAACCTTGCATGAAAGAAATTGTAATGAACAATTGTGTAATGGCTCAAAAGGTAGACCCAGAAGCCTTGTGAGAACAATGTTAAGGTTCCAGACAGGTGCAGGTGGTAACCCATAAAAGCTTTAATTACTGGAACTTTGAATAATGATAAATGTTATCCGTTTCGCAGATATGCAGCTACTGCCGCAAGGTGTAGTTGAATAGATGGGTAGGCTAATCCAACTTGCTGTAGATGCAAAAGATAAATAATATTTTGTGTAGATGCATCTAGCGGATCAATTGTGTTATTATTACAATATATAACAAACCTTTTCCACTTTGCTGCATAATATGCTCTAGTGGTAAGTTTTCTTGCTTCTTTAAGAATAGTCATATGCAGATACAGCATGCATTGCGAGCGAGAGTCCCCAAAGGGGAATCCCTTCCAGAATCCTCTCCACTTGAGGACAGAGTCCTGGACGAATACATGCCGCGGAAATCCATTTCCATGACGTACAAGAAACTAATTAATATGCCGGACCCCTTGATCCGGACTCGAAGGGAACATGATGTGGCTGGCATTGAGGACGAGGAATGGCTGGAGGCCTTGGCCTCCCCCAGGGAGACTACCATCTCCTCCAGACTCAGATTGGTGCAACTAAAAATCCTCCACAGAATGTATCTTACTGGCCCAGCACTAGTGAAGATGGGCTATAGGACCGACTCGGGATGTGTTAGGCGGTGTGAGCAGGAGGGCACCTTTGTGCATACCATCTGGGAAGGTGTACATATTCAGAAATATTGGCTGGGATTGATAAAGTGTATGGAGGAAGTAACGGAAGTCAAAATAAAATCTACTATAAAAGTTGTGTGTATTGAACATATGGGGACCCATAGATCTAAACAGCAAAGGGAGGATTTGGGTAACGTTGGGTAATACGATTGTGAAACGGAATATTACCAAAATGTGGGGGCCCAGGAGACACCAACATTTTCAGAATGGCAGAGGGACATGGACTTGTGCATGTTGATGGAGCGAACCATATAAGAATCAAGGGGGTGCCCCAAGAAGTGGACTCAGATATGGGGAAAATGGAACGATTTTAAGGGAGGAATTTGCGAGCCCCCACGGTTGGAACAGGATCAGGGCCTTTTGCAGCTTGAGTAAGGTTCGATTAAACAGCTTGTTGCAGCATATGCACGTGCGATGGTTTGTGACCAGATGTAATGATGCAGACATATTCCTCACTGATAATGTTAGTGAAATGATTGTATGTGTAACATGGTCATCAATAAAAAAGTTTTTAAAAAAAGAATGGTCATACAATCTGGTGGTAGGTTTAGGCATCCGAACTCTGACCTCCGGACCAAGATCGCTAGGTTGAGCTCCTTGGGATATGAATGTCTGATTTCTCCATGGTTCTGTATGAGGAGGTTAGAAGTGAGGTGCAGCTTTTAGTGTGGAACCACTGACAGTTCTAGTAGTCTGGTGAACCATGGTTGACAAGCCCATGTGGGCGCCACTAGAATCAGTGCGAGTGATGTCTGCCTGAGTTTCAGAACCAGAAATGGAAGGAGATGGAGAGGCAGAAAAGTGTAAGCAAATATCCCTGACCAGTTCATCCATAGGGCCTTGCCTTTGGATAGATGGTGTGGGAATCTGGAGGCGAAGTTTGAGCATTTTGAGTTCTCTGCTGTGGCAAAGAGGTCTATTTGCAGAAACCCCCATTTTGGAAGTATGGAAGGAGAACTTGGGGATGAAGTTCCCATTCGTATACTTGTTGCTGCATCTTGCTGAGGAGGTCGGCAAATTGGTTGTGCATGCCTGGAAGGTGTTCTGCCAAAAGATGAATTTTGTGATCTATTGCCCAACGCCAAATGGTCCGAGATGGGCGTGACAACTGTAGAGAGTGTGTCCACCCGTTTTTTTACATAGTACATAGCTGTCATATTGTCCGTTTGGACTAGGACAACTTTCCCAATGAGGGGAGGCTGAAAAGCTTTTAGTGCTAGATAAACAGCTAGAAGCTCCAAGTGATTGATGTGGAGACTCTTGTGTCTGGTGTCTCATAAACCCTGAATTGTAAGATGCTGGAGATGGGCACCCCAACCTGTGAGAGATGCATCTACTGTTAGTACGACTTGTGGAATCAGGTCGATGAAGGGCCGCCCTTCTGATAGGTTTTGAGAGTTCCACCACTGCAGAGAGCTATGAGTGCGGCTGTCTATCAACACTAGATCTGTTAATTGACCCTGTGATTGTTTCCACTGACGTGCTAAGCACTCCTGTATAGGATGGATGTGTAATTTTGCCTGAGGCACTATTGCAATGCATGATGCCATCATCCCTAATAGTTGCATGAAAGTTTTGACTGTTAGGTATTGGCTGTTTTGAAACTTTTTGAAAGTTTGAAAGTTTTGAATTCTGGCTGCACTGGGAGATGCTAGAGCTGTGTGAGTGTTTAGCGTTGCTCCCAGACATGGTTGCAGTTGTGAGGGTTGAAGATGGGACTTTTGTGCATTGACTGTAAATCCAAATTGATGGAGAAGGTTTATGGTAGCTGGAGTGTGTTGTAAACATTTTTGCTGTGTGTTGGCTTTGATGCGCCAATCGTCCAGATATGGGAAGACATGAATTTGTTGTCCTATTAGATGAGCTGCTACTACTGCTAGACAACTTGTGAATACTCTGGGTGCAGTAGTCACTATGAATGGGAGTACTTGGAATAGATCGTGATTTCCTGCTATCACAAATCTGAGATATTTGCGATGTGCTATGTGTACAGGAATATGGAAGTATGTGTCTAGTGTGGACATAAAGTCACCTTGTTGTAGAAGTGGAAGCACTTGTTGAAGGGTAACCATATTGAAGTGTTCTGACAGTATGTATAGGTTTAACGTTCTCAGGTATAAGATTGGTCGTGGAGACCCGTCCTTCTTGTGGATTAGGAAGTAAAGTGAGTAAACTACTGATCCTTGGTGTTGTAATGGAGCTGGTTCTATAGCTCTTTTGTTAGAAGAGCTTGTACTTCTTGTTTGAGGAGCTATTAGTGTTGTAGCGAGAGTTTGTGAGTGCTATGTGGAATATTGGGAGGATTCCTGGTAAGCTCCAGGCATTAAGCATGTTGGATAATGTCTAATACCGATTTGTCTGTTATGATTGCCAAATGGGAAAGAATTGTTGTAGTCTTCACCAGACAGGTGTAAATTATTCGGGGGGAATTGTAGGCAAGTCACTGTTTGTTGGGAGATGGAGAGGTACATGTTGGTGTGCCTTTACCTCTGCATTTAAAATTCTTTCCTCTGTACCCGCCTTTATAGAAACCTCTTGATTGCGAGGGTTGTGCGTTTGACCTGAATGAGGACACATTGGGATCTGAGGCATTAACTTTGGATCCTCCTCTATAAAATGAGCGGCGCAAGGAGCCTCTATAGGATGGTGACTGAAGGGCTCCCATTGACTTCACCACTTCTGTGTCTTCTTCATTTTCTCAAGTGACTCATCTACTTGAGGTCCAAAAAGATTCGGTTTGTCAAAGGGAGCATTAAGAATAGTTTGTTGAACTTCCAGTTTAAACCTGGAGATTCTCAGCTATGCATGCCTTCTAAGAAGAATGCTGGTGTTAATGCACAAGTTACTAACTTGTGTAACGATATATCTGTAAGAGACAGTAGTTAGTGACAGATTCCTTACCTTAGAATATCCCCAGGCGTCAGGCTGGATCCGGAAAGTTTTTGCGTAGCAGTACCCTTGCGCGTCGGTAGGCGGCGTCGTGCGGCTCCGCGTCCGTCGTCGGCGTCGTGATCGCCGGGATGACGTCGCGGGCAGTACTTAGACGCCGCCTCTGCGCGCTGACGTCAGTTCTGTACACGACTTTCCGCGCCAGGAACGCAGAGCCATGCAAGAAGCGGACATAGGTATCTGAAAAATACTAGGGCCCTGAAAGGGATGTCCTTAACCCTAGAAATCAGTTCGCAGAACGGGGAGGATGGGCGGGCGGTGAGGAATCTGTCACTAACTACTGTCTCTTACAGATAGATCGTTACACAAGTTAGTAACTTGTGCATCTGAAAGAGACACGTTAGTGACAGATTCCTTACCTTAGAATAGATACCCCAGCAATACCAACCCCGGTGGTGGGTCTGCGAACAAAGATCAGACAAGGAAGTCCCGGAGGACAGAACGGCCAAAGAAGCCGTCCCTCCGGACCTGACTGTCAAGGCAGTAATGCTTGGTAAACGTGTGCAGCGAGGCCCACGTAGCTGCCCGACAGATATCCTGCAGCGGAACACCGCGGCCTAAGGCCGTGGTAGCAGCCGTTGCCCTGGTGGAATGGACACGCAGCCCAACAGGAGGCTCCTTCTTAGCCAAAGAATAGCAGGCTTTGATACACAACGTTACCCAGCGGGAAATGGTTCTCTTGTGCACCGCCCGACCTTTTTTGGCGCCCACGTAGCCAACAAAGAGCTGGTCATCCACCCGGAAGTGTTGTGTGCGGTTAATATAGAAGGAAAGCGCACGTTTTGGGTCCAGACGGTGGAGCCTCTCTTCCTCTCTGGAAGGATGCGGAGGCGGAAAGAAGGTGGGCAAAGTGATGGTCTGCCCAATGTGGAAGGCAGTAACTACCTTTGGCAAGAAGGACGGACGCGTCCGAAGAACAACCTTGTCTGGATGGACAGACAGAAAGGGAGGTTTGCATGATAGAGCCTGGAGCTCACTCACCCGCCGAGCGGAGGTGATGGCGACCAGAAAGGCTGTCTTCAGAGTCAGAAGACGAAGAGGACAGTTATGTAGAGGCTCAAAGGGAGCGCACATGAGAAAAGTAAGAACCAAGTTCAAGTTCCACTGAGGCATTACAAACGGAACAGGAGGGAAGAGGTGTGTAATGCCTTTTAGGAACCTGCTAACAGGGGACTTGAAAAGGGAGGGCTGATCAGGAAGCCTGAGGAAGGCCGAGATAGCACAAAGATAGCCCTTGATGGTACCCAGGGCAGAACCCTGTTGGGCCAGAGAAAGAAGGAACAGAAGAACCTCAGAAAGAGGGGCAGAGAGGGGATTCACAGCCTTTGCTGTGCACCATGCCACAAACTTGTTCCACCTGCAGGCGTATGCCACCTTAGTGGAGGGACCCCTGGCTGCCAGAATCACATCACAAACTTCGGGAGGCAAGTCGAAAGGAATCAACTGCCGCCGCTCAATCTCCACGCAAGCAGGTGGAGACTGGACAGGTTCGGGTGGAGGACCGTCCCCTGCTGCTGCGACAGAAGATCCTCCCGAAGAGGCAGACGGATCGGGGGATCGACGCTCATACTGAGTAGCTCAGGATACCAAACTCTTCGAGCCCAGTCCGGAGCCACAAGATTGACTTGGGCCCGGTCGCGCCGAATCTTCTTCAACACTCTGGGTAGAAGTGGTATAGGCGGAAAGGCGTACAACAGACAGCAACTCCACTCGCGACGATAAGCGTCTCCGAGCGAGTGCCGCATTGGAAATTCCAACGCGCAGAACTGCTGACATTGCGCGTTCTCTTCGGTGGCGAACAGATCTAACCTAGGCTCTCCCCACTGCTGAAAGAGACCTTGCGCCACCTCCGAGTGAAGATGCCATTCGTGATCCATCATGCACCTGCGGCTGAGTTCGTCCGCCCTGGCGTTCAGGGAACCTGCCAGGTGTTGAAACATCAGGAATATGCCCTGATGTTCCAGCCATGTCCAAAGGCGCAGAGCCTCCTGACATAGGGTCCACGACCCCACCCCGCCCTGTTTGTTGCAATACCACATGGCGGTGGTGTTGTCTGTGAACACCTGCACTACCGTCCCTTTGACAAAGGGAAGGAATGCCTTGAGTGCAAGTCGGATCGCCCGGAGCTCCAGAAGGTTGATATGGAGCCGGGACTCCGCCGGAGACCAGAGGCCTCTGATCTCCGCCTCTCCCATGTGACCGCCCCATCCCAGAAGGGACGCGTCCGTCACAACTGTGTGCTCTGGCTGGGGAAGGGAGAGGGATCTGCCCATGACCCATTGCCGGTTCGAGAGCCACCACTGCAACTGTCTTGCAGTCCCCTCCGAGATCTGGACGTGATCGGACAGGTTGCCCTGGTGCTGCGCCCACTGGAACTTCAGGTCCCACTGCAGAGCCCGCATATGCCATCTGGCATGATTGACCAGCAGGATGCAGGAGGCCATGAGGCCCAGCAGCCTCAGGGTCATCCGTACCGAAACCCAGGATAAAGGCTGAAAGATCGGAATCATAGCCTGAATATCCCGGACTCGCCGTTCGGGAGGATAGGCCCGAAACTGCGTCGTGTCCAGAACTGCTCCGATGAAAAGGAGCTGTGGAGAAGGAATCAGATGCGACTTCGGCACATTGATGGAGAACCCCAGCGAGTGCAGGAGTTCGGCCGTAGTCTGGAGGTGGGAGACGACTGCCTGGGACGAGCCCGCCTTCAGCAGCCAGTCGTCGAGGTAGGGGAAGACTGGAACTCCTGCCCGGCGCAGATGAGCTGCGACCACCGCCATCACTTTCGTGAACACCCGAGGGGCACTTGTAAGGCCAAAGGGGAGCACGGTGAACTGAAAATGCTCGAGGCCTACCGTGAACCGCAGGTAACGCCGGTGGGCCGGCAGGACGGGGATGTGAAAATAAGCGTCCTGCAAGTCCAACGCTACCAGGGTCTCCAGGGTCGAGGGCAGTCAAGACCTGAGCTAGGGTGACCATCTTGAACTTCTCCTTCCGGAGGAAGCGATTGATGTTCCGGAGGTCCAAGATAGGACGCATGTCCTCCTTGTCCTTTTTGGGCACCAGAAAGTAGTGGGAGTAGCAACCACGTCCTACTTCTGGGGTCGGAACATGCTCGATGGCCCTCTTGGCCAAGAGGGCCGTGACTTCCTTCTGCAGAAGCACCAAGTGATCCCCTGACATGCGGTGGAATTGAGGTGGCATGGCTGGGGGTGGTCTCGAAGGGAGGGAGTAGCCCCTTCGGACAATGTCCAAGACCTACCTGTCCGAGGTGATGGGACGCCAGTGGTGAAGGTGATGGCGGACCCTGCCCCTACTGGCGTGCTGTGCACCTGAAAGGAAGGACTAGGAGGGCTTGGAGGCCGCGGACGGGGCGGAGTTGGTGGCCTGACCCGCACGCTGGTTGCCTGAACCGCCACGGCGGTAGCCACGTCCTCGGCCACGCGAAGACGCTTGCTGCGCGGGCCGGTGGCTGGGCAGCGGACGTGACTGGGCGCCCCTTCCGTGGCCACGAAAGGGGCGAAAAGCAGAGGTTAGCGGAGGGCGCACAACAGAAAGGCCCATGGACTTGGCAGTAGCCCGTGAGTCCTTAAAACGCTCCAGCGCAAGGTCTGCTTTGGAACCAAAAAGACCGACTCCATCAAAGGGCATGTCCAGGAGTGTATTCTGGACATCACCCGAGAAACCAGTTGTTCTCAGCCAGGCGTGGCGACGCAGCGCCACCGTTGTTGCAAGCGATCTGCCCAGCGAGTCGGCGGTATCAAGGCCACAACGTATGGTGAACTTTGCCGCATCCCTACCTTCCGCAATGGTGCGGGTAAGCAGTGTCTGGACCTCCTCAGAACACTGGGGCAAAACAGCCGCCACCGAATCCCACAGGGAGTGGGTATATCGGCCCAAAAGGCAAGCGGTGTTGACGGACCGCAAGCCAGCACTGGAGGAAGAAAAGCCTTCTTCCCAAACTGGTCCAGGCGTTTGGATTCCCTATCCGGAGGGCCGGTAGGGAAGGCGGTTTGGGAGGCAGAGGCTTGGACAACCAAGCTCTCGGGGATGGGATGTTGAGAGAGAAACAAGGGGTCGCCCGGAGCAGGGCGATGGCGTCGGGCCACGTTCCTATCCACAGGAGCCCCTGTGGTGGTCTTGGACCAGGTGCCCAAAAGAACGTCAGACAGTGCATCATTAAACGGCAGCAATGGCTCCGAGGAGGAAGCTGCCGGCTGAAGCACTTCCGTCAGGAGATTAGTCCTGACAGCCACAGTAGGCAATTGGAGTGCAAGGCTCCAGCTGCTCTACGCAACACCGTTGCGAAATTTGCTCCCTCCTCCGTAGCCACGGGAGGAGACAGCATGCCAGTGTCAGGGGAAGTGTCTAGACCACTGGCATCCCCAAGTTCCTCTGCCCAGTCCTGATCATACTCACACTGCTGTGTGAGAGGGTCTTCCGACCCCTCCCAGCTCTCCTGGTCCTCCTCTGGTTCAAAATATGGAGGAGGAGGGACATCTGGGACCCAAGGTCTCATCGGCGCCGGAGCCGGCGTCGAGCGACGTCGGTCCGGCTCCATGTCCGGAACCGGAGAGAACCGGGGAACGACGCCGCCCGGAGCCCCGGGCGGCGTCAGGAACTGCACCGGGGACATCAGCGCCGGCGGAGGCGTGGTTAGGTCAACCGGCGTCGATCAGGGTTGCGGTACCACCGGAGACGGGATCGAGGCCGGGGCCGGAGCCGAGGCCGGGATCAAGGCTGGCGGGACAGGCGACGCCGGGACCGGAGTCGTCGGCGACGCCGGAGCAACCCCATCAGGGCCCGCGGGGCCCGAGGCGCACCGGAGGTACCTTGAGGCCCGAAGAGGCGGGCCATGGCCGACAGGAATTCCTGTATCTCGGCCGGAGTCGCCCCGAACCCGGGAAGGACGGGTAATGCGGGGCGGCGCCACAGGCACATCCGGAGCCGCGGGGACGGTGCCGACAGGGGCCTCAGCCGAGTCGCGAGATCGGCGAGGCGAAGTCTTAGAGCGATGGTGCTTCTTAGACTTCTTGTGCTTCGACTTACCCGAGGAGTGCGAAGACTTGGACTCAGACGACCGGCGGGGGCTCCGCGACCGGCCCTCGACCTCTCACGGGACCGGGGCTTGGTGCGGCGCAGAGCCGACTGCCGGACCTCGAGGAGCTTTCGAGACCGCTCTCGCAAAGCCTTCGGGTGTAAGGCCCGGCAGTCAGGGCACGACTTCGTGTCGTGGTCTCGGCCGAGACAGTAGAGACACTCTAAGTGCGGGTCTGTGATCGACATCATTCGACCACAGACGTCGCATGGCTTGAAGCCGGGCATCCCTACCGACACCTAGGAGTCGAGAAGACTCGAAAAGAAACAGTGAAAAAATCACCAAAAATGTAGTCAAAAATTGACTAGGGCACTGCTCTTCCCGGATCTGCGCTTACTGGCGCGGAAAAAGAAGAACTGACGTCAGCGTGCAGGGGCAGCGTCTAAGTACTGCCCGCGACGTCATCCCGGCGATCACGACGCCGGACGCGGAGCCGCACGACGCCGCCTACCGACGCGCAAGGGTACTGCTATGCAAAAACTTTCCGGATCCAGCCTGACGCCTGGGGATATTCTAAGGCAGAGGTCTTCAAAGTGTGGGGCGCGCCCCCCTGGGGGGCCGTGGCTATGTTCCTAGGGGGGCGCAAATGCCTATGTAAATACTTGTAAATGAAGATGGCCTGGAAGTGCGACTTTCTTTATTTATCACGTTTCCAGACTGTCTTCATTTACATACAGCAGGTAAAGGGCATATAAAACGATGGCAACTGTTATTGTTTGTGCCGTGGTGACAGGGTCAAAAACGTGGCTTAGTGGCTACAAAGAAAAGAACATTTTCTGTAAGTATTTTAATGATTTTTCACATTTATCCAGCAGCATATAAAATAATGCACATACCGTAAACGAAAAACAAATGCAAATTGAACTAATCCTTGGGAACGCTTTCTTTTATGTTATCAAATCTCAATTCATTAATGCAATCACTGGAGTTGTCTGTGAAACCAGAGTCATACAATTGAATCCTGCTTGGCAACGTGTGGAATCCTGACTTGTGTATTTACAATGCTATGAAGTCCCATCCTGTAACACAAAGCATTGTGAATAGGCAAGTCATTATTTAAAAATTGTATTATACACTGTATAAGCAAGGCTGCTGGAATTATGCGGCGGGAAGGATGCAATTATGTGGCAGAGTTGATTAAATTATATGGCGAAAAAGCCAACATATTCACTGTACTTTTTGTGATAGTGTTACTTCATTATTTTATCAATTTTATGCATGCTAGCACTGTGTGGGCAAATATTTCCCCTCATTAGTGCCAGATTAATACCCAAATTCAGCAATAAGCAACAGAAAGCTGACTGTCAACCTTTGCGATGGGCCTTTGACTGTGTGGCAACATGTGTTGTTGTCTTTTTAGAAACTTTTGATCCGTTTGAGCTAGAAACACATTTAAAAAAAAAAAATCTATTTTAAATGGGCATCTCTACCATTAGTGCAGCAGGTGCAGTGGCACTAGGGCAGTGCACCCCAATTTTGTCTGCTACAAGCAAAATGGCAGATGGGAACCTTTTTTTCCTTGTTAGCATTAGGGCCCAGGTTACCCTTGCTGCGCAGGGAACAGGTACAAAGCAACAGGCAGCAAGATGTGGGATTTACTCCTATTTTATTTATTTTTTTATACAAAGGGGTAGACAACCTGCTTTGGACCTCATGTCTAGGAGTGATAGGCCAGTGGGCAGAGTAGCAGGTATCATTTGTGCTACAAATGCAGTGGTATGGGGACCGAAGGGTGTAAGGCATCAAAATAACCCCAATTAGTATTGTTTTACTATCTTTTCTTGATTGCGTTGGGGCCCAGTGCGCCACTATTCTGCCAGTGTTTCTTTGTTCCTCAGACCAATGGCCCAAGAGAAGGGAAAATTTAATCAGGGAAGACACCTTAGCTTAGGCCTCAGAGAGATGACAGAGCAGGAAAAGGGGCAAGATGAAGGCCCATTTTTTTCAATAAGTGGTGGAGAACACTTCGCAAGGCAGTCGATCTCATTACTGAAGCAGGTGCAATGGCACTCAGGCCCAGGAGTGAAAGGCCCACTGCATTACAATTATGACTGCCTTCATTTATAAGAGAGGATTGGAGGTTCACTTTCCTTCCTAGCATTAGCGGGGAAGGCACCCTTGCTGCAAAGTGGTGGGAAACATGCCGGAGCTCATTTTATTCTGAAAGGGACAGAGAGTCTGTTCCAAGATTGGAGTGATGGCAGTGCATGGTGGGGAAGTGGTGAAAGAGGCAGAGGACACAGACTGCTACTCAGGGCTACAACTATCATTAGTGTAACAGGGGCAGCTGCATTGGGTCTCAGAAGTGTGAGGGGCTCACAACTCCCCAATTATCAGGAGGTGTGTTATTGCTGGATGTATTTGCTCTTTTATAAGGGTCACATTTAGTGTGGGTTATCAGCAACAGAAAAGTACTCCTGAAATTGTAATCCCGCCCCTGCACTAGGCCCGAATATTTCCACTCCCCAAAGTACTGCCATAAACATTTGGAGGGGGGCCCGACTTCAAAACTTCTTGCTCAGGGGGACTCGCAGCAAAAAAGTTTGAAGACCTCTGTTCTAAGGTAAGGAATCTGTCACTAACGTGTCTCTTTCAGATACCCTTTGCTGCACTCTCAGCAGCATCTAGTGCACATCTGATAGAAGAATTAGATATTAATTTCCCCTCCTGCAATAATTCTTGTCCTTTTTCCTGTGTTCTTCTAGGAGATTATGGAGTAACTGCTCCATTTCATCCCAGTGGGCCCTGTCATATCTTGCTAATCGGCCTTGTGTGTTGGCTATACGCCAATGGTTGGCGGATTGTGCAGCCACCAGTTTCCCTGATGCATGTATTAACTTAAACTCTTTGTCTGGAGGCGGTGCATCTGCTGAAGTTTGGGAATTTACTCTTTTCCGAGCATTGGACACAACTAAGGAATTTAAAGGTAACTGTCCTCTAATAAAAATTGGATCAGTTGGAGGTTTGTATTTCTTGTCAACCCTGGGTGTTAAAATACGAGCCTGTACAGGGTCTTTAAAAAGATCAGCATGATGCATTATGCCTTTTAACATGGGTAAAGATTGTGCTGTCCTATGTGATGTTCCTATAGTTTCAAATAAAAAATCCTCCTCTAAAGATTCCTTATGTAGTATGGCCCAATGGTATGATGCTGCTCTGGAAATTAACTCCGGTATGCTGTGTTGTCATCAGGAGGTGATGGCTTTGTAGGGTATAGGTCAGGATCATTATCCATTGGAGGATCAATGTTATAAACATTCCATCGATCCATTGGTGGTGGACTACCATCACCCCTATAATCAATATCAGGCTGTGTGCGCAGAGAACCCTGTGGTGTAATGTCTTAAGGGTTTAGGCCTGGTGGTGGTGAAGATGGTGGAGGGGGTTGAGCAACAAGGTGGATAGGGCTTGTAGGTAGGTCCTTTTTCTTCTTTAGAGGAATTTTGTAACTTATACCCTCTGAAGGAATGTTCCTTTTGGATGGAGTGACATGTTTAGCTAGTATGTGTCCAGTGTCTGGATTAATGTAGATTTTCTTCTGCTTAGGACCCAGCTTTTCCTGCATAATCTCCAGGATTGGTTCCGGAGGCTTTTGATGAGCATCCTATGTTTTCGGTGCCGAGCTGGACTTGTCCATTTTATCCTTCAGAGCCAAAGGTTTCGGATCCAAAGGCAGTGTTATCTCGACTTGGTCCCGAGCTGGAAGGCTTGACTGTGTTTCAGTGCCGAGCCCAAGGGCGGGGCGTTGGAAGCAGTGTCTCAGAGCCGACCATGGCCAGAAGGCAGTGGTAGCCCAGAAGCTTTTTGTTTGATGGAAGTTTGAGGGGCAAAGGGGCTTTGTTACTCACAGCCCCCTGTCCCGCTAGAACGTTTTCTGACTCTATCTCGATTTCCAGTTCCGAATCAGATTCTTGGATAGAGAAGGCCTCCTCCTCTTCTGCTACCAATGCCTCAATTTCTTCGTGCTCGATATATTCGCCGAAGATATCCGGGGTGTGTTCAATGTTCTGCCACTGCATGTCCCTTCGTCGAGCCAGACGATCCTGCAAAGTCTTCTTCGATGGGAACGATCGACTAGCGTCGCAACCTTCTTCCTTGTGCTCCGGTGAAAGGCACAAGTTGCAGACTTTATGGAGGTCGGTGCGCGGGTATTTGGAGTGGCACCGACGACAGAATTGAAACGGAGTCCGTTCCATCGGCAGAAGACTTGATAATACGGAACGGAGTGGAAGGCGACCGACGTGGCTAGGCCCACGATGTCTTCTCTACCGAAGACAGAGTTTTCCTATGTCTCAACACGCGGAGAATGGCGAATCGCGTTCAAAAACAATACCGACGAGGGTACAGTGGGTTGCGCACCGAGGGGATCCCGAAGAACTGTTTAGAACGGAGCACCGCAAACCACATCCGAACCCGATGGCGGAAAGAAAACAATCTAATAATGGAGTCGATGCCCATGCGCACTTTAACCGAAAGGAGGAGTCACCTTACCTCGTGACTGGGAAAGACTTCTTTGAAGAAAAAGAACTTGCAAACATCCAGACCCAACACTAGATGGCAGGAGTATGCAAAGCATGTGCATCTACAGCACACATGCCTCGAACACAAACATTCTATTTCCATGCTTGGATCAATTTCACACAACATGCAGATATCAAACTGCACCTGGATTATAACACCGCAAAAAAGACCTGCTATAATGCAACGCGATACTGATGTCTCAAAAGGACACAGATGTCGAGAACTAGTACCAAATGATGTATAACAATCACACCAACAGAGTGAATAACTGCTGCTCAATTGTTGTATTACATAGAATCACACTGAAACAGAGTGAGCCTTGTGTTTGGGTGCTTAGTCGATCAATGGATACTGGTTGTATAGAGTGCATGTTCTGCAGATCACTGATGCTGTGGGTCATCACTCTGGTGCAATTCAATTGGTTAACCAAATCCCCCTCTTTTACGTACTTAACTCTGAGGATAGAGAGGCTAATCTTACTCTAGGTAGAGAATGGAATTAGAAACTTAGATCTAGACTGAAACAGTAAATAATCACATCATCACTATCCATTTGATGCTTTACTTTGAAGAGAAAAGCAGCACTTGCATACCTCTTGCAATGGCTAAAGCATATCCTAGGTGCTCAATAGGATGCTGCTTAGTCTATTATTTACATAGCTCTTCACCCCGCAGATGAGATCCTTAAGTGCCTAGATTTACATCGGCACCGTTGCCCTTTGGAGTGTGGTTAAAAGGGAATTGGTTGTACTAAAGCCATGAAGGGTGGGGCACTTAAAGTTCAAATGAGGATGTGGTGTAACGACCAGAGCTGCCGACTTTGAAGCTGGGAAACCAGGTTAGAGTCTCCGCATTGCATCAACATCGGTGATTCTGGGCAAATCACTTAATCTCCCTGTTAGACTTGGCATCTTTTGGCGTGTTTCCCCTGACTTTTTGCTTTCTGACCTCCCGGTTTTGACTCTGTTTTTGCTGGTGTAATGATTCTGCGCACTTTCCTCACTGTGGTCCAGTGGGAAAGTGCAAGTGCTCCTGTATAAAATGCGTTATGGATTGGTGTTTCCATGATTGGCCTATTTGGTTTATGTGTCAGTCCCTTGTAAAGTGCACTGCGAGTGCCAGGGCCTATAGACCAAATGCTGTTGGTGGGCTGCAGCACTGGATTGTGCCACCCACGCAAACAGCCCGTAAAGTGTAACTCGGGCCTGCCATCGCAGAGCCTGTGCGCAGCCTGGGGCTGCCATGTCGACTTGGCAAGTGCACACACTTGCAAGTCCCTAAACCTTCCCTTTTGCTGCATGTTAGTCACCCCTAAGGTAGGCCCAAGGTACCCCTGTGGGCAGGGTGCGTTGTATGCGAGAGGTAGGACATGCCCGGGTGTGTGCGGCATGTCCTGATAGTGAATTACAGCCTAGTTCGTTTTTCACTATTGCAAGGCTACCTGTTCCCCTAGGCCAGAACGGGCGGTTTTGATTATTACAGTATATAATCCTAACTGACCCCGGGAACATGGTAGAAATTCGAGTTTAGTATGCCTGGACTCAGAATGATAAAATGCAGCTTTTAGTGAAGTTGGTTTTAACATTCTGTGTTTGAAAATACCACTTTTAGAAAGTGGGTATTTTCTTGTCTAACCATCCAAGCCTGCCTCTGCGAGGTGGTGTATTCCGTGTCTGGAATGTGAGTGACAGGGGCTGGGGGATGCCAGGAGACAGGGTGAGTCAGCGCAGGGCTGAATAGCCAGATCGACCTGTAGATGGGTGGGAGGGGTCGCACCTGGGCCCTGAATAGGACAGTGCCTTCCCTCCACAATGCTGGCTCCACCTCCTGTGGTGCGTCTGATGTCCCTGGCCTGCTCACTGAAAGAAGGGACGGAGACTTGTCAACAAAGTGCTCCAGAACTGGTTTGGACTAGGCAAAGGCCTCTCTGCCTTCAGAGAACAAAGGAATTTGGGATATAAATATTGGGGCCCTGACCCCATGAATTTAGATCTCGCTGGAATCAAGGAACCTGCCAAGACGAAGAGCTGGAAGAGCTGCCAGGAGGAGTACTGCCCCTTTGCTGTGTTGTTGCTTTGTTGGGTTGGCCTGCAGCTGCTGCTTCTGCCTTGGGCAGGGAAAGGACTGGACTGAACTTTCTACAAACTTGTGCTGAGTATCTCCAAGGGCCTGGAACCGAGCTGGCCTCCTGTTAAGAAGTCTCAGGGACTACAAAGACTTCACAAGCCTCTGGGTACCGCTTCTGGAACGCTGTTTCAGTCGCCACAGAGGAAGGGAACTGCAACCGACTCCGTCAACCGAATCCATCCCTGGCCGGTGACCTGTTTGCACCGCAGACCGCATCGCCCCGCTCCGCATCGCAACCCTGGTCTCACCGTGGGCGACGTCCGACGCCGCCAACATCGAGCCGCTGCTTGCACCGTGACCTGTGGGCACCGCAGTTCACATCGCATCGCTTCACTGGGCCAGCCGGACCAGACCGACACTGTCGCTGCAACTGGCTCAAGAGTCGTGACCGCATCGCATTTGGGGCACCGCTCGCACGTCTGCGACGCACCGCTCCGACTCGCACCGCTGTCCGACGCCAGCTCCCGCACTCCGGCTAGGTCGCCTGCATCGCAACCTGTCAGCACCGCATCGAGCATCGTCTCGCCCTGCATCGCACGCCTTGGACTCACCGACTCCGTCTGCACGACGCTCATCGAGCCGCTGCCTGCACCGCATCGAGGGACACCGCACCCTGCATCGCTCCGTCTTGCACCGCAACCGCGACAAACGCCAACCGGCTCGTACACTCCGTACCAGCCACAACGAGAAAGGTACTGTAACCGAGTCTGTTCATGACTCTGCTGGCCCGTATCGACGCGGTCGGCTGGAACTGTTAGACTCTGTGGTTTTCAGCATCACGGTAGGCTCGGACGGAGCTACCGACTCGTACAAACTTTGCTTTTGTGCTATTCCTGCAAAGAAGTTAACGTATCAAGTATTCATTCGTAAAGTATAGTATTGTGGATTTTTGTCGTAATTGGTCTTGTCTTGAGTATATAAAATATTGGTTATTTTTCTAAACTGGTGTGGTGTCCGTTTGTAGTGCTTACACTGTATTACTGTTGGTTATGTGCAAATGCTTTACACACTGCCTCTGAATTAAGCCTGACTGCTCGTGCCAAGCTACCACGAGGGTGAGCAGGGGTTACTTCACGAGTGTAACAACCCTTACCCTGACTAGGAAGAAGGGTCCCTACTTGGACAAAGGTGCAAGCCCTTGCCAACTAGAGATCCCATTTCTAACACTCCCTCTGCCTAAAAAAAAATGAATGTATCCTTATATAAAGTAAATGGTGCTCATGTAAAGCAATCCAATACCTTCGAGTCAATATCACACTATATAAACGTGCAAAAAAAAAAAAGTGTGGTGTAGTCATGGTGTGTCAGGCATCTGTGTACAGGGATCATGAGACAGCATAATGAGTTGAGGACAATGTAATGACAGGCATGAAAGACTGGAGCTTGCATATACAGACCAGCAGTTCTTGTGTGTGCAGTTTTGTCATTATCATGTTTCCAGCAACAGCCCAATCTTGACAGCATTTCCAATGTCATAGTAGTAGCCGATGACCCTTATTTTGTTTGGAAGTGTGCTCCAGAACTCGCAAATCTATGGCCAGAATGATCTTCCCCAGTTTGTTTCTACAAAGAAAGGATGGCCTAGAGCCTAAAGTAGTCCGGATCTGGGGGCCTTCCCTTTTGGCAGCAGTTTAGGTTCAAGGAGGATGATGGGCCCTGTTCAGTGGATTGCACGTTGTGCAGTGTATAGCGCTTTGAACAGGATTCATCTAGCCTGGTGTGCCGGCGCAAGAAGGCCCGGGGTCCATGGGTGATGTAGCCACAACTACTCAGATTCAGCACCCGACTAGCTTGTGCATTCTTAATTAGTTAGTTTATTGACCAAGTGTCTCAAGATCACAATGTAGAGTCCAGTGGCATACAAGAGTTAACAAAACTAGAGCTCCAGAAGCTAGAGCCCTATGTGAGATCCCCATGAACAGAAAAAAAACTGAAGGATTCTCATGGGACAAATGTATTTCATGACTTGTTTCATGACTTGTTTCTCTTGTGGTTGGATATGAAAGTTGAAGTCCATGATCACGTCTACATTCCTTATATTAAGTGGAGGTGATTGGATAAAGTCATATATCCTTCAGCCAGATGGTTGCAGCACTTTAGTTCCTCCATGCTCCACAAGTAAGAAAATCCTTTTTCTTGAGGTTAAAGTGATTATGTAGCATCCAAGTGTCTATTATCCTTAAGCTGAAAAACCAGCAGAACAGGACACATCTGGACTTCTCTAATGTTTAAGGTAGTACATTGTGTTATCTGCATAGTTGTAGCAAGTAAGGTGAAAACAGTCAAGTGTACCTAAAAGGGAGTAAACACTGAAGAGCAAGGGTACAATTGTTGATCACTGGGGAGCATCTACCCAGTTAGTAAAAAGTTTTGTATATTTGCAGGTTAATGCCAATTCTTCTACATATGAAATGAATCATACCATGTTATTTGCCCCTTTACTGCTCCATTGCTCAATGACTTGTACTAATTTTCAAATTATTATCCCTACTGGGCTTTGCTCATTCGAGTGTTGTCACCCCCCCTATGGTGTACATAAACTATGTTTATGTTCTCTTTTTGGGCTATTTGGGTTCTCCAGACTTTATTTCGGCTGGAGAACCCAAAGTTATGACTGCTTGCTCCTTTATCCTTCAGAATTGGACAGCCAGCCTGATCCCAACTATTCAGGGCTGAAAGAAAAAGATGATACTTACCATGAAATTTGAAGAGGCGTATGCAAAGCGAGTGGGGGTTTGAAGAGGTTTGTTGCTATCTAGGACCATTTTGAACATATTGAAGGATAATTGGAGCCCTATTCTCGTTATTGAAAGTTCTCTTAATTCCCTGTATCTACAAGTTCTAGGTTGGGTAGTAATGGTAGAAAGAGTAAATGTTAATGGATGGTTATATTTTTGCACTTTGCACACTGCACTTTTTACGCATGAAATGCACTTTGTACAGAAGACACTTTAATCCTTTGTAAAATGTGATTTGATATCTCGGCGTCAGTAGGGTGGTCTAGGCACTGTTGCACTTAGAAATGCTTTTTTTTCTCACATAATAGACTTCGGAATTTAAGATTGTAGTGCATGTGAAAACTGCTATTTAATGTATGGGATTATGTATGTACAAATGCTTTTTTCTATTGGTCCCTGCTATTTTATATCTATTTCTGCTCAATAAAAATATAAAGTATAAAATGTTTAGCGAAAGTGTGTGGTATTGCCCAAAGTAGCAGCTTTACGCGTCTGCTAGTTATGTAACCCAAGAAAGACTCTGTAGTTCCTTTTTTCTGTTAGTTCTCTTGCCATGGAATACAAAGGTTGTTGTGCCTTTTCAGGGCCGACTCTAGGGCGGTGAGATCGGTGCCACCGCACTGGGAGCTGATTTGGGGTGGGGGCGCCATGTTCATCGTTTTAAAAGCACCTGTTGCCGCGTACATTGTCCCCACAATTTTCAGGCATCAATAAAAATGACAACTCCAGTTTTGACTCATCATAGCGCAGAGGGTTAATATGCCTGCTGCAAAGAACGTGTCCCATTCACATCACAAAGTGCATATAATATAAATAGGTCAATGGGTTACCGCTTTTGTCAGAGATCCTTTTGTTACTTGCAGTTTATAAGTTAAAATCCTAATATAGAGCAGTGAGCTATTAACTACCATCAAAGAGCTGCATGCAAACTGCAAGGAAAATATTAGAGCTATATATTTTTTGCCAGGTCTTTCGTTGTCCTAATATTACAAAAGGGGTTCATTTGGGTAGAAATCAATTCTTATTTTTAAAGAAAACCCCTAACAATGGAGTTACATTTTAAATTCTGAATTTGTGCTTTTCCAGTCCGAGGACTCTTAACCTATACTGCCTACCAGTATGGATGAAATGTGACTCCTAATCCTTGTAGGCCCCTGTCTTATGTAACATTTCCTATACTCTGATTTACACACCAATGACTGATTGTCTCTGTGCAATGCGTGTCTGATATAAAGTGTTCTGACAGCTTAAACTGGTATGAGTGGCGCTATAAAACTAAATGTATCTAAGAGACAGTGGTTATGGAGACTTGAGGGGCACTGTCAAATGGTGGTAGTGAGGGAATCTGTGGCGGAGGTGGTCACTGGGAGGGGGCGCCAACAAACATTGTTGCACAGGGCGCCACCAGTGCTAAAGCCGGCCCTGTGCCTTTGCCTAACAGATTTGTATATATTTAACTATCCATCTTGCTAAACCACACTGAAATGGGGTTTTAACAAGTGAGGTTCAACAAAGACAAAAAGTTGGTTTTCCTTACGGGAAAACTTACAACGCCATTCCCTGTGAACTAATAAAAGATTTTTCCGCTGTTCATGATGAAAATCATTGCATTGCACAGGAATGAAGTGGCTCAAAAAGAGCCCCTTTTGGGCTTGTAAATCCACATTAAGGTTCCATGTGGGGACTAGAGGATTTTTTTGCAGGGATTACTCTTTAGGCCCTCCATGAATGCTTGGATGACTGGAATTCTTAAGAAGTAAATGTGTTGCCTATTTTGTATAAAAGCAGCTGCTGCTGCCAAATGTAACCTGACTGAAGTGCATGCTAACCCTGCATTCTGAAGGTACATCAGATAACATATGAAGAAGCCTTGCACCGAAGCCTTGAGACTATATTCTGGTCTAGACAGGATAGCCAAAGTTTCCCCTTTGCTGCATAACATACATGTGTAGTAGGATTGTGTGCCTCTTGCATATCAGCAAACTCTTCAGGCCATTTGAGATACCCAAACACGAAGACCTTAGGTGCCAAACCGAAAGCTTCAATTTCTTGAGGTTTATATCTCAGCTGTCCCGGATGTTGTGTTAAGAGGATGAGCCTTGACAGGAAGCTTCTATGGTAGATGTGTATATTTGTAAAGCGCACTATCACCCGCGAAGGTATCCTGGCGCTAAGCAGGTGCGTGCGTGTCTAGCCTTGCCTGACATTTGTAGAAGCACTGAGAACCATGATATTTTGCCCACATGGTGCCAACAGAATGAGTGTCAGACGTTTGCCTGAGATACCTACTGCGTATGGAAGCAGAGGTAGTGGAGAAAAGCACCAGCAAATTTATTTTATTTATTTATAAAGTTTTGTATAGCGCGAACGTGACCCTTGAGGGTATCAGAGCGCTTTACAAGACGAGAAGACGAGTAACAATTGGTCTGGTAGACAGGAAAACATATGCATGAGAGCTGAACATGTCATACAGTAAAATAGGATAACAGGGACTGGATTGAAATCAGTATTAGGAAGGATTGTCAACATAAGAGTTTGGTATCTGTACCTTTTCAATGTCACCAATGTATTGACTTGGGGTAAAAACTTAAGTCAGTAGATAAGATTTGGCTTCTTTTTTGAAGGAGGCGGCAGAGGAAATTAGGCGAAGGTCCAGTGGTAAGGAGTTCCATATCTTGGGTGCAATAGCAGAGAATGCTCTGGCATCCGTTTTTTTTGTGGGTTCGTTTGGGTTTCAGAAGCAAGGTGAGCGCACTTCGTGAGGATCTGCTGCCCCCTGATTTTTCTAGTTTTTGTGCCAAGCAACTGGGGGTATTGAAGTGTACCGCTTTATGCGTCATGCAAGTAATTTTCAGTTGTATTCTTGCATCGTATGGTAGCCAGTTTAAGGATTTTAGGGCTGGTGAGATGTGCACGTTTCTTTTTGTTCCGAGGACGAGTCTTGCTGCTGCATTGAGGGAGGCTCTTAGAGGGGCCAGTTTGCATCTAGGTAGGCCACATAGTGTGGCACTACCATAATCCAGTCTGGGCAATACTAGAGCTTGGACCGCTTGTTTTAGGTCTTCGTGTGGTAGGTAGGGCTTAAGTTTCCGCAGAATGCTCAGTTGGTAGTTCGCTCCTTTGGTGGCTGCACTAATGTGATCCTGCATATTTTGGTGTTTGTCTAATGTAATAACTAAAGGTCTGGCAGAGTCCATGATGTGGGGCGAATATTTGAGGGCTGTAAGAGGTTTCATCCGCAGATCAATCTTGGGGTTGTTATTAGGTGGAGAGTTGAGAAGAAAATCAGTTTTGGCAGCATTGAGTTTGAGATGGTTAACCGTGAGCCAGAGGTGCGTGTTTTGTAGGATGGAGTTGAGGGATATGATGTCCTCTGGGGAGGCGATTTTGAGATACAGCGGAGTGTCATTCACGTACATATGGTAGTGGATGTTAGAAGTTTTTAGGAGGTTTGCCAGTGGTTCCAGGAATAGGTTAAAGAGGATGGGTGAGAGGGAAGATCCTTGAGGAACGCCAAGAGTGATTGCGTGGGACTTGGAGAGAGATGGATTCATTTGGACTCTTAAGGATCTGTTTTGGAGGAATGAAGAGAACCATTGTGATACCACCCCTGATCAGCTCTTCTAGACAGTGTTTTTCCATGTACTGTGGGGGTGTGGGTACCTGGAGGGTAAGCTTGGGCATTTTACACTTTCTGGGTGGCTAACAGATCAACTATGAGGATCTCTCGTTTGTGGTAGAAGTAGTTGGGGGATTTAGCTCCAGTTAGTGTACTTGTCAATGCACCCGGCTTTGCAGGTTTGCAAAATCATATTCCACACCGGCAGGTGCTGAGCTAAGAGTTGTATCAGACTGCAAATGGTCCACTGCCAGATCTTTTGGGCTAAAGAAGACACATACTTCCGTACTGTACTATGGCTATGCAGGAGGCTATCATCCCCAACAGTTTCAGTACGGTTCTCACAGTTAATAGGCACATTATGTAAAAAGAAAGAAGCAGCAGCCTTTGAAATGTAATCACTCTTTCTTGGTTTGCGAGGCTTTGCGCCTGTAACACAGATTATTATTGCTCCTAGAAATGACTGAACTTGCTGTGGTTTGAGATGAGACTCTTGGCATCTACTGTTAACTCTAACCTGTGTAAGATTAACACTCCTGCTTAGGTGTGTACTAGGCATTGCTGTCAACTGCGTCCATCATCCAAACCTCAAGATATTGAAACACGTGAATGACAAGCAAAAATTGTGCAGCAACCACTGTAGACATGCTGTAAATACATTTCAGGGTGTTGTGCCTCTGAAGGGAAGAACCTTGAACTAGTAGTGTTGCCCACTTACCAAGAATCAGAAGCAGTGGTGATGTACCAAATAAATGGGTATGTTGAGGTAAGATTCTTGGAGGCCAAGTGTAATCATGTAATCTCTGTCATAGCAGAGGGGTGACATCCTACAGATATGTCATTTTGAAATGCTCGGACAGGATGTAGGGATTTAACGGCCTGAGATTAAGGATAAAAGAATACAAAAAGTGATGAATGAAATGCTTCCATTAATCTCACCCACTGGTAATTACTTGGGGCTGTAATCCTAGTCCATCTTTTTTGCACACGCTGCTACCGTAGAGGAGGCCCAGCAATGTGGAAATCAGTTTGGTCATGCTCTAAAACAAACATTCCAGCCCAAACTGCCAAGCAAGTTCCTCTCTGAACACAAGCATCCCAAGATCAGTTTCGGCCTATGTGGGCTTCTTCAGTTGAGTGTAGCTTGGTTCCAGTGACCCACGTGTGGGCATATCCGTCGCACCTGGTGCATCGCAATGAAGACAGACCGCAATGTACGATCCTTTACGGAATGAGCCAGTACAGTGAGTACACTCCTTGGCCCGAATGGTGAGGGGTTACAAATTTGATGGCACCTTTGCCAATGAGTGTTTGCACTTCCTCCTCCCTGAGCAGCAGCTAACGTTCCAGGCTGACAGTTCATCAGTGAGTATTAAATTAATGAAAGGCCACAATGAGTTTCATAGGGCGCTTAACTGCCTTGCCAGTTACTTCACAAGCATTCAAAGTGGAGCAGGAAACATAGTAAAAGTGCAGCAAGTGCTACATTTTAATGTCTAGTTCTAATATGACTTAGTCAATGCATCTCAACTGCCTCATTGAGTGCGTCACCAGTGACTGGCCTCCTTCACAGCAAAAGCTTACTTAGTTTACACACCTTGCATGCTTTAATCTCTCCTTCCAAACATATCACTTGATCTGGCTTCCTCAAATGAGTTGGGTATCCTCACTAACAGTCTTTTCTGTGATGTCTCCGAGCAAGTGAAAGACATAAAAAAAGATTTTAACTGCCATGGAATTTCATTTTAACTCTGAACCGTGAGGCAGGCTAGTGAAGATACAGTCAGGCCAGTGCTAAAGGGAAGAATTATAAAGGGAAATTTCATGGGCCTCCTAACTTGCCCTATTAAGAGAACATTTACTGGTGCAAATCTGTTAAAATTATTGCTGTAGGTGCAAAGAACATTTCCAATATAAGCTAAAATAGGAACATACTTCTGTCTTCACCCCTACATCTCGCTGCCCCTTTTTAACTCTTTTCCTTCTGCAGGGAACTGCATAGAAATTGGCATGCCAGACCTTAACTGACTATGCTAAGGGGCTGCCAGTTTTGGTGCCTCCACGGGGTCCAAAGTTATAAGCAAATGAAAAAATTTATTTTCAATAGAAAGGAACCATACTTATACAGTGAAGATATCCCGTGACATCTAAGCAAAAAAAGGAAACTGAGAACTCTGGGCAGTTTAGGTGGAGAAAAGCTCCTGTATAGAGCACACTAAAACACCAGCGACACTCTGAATCGGCTCACCTCAAATGTCAGTTTTCTAGCAAAGTTTTTAAGCATAGGATTAGCACAGTGCCATCTACCCCGAGCTAGAAAGGGACAAATGGCATTTTACCAATCTAAATATGTAATACTGTGCCTGGAGTGGTCAAAGGCTTTTGTCATTTTACAGCTCAGCATGGATAGCACTGTGCTAATACTATGCTTAAAGACTATGCTGTAGAAATGGCAAACAACTTTGCCCCTTTCTAGTATGGCGTGGATAGCACTGTGTTAATTAAATGCTGAAAACCTTTGCTAGAAAAACAGGCATTTGAGGTGAGCAGATTCAGAGTGTCGCTGGTGTTGTAGGGTGCTCAATATAGGAGCTGCTGTCCACCTAATCTTGGGAACTACCCAGAGTTCTCTGCTTCCTTTTTTGCATTATTTATGCGGTGCGCTAAGCCTGAAAGAGATATATATATATATAAAAAAAAACACACACACACACACACACACACACACACACACACACACACACACACACACACACACACACACACACACACACACACACACACACACACACACACACACACACACACACACACACACACACACACACACACACACACACACACACACACACACACACACACACACACACACACACACACACACACACACACACACACACACACACACACACACACACTCGGGTTGTCACATCCACTTCAAATAAAGTTATGTTGAGAGGAATGGCAAAGTAGTCCAGGGAAGGAAAGTAATTAGATAAGTCTGTCTGCGGGACACGTCCACCCTCAATCCCAAAAGCATAGAGGAGCTGAGATGGTTCCACTGATCGAGGTAGAAGGAGCAAGAGACCGCAAGAGAGCATGCACCTGAATTTGTGTTTTAATTAAACACAAATATTAAAGGAAGCCACATGATTCAAAAAAGACAAATGACTTAGTAAATGTATCCAAAATGAATTATAAACTTAAGCAGCTGCTATACTAAAAGCATTCTCAACAGCTTTAAAAAACAATTAATTTTGGCTTTTCCAATGCATGAACACAGACAAACAGGAGTTAGCAGCCAGGGGTAACTGAATAAAAAAAAAAAGGGTGGACTGCCTGTCAGAGGAGTGAGATACTTCAACTGTGAGACACTGTGAACACAGGTGTGCACCTTAATGAAGATAAACACTCTAAGAAAACAAAAATTGACAAAGCCAATAGGTATCGCCTATGCAAGAGTTACTGGCTATACCAATGTGTTTTAGCCATGTTGTACAATAGCGTGGCTGCTGTTCAGCATGATTACAAGTTAGTTTTGTAGACAAGAGTAGAGTGGATTGGCATAGAGTGTTGTGTATTGGAGTAGCATAGAGTAGTGACACACAGAGTGGCACACAGTGGAGTAGAGTGGACTGGTGTAGAGTGCATTGGTGCAAAGTGATGCAGAATATAGTGGCGTAGAGTGCAGCAGCGTAGAATTCAGCAGCGTACAATGCAGTGTTGTAGATTATAATGTTGCTTAGTAGAGTGCAGCTGCACAGCGTGCAGTGGCACAGCGTTGAGTGGCGCAGACTAGAATAGAGGACCATAGATTGCAGTGGCGTAGAGTGGAGTGCTGCAGAGTGCATTGACATTGAATGCAGCAGTGCAGATTAGAGTGGCGCTGAGATCAATGACGCAGAGTGCAGTTTGGCAGAATAGTGTCACAGTGCAGTGGTTTACAGTGGGTAGAGTGCAGTGGAGTAGAGTACAGTGGTATAGACTGGTATAGAGTGGAGTGCTGCAGAGTGCATTGGCATAGAATGCAGTAGTGCAGAGTAGAGTGGCAGAGTTCAGTAGCATAGAGTGCATTGTCAGAGTGTTGCAGAGCATAGTGACAGAGTGCAGTGGCATAGAATGCAGCTACATAGAATAAAGTGGCACAGCAATGCAGCGTCGTAGAATGTAGGGGCATAGAGGGGTGCCTACTAGGGGGCAGTGGTGTCGAGTGGCACAGGGGGCAGTGGTGTCGAGTGGCACAGGGGGCAGAGTGGGGCAGAGTGGGGCAGAGTGGGGCAGAGTGGGGCAGAGCGCAGTGTAGTGGCGCAGAGCGCAGTGTAGTGGCGCAGAGCGCAGTGTAGTGGCGCAGTGGAGTAGTGGAGTAGTGGCGCAGAGCGCAGTGGAGTAGTGGCGCAGAGGAGTAGTGGCGCAGAGCGCAGTGGAGTAGTGGCGCAGAGCGCAGTGGAGTAGTGGCGCAGAGCGCAGTGGAGTAGTGGCGCAGAGCGCAGTGGAGTAGTAGAGCGGCGCAGTGGCGCAGAGCGGCGCAGTGGCGCAGAGCGGCGCAGTGGAGTAGAGCGGCGCAGTGGTGCAGAGCGGCGCAGTGGTGCAGAGCGGCGCAGTGGTGCAGAGCGGCGCAGTGGTGCAGAGCGGCGCAGTGGTGCAGAGCGGCGCAGTGGTGCAGAGCGGCGCAGTGGTGCAGAGCGGCGCAGTGGAGCAGAGCGGCGCAGTGGAGCAGAGCGGCGCAGTGGAGCAGAGCGGCGCAGTGGCGCAGAGGCGTAGAGTGGCGCAGAGGCGTAGAGTGGCGCAGAGGCGTAGAGTGGCGCAGAGGCGTAGAGTGGCGCAGAGGCGTAGGAGGTGGCGCAGAGGCGTAGAAGTGGCGCAGAGGCGTGAGAGTGGCGCAGAGGCGTGAGAGTGGCGCAGAGGCGTGAGAGTGGCGCAGGCGTGGAGAGTGGCGCAGAGGCGTGAGAGTGGCGCAGAGGCGTGAGAGGTGGGCGCAGGCGTGAGAGTGGCGCAGAGGCGTAGAGTGGGCGCAGAGGCGTGAGAGTGGGCGCAGAGGCGTAGAGTGGCGCAGAGGCGTGAGAGTGGCGCAGAGGCGTGAGAGTGGCGCAGAGGCGTAGAGTGGCGCAGAGGCGTAGAGCGGCGCAGAGCGCAGTGGCGTAGAGCGGCGCAGAGCGCAGTGGCGTAGAGCGGCGCAGAGCGCAGTGGCGTAGAGCGGCGCAGAGCGCAGTGGCGTAGAGCGGCGCAGAGCGCAGTGGCGTAGAGCGGCGCAGAGCGCAGTGGCGTAGAGCGGCGCAGAGCGCAGTGGCGTAGAGCGGCGCAGAGCGCAGTGGCGTAGAGGGGCGCAGAGGCGTAGAGTGGCGCAGAGTGGCGCAGAGGCGTAGAGTGGCGCAGAGGCGTAGAGCGGCGCAGAGCGCAGTGGCGTAGAGCGGCGCAGAGCGCAGTGGCGTAGAGCGGCGTAGAGCGGCGCAGAGCGCAGTGGCGTAGAGCGGCGCAGAGCGCAGTGGCGTAGAGCGGCGCAGAGCGCAGTGGCGTAGAGCGGCGCAGAGGCGTAGGGTGGCGCAGAGCGCAGTGGCGTAGAGTGGCGCAGAGCGCAGTGGCGTAGAGTGGCGCAGAGCGCAGTGGCGTAGAGTGGCGCAGAGGCGTAGGGTGGCGCAGAGCGCAGTGGCGTAGAGTGGCGCAGAGCGCAGTGGCGTAGAGTGGCGCAGAGCGCAGTGGCGTATAGTGGCGCAGAGCGCAGTGGCGTAGAGTGGCGCAGAGCGCAGTGGCGTAGAGTGGCGCAGAGCGCAATGGCGTAGAGTGGCGCAGAGCGCAATGGCGTAGAGTGGCGCAGAGCGCAATGGCGTAGAGTGGCGCAGAGGCGTAGAGTGGCGCAGAGGCGTAGAGTGGCGCAGAGGCGTAGAGTGGCGCAGAGGCGTAGAGTGGCGCAGAGGCGTAGAGTGGCGCAGAGGCGTAGAGTGGCGCAGAGGCGTAGAGTGGCATTGAGTGGCGCAGAGCGCAGTGGCGTAGAGTGGCGCAGAGCGCAGTGGCGTAGAGTGGCGCAGAGCGCAGTGGCGTAGAGTGGCGCAGAGCGCAGTGGCGTGAGAGTGGCGCAGAGCGCAGTGGCGTAGAGTGGCGCAGAGCGCAGTGGCGTAGAGTGGCGCAGAGCGCAGTGGCGTAGAGTGGCGCAGAGCGCAGTGGCGTAGAGTGGCGCAGAGCGCAGTGGCGTAGAGTGGCGTAGAGGCATTGAGTGGCGCAGAGCGCAGGGGCATTGAGTGGCGCAGAGGCATTGAGTGGCGCAGAGGCATTGAGTGGCGCAGAGGCATTGAGTGGCGCAGAGCGCAGTGGCGTAGAGTGGCGTAGAGGCATTGAGTGGCGCAGAGCGCAGTGGCGTAGAGTGGCGCAGGGGCATTGAGTGGCGCAGAGGCATTGAGTGGCGCAGAGCGCAGTGGCGTAGAGTGGCGCAGAGCGCAGTGGCGTAGAGTGGCGCAGAGCGCAGTGGCGTAGAGTGGCGCAGAGCGCAGTGGCGTAGAGTGGCGCAGAGCGCAGTGGCGTAGAGTGGCGCAGAGCGCAGTGGCGTAGAGTGGCGCAGAGCGCAGTGGCGTGAAAGTGGCGCAGAGCGCAGTGGCGTGAAGTGGCGCAGAGCGCAGTGGCGTGAAGTGGCGCAGAGCGCAGTGGCGTAGAGTGGCGCGAGGCGCAGTGGCGTGAAGTGGCGCAGAGCGCAGTGGCGTGGAAGTGGCGCAGAGCGCAGTGGCGTAGAGTGGCGCAGAGCGCAGTGGCGTGGAAGTGGCGCAGAGCGCAGTGGCGTAGAGTGGCGCAGAGCGCAGTGGCGTAGAGTGGCGCAGAGCGCAGTGGCGTAGAAGTGGCGCAGGGCGTAGTGGCGTGAAGTGGCGCAGAGCGCAGTGGCGTGAAGTGGCGCATCTGCGCAGTGGCGTGAAGTGGCGCAGAGCGCAGTGGCGTGAGAGTGGCGCAGAGCGCAGTGGCGTGAGAGTGGCGCAGAGCGCAGTGGCGTAGAGTGGCGCAGAGGCGTAGTGGCGTAGAGTGGCGCAGAGCGCAGTGGCGTAGAGTGGCGCAGAGCGCAGTGGCGTAGAGTGGCGCAGAGTGCAGTGGCGTAGAGTGGCGCAGAGCGCAGTGGCGTAGAGTGGCGTAGAGGCATTGAGTGGCGCAGAGCGCAGTGGCGTAGAGGCATTGAGTGGCGCAGAGCGCAGTGGCGTAGAGTGGCATAGAGGCATTGAGTGGCGCAGGGGCATTGAGTGGCGCAGAGGCATTGAGTGGCGCAGAGCGCAGTGGCGTTGTGGCGCAGTGGCGTAGAGTGGCGTAGAGTGGCGCAGAGCGCAGTGGCGTAGAGCGGCGCAGAGCGCAGTGGCGTAGAGCGGCACAGAGCGCAGTGGCGTAGAGCGGCGCAGAGCGCAGTGGCGTAGAGCGGCGCAGAGCGCAGTGGCGTAGAGCGGCGCAGAGCGCAGTGGCGTAGAGCGGCGCAGCGCGCAGTGGCGTAGAGCGGCGCAGCGTGCAGTGGCGTAGAGCGGCGCAGCGTGCAGTGGCGTAGAGCGGCGCAGCGTGCAGTGGCGTAGAGCGGCATAGAGCGGCGCAGCGCGCAGTGGCGTAGAGCGGCGCAGAGCGCAGCGGCGCAGAGCGCAGTGGCGTAGAGCGGCGCAGAGCGCAGTGGCGTAGAGCGGCGCAGAGCGCAGTGGCGTAGAGCGGCGCAGAGCGCAGTGGCGTAGAGCGGCGCAGAGCGCAGTGGCGTAGAGCGGCGCAGAGCGCAGCGGCGCAGAGCGCAGTGGCGTAGAGCGGCGCAGAGCGCAGTGGCGTAGAGCGGCGCAGAGCGCAGCGGCGCAGAGCGCAGTGGCGTAGAGCGCAGTGGCGTAGAGCGGCGCAGAGCGCAGCGGCGTAGAGCGGCGCAGAGCGCAGTGGCGTAGAGCGGCGCAGAGCGCAGCGGCGTAGAGCGGCGCAGAGCGCAGTGGCGCAGAGCGCAGTGGCGTAGAGCGGCGCAGAGCGGCGCAGAGCGCAGTGGCGTAGAGCGGCGCAGAGCGGCGCAGAGCGCAGTGGCGTAGAGCGGCGCAGAGCTGCGCAGAGCGCAGTGGCGTAGAGCGGCGCAGAGCGCAGTGGCGCAGAGCGGCGCAGAGCGGCGCAGAGCGCAGTGGCGTAGAGCGGCGCAGAGCGCAGTGGCGTAGAGCGGCGCAGAGCGCAGTGGCGTAGAGCGGCGCAGAGCGCAGTGGCGTAGAGCGGCGCAGGGGCATTGAGCGGCGCAGAGCGCAGTGGCGTAGAGCGGCGCAGAGCGCAGGGGCGTAGAGCGGCGCAGAGCGCAGGGGCGTAGAGCGGCGCAGAGCGCAGTGGCGTAGAGCGGCGCAGAGCGCAGTGGCGTAGAGCGGCGCAGAGCGCAGTGGCGTAGAGCGGCGCAGAGCGCAGTGGCGTAGAGCGGCGCAGAGCGCAGTGGCGTAGAGCGCACAGAGCGCAGTGGCGTAGAGCGGCGCAGAGCGCAGTGGCGTAGAGCGGCGCAGAGCGCAGTGGCGTAGAGCGGCGCAGAGCGCAGTGGCGTAGAGCGGCGCAGAGGCGTAGAGCAGCGCAGAGCGGCGCAGAGGCGCAGAGAGGCGCAGAGCGGCGCAGAGGCGCAGAGCGGCGCAGAGGCGCAGAGTCGCAGAGCAGCGCAGAGTCGTAGAGCAGCGCAGAGTCGTAGAGCAGCGCAGAGTCGTAGAGCAGCGCAGAGTCGTAGAGCAGCGCAGAGTCGTAGAGCAGCGCAGAGGCGTAGAGCAGCGCAGAGGCGTAGAGCAGTGCAGAGCGCAGTGGCGTAGAGTGGCGCAGAGTGGCGTAGAGTGGCAGAGCGTCGCAGTGGCGTAGACTGGCGCAGTGGCGTAGACTGGCAGAGTGGCGCAGAGTGGTACAGTGTGGAGTGATGCAGAGTGCAGTGGCATAGCATGGAGTGATGCAGAGTTCAGTGGCGGAGAGTGCAGAGTAGAGTGTTGTAGAGTGGGGCAGAGTGCAGTGTTGCAGAGTAGTGTTGTAGAGTGGGGCAGAGTGCAGTGGGGCAGGGTAGAGTGGGGCGGGGCAGGGTAGAGTGGGGCAGGGTAGAGTGGGGCAGGGTAGAGTGTAGTGGCCTAGAGTATAATGGCTTAGATTAACGTGGTGTAGAATGCAGTGGCATAGAGTGCAGTGGTGCAGAGAAGATTAGAGTGGCGCACAGTGAACTGGCAGAGAGTGCAGGGCGTAGAGTTGAGTGTTGCAGAGTAAAGTGTTTTGGAATAGAATGTATTGGCATAGAGTGCAGTGGAGTAGAATGCAGTGTAGCAGAGTGCCGTAAAGTGGAGTTGTATAGAATAATTGGAGTTGCCTACCCAGGAGTGGCATGGAGTGGCGTAGAGTTCAGTGGCATGCAGTGAAGTGACAAAGTGGTGTAAAGTATAGCGTGCAGTGGCATGGAGTGGTGCAGAGTACAGTGAAGTATGCATGGTGTGGTAGCACACTGCCATTACTGACAACATATTTTCAATTGAAATGACCATTACATTTGCACAGACATACAGTTTTACTAAAAAACTATACAGCTTACAAATGATAATGTGTGGAAATGGATTTGTTTTGCTCATATTAAAGTATCTGTTTTCAAACACTTCCGAATTAACAAAAAGTGCTTCATTTGTGCGTTCATAATTCTGATATATTCTGAAATACTTGCAGTTAATTTAAATGTGTGCTAGAGAAAAAAAAACCTTTCCCACTCCCAGTATCCAGCAAGATTGTCACACAACTACTCTCACTTTGAAGTCCAAGAAAAGTAAACACCAAGCTCCCTCGGAAGACAGAGCCTGACATTTGACCTCTGCCTTTAAATGCACAGCAAATGTGAAAAGAAGATTTACAGGCCGGTTTACAGAAAGGAGCACTCATGGGAGAATACAAAGTGAGTTGGTGTGAAAAGTCTTCCTCTCTGGGAGGGACAAACTCACCCTGGATAGCCTACATCAAAGCCAGCAAATAACCATGAGTTACAAACCGCAAAGCCAATGGTAAGCACAGGCGGAATGCATTCCCAGGTGAGCTTTTTGAATGCCTCCAAGATGTCTTAGGAAACCAGACAGTTGCACCATCTGATAGGCTTCAACCTAAAAATACCTATTAAATGCATTGCCATCAATGAAGATAAGCAACTGCCACACCAGAACTACAATTACAACAGCCTAAAGCAGGAACTATCTTTTCCTAACAAACAGTGTCCTTAACATGAAATGCTTCATGGACGCAGCTCTGGGAACTTGGCAGAAAGTAAACCAAGAACACATATTTAGCTAAAATTTTCATCTCTATAAAGGTTACGGTTTGGACAAATCCCACAAATCTAATTGCTGCAGCATATAAATATGTCCTAGTTCCTCAAATACTTTTTAACTACAGAGACAAGCACCCAGAACTCATCACAAATTAACAGTAATGCATAAGGGGAGTTCCATGGCTGGACACATTCCTTACCTTTCTAAAATGTGCAAGCATGTCAGGGCTTCTCTCGCACATCTCTGTGAGCAATACGACAGACGTGTGAAGAACACCTTCAAGATCAACAAAAAAATGTGAAAGTCAATGAAACTTCTCATGAGAGTTCAACCATCTGAGAATATTATTCCTATAAACAATCAACTGGACTATTCGTCTACTGAGCTCTCAACAAGACTGAAAAGATTATTTGCATGCATTCTTTATTTTATGCGTTTAATATCCTGCATCCCACATGAGTTTTTTGGGGGGTCATGGTCATTCAGAAGCCACTGGACCGTACCTCTGTGAGTACTGTTAATTACCACAGAGTGCCCCAGGGTACCAATACTTCTGCACTTCAGTTAGATAACTGACTTTCTTCAGGCACTTGACTATCCAGGATTAATGGAGTTAAGGCTTAATCGAGCAGAAGGTATGCATAAATATTTCACACACAGCAATGACCAGGAACTCAAACTTTGTGCTTCAGCGTCAAAGAAAGTCAGACTTTTATAAATAGCAACAACAATTAAAATAGGATACAAACTGAAAACAAGAAAGTGTATGTTTGGATTCAAAAAATCTTTTGGGATTTACAAACTAAACACTAGATTTTCTAGAATATAACTATACCCAATGTTATCCAAAAGTCATGTGATTGAGCTGTCTCCAGAAGCTACAGACCGTTTCAGTTCTTTTATTACAATGATGCAGTATTTTGCAGTTCAGTCCAATGGGACAGAAGTGAAAGACAGACACCAGTGATCTAAATTAGCACCCTAGCTATAAGCTATTCAGCCCTGTCGGGATGCTGGAGATAAACCAGTAAACAGTAAGGAATGTACCCCTACAGCTCTATCAGCCTCAAAATACCTTGTCTAGTGTCATGCTTTTTAAAAAAAAAAATGTTTTAAAGGCCAACTAAGCTGTGGTCGCTTCGTGGCTCTTTGGCAGTGCCTATTCTTTGAGTAAAATGCTAGTCAGATCTTTAATCAGTGGGGTTTGTTCAGATCTTCCAGCTGTCTGGGGAAGCCCCTCTCCCTGCAAGGCACTCAAGCAACATCACTTTCAAGTCCAAAAAGCAAAATGTTCCAAGAATTCCAGCATGTCTTCTGCCTGAGGGAGGGAAAAGACCACCAAAGATATAGTGCCTGCCAGTACATCTATCAAACACTAGTGTACAGGGCAAACACCTTTACTGGCTCCAAAAGATATGGGGTTGCTAATATTACATCCTTAGTGACCTCAAACTTAATTATTGAAAAAAGTGTTGAGGGTGTTACAAAGTACTCCTACTATCCTGTTATATTTTGAATTGAGTCAAACCTTTGAAACCACAGTGCGGATTAGACCATTATTATACTAGGTGGAACTATGGATCTGACATTTACAAACGGTTTTGGTGAGGTACTAAGTAGTAGAGGAAATACAAACATTAAATGGCTCCAGAGCGTACATGATCATCTACGGTCATCTCTCTTAACTGATTAAAGATTGCACACTGCAGTCCCTTAAAACTGTAAAAACTGGTTTGAACTTGAAATATTGGCAAATGAGATGAGTTTGATCTATTGTCTAGGGGTCCTCCTATACCTGAGCAATATGTGGACTATGTGAAGCCTCAATTAGCAAAACGCCTACTCATAAAACTTCTATCAGGTTGCTATGAGAATATGTAAATCAGATATCATTAAACCTTTGATTTTTGTCATCTGCAAGTATTTTTTTCTGTATGCAATATACGTTTTAAATGCATTAAGATGACCAACTGAATGAAGTATGGTTATGTAGTGTGTGGTAGTATTGCCACTGTATTCATAATAGATGTTTTTATAACGGGTTGTGTGTATATAAATATATATATTACCAACTGGCAGTAGCCAGAACGTAGGAAAAGCAGTTTTTGACTTGCCCATATCTTTGGCACCGTTTGACGAATCTTCACGAATTGTCCCAAAAAAGTGTGCCCGTGATTCTAGTTCTGCATGGAAAGTTTCGGGGTGGTCCGTCAAGCGGGGACCGAGAAAAAGGGGGGTAAAATTAAGTGCGTTACCATATTAATTCCCATAGGAGTTTTGAACACTACTAAAGATAACCAAACTGCTGGATGGATTTACACCATATTTGCCAGTAAGGTAGATTTTGTTCCGTAGGTCACGCTTTTGGTTATTTGGTGTGAATCTGTTCAGTAGTTGTTGAGAAATTAGAAGTAATTCAAATTTGTATATCTAGGGACGCAAAGAGTTTGCAAACCCTTCCCATCTCGTGCTGATATCTGACTGGCTGCCAACACTTCAACAAGGAAGTGTTGGCAGCAATCTTGGGACAAGGCTTCAGCAGAGTTCCCCCCCCCCCCCCCCATAAAAAAACCAAACAAAAACAAAAAGGCGGCAGGTTAGGAATACCCTGACACCAACCTACCCCTCAATCCCCCACCAGCTCTGGTTCTGGGGTCCCTGCTGCGAATCTGGGGCAACATTTGTTTTAAAAAAAGAAACAAGTGCGGACTCATGCACTGGTTTACATCATAGCCCTAGGGTGGGCCAGATCCCGGGGGCATGCGGGCATTAAAAAATAAAGGGGGGGGCCCTAGGGCTCTGACTCCCAGGGACCACCACCTCCCTGGGGCTTTGTTTTTAATAATGAAAGGGGGGGGCGTGTGGTCCCCTCCTAGGCTTCCAAGAAGCCCCAGACCACCACCTCCCGGCGCTTTGTGTTTAATAATGGAGGGGGCCACGCGGGACCCCTCCCCCCCCGGCTTCTGTAAGTCCCGGGGACCCCCACCTCCCAATGGCAATAAAACAATTTGCTGGGGGCCGGATGGACCTCACATACCAAGGGGACCACCATCTATGAAGGGCCTAAACAATAAATAATACAGGGAGGGAGGGCCGCAAGGACCCCCTGCCAGGTCATATACTGCCCTGGGGACCGCCACCGCCCTGGGGCCGCCCCATGCACAAAGAAGGGGGGGGTCCTCCTAGAGCCATTAATGGCGCTGGGGACCGCCACCCACAAGGGCCGGTTCCTGCTATGTCCTGGGGTGCCCATCCCTGGGAAATAGTGGTCTGCTCTTACTTGGAGGGAGCTGTGACTGCTCCCACCAAGTCGGGGCAAATACTAATTCAGCTACCAGCAAGCTGTGTACCTGCCTGCTATCAAGAGGGCAGAAAAACAGATTAAACTATTGTTCCCACACACACAGGGAGCTGCATGTTTAGCAGCTCCCTGTGTGTGAGAGCAATGCTGGCTCTCGCTGAAGGCGGGGAGCCGGCAGGGACTGCTGGGGCCTTTAGGCTCCCTCCGCGGTTCCCAAAGGTGCTCACTGGGTGCCCTGGGTTGGCTCCAGTGCACCCAGAATTTCAAGGCCAGGCCCCAGGGTATGGGGGTCCTCAGGGCCGAAATTGGCCCGGACTGAGGGGGGCCGCGTGGCCCCCCTTCCCCATTGCATTGTGGCCAGGCCCCAGGGCATGGTGTTCAGCCTTGGGAGGGGGCTGCGCAGCCCCCCTCCCCTTCTAATAATTGGGAAGGCATCCCCACCCACCTTAGCAGTAGGCAAAGGTCTTCCTGCCTTTTAGAAAGGATGGACAGCTTTCCAAAAGGTCCCCCAGCATTTCCCACCGATTTTGGCGATGCGATTTTCATGCTGAGGAATATGAAGACATCTCCACCAAACAAAGAATCACTTACTTCATGTAGCTAAGAGGAAGTACCAGTGTTTGGTGGAGATTTACCTCTTTGCAGTCTCGTTGGCTTCTCTATAGGAGGATTCATTTTATCGCAGGATTTCCGGAAGAAGACGCAGAAGGAACAATCGCATGCCGAAATGCACACAAGGTCACTGGCGACATTTCCTCATGCTCCATTACGCAGCTGTAGTGTACAATACGCACTGGACATTTACCCAACGAGGTAGCAGTTACTAATTAACCAGAAGAAAGCACTCCACTTGATACTGTGTGTGAAACTGTGGACTCTTGTTGGATAAAGGGGCAGATGTGGTTCCGTTGTAACCCAGTCACTCACACAGCTACTGAGACACCCACTCAGACCCCCTCACTCACCTACTCACAGACCAACTCAGACACCCATGCACCCACCCATACAGCCACTCACACATCCACTCACCGACCTATACAGCCACTCACACATACACTCTTAAAGGTTACAGTTAGGAAATAAAAATATTTTTAAAACCTTTGAAATTCTCAAAAAATACTAAAGGTTATCGGGACGTTATAGTTAGGAAACAGAATTAAACAAGCATTTGCAATGCAATAGGTCTTGCATTTACGCAAGTTTAAGCTATTGGTATTGTAAATGACAATGCCTTTTATTTATGTTTTAAAAACCAAAAAATAAAAGGCATTGTCATTTACAATGCCAATAGCTCAAACCCGCGTAAATGCGAGACCTATTGCATTGCAAATGCTCTACAGAACCGAAGGCATAAGGTCAGCAACGTGAGACATTAGAGCGCTTTGACCGTGAAGCGGGGGCCGCGCTCAGTAATGAAAGAAAAAAAAGAAAAGAAACAGAGCGTGGTGTCCCTGAAGCGGGCGCTGTGCTCAACATGAAAGTTAAAAAAAAAAATTGTAACTGAGCGTGGTGTCCCTAAAGCGGGTGCTGCGCTCAGTATGCAAGTTAGAGCGTCATAGCGCTCTTTGTGGGCGCACTTCAAATACAAAAAGCAGCCGCCATTGTCCCCATCAGTGTTAATAAACAAAATAGTGCTCACCTACTAGATAAAGCAGACCGAGTAACGAGCCAAGTAAAAGGTCCAGTCGTTATGGGAGGTAACAAATGGAGACAAGGCAGTACCAAGGAGGGACTAAAAAGCCTATTTATGAATCAGAAGCCAGTATTTACGAAGAATAAGGACACAAGCCAATGACAAAAATGCGCGCTGCCGCTAGGCTCGACCTAAAAAGCAGGCTACAACTATAATTATTATCCAGACGTTTTCAAGGATCTAGCACATAGTTGGATTCAGGATGAACACCCCAGAGATCAAGATGCGTATCCCAGAGGTATGGTCAAGTCCAGAGGCCAATGCGTGTCTCTAGGAGATAAATATGGCTGACCCTAGGGTCAGAGGGTGTGTCCTGTGGGGGTGGTGTCAGAATGCAGGCCCCGTGGGCCAGGATGCATTGGCCACATTATAAGCAGGGATGAGCATGCCCATAGCAAGAAATGTAGCTCAGTGAGTTAAGAGCTCTTTGCAGATATCTGTGCACGATCTTAAGGTCAGATGCAGAAGTGGCAAGACTGTGGTATTAAGCACTCTACATACAAAATCTTTTTTTATCTCAGGAGTCATGGGCACAGCACATTCTCGGCGTTGGGCATACACTGAGGCTAAGAAGAGGCTCACTGAGGGCAAGGTGCACGGCTGAGATAGCCGAGTACTTGTAGCAGGATCCGAATGCCTTCCCCAAGTGTTCTAGATCCTGTATTGTGTAACTCAGTGTCAGAGCGCTTGCCGCAGGGCACAAGGGTGCAGGTCACAATGAGTCATAGTCCACATCTTTTGGGCTGGGGCCAGGGAACATGCCTTGTTGCCCCACAGCCTGTGAAAGAGGAGCCCAGTAGGAAACCAGGCCCCATGTCTCAAGTAGCTACGGTACATGTCTAAATGGGTAGAATTCAAGTTCCATGTCCCAGGGGGCAGGGAGGATGGCCAGGCAGTTGAAAAGGCCCGGGTTCCAGAGCATGTCCAAGGGGGCGAGGGCCAAGAGAATGTCCTAAGGTCTGGAGACATGCATGCATATAGTGCCCCAAGGCACATCCCAAGAGGCCAGGGCCCAGGTCCTACTAGGGAAATGGTCCGAGTCCTATTGGCCAATGCTAATTCCCAGGGACTTTATTGCATGTCCTAAGGACTAGGCTCATGTCCCTGGGTTCAAAGCCAAATAGCTTTTTGTTTTATTAAAAAACCTTTAAAACCAGGAAAACACATCTTTCACAAAGAAAACAGGTGTTGAGAGGTCCCATGTTTCATTCATTTCTTATTTCCATGGACATGTGAAAGTCAGAACAATGTACTAAAAAAGTGCAATTTATATTTTTTTAAATTAACATTTACAAACTAGTGTCTCTTATCCAAATGGCTGTGTGGTACTTATTTGATCAACATAAGGGAGAAGGAAGGTTGAGCCCTCCACTGCCTATTGGGATTCAAATCGCTGACCATAAGTTTCTATGTAATTCTGTCTTAGTACCTACACAAACTTGTCAGCACATTTACATCCCTTATAGAGATATACATACATAACGTGTAATGGGTACACATCACTAACATTATTTGCATTACTCAACCTGGTGACAGGATGAAACATATGTTAAAGCTATTATGCTGTAATTAGCTAGCCTCACAGTACTAAAGTCTTTATTACAAAAGTAGATTTTTGGAGAAAGCATGCAGTTATTTCAGACTGCATGTTAAGCACCACATGTGCTACAAACATTAACACTGGTGCATGTGCAACTCAAAGCAAGGCACTGCAGTCAAGCAAGCGCAGGAGGGGGCTGGGGCACCAATCAGGGAAGGAAGAGGAGCAGAGATCACTGGACAGCAGTGATAGGTACAGATTGCTGCTTCAAAGGACAGCTGACCCTGCTCTGATTAAATGAGTGACCGGAACAGGGTGGGCACCTCGCCCTCTGCTGCCTTCATCCCGCATGTCCTGGTTCTGAGAGCACACTGTTTAAAGGTCAGGAAGGTTTGGTTTCTTCCAGATAAAGGTCCATTAGAATAACTACAGATAATAGAAAGAAATTTAAACTGTTAACAGTCTAAACATTTCAGGCCACAAACAGGAAAGGAGAAGTGTTGTTCACATTCAAGGCACCAGACAGAGTAGCTATCCTTCCGAATCAGCCCTGCCCTCGTCTCAAAGTGCCAAGAAGCCATCAGGATCCTTCAGAGGAGCTTCAGAACCACCAGCGGCAGGAGGGCAGCGAGTCCAGCCAGCATGGAGAGTTTGACAGCAGGGCCAGAGTTACACAGGTCACCGGTACAGCAGGAATGGGTGACTGTGTAATCTATGCCCAGAATAGAGTTGGTCTCATTAGAAAGACACTTGGCGACATCCAGGAACCCCTTGGCCTTCATCTTTATTGCACCTTTAGAGGCTGTGCGGGTGTTGCACGTCTGGAGGAGGCCACAGGTGGCAGTGGTGATGACCAGACACGGATAGTCACACTGCTTGCAGTCCAACCCCTCACCCAGGTCCAGGCTGCAGAGCAGCAGGAACGCGGCGCTGAGAAAGGCCTTCATGCTTCTAGGAACTGGACAGGGGACCTGTACAAGCGAAGCTCAGAAAACTGGCGGGTAACAATGCTCACAGCACTAGGAAAGCAGAGACAAATCACCACTTATGAAACATACACCTAATAGCACATACATCTATTTATTGTTTCTTGAGAAATCTTGTCTTTTAAGAAAACTTAAAACGTTTTTTCCTCATTTTGTTCTATATATCTCACAATTGCGTCCGATGTGTTTCACCCACGAAATCAAATGTGTATTTCTTTTTTATCGCATTATGATCAAATTCATCCCTACCAATGATTACTTACCTTTTAGCTCTCTATAGTGCCCATTACAGCAGAAACATAGCAGACACTGGCTCAGCAAACTAGGCAGCCAAATCCGAATATCTCCATTTCAGGCGCAAATCAGCCAAACCTGAAGTTTACTCCAATAAGTTAGGGCAGTGATTCATTTGTGAAAGAATGAGTGCCAGTGCCCACAGCTCTGTTCAGAAGCCCACCGCCGGTCCTATTAAATGTTGGGGAGTGAATACTGAGGCTGCATAGTATTAAATGCACCTCATGTCCAATCTGCGATGAAACACTCCATGCCCTTTTATCTGACCCCTGCTTTCTTCTAGGAGTTTGTTTTTCCCTCTCTTGCTCTCGGTCAATGTCTGGTAAGGTAAAGTATGTGCCGGCCCCCAAAAATGAGTGTTGGTAGACACCACCGGCTCAAATTAAGCAATTATTAGGGTGAATTCTGCAAAAGTCAGAAAGAGTGCACTGGATAAGGATGTGTCATTCTGCGCTCTTTAAATGTCAGGGTAGCCCCTTGCATACTCCCCAGAATTTAGAGCATTTTCTATAAGCAAGTTATGCTCCTCAGAGGCAGGAGCAGTGCTTGGATGTTTGCAGCTTCAGGCAGAACAACGTTTCACTTCTGCAGCACTTCCCATCACCTACCAAAAAGGTAATTTTTCGGGCCTTTCTCTGTGTGGTGAACAGCTGCTGCCTTCTCTTGTCTGATGGAAGCATCGGTCATCATAGGACAGTGTGAGTTGCTCTGGGGTTACGGTGCGTCCTGTAAGTAAAGGGTGTGATTCACAGGTCAGTGGCAGGGCATCTTACAGTGCGGTACGGCTTGTACCCTGTAGTCAAGGTGAGTCCCAGAGGTCAGTGCGTGTTCAGGGGCTCAAAGTCAAGGGAGGTAGGATCACTGTACTTGTCCCTGCCACATCAGACGCCCATGGGGTGCGCATTTCTCCTTCATCCTTCATTGGACGTCAGAGGCACTGATTAACTCAAAGAATCATTTTCTTGCTCATTGCCTTATCCGGGTTCCGCTGCAGCTTAAACATTCCTCGGAGCGGGACAGTAGTCACAGCCCTAGTCCCCCCCCCTAACTTGGGGACAGAGTTTACCGATGCCAGCCGTGCTTTTAATTTGCAACACGCCAGACACCGAGGTAATTTATAACATCTGTTCGCTTCCGACTCTGAAACACTCGTACATGCTGCTCTCAATCCCACTAAGGGCGGCAGCTGTTCTGTATTCCGCGTCGCGCTCCACAGTCAAGGCACGGTCTTTCCTTTTATTTAGCACGCGAGACGAAGGCCCAAATCAAAGGTACACAAAGACAAAGTCACCCAGACCCAGTGTAAAAACAAGCGCATCACCTTTAATACATTTTGATGCTCCGATTAGCTCAGTGAATTCAGCCATGCTGCCGGGGAGCCGTCCTGTATTATCAGTGGGCAGCAAGAGGGAAGCAGCCCTGAGTCATAGCGTGCCTGGCTCGGCGGTGTTTAAGTCAGGCGAAGCACTGGCACCCCGGGGCTGGCCTGGCTGCCGCTGCGCCCGTGTGCCGTCATTGCCCTGCGGCTGCCTCTAGCAGCCCGGTTTGCCGCTGCTCATGCCCCCTGCTGCCCTCCACACTTTCACCCAATGTCGGCGGCATCGCTCCCAGCAACTTTGTAAATAATGGTCACATGGTTGCTGGGAGCGAATCATGGGTCGCTAGGGGGCCGTTGCGATTGTTCTTTTTTTTAATTATTTAAATAGGTAGCGAGAACAATTTTGTTAGTCTCGCTGTCCCCACCTCTGTCTTAGCCGATGCCGGGGCAGAAGGGAAGATCCGTGGCTAACGCCGAAGCGGGAGATAAGTGTGCGGCCGCCATGAATACAAAGCTTGGCGTGCCGCACTTTATAAAAACATATACATTTTAAAAGAAAAGCATTTTGGCGGCGCGCGCGATAAAAGTTGCACGGCCGCCGTATGCGCTTTATAAAACAAGCTGTCGCCATTGCCAAAACAGAACGAAAAAAACATAGTGCTTACTGACTAAATGAAGGAGACAGTATAACGTCGCAAGTAAAAGATCCAGTCCTGATGGGCGGTCCCAAAAGGAGACAGGGCAGTAACAAGGAGGGACTAACAAGCCTCATTATCAATCGGAAGCCAGCTTTTACCATGGACGATGACGCCAGCCAATGAAAACTATGGGCGGGTCTTCCACACCACTTCTATAAAATACCCTAATACAATATGCTTCGCAAAGCGAGCAGCGCATGCACTGCAACGCTAGGCGAAACCTAAAAAACCTTAGAAATTCACAGAAAAAAAACAAAGGTTACTGGGACGTTATAGTTAGGCTCACATTTCAATCGTACAAAACCATAGAAATTCAGTAGTTATAGTTACCTGCACGAACTATAACTTTTGCCCCCCACAATGCACTGCTTATGACCTCACAAATTATATCCCTCATGACAGTCCGTGTCATCACTGATGACATCACCCACAGAACCACACACACCCACTCAAACCCCCGTCTCTCATACACTCCGACCCACAGAACCATTTACATATCCATCCAAGTTGTCCATCCAAGTTGTCACACTCCCACTCGCTCATCCATGCAATCACTCACATACCCACTCCCTCATACAGCCACTCACGCAACCGCTCACTCATACAGCTACTCATACAACCACTTACCCATACAACTTACACAGATATACAATCACCCATATAGCTACTCACACACCCACTTAATCATACAATCACTCAGACAGCCAGTCACTCAACCACACAGCATCTCAGACCTATTGACACACCCATACTACTCACACACCCACTTACATACCCATCACTGATTCCTACAAGCACTCAGATGACCACTCACACACATACAGCCACTCACACACACCCATACAGCCACTCACATACATACCCATACAGCCACTTACACATCCGTTACCCACACAGCCACTCACCCATACAGCCAGTCACCCACACAGCCACTCACACACCCACCCATACAGCCACTCACACAGCCATTAGTAGTACAGAAAGAATAGTAATTTAGCTTAGTATATACCTTTAAGTCTCAAACATTTAAGAAAAACACTCACTGGATGATGTCATCAGTGATGTCATCAGTGATGTCACTGACCATGTCAGGACTGATGTAATATGTGAGGTCATAAACAGGGCATTGCAGGGCGTTAAATTATAGTTCGCTCAGGTAACTATAACTGCTGAATTTCTGTGGTTTTGTATGAGTGAAATCTAAACCGAACTAGAACATCCCTGTAACCTTTGGTTTCTTCAGTGAATATATATATTATCCAAAATAAGAATTTTTGTTGATTGACTATAAAGCAGCGGGTACATTAGGCCGAACTGCTCAGCGTTCTCATGCCCCACAAAAGCTTCGCACTCTGCTTTTGTTTCCACATAATTAGTGTGCTTTAGGATTTCTGTCTTCCATGCACCTAATAACACAGCTACACAGGTTACCTTCGCTCTCCTATGAGAACGCTCACTCATGGCATTACTCCTGGCATAGGGACTGCAGTCTTAAGGGCTGTTCCCTCCACAGGTGTTCCATAAGGTGACATGCTTCCCCTAGAGGATTTCAGGGACTGCAACAAGCTGTAGGCATGGCTCTTGTACGTTTTGTATTTCCCAAAAGAAAATGTTGCCCCTATATTATACACCGGATTGTGGCAACCTAATATGGCTACTGTTCACTCCACTTCACGAAGCTGCACTGCTCAAGCTCTGCTGTTTGCCACTCTGGAAACTGCTCCTGGCTCTTGATTGCATCTTCAGTATTATTGGGCGCCTGCATGCTCCTACAACGTATAGGATGGGTTGTTTAGGTTTGTTCTGGTTACATACCAGTTTTAACTCGGAAAACAAATTGCTACTCGCATCTCCTTCTCTACCCCTTTCTGAACTCCAGTGCCTATTCAAGAAGTCAGAGCCTATAGGAAAGTAACAGTTACCTTTATCTTTGCCATTTTAATTAAAGATATTCGGCCTATCAAAGGGGGGGGGGGGGGTTCCAAACTACGAGAAGAGAATGGATTTTGGATTGTAATGGGGCAAAGTTCAAACAATAGCTGTCAAAAACTAAGAGTAAAATACCCCTAAATAACTTAGAGGATGTAGATTATAATAAGCCTTATTTGGGGGTTAAGACTCCTGGTTTAGTGTTGAAATAAAAGCAATTCTGTTTTAGTTTAATCAATTTTATATCCTCCTTGCTTAGTATATCTCCCAATCGCTTCTAGGGCAATCTCGATATTTTCTCTATCAGGAAATAAATACAGGGCTACATCACCTGCATATAAAATTATTTTAGCTGCGCCGGCCAGAAGTGGACAAATTCCCCTACAAGAGCAGATATATTGGGTTAGGGGCTCAATAAATAAGTCAAATAATATGGGTGATAGTGCACAGCTTGGGACAAAGCCTCTGCTTGGGAATATAGTACTTGCACATTGATTACTTATAATGACTTGGGCTGTGTTTTCATATAGTCTAACAATAGGCCTTGTGAGCAGTGTTGAAAAGTTGAATCTTCGAAATACCTTAAACATAAAATCCCAGCTCACCAGGTCGAACGATTTCTCTGCGTCTAGCAACACAATGGACGCAAGAATATTATCGGATGTAACAAGATTGATAAATTAGCCAGATAATATCTATACACTCTCAGACTTCCCCCCTTCATAAAACCATTTTGGTCGAGATGGATCAAATTATTCATAACTGCACTAATTCGTTTAGATAACACTTTTGTAAAAATCTTATAGTCTGTGTTAAGAAGCGTTATAGGTTGATGCAATGAAGGTTCAAAATAAACTTTTCCTTTTTTAAAAAAATTTTATTAATGCTCCAAGAGGGCGGGATAAGTCCTTCACGTAAAATCGAATTAAACAGCTTTTTTAAAGGGGCCGCTAATAAAGAGTTAAAACGCATAAAGAAATCTGCCACAAAGTCATCTTCCCCCCTATCTACCTTTTTTTCCCTTCATAATCTCTCTTGTAAATTAGATGCTGACTTATTTAATAAATTGGAGGGTGCCGGACGTAATTTATATGGAGATATAAATCCCCTAAAGCTAGCCTAAAGATTTTACAACTGCTGAAATCAGAGGGCGGGCTAGCATTTCCATATTTTAGGTCTCATTATTTAGCGTCTTCTGCATTACAGAGCCGTAGATTTTCAATGCAAATTTCCCCATATGAGAATTTTATTATCTTATATATGTTACCTAAAGTACCCAAACAAGTGAGGTACAAGACCTGCAGCCCATCTGGGCTGATAATAAGACGGTATTTTTACCAGAAATAGGAAATACTGTGTATCTATACTGAGAAACCCCTGGAATTATGTATGCATTTATCCACGTGTCTTTAATCTGCCGTCATTAAGATATGGAAGAATATTAATAAAGTTGGGGATTTCTTTTAGATGCGAATAGAATTAAATCTAAGGTTAAGTTAAGTAAGGGCAATCCCCAGTATGGCGTTTCCTATAGGCTTTTCCTATAGGCAAATTGTCTCTGTTCTTAGTCTTTGCAAATCAAAAATATATTGTACATCAGGGTTAGCCCAAAAATTGTTCAAGACTGATAAAGAAAATGATTCTTTAAGGTATTGATACAGAGAACTTCGCCAGGATAACTCAAATAACTGAGGACACAAGTATGAAAATGCAGCAAAGCACAGGGATTGAGCTTGAGAAGGACACTTGGTTAAGATACTATGATTATGGGTTTTCACAGCTGAGAAGGACTTAATTCCACAGAATGATGTTCTTTAATGGCTGGATGTTTAATTATACCCCCGCCAGGCTTAAGAAAATGTTCAGAACAATTAACAAAAAAATGCCCTAGATGCATCGAGTGACGAGACTGGGAGTATATATTTTGGTCATGCAGGGCGGTCACTGAATACTAGGTACAGGTCTTTGGGCAGATCTCCCTAAAAGTAAAGTAAACGGTTAAGCCCTCATCTTCTATTGCCTTCCTAGGCTTGGGCAACAGTTTGGGAAAAGGAACGCACAATTTATTTACATCTCTGCAACGGTGGATCGATCCATTATTACACATGATTGGAAATCCTCAGTTTACCCTACTCCGGGGGAATGGCGCAGCAAGATGCAGAAGATTAGCATGAAAGAATATTTGTATCACACTCAAGTTAACCAAACAGTGTTCTAGAGAAAAATGAGGAAATTCTGCAACAAGAGCAATTCTATAGGAAGGCAGGGTCACCCTTGTACTCCAGCAATAGCAGGCACAAGCACTTTTAGATCTTGGTTGATGTCAGGGTAAGAAGCACTTTTACCGCACTGTCACTTTAGTAGTATTAACTGAGTTAGTTGAAGGTTTTGTATACATGTCACTTTATAAGGACATATAAAAGTAATTACTGAAAGTGAATGGATGTAATTAAAGTACTGCAAGATAATAGGATATTGCTAAAGAACAGATTATACATACCTAACCGCTCTTGCACTTTTGGGAAGGTGAACATTTTATTTGGGGTTTAAGGCAGCCCTGATTATAGGCACATATTTGTACTTTAGGGAAAAATGAGGGGGCTCAGGACCAAATTGGTTTTACTTGTAATTTTCTTTTTTGTATTGTGCTATGTTTGAAATAAAATACTATATGCAATACTTTAAATTAAATATATTTATGATGTATCCCAAGCGCGTCACAGATTTTGTTTAAAAAAAAAAACAACAACCTTATCGTTGCCACAAGAAGAACAAAGAATACCTGCGAAGTCTGGCTCTCGATATCTTAACTGAAATTGAAGAAAGTGAATAACAATATTTCTGAAGAAACCAAAAATGTTTTTCTTTCCAGTGTTGGACTGCAAAGCAAGCCAGCCTTACACCGATCGAATTTGAGCACGCTGCTTCAGCACACTGCTGTCTTTTGGGTCTTCATGGGTGGTTTGTCGAGAAACACAAAGCTGAAGAAGTTCTCAATAGGTTTCTGTAAAATGTATTTTCTGTAACTCGTTGATTAAAAATAAAGTCCACTTGTTCGTTCCCTGTGCAGCTGGCTTGTAAGGGTGGAACTTCCTAGGAGCTTGGTTGGCATAATTTGTCTTCCTTTTCCTTCAAAAGGGCCGCGCCGGAAAGGATGTATCCCACTGATAGCCCGCCTCCCCCCCCCCCTCCCCCGAGAGACACATGGCGATAGTTGTTGGCATGTCCTATCTTGGCAGTGACCTGGTGGGACTGTGCTTTGCATCCGCTGGCTCATTCTTTCTTGTTGAGGCCTGGGCTTCTAGGTTGACCCCCTGTCTCCCCCGTTTGTCATGTTCACGTTGCCTTTGTGCTATATGTTCTTGCGCTGAGCCTCTCCTAGTCAAGTGGCAAATCCAGCACTCCTCTCTCCCAACTCAATTTTCTTCTTCCTCTTGTCTCTGTTCCTCCTTACCTGTTTCTTCCTCTTCCATTTCTAGGGACTTACAAGGGGTGCTTAAGGTATTGCCAATTGGGATAGAACTGCACAGTTTTTAGGGAACCTTGTTAGCAGGAACCCAGTGCACATCCAGTCAAAAGTGCATGGAATACCAGGCAAAAAGTGGGGGGGGGGGTGACCATGTCAAAAAGGGGCACTTTCCTACAGAAGTCTATGCAGAAAACTTGTAACAAAAAAATGCTGCAAGTGGGGACTAGGGGACAAGTTCATCGGAACCCAAAGGGGAGTTTGATTCTGGAGGGTCTCTGGGGCAAGAATGGTAGATAACAGTCAGCCAGCATACTAGATAGTGGTAGGTTTTTCAGGGGCCACCTCTAAAGTGACCTCTGGGTGCATGTCATAATAAATCTTGTACTGCCAACAGTACACATTTATTAAGACAAGGGGATCAATACCATACACCATAGGTTTCAGTAAAGCCATAATGTAGCTGGAGAACTATTAATGACCAGTGCCCAGTACATATAATTAAGATGGTTTCCCTGTTCACTTGTACCATCTAGTAATTGGACTAGACACTACAGGGGCATATCTGCTCATGCAGATAGGCCCTCACATGTAATATAATGCACCCCGCCTTAGGGCTACAAGGCCTGCTGTAGGGGTGACTTACATATATTACCTGCAGTGACTTTGGCATGGACTACAGTGAGTGTGCCATGTCGTGTTTTCACGTATGGTTTGCACCATGACACGCAGTCTGCAATGACAGACTGCATGTAATTGGATGGGGGTCCCTTAGGGTGGCAGAATACATGCTGCAGCCCTTAGGGACACTCTTTGGTACCCATGCCCTAGGTATTAGGGAAAAAGCACTGGCACTGGTTAGCAGGGACCCAGTGTACAACAGTCGAAAAATATCAGTACAAGTGGCAAAATGTGGGGGTGACCATGACAAAAAGGGGCACCTTCCTACAAGTGGACATAATGGTATATTGCTTTTGTAAATCAGCCATCGGAACAAGAAGTTACAAATGAAAGCGGTCAAAAACCTATGTTTTTTCCAACTCAATTTCAATATTTTTTTTATTTCAACAGTTAGTTTCAGTGGGGAAAACCTTGAGGGATCTACACAAATGGCCCTCTTGCTGAATTCAGAATGTTGTCTACTTTTCAGAAATCTATAGCTCATTGTGCATACTATACTGTGTTTGATGCACTTGCACTGCTCCCATGAATCAATCTAAAGTTACATGCTTACATTTTTTGCTTCCAGTTTCAAATTCCTCCACATTTACAGAACATTTTAAAAGTTTCAATTTTGCTTCTTTATTTATATACACTTTAATAATTAAATAATATTAACAGATTAATAAACAGCTGCGGGCCACCTAAGTAGGCTTTGCATTTCCCCAGGATACACAGGTTAACGACTGATCAGAGAAATTAGAAAACATGTAGTGCATAAGTGCAACACCACCGCAGCACACCTCAGCATCAGCGCAGCACCATTTCAGCACCAGTCAACTTCACTCAGCACCACTTCACTTCAGAAGCACCACCATAGCACCACCTGAGCATCACCTGAGCATCACTCAGTAGCACCTGAGCACCAGCACAGCATCACTCAGCAGTACCTCCACATGAATGCAGCAGCACCATCACAGCATCACTCAGTGGCACCACAGCATTACTCAGCACCACCTTAGCGCCAGCATCGCCTCAGCATCACTCAACACCACCACAGCACCATCTCAGCATTAGCGCAGCCCCACCTCTGCATCAGTGCGCCACCACCAGTGCACCACCAGTGCAGCACCAGTGCAGCACCAGCGCAGCCCCACCACAGCAGCAGCACTTCAGCACCAGCACAGCAGCACCTCAGTGTCACTCCGCACCACCTCAGTCTGCCCCTCGGAATGTAGCATCTACTGATTCTCCCCTATTGTCTCATCTGCTGCTTGTGTTGTAATTCAGGTACTATGTCCCAACCTCCACCCTCCCATTGTTTATGTCCACCCCTTAACAAAAAAAGCTATAACAAAAAAGCATTAGAAAGGCAGGAGGAAGTCACCAGCACTGCAAGGACAAAAAAGCTAGAAGACATTTCTTATGCTAATTCTTTTTTTTAATAGGGTCGTTCAGTTATACATAATGTCTTCTTGGTCATATACAAGGTAACAAAAATACTTAAGACACTTTTTTATTATAACTTTTCAACATACTGCACAGCAGCCACGATGCTGTACAACATAGCTTCAATACCTCGGCAAAGCCAATAGCTCTGGCTAAACACTTACAAGGTCCCACAGGCGAGAGCTACTGGCTATACCAATGCTTGTTCTAATTGAGTTTGGGATTTATATGGTTTTGCGTTTTTACTTTTACTGTTTTGGTACTGCATAAATACTTCACACATTGCCCTACATTAAGCCTGTCTGCTCTGTGCCATAGCTACAAGGGGGTTGAGCTCAGGGTAATTTAGTGACTTGGAGGGTTAACCTTGACAGGGGTTGTGATTATCCACTAATGGGGGCAGTGTCCCACCCCAAATAATAATCAAATTTCTTACACTGGTTAAATCAAGTAAAATGAACCATGGGTCGGGAGGAAGTTCGTTTTTGAAACAACTCAAACACGCCAATGTTGATGGCAGAGGCATGGGCATAGGGATGGACAGTTTTGCTTCACACCTTCCCAGCAAACCATGAAAGGTACTGATGTCAATCTTGTTGCCAGAGAGTACACTTGAAAACCTGCAAGAATATGTGGATGTCCTCATATGCAAAGTGCAGGAGGCATTCTTGTGGAGCAAGTAAGTATTAGTAGGGGTTGCTGGAACAAGATCACCTGCAGTGGTTGATACAGAGCAGTCAGAGCAAAAAATGCCAGCTGTGGAGATGGGTAATACTACAGAGGGCGACGTGATGAAGATAAATGATGGGAAGAATCTGGCAAATATGATGGATCTATCCACTACTGGAGGTTTACCCTCGCTAGCAAGTAGGTCCTTAAATACTTCTAGTCTTATGTACTTGGAAGGTGTCTTGGCTTTAATTTCTTCAGCCACACAGCTGAGGTAAGAAGTGGGATATCGTTAGTCTCTGTAGTATTGTCTTTTGACGTCAAGATGTCTTAATGGCGATAACCCAGATCTCTTAAATGTCTAGCTTTGTTTAGATAGTAAACCAAATATCAGCAGGTCACCACTGTACCGGTTCTCGATATTCAATACCACGGAACTAGAGTACTAGTGTGAACAGCACTATTCATGCCATTAAGATCTTTCCTGGGATCTCCCAGTGGGGAAGTCCTCAAAGAGAGTAAGTGCAGCAGACCGAGGAAGCCCATGTATTTCTCTTTTGACAACTCTGAGGTGGAGTCTAGCCTTCTTTCCTCATGCTGCTCATAGAGACTGATCCGTTCAGTCTTTCAAGCCCCCAGCCTCCCCCCCCCCCCCCCAAAAAAGGACTGGTAGTTTTTACATGTGTCTGAATGATATGAGTCCAGAAAGCCCACAAATATGACCGGTTGTGTGGATCAGAGTAAGCCTTCTTCCTGCCACAGGACAGGAAATTCACAGAAAGGGATGCATTATGAATAAGGCTCCCTGCTTTCCGTTTTTATTATTACAGATAAATACAGACAGAAAGCAAATTTGTTTTCTGTCTGCATTTATTTTTTTAAAGTGGATAAATACAGAAGATTGTGCTTCTTTTAAGTGACTCTCCGTGCTGTCTTTCATGAATTAAAGGCCAGCAGCTGAGCAGATCGGCAGCATGGGAAATTAAAAAACAGAATGAAATATCTTTAAATAACAGCATATGTCAACATACATTTATGGTATAATGCTAGTATTTACCAGTGGATATATTATGTGATATTTGGCAGCTTAAATAGCTAAAACACGACAGACATCAAAGTATGAGTGTGCAACTATCAGTTAAATAGTTGTGGAAATGTACAGTTTTACAACTTCATTTAGACGCAAAACACAAAATAAATATGGATAAATACAGATAAAATGGCCCAAAAATAAATATGGATAGAGACCGAAATGGCCAACAAATAAATACCATAAAACCGGGAGCCCTAATTATGAAGCTATTAAAAAAGTCTATCATTAAAGCACTCAAAAACCAAATGTGTCTAGTTTTGTACATTTTCTAAGGTATGGAAAAGGATTAGATTTTTTTTTTTTTTTTTTTTTTTTTAAAAAGCCTTAAAAGTGTCTGAGCTCAATAGTTCAGGGTTAGAAAAAAGGAGTGCATGGCTGATAGACGTGCACGGAGAGTTGGGTGCAGGCTGGGGGGCCAAAGGCCAGATCGCGCGAGCACACCGGGAGGGAGAGGGGTGGATTGTCACAGGCCATGCGGCCAAAGCCCTGCTGCACACCGCTGAAGGTGTGTGCAGTTAGTTGGGTGGTCGCATTCAGGGGTTGGGCACAGGGCCTAACTGAAGACCTCCCTAAAAAAAACAACAACAAAAACGCCCACCACGCCGCTTGAAAGCCATGCCCAGTGGGGGCATTGGCTGCAGGTTGCCCAAGCGCATATGCTTCAATAGGAACAAGACCAAACATTCACTGAAAAACAAAACAAGGTTAAAGAGCGATTATGGTTAGGTATAATAATAAATTCTTAGCTTATGTTGGGGAAAAAAACAGAAATTCTATGATAAAAATTAAGATTAAAGTGACACTCTAGTTAGGTGTTGAAAAGAAATGAGGGAGAGGATGTGGTGCCTGAGACAAAACAGCAGCATAAGGTATTGTTTAGTGAACCAACTGTAACTTGCATGTCATGCACTGCTTATGGCCTCTGATATTACAGCACTCATGACAAGTTAAATTACATCATCTAACGACTGACAGTGTGCTACAGAGTTAGAGGACTTAAATGGTAATTCAACAAGATGCACTCCAGTACAATTTTCCAGCCACGCCTTGCACACAACCTCCCCACGGGTGCCCAACCCCCTACTGTGCACAGCCATCAGCAATGTGCAGCGGTGGGTTGGCTCAACAGCCTATGGCATGCACAATGGTAGCTGGCTTCAGGATCTTGTCTATAACCAGACCCTTTTCACTTTTTAAACTTTTATTTTTCAACTTTTTTGGGTACTGTGGTACTACAGGGGAGGCCTTGCTGGATACTGCAGTATCTGGCGGTGGTACCAGCAACCCAAATAAAAAACAAATTGCTTCAAGGAAGGTTCTTTTGGGAACCCACACCCCACATGGCCCTGTCAGGCTTCCCAGAGTTCTGTAATGGTGGACGCAACATTTCTTCAGTGTTGCTGCCATCCAAACAGAACATTTTGGTTCCGCTGTACCTGTACTGCAGTATTTAAATGACCGACAGGAGCAGAAGCACCATCAGCCATTCAAAGGGGCCTTTTTTCCCCTTTGGTACACAGAAGTAACATGGCACCCACAGGCCAGATATCTCTAACTTTTCTGAGGCTTAACCTGAATGGATTTACACCCGATTACAAAAATCAACCGTTCTAAGTACAAGTCAAACTTTTTGGCAAATTTGGTGCAACTCCCTTCAGCTGTTCTTTTCTGAATTGAAGAGCAAAGTTTCTTATGGGAATTATCAAAGAAACTTGAATTGTTCTTTCAATATTTTGTCAACTGAAACAAAACAAAAATGTATCACAAAAAAATACAGTTCTAGCGTGTTTAGTATATACGCAGATTTGCCGAGTGCAACATGATATTTATTACAATGGAGTGTGGGGAAGAGCCATGACACAAAAGTGAAGACTTGACTGGGTAAAGTTGGCCTTCTCCTCCCTCAACATTGGAAATAAGAATCATATTACACTCAGCGGATCGGAGTTTATGGTTTACAACATGCTATCTTTTCAGCCTAGATGTGATAAACAATGCAATCTTATGGCAACTAAGTATAGTGTGGTAAATCGATGCAGTAAGATATCAGGCCAGCTGTTTTCCTCTATTAAGTAATTGCAACCTAACATTTGTAAGGCAGTAGCAGTGAATTGTCAAGTTAATTGGGCTTTGGTATGGTGTTGGACCTACATGTACAATATCATTTCACTAGTACACATGGTATTCCTCCTGTCCTCCTACCCAACAAAAACCAACATGTAGTGCACTATGGGTCCCAGATGGTGTTTACAAGAACAAATCTGCAAAGAATGAGCATCCTCCTTGGCCTGGAGACCAAACATGGAAATACATATCTGGTGGTCGGAGGGCCCTTCCAGTGAAAGTGTTTTGAGGGCCAAACCAATGAAGGCACGCAAATACATCTGGATGCACAGTTCAAATCTTATCTGCTTTCAGAGATCGAATTGTTTATGCCGTAGAGGCCCCATGGGGTTGGATTGTCATTAGGGTGAAATCAATGTTTCTTCTAAACTACTTCAATAAGGCAGACCTCTTGTGCTTTTACTATAGTTTTCTAAAATACCTGTCTTGTGGTTTGTTGCCTACCTTGTTATGTTGGCCTAGGACTAGCTGCCATGCTGCTTTTCTTTGCGCACGTTACACTGAGCCAGGGCTCCCTCGCCCTTTGCTCTTGCCAAGTTCTTTTGCGCTGTCTGCACTTTCTGTCTTTCACCTTTTCTCTTGTTCGATTTGGGCTCAGACTGCACAACATGTACAAGGTCGCATAACAATGTATTTCGGTTCTTCCTGATATGGCCAGTCTCGCGCACCCAGACATAACATTAGGCGCAAATGACATGAAACTTTGTGTGCCTTTAATACTGGGGTTTTTACTGGCGCTTGACACACTTGGAGAAATCCTTTTCAGTGAGAAGAGCTATGATGTCCTGCTGATGTAATTCTGCATCTAGAGACTGAGGTATGGGGGTTCGCTAGTCAAAGCCCAGAGGTCTTCTATTTTTATAATAAACTATCTTACTGCACGGGGAGGGTGGTAATGTTATTTAGACATTTATCCACTGAGTTATGAAATGCTTTCCCCGTTTGTATTCTATGGAATTGTAACCATGCTGCTTATATTATTCATATGCATTATGCTATTAGTACTGACACGTGTACTGTACATTAGAGCACGTAAGTTGGAATAAACATTTTAACCTATCCAGTGTCTCTTCCTACGCACTTTGTGGACAAGTACGAGTGAGTGACGAAAGAGTGTTCTTGCTTCTGCGAGTCCTGAGATAAAGATACCGTGTTCTGGGTTGTCCAATCATTGGTACTTGGGTGCTAATGCACAAGTTACTAACTTGTGTAACGATATATCTGTAAGAGACAGTAGTTAGTGATAGATTCCTTACCTTAGAATATCCCCAAGCGTCAGGCTGGATCCGGAAAGTTTTGCGTAGCAGTACCCTTGCGCGTCGGTAGGCGGCGTTGTGCGGCTCCGCGTCCGTCGTCGGCGTCGTGATCGCCGGGATGACGTCGCGGGCAGTACTTAGGCGCCGCCCCTGCGCGCTGACGTCAGTTCTGTACACGACTTTCCGCGCCAGGAACGCAGAGCCATGCAAGAAGCTGACACAGGTGTCTGAAAAATACTAGGGCCCTGAAAGGGATGTCCTTAACCCTAGAAATCAGTTCGCAGAACGGGGAGGATGGGTGGGCGGTAAGGAATCTATCACTAACTACTGTCTCTTACAGATATATCGTTACACAAGTTAGTAACTTGTGCATCTGAAAGAGACACGTTAGTGATAGATTCCTTACCTTAGAATAGATACCCCAGCAATACCAACCCCGGTGGTGGGTCTGCGAACAAAGATCAGACAAGGAAGTCCTGGAGGACAGAACGGCCAAAGAAGCCGTCCCTCCGGACCTGACTGTCAAGGCAGTAATGCTTAGTAAACGTGTGCAGCGAGGCCCACGTAGCTGCCTGACAGATAACCGGCAGCGGAACACCGCGGCCCAAGGCCGTGGTAGCAGCCGTTGCCCTGGTGGAATGGGCACGCAGCCCAACAGGAGGCTCCTTCTTGGCCAAAGAATAGCAGGTCTTGATGCACAAGGTAACCCAGCGGGAGATGGTCCTCTTGTGCACCGCCCGACCTTTTTGGCGCCCACGTAGCCAACAAAGAGCTGGTCATCCACCCGGAAGTGTTTTGTGCGGTCGATATAGAAGGAGAGCGCACGTTTTGGGTCCAGACGGTGGAGCCTCTCTTCCTCTCTGGAAGGAGGCGGAAAGAAGGTGGGCAAAGTGATGGTCTGCCCAATGTGGAAAGCAGTAACCACCTTTGGCAAGAAGGACGGACGCGTCCGAAGAACAACCTTGTCTGGATGAACAGACAGAAAGGGAGGTTTGCAAGAAAGAGCCTGGAGCTCACTCACCCGCCGAGCGGAGGTGATGGCCACCAGAAAGGCTGTCTTTAGAGTCAGAAGACGAAGAGGACAGTTATGCAGAGGCTCAAAGGGAGCGCACATTAAAAGGTAAGAACCAAGTTCAAGTCCCACTGAGGCATCACAAACGGAACAGGAGGGAAGAGGTGAGTAATGCCTTTTAAGAACCTGTTAACAACAGGGGACTTGAAAAGGGAGGGCTGATCAGGGAGCCTGAGGAAGGCCGAGATAGCACAAAGATAACCCTTGATGGTACCCAGGGCAGAACCCTGTTGGGCCAGAGAGAGAAGGAACAGAAGGACCTCAGAAAGAGGGGCAGAAAGGGGATCCACAGCCTTTGCTGTGCACCATGCCACAAATTTGTTCCACCTGCAGGCGTATACCACCTTAGTGGAGGGACGCCTGGCTGCCAGAATCACATCACAAACTTCGGGAGGCAAGTCGAAAGGAATCAACTGCCGCCGCTCAATCTCCACGCAAGCAGGTGTAGACTGGACAGGTTCGGGTGGAGGACCGTCCCCTGCTGCTGCGACAGAAGATCCTCCCGAAGAGGCAGACGGATCGGGGATCTATGCTCATATTGAGTAGCTCGGGATACCAAACTCTTCGAGCCCAGTCCGGAGCCACAAGAATGACTTGGGCCCGGTCGTGCCGAATCTTCTTCAACACTCTGGGTAGAAGTGGTATAGGCGGAAAGGCGTACAACAGACCGCAACTCCACTCGCGACGAAAAGCGTCGCCGAGCGAGTGCCGCCTTGGAAATTCCAACGCGCAGAACTGATGACATTGCGCGTTCTCTTCGGTGGCGAATAGATCTAACCAAGGCTCTCCCCACTGTAGAAAGAGTCCTTGCGCCACTTCCGAGTGAAGACGCCATTCGTGATCCATCATGCACCTGCGGCTGAGTTCGTCCGCCTGGCGTTCAGAGAACCTGCCAGGTGTTGAACCATCAGGAACATGCCCTGATGTTCCAGCCATGTCCAGAGGCGCAGAGCCTCCTGACAAAGGGTCCAAGACCCCACCCCGCCCTGTTTGTTGCAGTACCACATGGCGGTGGTGTTGTCTGTGAACACCTGCACTACCTTCCCTTTGACAGAGGGAAGGAATGCCTTGAGTGCAAGCCGGATCGCCCGGAGCTCCAGAATGTTGATATGGAGCCGGGACTCCGCCGGAGACCAGAGGCCTCTGATCTCCGCCTCTCCCATGTGACCGCCCCATCCCAGAAGGGACGCGTCCGTCACAACTGTATGCTCTGGCTGGGGAAGGGAGAGGGATCTGCCCATGACCCATTGCCGGTTCGAGAGCCACCACTGCAACTGTTTTGCAGTCCCCTCCGAGATCTGGACGTGATCGGACAGGTTGCCCTGGTGCTGCGCCCACTGGAACTTCAGGTCCCACTGCAGAGCCCGCATATGCCATCTGGCATGATTGACCAGCAGGATGCAGGAGGCCATGAGGCCCAGCAGCCTCAGGGTCATCCTTACCGAAACCCAGGATAAAGGCCGAAAGATCGGAATCATAGCCTGAATATCCCGGACTCGCCGTTCGGGAGGATAGGCCCGAAACTGCGTCGTGTCCAGAACTGCTCCGATGAAAAGGAGCTGTGGAGAAGGAATCAGATGCGACTTCGGCACATTGATGGAGAACCCCAGCGAGTGCAGGAGTTCGGCCGTAGTCTGGAGGTGGGAGACGACTGCCTGGGACGAGCCCGCCTTCAGCAGCCAGTCGTCGAGGTAGGGGAAGACTGAAACCCCTGCCCGGCGCAGATGAGCTGCGACCACCGCCATCACTTTCGTGAACACCCGAGGGGCACTGGTAAGGCCAAAGGGGAGCACGGTGAACTGAAAATGCTCGGGGCCTACCGTGAACCGAAGGTAACGCCGGTGGGCCGGCAGGACGGGGATGTGGAAATACGCGTCCTGCAAATCCAACGCTACCAACCAGTCTCCTGGGTCGAGGGCAGTCAAGACCTGAGCTAGGGTGAGCATTTTGAACTTCTCCTTCCGGAGGAAGCGATTGACGTTCCGGAGGTCCAAGATAGGACGCATGTCCTCCTTGTCCTTTTGGGCACCAGAAAGTAGTGGGAGTAGCAACCACGCCCTACTTCTGGGGTCGGAACATGCTCGATGGCCCTCTTGGCCAAGAGGGCCGTGACTTCCTTCTGTAGAAGCACCAAGTGATCCCCTGACATGCGGTGGAATTGAGGTGGCATGGCTGGGGGTGGTCTCGAAGGGGAGGGAGTAGCCCCGTCGGACAATGTCCAAGACCCACCTGTCCGGGGTGATGGTGCGCCAGTGGGGAAGGTGATGGCGGACCCTGCCCCCTACTGGCGTGCTGTGCACCTGAAAGGAGGGACTAGGAGGGCTTGGAGGCCGCGGACGGGTTGGAGGTGGTGGCCTGACCCGCACGCTGGTTGCCCGATCCGCCACGGCGGAATCCACGTCCTCGGCCACGCGAAGACGCCTGCTGCGCGGGCCGGTGGCTGGGCTGCTGACGTGAAGGGCGCCCCTACCGTGGCCACGATAGGGGCGAAAAGCAGAAGGCAGCGGAGGGCGTGTAGCAGTAAGGCCCAGGGACTTGGCAGTAGCCCGTGAGTCCTTAAAGCGCTCCAACGCATGGTCTGCTTTGGACCCAAAAAGACCGACTCCATCAAAGGGCATGTCCATGAGAGTATTCTGGACATCCCCTGAAAAACCAGTGGTTCTCAGCCAGGCGTGGCGTCGGAGCGCCACCGTCGTTGCAATCGATCTGCCCAGCGAGTCGGCGGTGTCAAGGCCACAACGGATAGTGTATTTGGCCGCATCCCTTCCTTCCGCAATGGCGCGGGAAAGCAGTGCCTGGACCTCCCCAGGGCACTGGGGCAAAACATCCGCCACCGAATCCCACAGGGAGTGGGTATATCGGCCCAAAAGACAAGCGGTGTTAACGGACCGCAAGCCAGCACTGGAGGAAGAAAAACCTTTCTTCCCAAACTGATCCAGGCGTTTGGATTCCCTATCCGGAGGAGCGGTAGGGAAGGCGGTTTGGGAAGCGGAGGCTTGGACAACCAAGCTCTCAGGAGTGGGGTGGACAGAAAGAAACAGGTGGTCGCCCGGAGCAGGGCGATGGCGTCGTGACACGTTCCGATCCACAGGAGCCCCTGTGTTGGGCTTGGACCAGGCGCCCAAAAGAACGTCAGTGAGGGCGTCGTTAAACGGCAGCACAGTCTCCGCAGAGGAGGCTGCCGGCTGAAGCACCTCTGTCAAGATGTTAGGCTTGACCGTCAAAGTAGGGAGCTGGAGACGTAAGGCCCCAGCAGCCCTACGCAACACCGTACCAAAATTGGCCCCCTCCTCCGTAGCCACGGGAGGAGACAGCATGCCAGTGTCAGGGGAAGTATCCAGACCACTGGCCTCCCCTAGACTCTCTGTCCAGTCCTCATCAAACTGACAGTTGCGCGTCAGAGGGTCATCAGACCCCTCCCAGTCCTCCTGGTCCTCCTCTGGTGCAAAATGAGGAGGGACATTTGGGACCCAAGGTCCCATCGGCGCCGGAGCCGGCGTCGAGCGACGTCGCTCCGGGTCCATGTCCGGAGCCGGAAGGAACTGGGGGACGACGCCGCCCGGAGCCCAGGGCGGCGTCGAGAACGGCACCGGAGACATCGGCGCCGGCGGAGGCGTCGTTAGGTCGACCGGCGTCGATGGGGGTTGTGGAGCCGGGATCGAGGCCGGGGCCGGAGCCGGAGCCGGGCTGGAGGCACGGGCGACGCCGGGGCCGGAGCCGCCGGCGACGCCGGAGCAACCCCATCAGGGCCCGCGGGGCCCGAAGGCGCACCGGAGGGGCCTGAAGGCCCAAGAGGCGGGCCATGGCCGACAGGAATTCCTGTATTTTGGCCGGATCCGCCCCGAACCCGGGAAGGGCGGGTATGACGGGGGCGACTCCACAGGCATGTCCGGGGCCGCGGGGCGGGGACGGTGCCGGGAGGGGCCTCAGCCGAGTCGCGAGACCGGCGAGGCGAAGTCCTAGAGCGATGATGCTTTTTGGACTTTTTGTGCTTCGACTTACCGGACGAAGAAGACTTCGACGCCGACGACCGGTGTGGACTCCGCGATCGACCCCTGGACCTCTCACGCGACCGGGCCTTCCGCGGAGCCGAATGCCGGGCCTCGAGGAGCTTTCGAGACCGCTCTCGCAAAGCTTTCGGGTGGAGGGCCTGGCAGTCGGTACAGGACGCCGTGTCGTGGCCTCGGCCGAGGCAGAAGAGACACTCCCGATGCGGGTCGGTGACGGACATCATCCGCGCACAGGCGCCGCATCGCTTGAAGCCGGGCATCCCTACGACACCTCGAAAGATGGAAAAACAGTGAAAAAATCACCAAAAGTATGGTCAAAAATGACCAGGGCACTGCTCTTCCCGGATCTGCGCTTGCTGGCGCGGAAAAAGAAGAACTGACGTCAGCGCGCAGGGGCAGCGCCTAAGTACTGCCCGCGACGTCATCCCGGCGATCACGACGTCGACGACGGACGCGGAGCCGCACAACGCCGCCTACCGACGCGCAAGGGTACTGCTACGCAAAACTTTCCGGATCCAGCCTGACGCCTGGGGATATTCTAAGGTAAGGAATCTATCACTAACGTGTCTCTTTCAGATGGGATGCTAAGCTAGTTGGGTTGGGGTTTTTGGGTGCTACGGTATATGGTAGGCATACCACTGTATTCCGGGGTCCCATTATCCTGTGCATAGCTCTGTGTATGTGCAGAAACCTTATGACAACCCACTTGGGTGCCATCTTGATGTTGTGGCATCCTCAACGTGACAATCGCAGTTACAGTCACAACGGCAGAGTAAAAGTCCAAGACACCCTCATTGAGAGAGATGGCAAGGACACCCAGAAGATAATGTCAGTATTCAAGGAGAGGGATAATAATGAAATGAACGGGGTAGGAACAGTCCACTAGGAGAATTGTGGCAACATCCAAGGAACCCTGCAGAAGAGGAATTGGAGGAAGTGAGGTAAGGAGCACATGCAACACTTCAATACCAGCAATGGTTGCACATTTCCCCTTTCAGGAACAGAGCAGCAACAGATTGTTACCCCCCTCGCCCCCCCCCCCCAAACAGTCTCCATTAGGAAATCCTGTATAAAACAGCACTTTGTATTTGTGAGGACAGTAAGGAAAACTATCATGAGAAAAACATAACCTTGCACCATTAGGAAAAAACATCTTCAGAACGAAGACAGAAATAAAAAGATTGGATGAAGCTAAAGACGCATACACACTACATTACATAAAAATAAAGATGAAACTGCTCAGAGGATAGTGCGATTGATTTTCACTCCATCCAGAGAGTGGAAAAACCAACTGTTACTGCAGAACATATTAGCAAAGTGGGCCTACTGGATTAATTAATGGAACAGTATCAAATGTGTCCATCTAATGTTGATGCCTATATGCACCATTCCTTGGTTTATCTTCTCAGGGGCAAAAGATCTCATGACCGAGAATCTCCACTATTGACTTTCTGACCTATTTAAAAAGAATAATAATAATAAAACACAGTGGTACAGACTGAGCATTTCATTTTTTAGGAGACAACACATTATTTCACATATTTAATATCACATATCAAAACTTCTCTGGTACCATAAGGTCCTTCCTCTGTACCACTGTACAGGTAATGACCTTGTACTCCTCCGAAAGAAAACAACAAATTACCTCCCTTTACCTACCGTGATTTTTCTCATTCAAGAGGTTTTTTGTGGCTGGCAGGAACATTTCCATAAGCTCCGGTACTTTCCTGATAACATGCACCGCACAAAGAGCAGCCTAGAAGAGAAAAACAAATTAGCACTGCCCGTCAATGGCCAACTTCCCAAACCACCATTGTACAATCCTTTTTACTGGCGGTACAGAAAGACATTCTCCCTTTCCGCTGCACGCATTGAAACCCTGATCAGGCGATCAATTTTCACACATAAAACTATTTCCCACTATTCTAGTCGTTTAGCTGCAACACAACATCGGCCCCAAAGCCTATTTGGTGACAGCCATCCGTAAAATGCATACCTTTACGGAAAATTACGGATGTTCAGCTTTGCTATCTTTCATAGTTAGACATGCTTAAATCATCCCCTGCCATCAGGGTGAGAGATCTGGTAACACTATAAGCTGTATAAAGCACTATTAACACACATACACTGTAATGCACTAGTGTATAATTATCAACACACCTACCTCATAAAATGCCCAAATCTAAGCCAAAGAGGTACCTGTTCTCTCATCCGAGATCTCCTTAGTTTAGATTTGATAAAACTGTGCCAAGGTATCCAAACTCCAGTGCTCGAGAACAGAGTCACATAGAGAGAGCTGGGATTGTGATGCAGCACCTGCATCACAATCTCAATGGTTTGCATAGCGATAGAACTACTACACAGCGGGCCTTCATGGACAGCTGATGCAGATCTGTTTACCAGTACGGTCTCACAATCATGTTGGAGCAATGACAATCACAGTGAATGGTCTTTCTTCCTTTTGATAAGTACAATCAGTATCAAGGTAAACAGTGGAAAAACTTGAGCAAATATTCAGAACCAGCTCATTGAAAAGGGACTTCCTGTGGTCCCAGTACCTGTTGGCAAAGACTAGGCATTTTGTTATGATTAATGCCTAGAAAGTAGGAATTGTCATCTGCTTTCTACTAGTGTTTGTCAGCTGTCTGACCTTCTAATAAACACTTGAGGCACTTGCCATCTCTAGTGTCGCCCTTGGAGGGTCCATCACAACACATTTATTGCTCAGTCTGGTTGCATAGAGGTCCAACATAATTTCCATGCTACCTTCTGCTGCTGCAGTACGAGTTCCTCTTAAAGCATAAGCCCACTTGCTTGGTCAATTTCAAAACAAATACTCTACTGAGATGACCACTTCTTTGCTGTCCGCCCACAGCCAGAGAAACTGTGAAACTGGCAGAAAATTCTCCATTCCTATTTGTGTATAGTACACTGATGCTATACCAATTCTGCCCAGTTTCTTTCATATACAATAGCGATGTCATACCATGAACGTTCACCGGACCTTTTGCACCTTCAATGAAAGAGCACAAATGCATGCAATCCCAGGCAAATGGCCAGTACCTACAGGAAACTGATATGTAACTACTTTGAGGACCGGAGTGCCCAAGTAGAAAGTTCTTGTAGAAGTACTCTATATCATCCATAGAGGGCTATGTGGACAAGACAAATTGAGGACAGAGCCCTTGAAAGACTAACCAAGAGAAAGATTTGCGTTACAAAACTACTAGTACAGTGCTCTGGCATTCCATTTCTTATCGATTTCTGATTTTTGTCTAATCCCTGTTGTCACGCTCTCAGTCGCAGCACTCTGAGCAGAATCAGAGGGATGCAGTAGAACAGGATTCATGGGTTTGGACTATTATAAGTGCAAATGTACCTTTTCTTGAGGACAGAAGTCACTTCCTCCTGTGATAGAAATGTCTTGGCAGATTATTCCACAATACCATCGCTAAAAACACAACCAATTGCTACACTTCCAGAGATGGGTTTCTTGATTCAAAGGAAGTTCCAACTGCACGATTCAAGCCAAAGGATGGCACCCAAAAAAAAACAAATATGATGTGTACCTTCAATGACATTATTTCTGGTGGACACTATCTTTCTGTAGGTTGCTCACTTTGAAAATTCTCCCAGGCACCATACTGGATCCAGAAACCTTTTTCCTCAGCAACAGCGTTCCAATACCACCAGGTGGCAGCACACAACTGCGCCATCCTACAATGACTTGTAAACAGCACTGCGAGGCACGCTTGTATCAATTCCTTACGTTTTCCCTCATTCAAGTAAAAGCAAGCAGAGAAGAATCAAAGTGCAAAACCAAAGCAAAAACAAACCACACTAAAAAGTATTTTGTACCATGAAACCTTATTAGGAACAGCACTACCTGAGAAGAGTAGGGTGGTGAGGAATTTTCTGGAAGATACATCTGCCAAAAATATTATTACCAAAGGGGAGTACATTTTGTGTCAGATATTTGTTTCTGCTGATTCACCATCTTTAAGCCTAAAACAATCCGAACTCTAGAAGGAAGGATTAAGTGATGCTGTTTACACAAAGAAGTCATGCAATACGGCACGATCATTGGCAGAGAAGAGATCTGCAGAGAAGATCAAGTGGCTATTGAACAAATGTCAACCTATGTGACACCCAGAACAGTGGAAGGAGTCATGGCCCTCCTAGAATGAGCATGAATGTCAGCCAGGAGGGTCATTCTTTACCAAGGCATAGCAGATTTTAATGCACGGGTGACCTAACGCTTGGCCTCCTAAAAAAATAAATAAAACAGTGACCACAGCCAGCAGTATGGAGAAGACGGGAGACCCACACTTAAGACCATTGGGAACTGCAAATTGGTAGAGCTGGGATTTCACTACGAAGTGTGGATGCCACCTGTGAGCAAGGAGGATTGGCAGATGGAAAAGGAGGTCCTGGAAATATAGGGGCATCACCCAATCTTGAGTGTTCATGACAAGGAGGGCCAGACTCATGGAAGGAAGTCAGCGAAAGAAAAGCATTTTGGGACTATCATGATGCACAAAGATTCAGGAGTCTCAGGTCCACAGCTGGCTTCCCCAGTCCTTAGGGACCATGTAGAGAGAGTAGAATCCTATGCCCCACAGTTTCATGAGCACCACATTGATGGCCCTTTTTAGTGCACGAATAGTATTTACACCCATAAGATCGAGGTATGGGCTGGGGTCACTTCGGAAGAGAGGGCAAAACTCTTACAGACCAGAAACATTAAGGAGGGGAGGGGGACAGAGCACGGAAAAGGGCCTGCCGGAAATGGAATGCTATCTTCAGGGACATATGTAGGACACAGGCGTTTTAGAGATGCAGATGGAGTTTAGAATCTGTATTACCAAGGAGGATTATCAGCCCCTGAATCTCTCTTATCCATGCGCCTAAAACCCAGACTCTGAAAATCTAGAGGATCTGAATCTGAATTTCTGGGGTCTAGGGAGTACTTAGCAATTTGAAGGTCCTCAAAGAAGGCCTTTACTCACCTCTCACTGGCTTCAAGCGTAATGTCTTCAAGCTGACTCTGTGGAAGTAGAAGATTTTTCATTCTGGTAGTGTAAATATTTTTGTAGTGAGACCCCCTTAGCAGAATGCTCACTGTCTGGGAAGGGACTTTCCTTGATTGATGTGAAAGATCATTTGGAAGTGTTCTTATGGCCCAGAGTCAGAAATAGTTTGGCTTCCTGCTTTCTGGTATGTTTTGGATGCACAGAAGAAGAGGAAACAGAAGCTGAAGGATCGTGGTCCAGCCCGGTCACCACATGCAGATTTCATGTAGGTTTGACACGGACATCCTATTTCATGACTACTGATAGGGTCTGAACCCAGAGTTTTTAGATGTTGAAATTTGTCCCACTCTGCTGTAACGAGTTGAAACTGTTCAGGACTGCATTAAATACTGAAGTGCGCCGGACTAGCATCAAGGAGGCGTAAACTAAAAAGGAACTTATGCTGGCGCACCAGGCAGCACCATGTTTAGGCTGATGTTACCTCTTGGTCAGTAGAGAAACAAATGGAGTTGTATAGAGCCACCTGATGACACTGCAGAGCTATGGCGGAGGAAAAACGTTTTTAGATTCAGTCTGATGTCTGGGGAGTCACTGATAAGGTTAGGAATCCACAGGAAGAAGTATCCATCACAACAGAGAACTGAAGGGCAACAAAGAAACGCAAATAATTGCATGTCACTTGAATGAACAAGCACATAAAAGATTTCTTGAAGGTAGCAAGTAACTAGATATTCTCCTTTGTGCAGCAAAGAGAATGCATTGAAGGGTTGCCATATGAAATCATTAATTTCCAACTTACTTGTTGAGCTTCCCTAACCTCCTATACCTCTCACCACTAGAAAATACCTGAAATATAAGGATCTGTTCCATATTTTGGGGCACTCTCTATTATTACCTCTTTCAGCAATGGTTAGAATTTCCTGCTGTAGCTCCCTCACGTATCTGTTTCTCTACGATTGGGTGGCTGTGTGGTAACTTCTTCGTGAACTCAGTGAAAAACTATACATTTACAGTACCCTTTTGTAAGAGGTGATCCTTCTCATTACTTAAATATTTTCCAATTTTTTGCTGCCTTTCAATCTAGAATAAATGGGTGAGCCAATTGCAACGAGTCAGATCCCTTTGTTTTCTGGTACCTAGAACGAGAGGTTCCTATGTGGATTCGAGGGTATGCAGTGCCCTTTGCTAGAGTTTGTGCAACCCATATCTGTGATGGTAATGCATCATGCAGGCATTGCAACATTTATTAGTAAGACAGAGCAGTCTATGAAGAGGAGCATATAGCCTCACACTGCACTCACAAAAAGGATGCAAAGTTTGCAATGAACTTAGCAAATTATCGCGCCAGCTTTCATCTATTTAAGAGCTTTGCCAACATGCTTGCCAAAGAGCAAAGATATTGTCAATGGGCAATCCCAGATATTTTTTCCTTGCATCTCTTGCAGAAACAATGCACAGTGTTGACATCCTTGCCTGTGGAGAACCAACGCTACTGCTAATTATCGTAAATCTGTGTTGAAATATCCACAGTAACATCTCTAATGATTACAAAATGTATAGACTGCTTCTCCTAGAATACTTCTGGTCTCCACCTATTTATCTTCTAAAATCAGGCCTGAACAAGGCAGAATATTGCACCAAGTATTTTTACAGTAACCCCCAAAAGATGGCTATAATGTTTGCTGCTATGATGGTAATAGCACTTATTAGGTGTCGAACCGTACCTATTTCATGGCAGCAAGCACAAGGCTGTTGGATTCCTCAAGCATCTTTAGGAACACAATGGTATAATGGAGCAGGGTTTCTGGGATGAGCTATGAAGTATGTAGGGCTGGAGAGCTTTACATTTTGTTTCCAATCTAGGTATGAAGGGTCGGAAGGTAGCTGGGGTCTTCAAAGGGCTAAAACATATTTTTTACACGTTCTGATGATTCCTTAGTTGCATTCAGAAAACAGTTATACTGTAGTCATGAAAAACCGAACCATAGAGCAGAATTTTCAAACAATTATTATAGAACAAAAATGGTGGCAGAGACAACCAAAGAATTCATTATAAATCCCAACATGTGCAATTTTCATGAGTTGGGAGTAGGCTGCAAGGTAGGTTTTTATAAGACAAGACAAACGTTGGCATACGAGATAAATCAAGCTTTCTATGGATTGTGCTCCCACATAAATACATCCAAGACTTTTGTTGACATTCTGTTCTGCTGAATGTTATGAAAGCAGCCCTTAGCAGCACTTTCACTGTGGTGGCGAACTAGGATGACTGTGTCAAGTCTCCAACGTCGAAGCAACTGAAAGGTTGCTACCTCTGTATTTAGAGTACTCCAGAATAAATGTAATATGCTGTTTACATGAGGAGTGGCTGACACTGCTGGTTGTCATGAGGATACCATCCTACAGGTGCCGCAATTTTATAGTGGCACATCACGCACTGCTCATTCCCAATGCTACTCTTCTCCCAACTGGAGTATCAACGAATTTACCTACAAAGTAAATACGTTGAAATACAGACTACACCACACTTTTTGTTATACATACATATATGTGATCAAGGCTCTTCTGAGCTGAAACGCGTCAGACCGAGCAAATAGCAATAAAGAAAACTGCAGCACGATTCTGTGGTCCGTCTCAGTCTGTGGAACGAATGCTGAGGAGCAACGGAGCGACTGGATACACACATATATATATATATATATATATACACATATACATATATACACACATATACATTTTCTTTTCTTTTTTTTTTTTTCTTTGAGTTGGGTCTTTTTATGTGAATTACAAAGCCCTGATGAAGCTGAAGGGATAATTTCTTATCTAACATTAACATGTTCTGGATGGAATCTACAAAGAAAAGAATTAAACAAGACTGGCTGTAACTGTCGCTGATCTAAACAAGTTTTATTTGGAGACTTGTGAGACGTGGGGACATCACTGATGGACACTTCAAAGGAATACACAATCGTGTGCGGACATTTTCAAGTAAAAGTAATATATAATTTGGTAGTTTTTTGGTCTACAGCATGATTTTCCACTTTTCCCTCCAGGACATACAAATATAGAAATTGAAGCCTTCATTTTGGAAGCCATAGGTCCTCCTCAGAAGAGCAAATAGGAAAGAATGGTAGCACATGCTACGTCATAAGTGGAGTCTTCAGATGGAAAACGAAGAAATGCCTTTAGCTTTTAACCGTTTCGCCGCTAGGCCTCCCCCCCCCCCCTACAAACAATGCAAAGCCTTTTTTGGCTATTTGTAGACACTTAGGGCTCCATAATTTTATTTTCCTCATAAGGTATCCATGCCAAATTTGCATCCTTTTTTCTCCAACATCCTGGGAATTCCAAAGGTATCGAGGGTTTGTGGATTCACCTGGGGGGATCTATGAAAATAGGCAAAATATAGCAGATTTTGAGTTTTTGGGAGAAGATAGAAAAAAGTACTCCGCACAAAAGCTTCTGTTTTTCCCCCCCTAAAAATGGCATGAACGAAATAAATGTTTGCTGTGCTAAAGTCACCATTTCCCCAGCTATTAAGAACATGCAGAGCTAAATAAAAAGGAAAAAAACTTTTTTTTTTTTTTTTTATTACCAGTTTTGGCATTTTTCAAAGAGGTAGCCCATTTTTCCTAATTTTTGTGCTTTCAACCTACTTCCAGTTTGTGATGGAAACCAGGGTGAAACCCATGGGGGATCCGTGAAAGCTATAGATTTCTGAGAAGTAGACAAAATTCTAAATTCAGCATGGAGGCATTTGCGTAGATCCCTCAAGGTTTTCCCAAAGAAACTAACAGTTGAATTAAAAAATATTGAAAAGGGATCAGAAAAAAAAACAGCAATTTGTGACATTTTCATTTGTAACTTTGTCATGATGGCCGATTTACAAAAGTAAAATACCATTACGTCCGCTAGACCCATCTGGTTGTGGAGATGTATAGGGTATGTAGGTTTTCCAAGAACCCAGGTACCCAGAGCCAACAACTGAACTGCACCTTACAATGGTTTTTCATTGTGTACCGGGTATAGAGCAAAAATTAAAAATGGAAATCAAAGAAACCTATGTATTTCTGAAATAGACATCCAGATACAGAGTTTATGACCAGAGGTTATTTGTCGATCTCTGAATTCGTGGGTACCCATACTACCCTTGTGATTCAGAGGGCATTTATCAAAAAGTCTTCTTTCTTACACACTGCTTTACATTTGGAAGGCACAAATGCAGAAAAATACAATTGGTCATAACATATGTTTACTATTCTGTATTCCCACAGGTCTCCCGATAAAAATGGAACCACACTTGAGTAGAAAGACCTAGTGCCTGCGACAGGAAAGGCCCTAAACACAACATGTACACATTACATTTTTTCCACTGAAACTGGCCCTTTTTTCAATATGGGTAGCTGCAAATTTTGGGCCCTAGCTCAGCAGGCACCTTGGGAAACCTTTCAAAACTGTACATTTTTAAACACTAGACACCCAGGGGAATCCAGGATGGTGTGACTTGCAGGCTCTAACTAGGTTTTCTTACCCGGCAGCCCTTGCAACCCTCAAACTTTGACAAAAAAAAATTACACATTTTCCTCACATTTCTGTGATGGAAAGTTCTGGAATCTGCAGGGAGCCACTAATTCCCTACCACATATCATTCCCCCACATCTCCTGATACAAATGCTACTTCACTTGTGTGAGTAGGCCAAGTGACCTCACTAGGAAAGACCCCAAAACGAAACATGGACACAACTCATTTTCCCACTGAAAAACTGACCCTTTCTTTTTTTTTTTTTTTTTTTGCAATGTGGCTAGCTGTGCATTTTGGACGCTACCTCAGTTGGCAACTAGAAAAACCTAGCAAACCTGTACATTTTTGATAACTAGACACGCAGGTGGAATCCAGAGAGGGGTGACTTGTGTGGTTCCCACCAGGTTTTCCTACCCAGAAACCCTTGCAAACCTGCTGAAATTTGTGTGGAGCCGCAAATTTCCTACCACCCAATATTCCTCCAAGTGTCCCGATAAAAACGGTACCTCACTTGTGTGGGTAGGGCGAGTGCCCACAACAGGAAAAGCCCCAAAACAAAACATGGACAAATCACATTTTTCAACTGAAAATTGACCCTGTTTTTGCAATGTGGTTAGCTGTGGATTTTGGGGCCTAGCTCAGCAGACATCTAGGGAAACCTAGCAAAACTGTACATTTAAAAAACTAGACACCCAGGGAAATCCAGGGTAGGGTGACTTGCGTGGCTCTCAAAAGGTTTTCTTAAACCAATGCCCTTGCAAACCTCAAACTTTGACAAAAAAGGAAAATGCTACTTACCCAGTATGCATCTGTTCTTGACATGTAGAGCTGTAGAATCTCATGCTATGCATAGATCGCCATCTAGTGTTGCGTCCGGATGTTTGCACTTTGTTTTTCTTCGAAGTAGTCTTCCTAGTCACGAGGTAGGTGACTCCTACTTTCGGTGATAGCGCGCATTGTCATCGACTCCATCTTCAGATTGTTTTCCCGCAGAGGGTGAGATAATGGAGTAATAGTAAAGAATAGAGATGTCCATGCGTATGTATGTATAGTGACAAGAGAACTACAGCATCTACAGGTACCCGGGGAGGCGGGTGGGCGCATGAGATTCTACAGCTCTACATGCCGAGAACAGATGCTTACTAGGCAAGAAGAATTTTCCGTTCGAGGCATGTGAGCTGTAGATCACATGCTATGCACAGACTATATAGCAGTCTCCCCCAAGCGGTGGCTACCCTGTAACTGATGGAGTTGTCTGAAACAGAGTTTTAAGTACTGCTTGGCACACATTAGCTTGTTGTCTTGCTAACACATCTACACAACAGTGCTTGGTGAATGTGTGTGGTGTAGACCATGTTGCAGCTCTGCAGATATCAGTAATAGGGATGTTCCCTAAGAAAGCCATAGTAGCCCCCATTTTACGAGTGGAATGAGCTCTAGGGGGTACAGTTAGAGTCCTCTTGGCTTTTGCATAGCAAATTTGAATACATTTAACGATCCACCTAGCAATACCTGATTTGGAGATAGGATTGCCCTTATGAGGTGGTGCAAAAGCGACAAAGAGTTGTTTGGTCTTACGAAATGATTTTGTTCTTTCAGTGTAGTACAATAGTGCTCTTCTAACATCTAAGGTGTGTAGAGCTCGTTCTGCAACAGAATCAGGTTGAGGGAAAAATACAGGTAATTCTACCGAATGATTTATGTAAAATGCAGATACTACCTTAGGTAGGAATTTAGGATTTGTACGAAGAATCAATTTATCTTTGTGTAGTTGGAAAAAAGGTTCTTCTATGGTTAGTGCCTGTAGTTCACCCACTCTCCTTAATGAAGTGATTGCAATGAGGTAGGCTGTTTTCCAAGTGAGGAACTGTAGTTCACATTTGTGCATGGGTTCAAATGGTGAGCCCATTAATCTTGTGAGGACTATGTTAAGATTCCATACTGGGGCAGGTGGAATTCTTGGTGGCATAACTCTTTTTAGTCCTTCCATGAAGGCTTTGATTACAGGCACTCTAAAGAGGGATAGATGTTGCCTATTTTGAAGATACGCAGCTATCGCAGCGAGATGCAGTCTGATGGACGTATAGGCCAATGCGGACTGCTGCAAATGTAACAGGTAGCAGAGAATGTTTTGTATGGAAGCATCAAGAGGGTTGATGTGATTGTTATTGCAATAGATAACAAAAACGCTTCCATTTGGCTGCGTAGCAAGCTCTTGTGGTAGGCCTTCTGGCCTCCCTAATAATGTTCATACAGTCTGGTGGAAGATTCAGATAACAAAACTCTATGACTTCAGGAGACAGATCGCGAGGTTCAGTTGTTTGGGATCTGGGTGTTTGATTTCTCCATGGCTCTGTGTGAGGAGATTGGGAGTTGAATGTAATTTTTGATGCGGGACCTGGGAGAGCTCCAACAGAGTTGTGAACCAGGGTTGACGTGCCCATGTAGGAGCTACCAGGATTAGTTTGAGAGAGGTTTGCCTGAGTTTCCGAACCACTGATGGAATTAGTGGGAGAGGCGGAAAAGCGTAAGCAAATATCCCTGACCAGTTCATCCATAGAGCATTGCCTCTGGATAACTGGTGTGGGTACCTGGAGGCGAAGCTTTGGCATTTTGCTTTTTGGGGTGTTGCAAACAGATCTATGTGAGGGACTCCCCAAACTTGGAAGTATGGGAGGAGAACTTGAGGGTGAAGTTCCCATTCGTGTATTTGATACCGCTGCCTGCTGAGGAGGTCCGCAATCTGGTTGTTCACTCCCGAGAGGTGTTCTGCTAGGAGATAGATATTGTGATGAATAGCCCACCTCCAGATGTCTTGGGCTAAGTGGGACAGCTGGAGAGAGTGTCGTCCCCCCCGTTTCTGTATGTAATACATAGCTGTCATGTTGTCGGTTCGAACCAAGACAGCTTTGCCAGACAGATGATCTTTAAAGGCTTTGAGAGCTAGAAAGATTGCCATCGGCTCTAAATGATTGATATGGAGCATCCTTTGCTGTTGGCTCCAGAGACCTTGTCCTGTGTGTTGCTGAAGATGAGCTCCCCAGCCAGTAAGGGACGCGTCCACTGTTTATACTGTCTGCGGAACCGGGTCTATGAAAGGCCGTCCTTTTAACAAATGTTGTGTGTTCCACCACAGCAGAGAGCGATGAGTACGGCCGCTTACCAACACTAGATCGGTTAATAGACCGTGTGATTGGTTCTACTGACTGTCTAAGCATTCCTGAAGTGGACGCATGTGCAGCCTGGCACGGGGAACGATCCCGATGCAAGATGCCATCATTCCCAGCAGTTGCCTATAGATTCGAGCTGGAAGTGATTGATTGGCTTGAAAATGGAGTACTAACGCCTGAATGTTTCGAATTCTGGCTGCGTTGGGAAACACCAGAGCCCTTTGAGTATCTAAAGTGGCTCCTAGGTAGTTCTGAGTTTTGGCTGGCTGAAGATGTGATTTTAACACATTGAGTGTAAACCCCAGTTGGTGAAGTAACTGAATGGTTTTGGAAGTATGCTTGAGACATTGTTGGTAAGTGCTGGCTTTGATGAGCCAGTCGTCTAGGTATGGAAAGACATGTATACTTTGTCGTCTTAGATGAGCAGCTACTACCACCAGACACTTTGTGAAGACTCTTGGGGCAGTAGAGACTCCGAATGGGAGTACCTTGAATTGGTAATGTTGACCTGCTACCACAAACCTGAGAAATTTGCGGTGAGCAGGGTGGATTGGAATATGAAAGTAGGTGTCCTTTAAGTCTAGAGTAGCCAGAAAGTCGCCCTTTTGCAAAAGAGGTAGTACCTGTTGAAGTGTTACCATGTGAAAATGGTGTGATTGTATGTAAAAATGTAGTTCTCTGAGATCTAATATTGGTCTGAGAGAGCTGTCCTTTTTGGGAATTAGGAAGTAAAAGGAGTACACGCCCGACCCTTGATGTTGTGGTGGTACGGGCTTCTATAGCTCCTTTTAGTAGTAGAGACTGTACCTCTCGTTTGAGGAGGTGTAGGTGATCCGGTGAAAGTTTGTGTGACTTTTGGGAATGTTTGGAGGAGTGTTGATGAACTCCAGGCAGTAACCAGAACGGATAATCTGTAGAACCCACTTGTCTGTTGTTATTGGCTGCCAAGTTGGTAAAAAATCTGACAGTCTTCCCCCGAGTCAAGTGGTCGGGGGAAGTATGGGTAAGTCACTGTTTTGTATTGAAGGGGGAGGTGCGCTTGTTAGAACCTCTGCCTCTGCCTTTGCCGTTGTTTCCTCTGTAACCCCCTCTGAAGTAGTTTTTAGAGCCAGAGGGTTGGTTATTGCCCTTGTATGTGGATGCAGTGTCCGTGGAAGTATTTTTGGACCCTGCTCAATAGAAGGAGCGCCGAAAGGAACCACGGCCTTGTGTGGACTGAAGGGCTCCCATTGATTTGGCCACTTCAGTGTCCTTCTTCATCTTTTCCAGTGAAGAATCTACCACTGGGCCAAAGAGGTGTTGTTTATCAAAGGGTGTGTTCAATATGGAGGTCTGAACCTCAGGTTTGAACTCCAATATACGAGGCCAGGCGTGTCTTCTTAAAAGGACACTAGTGTTTACCATTCTGGCAGATGTGTCAGCAGCATCTAGGGAACATCTTATTTGATTGTTTGAAATAAGTTGTCCCTCCCGTACTAAGTCTTGTGCTTTAGCTTTATGCTCTTGGGGTTAGAAATTGGAAGAGTTGTTCCATTTCATCCCAATGCGCACGGTCGTATCTAGCTAATAGCGCTTGTGTGTTAGATATGCGCCAGAAGTTCGCTGCTTGTGAGGCCACCCTTTTCCCTGAAGCATCGTGAAACTTTGATTCTTTATCTGGGGGTGGAGCATCCCCTGTAGCTTGGGAGTTTGCCCTTTTGTGTGCATTTGAAACTACCAAAGAGTCCAAGGGTAATTGTCCCCTTATGTACACTGGGTCAGATGGTGCTGGCTTATACTTTTTATCCACCCTAGGGGTAAGGATACGTGCCCTGGCAGTGTTTCAAAAAGGAAATCCTCTTCGAGGGATTCTTTGTGGAGCTCCACCCCATGGTAATTGGCAGCCCTGCCTAGCAATTCAATATAGCCTACACTGTCATCTGGTGGAGAGGGCCTGGTAGGGTATAAGTCAGGATCGTGGTCTGTGGGAGAGTCAGTGTTGTAGTCGTTCCATTCGTCAATAGGTCCTGGCAGACCATCATCATTACCATCCCTATCCCCATCATCCTGATTGTCAGGTGTATGTGGTGGTGAGTGCTCAGATGAAGTTGGCACAGGTAGAGACTGAGGAGAAGGTGGTGCTGGAGGAGGGGAAGGGTTAGTTCCAATAGTTCTCTTCTTCAAAGGAATGCGATATTCCTCTTCAGTATCAGTCCTTTTTAGAGTTACTTTGGTGGTAATGTGTCCAGTTTTAGGGTGAATGTACAACAGCTTCTGTTTCGGGTTCGGTTTATTGAGCGGATCGTCGAAACTGTGCTTTTTAGGTGACTTTGGTACATCAGTCTGTTTTGGCGCCGAAGTTTTCGGTGCCGACGGCTTAGGGGTTGGTGTCTTCGGATCCGAAGTGTTTTTCGGTGCAGAGTGGTGATGTTCGGAGCCGGACTTGGGCTTCGATCCCGAAGGCTTTGGCTCGGCTTTTCGGAGCCGGAAGGCTTTTTGGTAGGCTTCGGTGCCGAGCCGGAAGGCAGGGCGTCAAGCGTGGTCTCGGTGCCGACCGGGGTCCGAGGGCGGGGGTTGGTCCGGAGCCAGGTAGGGACTGTACTTACAGTACGTTGTCCATGCGGGAAGTCTTCATCCTGGTCGGAGCCGTCCTCGGAAAGGGAGATCGGATCCTGTACTTCCTCAGCCCCAACAGCGTCGCTGGCTTCTTCATCCGATTGAGGTCCGAAGAGGTCCGGAATGGAGCCTGCGTGTTGGCTCTGCATGTCGCGGCGTCGAGCCGGACGGTCGCGAAGCGTCTTCTTGGAGCGGAAAGCTTGGTACGCGTCGCAGTCCTGCTCACTGTGTTCTGGTGACAAACACAGGTTGCACACTTCATGCGAGTCGGTGCGCGAGTATTTCGCGTGGCACAGAAGGCAGAATTTAAAGGAAGTTCGTTCCATCGACTGCAAGTCGAACCGAGGCAGCTAGGCCCGACGGCCTACCACGAGCTCTCTGATTGAAAGAGGATTTTTTCCAAATAAACACGATATGCGAGGAATGGAATACACGATCGGAAACAATACCGTCGAGGGTGAGTGTTCTATGCACCGAGGGAAACCGAAGGATCGCTGTCGAACCGGAGCGCATCGAGTAACATCCGAACCAGATGGCGGAAAAAAACAATCTGAAGATGGAGTCTATGACCATGTGCACTATAACCGAAAGGAGGAGTCACCTACCTTGTGACTAGGACTAAGTGCAAACATCCGGACCCAACACTAGATGGCTCACATGCCTAGAACACATTTCCTCACATTACTGTCATGGAAAGTTATGGAATCTGCAAAACCATACATTTCCTACCACCTACCATCCCCCTACCCCCCTCCTCCCCCCGCTCCAGGGCAGAGTCTGCTTTATCTCTAAACAGTCGGTAACTGTGGAATGGCATGTTCATAGGACTGGCCTGAATGTCCCCCGAAAAGGGAGTGTCCAGGGCAGAGTCTGCTTTATCTCTAAACAGTCGGTAACTGTGGAATGGCATGTTCATAGGACTGGCCTGAATGTCCCCCGAAAAGGGAGTAGATAACATCCATGTGTGTCTGCAAATAACCACACTAATACTAATTGCCCAATCGATTAAGTCAGTAGTATCCAGTCAGCAATATATGGTGAACTTGGCTGCATCACGACCATCCTACATGGCCTGAGAAAGAATGGCCAGGGCTTATTCAGGCACCATGGGCAAACATGAAGTCCCACAAGGCATTGGAAGCTGATGTTCACAGAACGAACAGCCTAACTTGTAGAGGAGAAAACTGTCCTGCCAAAGGTCTATCATCTTCGATTCCCTTGCAGTGGAAAAAGAGCTTGGATTAACTCTGTGGGCCGAAGGCTGCATCACAAGGCTTTCAGAAGTAGGGTAGTAAAGAATGCTGGGTTGTCTGGAGCAGGGCAATAGCATCCAACTATCTGGCGATCCACTGGTGGCCAGAGTGCAGTTTGGCCTAGGTACCAGACAGCACATCTGTGAGTGCTTCATTAAATGGGGGCAGGGGCTCAGAACTTGCAGATGGGGGGAATCAGCCATCCAGAGTGAGGCATATGCCCCCCCTCCCACTGGAGGGTGGCATAATAGGGGACAAACCCACCCCAAGGAAGGGACCCATTGGTCCCAACCTTTTACCTACCTGTAACGCCCCTAAATCTAGTATTTAGGGGCACCCCTGAGCCTTGCCTCCTCAGACAAGCAACGACCAAGAAGAAAAGAAGGACCGAACAGCCGTGCCGAAGCGAAGAAGAGGACGACGCCACCTGACTTGGCCCCAGCCCTACCGGCCTGTCCCCACCTCGAACCTGCAGAAGCGAAACTCCGGTGTGTCCCGCAGCCAGCAACCTCAAGATCCCCGAAGACCTGCCCTGCCTTCCAAGGAAAAGACTTTGTCTCCTGTGAACACCGAATTTGTTCACCAACAGACTCCAGCTCCGGCAAAATCTGCTAATCTGCGCCACTCTGCACCCGATGCCCACGGCCAGAGTTCGAGTGGCCCAACACCACGAGGAGGTCTCCCCAGCGATCCTGACCCGAGATCCAGCGATCTCTGACCTGCCTCAAGCCTCCTGTCGACGCCTGCAGCCTCAATCCGGAGGAACCCCCAACCGCGACCAGGAGCTGGTAAGAAGATCCGACCCTAAAAGTTGCCCCTGACCAGACGCCCCACGGCCTTGGGTGGCCAAACCGACGCAGTCTAGCCAACCCCCAGAATCTCAACTTCTCTCCAAGTGGTGGTCGCTCCCAGAAGACCTTCGCCCCCGAGCCTGTAGTGTGTTTGCAAGCCAGAGAATCCCCATTGAAAGTAACAGGGCATCGGAAGACAAACCAGCACCCTCCACCCGGCCGCCCTAGTGCCGCTGAGGGTGTACCCTTTGGTGCTAACTTGAACCCCCATTCGCCCTGAGCTAAAGTCCAGGAGCTTTGCTCCCACAACCTTGTGGCCTGCTCGTGAGCAGCCACCAACTGGAGGCCCCCTATCCCCCATTGGATAACATTGGGCTTCAGCACTCTGCAACCGGCCGCCCTAGTGCCGCTGAGGGTGCTTTGAGAGTGCATCCTCGACTCTGGGGACCCGACCCCCCCCCCTGGATGAACAGCTAGCAACTCTAGGTGATTGCTATGGAGATGTGTTTGGTTGAGTGTCCATTGACCCTGCACTGTTAAGTCTTGTGAGTGTGCTTCTCAACCCTGTGAGCCTCTGTTGTAATGATTCTCTGTGGAACTGGGTCCAGAAAAGGCTGTCCTTCTAGCAAATTGTTGGAATTCCACCATTTGAGAGACTGGCTGATCAACACTAGATCTTCTAGCTGACCCTCCGCTTGAGTCCATCGATGTGCTAAGCATTCCTGCAACAAATTGGTCTGAGTTCAGTCTTTGAGTGTGTGCAATAATTTGCTGATTGAGTGTGTACAACAAATGCTTAACTCTACCCTCTGATAAAGCCTTACTGCTAGCCCACAGTACCACAAATAGAGAGTAAGGTGCAATCTATTTTTACCTCTGCCTACCTTTGGGGTTCCACTGGAGACTGTGCACACTATACCTCACTTTGGTATAGTATATACAGAGCCAGCTTCCTGCAGGGACTCCATCTTATTAACACACATTGAGGTTCCAATTTGGTGTTGGTGACTCTAGGTGGGATAACTCTTCGAGTCACTTCAGAAAAGCTTGGCTAACAGGAACTTTGAATATAGAAATATGTTCTCCGTTTTGGAGATATGCTGCTAATGCTGTGAGGTGTAATTTAATGGAAGCAAAGGCAAGCCCTGATGTTTGTAAATGTTAGAGGTAACAAACATTACCTCGAGTTTTTTCTGTTAATGGGCAAATATTTTTAGAATGGCAATAATGAACAAAGCGTTTCCACTTTTGCCGCATGGCATTCTCTAGTAGTCGGTCTTCTTCCCTCTTTAAGAATATCGATGCATTGTTGAGGTAGATTTAAGTATCCGAATTCTAAGACCTCAGTAGCCAGATTAAGAGATCTGGGATTTGGATGCCTGACTGCTCCCTGGTTTTGAGTTAGAGGATCCTGCCGGTTGGGAAGTACTTAGTGTGGGACTACTGACAGTTCTAGTAGTGTGGAGAACCACAGCTATCTGGCCCATGTGGGAGCTACTAGGATGAGTGTTTGAGAGGTCTGCAAAATTTGCGAATGACAAATGGAAGCAGTGGGAGAGGTGGAAAAGCGTAGGCAAATATCCCTCACCAACTCATCCATAGGGCATTGTCCTTCGACTGTGGGTGTGCGAACCTATAGGCAAACTTAAGCAAATATCCCTGACCAACTCTTCCATAGGGCATTGTCCTTCGACTGTGGGTGTGGGAACCTATAGGCAAAGTTAGGGCATTTTGCATTTTCTACTGTAGGAAATAGGTCTATGACTGGGTGACCCTATTGTTGGAAGAATGGGTGGAGGACTTGTGGGTTAAGTTCACACTCGTGGACTAATTGTTGTTTCCTGCTGAGGAGCTCCGCAAAGTTGTTTTCCACTCCTGGTAGATACTCCGCTAAGAGGTGAATCTTGCTTTGGGAAGTATACCTCCGGATGGTCTGTGCTAGCTGAGGTGACCTGCTGTCTCCCCCCCCCGTTTTTGTAGATAATACATGGTAGTCTATTTTTAGGAGGATCACTATTGGGTCTGGCATGAGGTACTATGGCTATGCATGATGCCACAGCGCCTAGAAGTCGCATGACTATTCACAGTTATTTGCGTTTCAGGGCGAAACTGTGGAACAAGTGTTTTGCGAAGTATTGGATCCTTGCAGCATTTGGATAATTATCCCTTTCTGTAAGTTGAAGATAGCTCCAAGATATGGTTTTATCTGAAGGGGCAGCAGATGAGATTTGACTGCATTGATCGTGAAACCTAGTTGGTGAAGTAGGTGTATAGTTGCTTGAGTGTGTTGAAAACACTTCTGTTAAGGTTTGGTGATGGAGGTGGTAGGTTTGTTAAAACCTCCTTTACCTCTGGCTCGTGAGGGGTTTCCCCAGAAGGACTCTCGATAATATCCTGTTGGAGAGGATGTGTGTGTTTGATTTTTATTGTAAGAGGTAGATGTCTCAGGGGAGGTGTTTTTGGACCCTCCAAAATAAGATGAGTGGCAAAAGGAGCCACGTTGTGATGGTGTTTGCAAAGCGCCCATGGCTTTTGTCGTCTTTTTGTCCTCTTTTTATTTTCTCTAGGAGTGTACCAACTGTGGTCCAAACAGATTTTCAGCATCAAAGGGAAGTTGTAACAGGTTTTCTTGTACCTCAGGATTAAAACCAGATGCCCTTAGCCAGGCATGTTTCCTGAGAATAACGCTCAAATTGATCCCTCCTGTTGCTGTGTCTGTGTGGGAGTAATAACCCTGGATCGTACTGGGTCATTACAAATGTCTTGTGTGTGCCGGAGCATCCTTTTAAGCATAGGGAGGTATTGTGTTGACCTCTAAGTAGATGACAAGGTCTCAAACAAGAAGTCGTCTTCCACTTGCTCAGTGTGAAGTGGCATGCTGTGAAATATGGCTGCCCTACTTATTAGCTGATTGTAAGTAGTGGTGTCCTCTGGAGTGGAAGGGATAAAGACCGGGTTCAGTGGTATCTTGTGGATCTGTATCATATGTGTCCCAATCATCCTTTGGTGGCATAGAAAAATGATCATCATCCCCCTCATTCCCAGTGAAGGAGAGAAGTGAACCCTACGGTGTCTCGTGTCATGGACTGGTGACATCTGTGGTGAGGGAGTGGGCACTGCAGGCAGTGGTGGTGGACTGGTGTGCAGTGGACTAGTAGTTTTATCTTCTCTCTTCTTTCTCTTTGGAGGAACTGGGATATCAAGCGCTTCCTCGAAAGAGATGTCTCAGCAGGCTGTTCTCCAGATTGTGGAGGCCTGGTGATGATACATCCTGTATAAGGATGAATCATTAAATGAGTTTGTCGAGAGCCTAATTCTTGATGGAGGCTCCAGTACAGGTTGTACAGGGTCTGGAGAATGGCTTGAAAAAGCTTTCTTCGGTTAAGAAGATGGTGTCAGCACTGGAATGTTTGGTGCAGAGCCCTTTGGTTCGGAGGCAGAATTTTTCTGTGCCATAGTGTGTTTCGGTTCCAAGGCTTTCGGCGCAAGAGCTTTTTTCTATTCCGAATTGGAGTGTTTCAGTGCCAATGGTCTGCTCGAATCCGATGTGCTAGGCTTTGGATCGAATTCAATGTGCTGTTGCGGAGTCTCTTTTTTTAGGCACTGAGGCTGGACGCTTTTGAAGCAGCCAGTTGGTGCCAACCATGGTCCGAAGGCACAGGTGGCCAAATGACAGTCTTTGCATTATGAGGCAGGTGAGGTTCAGCCAATACCGGCTGTGATTGGGGTGGTGGGGCACTGTACTCACAGGATGTTGTCCTGGAGCAATGTCTTGCAGTTCCAGGTCCCACCTGGAGCTGTGATCTGGAGAGATGTTGCTCTCATCTGCTGCTAATGGATATGCTTCTACCTCAAGATCTTCTGAACCAAAGAGGTTCGGTGTGTCGTGAATGCTTCGTTGATACATGAATCCAATGGATCTAATACCCCCTCATTCTATGGTCCATCTCAGATATTATCGCCCCAACATATCAGGAGCTTTTTGCCATCTTCCTCTGCTCAAGGGTCATTCCAGAGGATTGGAAAAGAGCTACTGTGGTTCCTCTGTTGAAAAAGGCCAACACTGACCCCGAATCTCTGGTGAATTTTAAACCAGTCTCTCTGCTCCCAGCAGCCTCAAAGATCTTAGAAAGGTGGGTGAATAAACAACTTACCACCTTTCTGACTGACAACCACGTGCTCCATCCTTCCAATCAGGTTTCAGAGCCCGCCACAGCACCAAGACCACATTATTAGAGGTCTCTGAGTCTAATAAAACCAGCTTGACTCAGGCCTTAATGTGGCTCTGGTGCTGTTGGGCCAGTCAACCATGTTTGATACAGTACCTAATAACATCTTGCTGTATAGTTTGCAACAAATCACAGTGGTCAGGTGGTCAATAATCCTGTCAAGGCTGGACTATGGCTAATGCATTATACCTGGGCCGACCAGAATATCTGATTCAGCGGTTACAGGGTCTCCAACCTTTTCTGTACTGAGAGCTACTTATGTTCAATGAAACGCATTGAGCTACTAATATTATTAGTGTTGTATAATTAAAAAATTTTTTATATGTATAATAATTCAACCAGCAAAAGCTTTTGAATTTAATAAGCTAGGCTGCACACAGGTGAGCTACTTAGATGTAGCTGGAGAGCTACAGTAGCTCACGAGCTACTGGGTGGAGACCGCCATATTCTGTATAATACAGAATATGGCGGTCCACCTACTCTATAAAATACCAAAATATATATCAGTATTTCGGGAGGGACTCCACTGGCTACCAGTTTGGAAACATATAATGAACAAAGCGGCTTTCAGTTACTTAAACAGCGCCGGGACACTCTTTCCGAGTAGCCGTGCGCTATAGCAGTACTCATCATTCATTGATACATTTGAAGTCTTCTTGCTCTTCGATCTCGTAATGTGTTTTTGGATCAAAAAGATCTGCAGGCCTCGCAGGTTGCCTCCTGGTGTTCTGGAGACAAGCACAAGTTACAGACCTAATGTAAATCGGTGTGTGGGAACTTGGCGTGACTAGATGGGCAGAAAGGAAAGGGTGTCCATTCCCTCACCAATTGAGCGACCGTTGGAAAGAACGTTGACGAGAATTGACACCCCGAAGAACGAAGGTCCAAGTGGGCTGCGGTCGAATCAAATCCCCCAGACGAATTTGGCATTGATGATAAATCGAGAGAAGTAGATTTCTAACTGTGTTCGAAAACAATACAGACTGTGTTCAGCTAGTAGCCCAACACCAATAATGACACTAAGTAGGAACACACGTCCTAACCAAGCGGCGGAAAAAAACAATAAAGTTGAGTACGATGTGCATTGCAATCAAGAGGAGGAGTCATTACATCTCATAACTCGAAAGACTTCTTCGAAGAGAAACTACTTGCACACTTCCAAGCCCAACACTAGACGGCAGACATATGCTAAGCATGTGCATCTACAGCCACACGTGCCGGCAAACTCCTACATTCATCTAACTGCTTCGTAAGAAACTACTCTAGCCCCCAGATTAACTGCAGATGCCGCAGACATGCTGCATACACTGGAAAGATCATTTTATCACAGAAGCTGCTAACCAACTTCCACCCCACCATTCAGATACATTGTCTGCTCCGACTAAAACGTTAGAAGATTTCTGACCCCCTACACAGAAATAATCCAGTGATTAAAAACCTGAGGAAGAGGCCTTTTACTCCTGATGTCCATGAGCCCAACCTTCTATGGGTTATGAGTAACTGTGCCGAGTACTACCGCTTTCAGTACTTAACTCAGTGGTAGCATGGGTCGAGCATCAAGCAGTCCAAGGGTCTTCGATGGGGAAGTAGGTGTAAAGCATATACAGGCTCAAGACTCAAAGTTCACAAAAATGCAGCAAGAAGAGGATTGTCCAGCAAATACTTGTTTTTATGAAAAAGCATTGGCATAGCCAATAGGTCTTGCCTATGTGAGAGCTGTTGGCTTTGTCAATATTTTAAGGAGTCAACAAATTAAGAGTGACAATGATGCCAACGAATGTTAAGCGATGAGCAGGCTCCAAGCCCCCTTACTATACACAATAGCCCTCGCAGCGACCGCACCTGCACTGTCGGCAAGCAAGACATGATCATGAGGTATTGCTACCTGGCACAGGTCTTGAGGTCACTGCTGTAGGCAAGATGATGGTAACAAGGCATGATCACAAAAGTGGTGCACTTCAGGATCTCCTTTAAAGCAAATCTAAACAGCTCAAATATCCCCAAAATAGATGTAAATGTGGAGAAAGATATCCACTCTGGAGATGCAAGTTAAATAATAATTTTATTTTTAATATTATGCAGCGGGAGCTCGGCCCAGAAGGCACTGGAGCGCTTTGAGCCCCAGTCACATTACACAAGGTCAGATTCATTTTTTTGTAGAATAGCACATGGAGTTAAGTGCCTGCTTCAGAAATCTGCAGTGAATCCGACAGTCATACTGCAGTTAGTTGAGCATTAAACTTTACTTTACTGAAGCCGGGAACACAAGTCTGTGTATTTTTTTTTATTTGGTCTGTATTTTAAGCGAGCGGCACTCTGATACAGGTACATGTGAGTCCATATTTGAGTTGAGACGCAAAACTACATATTGCCCAACTGAAATATCTCCTCCGATATTGTGTCACACAAGATGGGGCCATGTGACATTCAAATTACAGCAGGGATGATTCAGGTGCTTATCATCTTACTTGTTCTATTGAACTATGTGATAATACCAACGAAACACCACCAACAAACATTTCTGTTCACTACAAAAGTTCAGTATAACTCCATGAGCCTCCTCGAATTGCCAGCCCCCTTGCTTTAGCACTGTAGCCTGCGTCGGCCTGGAAGTCCCAGTGGTAGGTTGGAGGCCCCTTCTCACTGCATCCCACTTTAGAGCTCTCTTCAATAACGCCAAGGCTCCTAGTCAGCTTAAAACAGGCTCACAAATCTTATTAGGGGCTTTCGGTTAAAAGAACCCCCACTTTTAACAATACGGTTGTGGTCTCTGAGAGGTAGAGAGAGAAATCTGAGAGGGGGAGCAGGAAAGAACGAGTTAAGAGATTTGTGGAGAGAGAGAGAGGTCTGCTGAATAAATAGGCTATCCTGTTTTAGGTTTAAACCTATAATAAACTAATAAACCATACCGAAAGAGAAATCGCCCTCACGAGTATTAACATAAAACACAGATAAACACCTGCACAACCACAAACGAAATGCATATAAGATTGTTATAAAAAGGTAGCAGCTGGAAAGACTGTGCTAACATTATTGTGCTTGAGTTTTGTTGTATAGGGATGTCACTAAAATATTGTTTCTTCTTTTTGCATTTTTCAGTTTTGTGTCTTTGGTCTAAAGATGCAGGGTTTAAAATCATGTTTTAGGTCTTAATTACTTTATACACTGTAGAGAATCAGGAAATATCAAAATCATATTTGATATTTTGACTAAGTTTGATTCTTTCACTGATCAATAAAATGGCTGGTTTCATAAGAATCTTTTCCAATATGTACCATTGCATTTACCCAACGACAGAGAATGAGTGAATAACTGATACATCAGCCCCCTTTTCTAGAGAGTCAGTATTGACAGGTGAATTACCAAACACCCCAGGCTTTGAACATTCAATGCAAGGTGTAGTGACAGCACTCTTTTCACATACAGCCGCCACCAAGCATCTGGGATAGTGGTGAAAACATGACACCATACTTGGAAAACATGGAAGACAGTGTCATTTGGAATGCTGCTTCAAAACGTTCTTACCAAGTTCAGAGATTGGAGTGATATGGTTAGTATTTGTAGTGATTAAACTACGTATACGAAAAAGTTGTGTGATAACCTGTCAAAATCGATACCTGAGCTGCAGTGCTTCCATATAAGAGATCTTCGCTACTTGCTAGATGGTATGCTGAAAGCAGCTTTACAATCTTCAGAGTTAATGAACAATGCCATTGACTTTGTAGTCCATTCTGGTGCAGTGTTTCGTTATGCGCGGAAACTAAAACGCAAATATTTCTCATTTTGTACTTTGTGGCATCAAAGAAAGTCATCCCAACTGTCATTTAGCCGGTGGTTCCCAGTCCTAGAGGCTGTGAATGGATATATTCCATGCGGCAACAGTTTACAGAATGTTTGCTTAGTGACTATGCCAAAGGCAAGAAATGTGGGGGATCTTCAGTCGCATATTGATAGTGATGTGAAAAAAAGTACACTCTACTGCATTCTTAGATTTTTACAGGAAAACATGACTGCTGTAGTGGACATAATCAAAAAACTCGAGTTTGAAAATACTCTTGTCTACCAAGTGCTCAGCGTAATTTGTGTGGATGTGAAACACCTCCTTGTGAGTAGGCTGAGCGATACTTTGTGACTTTGGCACTGCAACCTGTTCCATGTTAGAATGCTTGCCATTTGGTAAGCAAAGAAATGTTGAGGATCAATTCAAGAAATCTTCTTATACAATGCTTGAGAAATGGCTTGCAATGATGCATTGAAATGTCCTTTCACCAACCATGGCATTAGAACTCAATGAAGCCTCACTGTGGTACTCTGCACAAGTTCTAGATCCCTTCCGTAAATGGGAGGTTTTTTTTCTGGACTTTGAAAAGTACTGCTTTATTTTTGACCGCTTCAATAACTCCAAAGGCATATGCACCCAGTTCAATGCATATGTTGCAGAACCTGTCCTAGAGAATCGCAATCTTCAGGTGCACCAGTATTGGCATGAAAAGCTAGGTCAGTGGCCAGAATTTTCAAATTGTATACTGGCTGTTTTGGCATTGCCCATCTCAAGTGACAATGATCAGAGGGCCTTTTCACAGATAAAAGATTACATGGGAAGGAAAGAGCGAGCATGACCAAAGACTCACTGAATAAGTATTGTATGGTGTATTACAGTAAGTTTGATTTGTAAAAATGTATTTGGACCTCATATACACTGTACATACACTATCTATATACCATGCACCATCAGTGCAAAAAGCAAGCAATAATAAAAGCAAAATGTTCCATAAACACCGGAAAAAAACATTAGGTTGCTTTTAATGCTGCGAAAATATGTAACCACTGTTTTTAAGGTAAGGAAATCACTGGAAAACACTGGAAAAAAAAACACCAGAATTTACCAAAATAGAAACTGAAAACAGGCAAGCCTATGCATAAATTAAACCAATACAGGAAATTGAAATAACCCGAGTGACTTCTCCTTAAAATCGAGGCTGCAGCAAACTCCGCAGACGTCACATGGCATGACCCACATTCACTTGAACAGGTTGCAGCTCCTTCCTGCACTCAATGTGATCCTGAGCAGCTCGCTGCGTTGGTTTGTGATTTGTCAAATCAGTCACTTCACAAAAGCAGTTGCATGTGTCTTGGACCTAAGCTTGTACTATCAAAGCCCCCACTGAAATGGCAGCTGAGACCAGAGCTTCACATGAAGAGTTTTGAAGAACTAGATCTCATCAGGCCCCTACTCAAAGCCTTGACCTCCAGCTTCTATGTAAACTGGTGGTGCCACAGTCTATAGAAAGTGCCTGTAAGATCTCTTTACCCAGAGAGAAGCTCCTGCCTGAACGCTGCACAGGCTGTTCCTGGGTGGTTACTGGATGGAGGGCTCTGCTGAGTGAGGCCCGGGCTAGGAAGGTTGGTAAAACCGGATATCTAGTGTGCAGTTAGTTCAAAGCACGCACACTAGAACTGCAACAGAGTGCACCAAGACGACATCGACTGTACAGCGCTGCAAACCTTGCTGTAATCATGACACAGGCTATGTTTTTTCTGTGTTGTGATGTACACCACGCCGTCCCATTGAATGGAAAGAGAAATGGATTCAACATGCAGACATTTGCACATTGGCCCCTGGAGACAAGCCACTCACATGGAAATCAGACAACTCTCTAGGCACTGTGTGACACCGACCCAGGACTCACAGGGAGTCAGACTGGAAAGGGAGATGCTGTAAGCCGTTAAGCAAGAGTACTACAAAGAAACGATGCATATGTAAAGATACGGACAAATGATTAGGATAGTTTCCCATTTCCAAACAAAAATATGCAAAGGCTACTGTACATATAAATTAAAATAAGTCTAAAGGTTATTTTATCTGATTGAAAAAAAAAATGCAATGCTAGACCAAATTGAAATATCGTGTCCATCAATATACGTGACATTCTTAAACAGTGTAAACTGTTTTGATTAGAGTTTCAACTCACTTCTGCACAGATGTTTTTATTGTGTGCTGAAATGACAGGAGGTGGGAGGAAAGGTAAAAAAAACAAGACTGGAGGTGAGCGGGGAAGGGATAGTCTACCGGGATAACATGCCTGCTGCGGAGAAATGTTACTGCTTGATATGGAGGTTTGCAGGGCCTAAACGTAGATCTACCATCTAGTGGAGTTGGTTATTCCCCCTTCTATACTAAGGAGACTCCCAGATGTGGCCCACACCAGTCCCCACACAACAAAGTCTATGCCTCGCCTTAAAGGTCAATGCTAGCAGTGTTTAGGTGCCAAGATAGTGCAAGTCCCCAGCAGCACAACTGCCTGGAACGGTATTACCCACCAGCAACAAGTAATCCCAGGAGGACCAGGTGTGAGAAAGTGCCATCTTTCTTGCATGCCCCCACTTTTTGCTGAATTGCTGATGTGCTTTGACTGAGTGTGCCCTGGGCTCCTGCCAATCAGGTACCCAGGGCCTGTGTTCCTTCCCTAAAACTGCATTGATACCTACACCCAATTGGCATTCCTGGCCACAGGTCAGCCCCTGGTAAATGGTACCCAGGGCACTGTGACCAGGGAAGGCCCCTAGGGGCTGCAGCACTTGTTATGCCACCCTTAGGGACGACCACGAACACACGAGAGAGAGAGAAAAAACACACACACACACACACACACACACACACACACACACACACACACACACACACACACACACACACACACACACACACACACACACACACACACACACACACACACACACACACACACACACACACACACACACACACACACACACACACACACACACACACACACACACACACACACACACACACACACACACACACACACACACACCCCCCCCCCGTGTGCCATGCCTACAAGCCACTGCCCTGGCCTAGGTCAGCCACCCCTCTAGCTGGGTGCACTATGCCAGTGGTGAGGGCACAGAGGCATGAGCCCTGTGCCCCTACAGTGCCCAAGTCCATTCTTGGGCATTGTAAGTGCAGTGCTGCCATTAAGAGTATATGGTGCTGGGAGTCTGTCATTACGAACTCCACAGCACCATAATGGCCCCACTGAAAACTAAGAAGTTTGGTATCAAACTTCTCAGCACATTAAACCCCCACTGATGCCAGTGTGGGATTTAATGTAAAACGCACTCCAAAGGGCATCTTAGAGATGCCCCCTGAAACCAACCCGACCTCCCGTGACCGGACTGAGTGGCTGCCCAGGCTGCCACCACCAGACATGTTTCTGGACCCCTGGGTCGAGAGCCTCTGCTCTCAGGGGCCTGAAACAATGCGCATCCTGGGGCGAGGTGCCAAAGCATCCTCCCCCAGGATGGGCAGGGGAAGCTTCAAAGGCCTGCCGCCTTTTGAGCTTCCCCAGACCATTTGCTGCTCCCAGCAAACTGGTCCCCACTGGTTCTACCCCCACTTCTGGCGGGAGAACCGGCAGGAAACCAGAGGCAGGAAATGGGTTGTGCCCACCTCTGCCAACTCCACCCCTAAGGTGGGGGAGGCGAGGTGAAGCACAAACTCGAGTCCCCGCCATCTTGAGGATGGGGGACCCAGCCAACCAGGGACAGGCTCCTGCCCCCTCCCACTGGAGAGTGGCAGAATAGGGGTGTACCCACCCCAGGAGGGGACCCATTGGTCCCTGCCCTTACCTACCTGTAACCACCCCTAAATTTAGTATTTAGGGGCTCCCTGAACCTTCCTCCCTCAGTTCCCGAATCCAAAACAAGAAGAGAAGACGAAGCAAGAAGACCAGCCGTGCAGCTGCTAACAAGGAGGCGACGACAACTGACTTGGCCCAAGCCCTACCGGCCTGTCGACCTCCGAACCTGCTCCTGCGGAACCCCGGCCTCAGCAACCTCAAAAACCCCGGAGGACCTGACTTCTGTGCCACAGCCTTCAACCCAGTGACTCCCACGAGCAGTGGTACTGTTCAAAAGAAAAACTACAAAAGACCCGGCCCTGGCACGGAACCGCGAAACCTGCACACTCTGCACCCGCCGAGCCCCGCCGGTGCCTGAGTGAACAAAGACTTCGAGGCCGCCCCCCCGGCGATTCTGACCTGGAATCCAGTGCCCAAGGACCCTCCTCGACGACCCAGACGACGCCTGCAGCCTCAGGACAAGGGACCCCTCCAACCGCGACCAGCAGGGGGTAAGATTTCCCGACCTCAAAAGACACCCCTGCACCCGGCGCCCCACGGCCCCCTGTGCCCAACTCCTGGGTGTCTATCTATCCTCCAAGACCCCAACTTACCTCTCGAAGTGTTGGTCGCTTCTGAAGAGTCACCGTCCCCGAGCCTGCAGCCTTTTTTCACCTTCCAAGATCTCCATTGGTTAACATTGAGCGCCCAACGGCTCAAAAGCACCCTGCACCCAGCCGCCCGAGTGCCCCTGGAAGTGCAACCTCTACCCTAACCTACTTCCCCATTTGCCCTGAGCAAGTGACCAGGAGACCAGCTCCCACAGCCGCGTGGCCTGCTTGCCAGCAGCCACCAACCCGAGGCCCCCTGCCTGCCATAGGATAACATTGGGCCTACTCACTCTGCACCCGGCCGCCCCTGTGCCGCTGAGGGTGTAACAACTGTACTTACCTGATCCTGGGGGACCCCTGAGTCTATGCCCAGAACCTTAACTCTGCCAGTCGAGTTCTTACCCAAAGACCGATAACTCACTTTTCTTCCATAGGGTAACACTGACTGGCTCCCCCTGGAATTTCTTCTAAGTGTGGAGTTTTGAAACTTTAAAATATTCACCTAAAATCAACCGAGTCACGAAAACGAAAATACTCACCAGCTATTAGAAGAGATCCCAGTGCTGGATCGGGGTGCCCAGCACTGACCCTAAAAAGTAATCACAACGTTCCTTACCGCTAACTCAATTTTCTTCCATAGGTATCCATTGACTGGTTTTCTGTGAAATTTCTTCTAAGTGTCCACTTTTGAAATACTAAAATATTGTTTAAAAATCACAACAGTAACGAATTACTCACCTGCTATCAGGAGAGACGTCAGTACTGCATTTTTAGTCCAGTACCAACCATGTAAAGTAATTTTAACCGTACTTACCGGTAACTTGCATTTCCTGCCATAGGATATCATTGCCTGCTTTTTACTGAAAAAGTTTCTAAGTGTCGATTTCTGAATCTTACAAATATTCTTTAAAAATCGTGCCAACGATACAAACGTAATTACTTACCTGTTTTAGCTAGATATCCCAGTGCTGACTGAGAACCCAGCACTGAATTACAAAAGTAACGTAAACCTACTTTGCTTGCAAACTGCATTTCCTTCCATAGGATAACATTGGTAATTTTACCCAGAAAAGTTTCTAGGTGTCAACTTTTGAAATACAGTAATATTCCTCAAAAATCACTACTATAACCAAAACGGTTTTTCTTACCTGTTTACAGGAAGTGTCCCAGGACTGAATCCAGGATCCAGTCCTGTGGTTAGAGAAGTAATCTACAAAGTAATTAATTGCAATTAACCAAAACTGTCCATTGAGCTCAATGTTACATTGTGTTTGAACTTGTGTTGCCTCTTGCACCAACTGTGACTACTATCATCAAACAGTCTATTGCCAATTTGTAAAGTGGTTAACTGAAGCATCTCATTCTGAGAAAGTATATTCTGATACCTATTGTTGGTTCTAAAATAAAACAAGCATATATTTTTATATACAAACCATTGGCCTAGAGTTCAGTTCCTGAGTGTGTACAACAAATGCTTTACACTGTCCTCTGATACTGCCTTACTGCTCGACCAAGCTACCACTTTAGAGAGTGAGGTTATATCTAACTTTAGCCTCTGCCAAACCTCTGGGGACTGTGGACCCTGTGCACCCTGAACCTCCCTTGGGTTCAGTATATACAGAGCCACATTCCTACACCAGAGCACTCCTTCGCAAGCGCCAGTCTCCTGACGTCGAGAGCCCACAACCTCTCGAGATCTTTCTGAGATGACGTGTCTGACTTCTCAGTCTTCAGACAGTCCCTGTCGGTGTTGGATGTTTTTGCCTGGCTACTGCAACAATCGTTAATTCTTCCCCCTGGCTTCCTTGGCACGACGAATCAGGGCAACGGCCCGACTCACACATTCGTGCCTACCTGGGTGACTACCAACACTTCAGTTGTCTGCCTCCTGATCACAGACTTTGGCGCACACTCAGACAACAGGTCACACTTCACAGTGGCACCCCTCCTGGTCACACAGAGGTCGCCGACTCTGGTAAGATCAGGCAGGTAGCCCGCGCTCCTGCAGTAGTTCCGACCGGGCCAGGTGTCTCACACTTTTTTCACTTACTCCGTCCAGGCACTCTCCCCCTCACACAATCTACTGGTTTTGGCAGGCAGGCACAAGGCTGCTGCTCGAAACTCAGGGCAAGTGATCTTCACCTCTTGGGTGATGGCCCCATCACCCAGCAGGGAGACCAACAGACCTTGCTCCTACTCCAGGAGCTAATAGCCTTGGCGATCGGATTTCTCGTGTTGAACAGTGCTGCTGAACAACTTTAGAGTCTCCTGCTCACCACCTTTACAGTTCAACTCCAGACACAAACATGATTTAGTGTCTGATCCTTCGATATTCCTGTTGTGGTTGTCAACTTCTTTGAAGTCGCCTTATTTTCTGTACTACCCTGTCAAAGAGATGGTCTGCCACAGCAGGAATGGCTCCAATTCTGACTGACCCAGACCACAGACCAAGTGAGTAACAGAGGATCACACCTGGCTGTCAGCCTCCACTGAAATAAAGGTTCATGGGCCTAAGCTTCCTTTTTTTATCAAGAATCCATGGTTCTCAGTGCCAACCTTATCAATCCCTCCCATCTCCCTGACAACGAACCCAAGCCCCACTGACCAGTAACTCTTCCTGGAATCAAAGATACCATCACGGCTCATTCGGTGGAATCAGAGCACACACTGATGGCGTTTAAACCTCTAGCCCGGCCTGATTCCCTGAAAATCCTTGAGGGGCTTAAATCTGGCTCACCGTCTGACCCCTGCGCAGCTAGATTACTGGCAGCAGTGGCAGAGGTAGTCAATGTTAAAGTAAATTATCTTATCAACAGGTCCTTGTGGGAAGCAGAAGTGCCGGCTACCTGGAAGCAGGCTAAAATCCTTCCTCTCCTTAAAAAAAATCATCATTAGACCCCTTGAGTCCAGGAAACTATCGTCCTATCTCACTTTTACCTGTGTTAGCTAAGGTTTGTGAAAAGGAAGTTAACAAACAGCTCACGGAGTACATTGAGCAGGGGCATCTTCTACACCCAGCACAATCGGGGTTCCGGGCAGAGCCTAGCACCGAGTCGGCTTTGGTGGAGGTCTCTGAGGCTATCCGTGATTGTTTGGACGCTGGCGGGAGAGCTGCACTTATTCTGCTGGATCTCTCGGCAGCGTTCGACACGGTACCTCACTCTTTGCTGCTTGCTTGTTTGACGAAGATAGGTGTTTCGGGCGCGGTCTGGGGCTGGCTTAGGTCCTTTCTGGAAGGTAGGGCCCAGCAGATCTGGCTCCCACCTTTTTCTTCATCTCCTCATGCCGTGACAACCGGAGTTCCCCAGGGATCCTCTCTTAGCCCCCTCCTTTTCAACATCTATGTTACCCCGCTGATTCAGCTGGCGGAACACTTAGGGGCTAAGGTTATGGCGTATGCAGACGACACCCAGCTACTTTTCACATGGAATCAGAATGAGGATTCGGTCCTTGAGGCCCAACAATGCCTCTCTGCTATTTTTAAATGGATGACCGCTGCACAACTCAAGTGCAATGAGGAGAGATCCGAGATTCTCCTTTTTGGCAAATTCCCGTATAACTTCAGCGAAACTCTCTGGCCATCTGAGTTCCCGTCTCCTACGTCAGCAGGAAAGGCAGCCAAGAACTTGGGGGTGTGGTTCGATGAAACTCTCTCCTTTACCACACAGATTAAAGAGCTAGCCGGTAATTGTTTTGGCCTGCTTAAATGCCTAAAGAAATTTTTCCCCTTTTTACCACAGGCAGCGAGGGAATGTGTTACTCGTGCTTTGATCTTGTCTCGGCTGGATTATGCCAATGGTCTTTACATTGGCACCCCAAGCTATCTGTTGAAAAAGCTGCAGGTTGTTCAGAATGCGGCCGCCAGATTGCTTTTGGGTATCCCTGGTAGGACCAGTGTTCGCCACCAGTTGCGCGCTTTACACTGGTTGCCAGTGTCGCAGAGAGTTAAATTCAAATCTCTGGTCCTGGCCCATCGGGCGCTTCATGGTAAGGGACCCGCCTACTTACAGAGACGCTTTTCTTTCTATGTCCCGGCCCGACCATTGAGATCTATGTCCCTGTGTCTTGCCCAAGTTCCCCGTTTTAAATTTCAGCGGTTAGGCGGTAGTTCTTTTGCTAGGAAGGCAGCGGTCGAGTGGAACGCCCTTCCCCTGGACCTTCGGTACACGCAGGATCTTACTGCTTTTAAGAAGAAGCTAAAAACACATCTTTGTCTGAACCCTTCTAGGATCCCCTGTTGGCATCGCGCCGGGACACTTACGAGTATCTGTGCGCGTTACAAATGGCTGTAAGATAACAATGTGTACAAAGGATGCTCTGCTCCCCTTCCTTCAGTGTGTGCTCCCACCGAACCCTCAGGAATGACAGCAATACACATCTCCTGTCTGGGGGGATGCAATCTTCACCTCTCCTAGCCTCCCAAGGTCCTGTGCTTCCAGACTGGAACCCACAGGCTTCAATGTTATGTACCACACACAGGTACACTGGTATTCTTACTTTTCCACAGTCCGCTCTGACCCATATGACTTTTGCTTGTGCCACTATACTACCCAACTAGCCCCAAGCTCACTAAAAACAAAGGGAGTACACAGTTCACTGTCATAAGGTATTCTAGTCCATTCCACAATGTCATCATACATTTCACATTAAGCAAACCACCAATGAGCTTCCCAGGGCCCTTATATTTAGTTTGAATGGTTAAAAGCAGTTTTCACTCACTTCTCACTGGACAGCACTTGTTCCAACATGACACTTGCATTAACAATCCGATATCGGGTAGCTGGGGGCCACTTAATCACATCCCTTTACTACAACAATCCCCAAACTACAAAAACGGACTTAGTAAAGATTTCTGCAGCCTACAGGCCCTAATCAAAACTCACGTAATCTCGAAGACTATTTTAATCATCTGCTTCTCATATGGACCACATAATTGGTAATAGATTAATTTTCTTATATATAACACTCACTATCTACTGCTAACATTATCCATCTTTGCAAAGTAATTTCTTTCATTCATTGCATTTCATTTTCCTACAGGATATACTCTCAAGCAGTTTCTAATACCATCGTTAAGCACAGTTTGTTGCAGCGTTCAACATTAAATGTAATTTGCAAAACGTTGCAGAAGAGCTAAACATTATACTGCTTCATAGAATATAAATCACTGAGTCAGGTCCTGCAGTTCATTTTAATGTGCTAAGAAATAGCCAAACATTACCTTTTTTCTTAAATAAGAATTAGACGTTTTGAGCAGCTTTTCTACTTCTCCTGCAAGGTCTCTGCACATCTCAGAAGAGCCCATACAACCTAAGGTGCAAAGTGCAAGCCCCTGCACATACTGCGTGCTGTGGTTAAGGTCACTGCAAAGAAAGCAACAACACAGTCTTAGATAAAAACAACTGTACCATGAACGATGGATAGATGTTGGCTTGATGAATGACAAAATGGGTACACAGCTTTAAGTCCACTATTCAATAATCTATCTCACAACATATTTACATAGAGGAGAAACCTTTCACCTCCCCATTTCACCTCAAGTATACTGAAATGGATCATAAAACGACACCCTTCTTCACTTTACACAACTTGGAATAGCATGAATAGCATTATTGCTAGACATGTATGGCTTCTGTTTGCATTTCCTCCACACTGAGGCACACCAGGAGCAGTAACTAGTAATGTCCCAAGGACTAGTCACATAATTACACCTACAGTTTAAACTGCAGTCCAATATAGAGCTACGGTAACAAAAATACATACTAACATATCTAGATTTCATTTTTTTTTGTCAAACATATGTTTATTGAATTTTTGCCAAATAGATCTCATTATATCAATCACATTCCGCTCAGCGCAGTGAGCACCAACATTACGATAGTACTCAAATGGTAAAACAATATACATTGTCCAAAATGTGCCCAGCCCCGATTCTAGAAGACACGCTAGTGAGAGATACAGTGGCTCTTACTGCGGGGCTGTGGGCATACTATCGTGACAACAGCTTTTTGGAGCATCAGAGTGAGGCACCTCAGCCTTTGTCTGAAAGGACATCTAGTCACATGCTATGTCTGAGGGAATCTAGTTTGGCAATATTTGAAGAATAAAAACTAAATCTCCGAACCTAAAAACCCCTCCCCCCTCCCAAAACTATGATGGCAGCAAGAATCTAAACTAAAATAGAAGCTGAAGGTAGTGGTAGTGTATTCAATATTGAAAGAGGTGTAATGCGCGGGTTGAAGTGGGACAGACAGCTGACGGGAGCCCCGGAAAGGAAAGCTACCAATGGTCCCCACTTGAATTCAAAATTTTTATAATTGTCTTGAAAGATATCAGCCATTCTTTCCATGCTAAGAAGCCGCCATAGCCGTGAGTGCCATAGGGAGATCGCCGGGGCCTCCCTTTGTTTCCAGGCGGCCGCTAAAGTCACCTTAGCCGCTCCTATACACAGCCACATGATGGCCTTATCCTCACGTGTCTGGTGTTCTAAAGCAGGATCTCGGAGTCCCAAGAGGACCTCCGCCATAGTGGTTGGAATGGGGTATCCCAGAATATCTCTAATATGCGATAGTATCTCAGTCCAAAATGGGCGTATCGTCGGGCAATCCCACCAAATGTGCTGAAAATCACCCAAGAGGCCGCAGCCTCTCCAGCAGCGGTCAGAGGTGTCGGGGAAAATCTTTTTAAGCCTGGAAGGGTGCAGGTACCAGTCCATCATGGTCTTTAGGTGGGCCTCACGGAGGTCTACGGAGTGATTAAATCTAAAAATGTCGGACCACAAGTGTGTCCAGTCTCGCTCTGGTATAGCGCGTTGCAGTACCCCCTCCCACATAGCCATGTAACGCGGGCGCGGTGAAGTGAGGGTAGTCAGTAAAAAGTTATAGATGAACGATATCACCCCCTTCATTGCGGTGGACTTGGAGAGGAAGGATTCAAATCTGGTAGGCGGACGAGTAGCTGCTTCTCTAACCTGTGGAGAGAGGGCCCAGTGAAGCAGCTGGGTGTGATGGTACCGCTCTGAGTCAGCCAAGTCATAGTCTCTTTTACAGTTATCAAAAGTTAAGGGGTCGTAGTTGTGAAAGAGGTGTGTCAGGGCCAGACAGCCCCCTCTCGCCAAGCTGCCAAAGGGCCCCTCCTGCATGCCGGGGGAAAGCCGAATTAAAGTGTAGCGGTGTGAACGGAGAGGGAAAAGTGGTCCATCTATCGTCCCCCGCCAAAGAATCCCACACTCGCAGGGTGGTTCGTGTGGGGGTGCTACAGTACACATTCTTGGGTCTGTCTCGCTTGGGGCGCCAGCCCAGATCCCAAATCGTCCGTCCTGCAATACTACGGTCCATATGTAACCAATGTTTATCTGATGCAGGTTTGGACCATTCACTCAGCACCCTCAACTGTGCCGCTTTATAATATAAGTTGATGTCGGGAGACCCACTCCTCCCTCCGAACGGGAGCGACGCAATAGCGAAAACGACAAGCGGGCTCGCCCCTTTGCCATATGAACTGAAGGATCATGGATTTAATTCTGCGGAAGAAGTCTCGATCTAGTTCTATCGGCAATGCCTGGAACAGGTAGAGGAGCTTAGGTAGGAGAGTCATCTTAACAGCATGAATGCGGCCAAGCCAAGAAAGAAACAGAGGTTTCCACCTCCCGAGCTCGTCTTGAATGCGTGTGAGACTAGGGGGGAAGTTAGCAGCATACAATCCTTCCACCCTGGGTGTTAACTGTACTCCCAAGTATTGTATAGAAGAGGTCGCCCATCGCAATGGAGTAAGAGGTTGGAGCCTATGGACCTCTTCGATTGGGAGAGTAAGATTAAGAATATAGGACTTGTCCATGTTTATTTTAAGACCTGCCACCTTTTCAAAGCATTCTAACTCCTTCTGTAGATGAGGGAGGGAGTGCTCAGGTTCCGTGAGCGACAAGAGGACGTCGTCCGCGAAGAGAGAGACCTTATGGGAATCCCCACTAAAGGGAATGCCGTGTATGTCGGGGTTGGCTCTGATAGCTACAGCCAGTGGTTCGATACTAAGGGCAAAAAGGAGGGGTGAGAGGGGGCAACCCTGTCGTGTACCTCTAGAGTGTGAAAAAAGGGATGAAGGGATGCCATTGACCTGTACCCGAGAGCGAGGCTGCACGTAGTTGGCCCGAAGCATAGTGAGAAATTTAGAAGCAAACCCAAAGCTCCTGAGGGTAGCAAACAGAAACGCCCAGTCCACCCGATCAAAAGCCTTTTCGGCATCCAATCCCACCAACACTGCAGGTATATGGCGTTTGTTAGCTTTTTCTATGAGATGCACTATGCGTCGAGTGTTATCGTGGGTTTGCCGGCCCTTAATAAACCCTGATTGGTCCGGGTGGATGAGGTCAGGCATAAGGTCATTCAACCTCTTAGCCAGTATAGAGGAATAGAGTTTCGCGTCCAGGTTTAGTAGAGCGATGGGGCGGTACGAGGCGCACAGCTGCGGGCTCTTCCCAGGTTTTGGTATAACCGAGATCATCGCCTCAGAAAGAGACCCTGTCGTCTCCCCTCCGCCGCCATTTTATTAAACAGGCGAGTGAGGTGCGGGATGATATCGGGGGCAAAGGTTTTATAAAAAAGAGCGGTGTAACCGTCTGGGCCCGGGGCCTTACGAGGCCTAAGTGCTTGTATGGCTGCGTTCACCTCCTCAGTCGTGATGGGAGCAGTAAGTGTTTCATTCCATTCCTGAGACACCTGTGGGAGTCCGAGCGTCCGTAGGTACTCCCTCTGGGCTTCAGAATCTAACTGATCTCCGGAATATAGCGTCCTATAGAAAGAACCAAATATTTCGGACTTTTCCTCATCTTTGTATGTGGTCTCCCCGTCGGTCTTCTGAATACCACCTATATATTCCCGTTCTCTTTTACCCTTGAGCTGCCTAGCCAGGTGCCTACCCACCTTATTCCCTTGGGAGTAAGAGAGGTGTCGGAGCTTAAGAAGCGTAAACTCTGCCCGGTTATTGTAAATGGCTCTAAGCTTGCCCCTCAATGCCGTTAGTTTGCGAAGGTTATCTCGAGTGGGGTTTGCTTTATGTGTGTGCTCGACAGAAGTAACCTCAATCTCCAACGCCTCCCGTTCCCGAGCCCGCTGTGTGTTCAATGCTGAGTTGAGAGCAAAACATTTCCCTCGGATGACCACTTTAAACGTGTCCCAGTTAGTGTATTCTGAGGTATCTTCAGGCTTATTAAAGTCAAAAAACTCGGTGATGCTTTCCCTCAATTTAGTGCGTGAGTCTTTATCCCGTGTGAGAGATGGTGGGAAGTACCAGCGTGGAGTGGTGGAGACATTTCCGTGCCAGGCAACGCAAATGGAAAGGAGACTGTGGTCCGACACTGAGATAGGAAATATCTTAGCCGCCTGGAGTGCGCCCAACATGGATTGGCTTATAAAAATGTAATCTAATCTGGAGTATGTGTGGTGAACGTGGGAGTAAAAAGTGTAGTCACGGGACTGAGGGTGGAGTGTTCGCCAAGCATCTAGCATACCCAGATCGTGAAATTTTTGTTTTGTGGTAGGGGTAAAGGAGCCCATATCCGAGCGGAGGGCGTGAGTACTATCGAGATCCCTTTGCCATGTCAGATTAAAATCACCCAAGATCACTATTTGCCCTTCTCCGAAATCCAGAATCCTCTCTGTTAACGTATTTAAAAATGCTGCTTGCCCAGCATTGGGAGCATAAAGTGCCACAAAAGTGCACAGTTTGCCCATCAAACGGCCTTTGACCATAAGCCAGCGTCCATCCTTGTCTGAGCGATGGTCCAGCTGTTGAAAGTTAGTGGTGGAATGGAACAGAAGGGCTACACCCCTATGTTTTGTTAGGGCAGATGACTTGTATATTAGGGGATATCGCTTATGACGGAGGCGTGAATCCTCTGCTCGGGCCAAGTGTGTCTCTTGGAGAGCCACTATATCAAGGTGATGATCTATAATATATTTCCACACTTTGTGGCGTTTCTGTGGGGAGTTAAGCCCCTTAACGTTCCAGGAGCCTATAGTGATCGTCATGGTTCTAAAATACAGGTGAACAATGCAGAGACCCCTTCTGCCGGTCCAGCCGGCTGTATAACCTTGACCTCCCACAGTGTGTCTATCCCCCAGGAAAGCTTCCCTCCCATGTAGACTAAAACCAACCCAGCATCCTCTCTAAAATAAAATGTAAAAGCTGCCACCATCACCCTCCCCCCTCCCCCAACCCTTAGAAACAACATAACAATCATTAACAACAAATGCGGCAGGAAGGCCGCTAACTGGTCCCTGAGCGTGGGCAACCTACCCAGCAGGGACTAGGGGGATCAGGAGTCCGAGGACCCCGTCCGGAGTTGAATCACCAGAAATCTCTAAGGCGGTCCTGGTGAAGATGCATACCATAGTCCTTTGTGGAGAACGAGAAAAGTCTCTGTGCGGAGCGGCCGAGGTGAACCACCGTTCTATATCCCCAGGGAATAGACCGGAGGCCAATGGTCCCATCCCAGGTATGCGATAGTTCCAGGCCAACGGAATAAGTTGGGAATCGTTCCGTCGTAGTTCCACCGGCACACTGTTCACTTCGGACCGAAGCATGTAGTACAGTTTGTCGGAACAAGATGCTGCGGGAGCGAACTATAGCAGTTCTTCCTCAAGGAGGTAAACGGCTGGTCAGTATCTATTTAGAGTTTAGGCGCTGGCCTTTTCATTTTCGTCCTCTCCGTGTGCCCATGAGCCAAGTCGTCGTCTGTACTAGCCCCCGCCGAGCCCCTCGGGGGTTATCATGATCGGAACCAGTCTCAGTCGCTGGGAGACCCAGTAGTTCCAGGCCCTCTCTTAGGTCAGTGACATGATGCTGTTTGTGATCGAACTCAAAGCTAAGTCCAAACGGGTATGACCATCGGTATCGGATCTTGTCCTCTCGTAGTTTGGCGGTAATGGGTCGGAACATCTGTCTCCGCGCCAGAGTTGCTGGTGCTAGATCTTGGTAGATCGTACATGACTGATTTTGGAAGGTGACTGTCCCCTTGGTCCTGGCCGCCAGGAGCACCGCCTCTTTAACTTTGTATGAATGGAACTTCGCCAGTACGTCGCGGGGGCGTCTCTTCTCGCCGGGTTGCATGACTCCCACGCGATGGACCCTGTCTAGCTTTATTGAGAGGGTGTGTGGACCCAGCAGCTCCGCAAAGAGCCCCTCCAGGAAAGCTTCCAGGTCTGGCCCCTCCGCTCCCTCCGCCAGGTCCCTGACCCGTAGGTTCTCTCTCCGTGCTCTATTCTCGAGGTCCTCTGTCTTGAGCTGCGTCTGGAGGAGCTGGTCCTGGAGAGTGCGAACATCTTCCCGGAGTTCTGAGGAGAGTGTTTCCTGTTCTTGTTGATGTCCCTCCATGTCAAGCACTCTGGTGCCCACCGAGTCAACATCTTGTTGCAGGGAGGTCAATCTTCCTGTAAGGTCCGATCGTAGTTGCTCTATAGAGGTTGTAATGCTCTGAGAGAGTTCGTTGCACAGCTCTGTCTTGAAATCTTTTAATGTAGACAGGAGATCCGCCTTCGTAAGCGCCATGTCCTCTGCCTCCTCACCTCCGCACCGCGTCGGTCGTTTATCTGAGGGGCCAAAAAAGTCCGATACCTTGTTGGGTTTCTTAGTCGTCACTCTCTTAGGCGGCATGCGGGCTGGCCCGGGGGGACCCCCACCACCGCGACGTCTGCGGCAGGAGACTGGGATTTCAGGCCTTGGGAGCCTCCATCCAACGTGCCGTCGGTAGACCCCCTTCACGAGCCATGGCAGCGGCAACCAGCAGGTGGCGCAACACAGATGGGGCCCCCTCCGGCGCCCTAAGCGACTCGCAGCCTGGCCAGGCCTGCCAAATGGTAGTAATCTTTCCCTGAAAGCTGGGCGGCAGGGGGTCCCCCGGAGCATCTGACTGGGGAGAGTGTCACAATTAGCCGCTGCGTTCAAGCCTCGTTTCGTGTCTCACCTCCAAGTCGCATCCCTCGATCCGGCATGAGCGTCACTCCCGGGGAGCAAGCACCGACGGGGATTCACATTGATCCCAGCATTCATATGTCCTCAGTTGGGTATCAGGCAGGGCGCAGATAAGCAGGAGGCGCCCACTTCTGCTGAGGCAACGCTCGGCAGGGAGCTAGTCTCGAGACTCCAGGGACCCAAAACGGAGCCCGTCTGTGTGGCCCAAATGGGACGCCATTTTAAGGTCAGGCATTGCGGTATCTCGCCGGCATCGCCGCAGTCCGGGCGAGTTCTCCACAGGGTGCCCCCAGATCAGCGTACCGCACCTCTCACCGTGGCAGCGAGAGGGAGAGTCGAAGGCTGGAGCTCCCCACTTCGCCACAGCCCGGACCACTCATCCCTGTCGGGAAGCCGCCATCTTGGGCTGCATCTGCTGGATCTTCGTCGCCTCTCACCGGGACTTCTCCCGCGGCGCCAGCAACGAGCTGAGGCTCCCGCTCTGTGCCCCACAGTCTCCGCTCCGTCTGGGTGTAACCTACAGCTTAGGGAATGCGGTAGAACCGCTGCTGTCTGCTCCGGAGCGATGCGCGGACCGGGAGCCGAAACGGGCTACGTCCGTTCGGCCATCTTGTCCGGCCACGCCCCCTAGATTTCATTTTTGCTAGGGTTGGATAGCAGTTACTCCCCGAGCCCTTCACCAAGTCCGTTCCCGGAACACTTGAGCAACCATTTACGTCTGTTCTCATCTCTTGGCCAATATCAATGAAACATTTTCCTTACCTCAATATTTAAATGTACATTTATCATCTCTGCCGGACCCACCTCCTAAGTCAATTACAAGCCAAAAAATGTGCTTCAAGGAATGGCTGAGAAAGCCAAGAATTCTGAAAGACTACCCACTCAAATCTATCATCAGCCCTGGGATCTCATTACCAATATTGCACCATCAAGATAAACAGATGCCCAAGCAGCAGCTTTACAAAGCATGATCCATAGATTGTTTCTGGACAATGCAACAGAAGCCATTTTGGCCTCGAAGACTAAGGACCAGATGTATTAACCCTTTCAGCATCCGCAAACAGCCAGATTCATAAAATCTGGCCGTCTGCGACAGCAAAAACATTTTTATTGACAGGTGATTGTCCCTTGGACTACTGCCTACTCTTAATAAATGTTGGTAACATTTTTATATTTCATAATTTTTTTATGCATATTTTTGTTTTCCTTTAAGGAAAACGGGATGCACTGGTGGTCTTGCTGACCTCAGCAAGCCACCATCATTGCGATGGCTATGATTCGTAGTGAGTCACAAATTGCTATCTATCTCATTAATATTCATCAGGTAGGTTGAATTGGGAAGCACTAGGAATCATTATTTTGTGAACTGATTTATAAGTACATAGGTTGGTTTCCAAAATGCTACACCAGTCACACAAATACTGGTCGCAAATTGTGACCAGTATTTTACAGCCAGTGCTACATACAGCCAAACCAAAGTCTTTTGACACAGCTTCACTGGTTAAAGTAGAAAACGCCCGATGCACAGTTATCCAATGAGCGAGTAGCCTTGGTCATATTTTTTCGCAAAATCAAGAAATAGCCAATTAGCACAACTCTAGAAATTTTTCACTGGAGATGAAAAAATTTGGCTCCTTTGAGTGAGGTGTTCATCCCATAATAATGGAGCAAAATATCTGGCACCTTCATAGCGAAGAGAGTAAAAAAAGAAAAAGAAAATTACAAGTACATGAATGAAATAAGGTGGTGGTTCAACAGGCAATATTGTCCAAATGAAACAGTATAAAGACAAGGATATGTGGCCTGAACCTCATCAACCTCCTTGGCTACTGAAGTTACTAAAATTATGTATAAACAAGCATTGGCATAGCCAATAGGTCTCGCCTTTGGGGCCTTATAAGTGTTTAGCCAGAGCTATTGACTTTGCCAATGTCTTCAAGCTGTGCTGTAGAGAAGTGTGGCTGCTGTGCGGCATGCTGAAAAGTTATAATAAAAAAGTGTCAGAAGCATTTTTGTTACTTTATATATGACCAAGAAGGCATTATGTAAAACTGAACGACCATATTAAAAAAGTATTTACAATAAAAAATTCTCAGTTTTCTTTTGTTCTTGCAATGCTGGCAACTTGTTTCTGCCTATTGCAATGGTTGTTTGTTAAAGCTTTTTTTTTGAGGGGGCATAAACAATCGGAGGGTGAAGGTTGGGAACTAGTACCTGTATTATAACACTAGCAGCGGCCAGACGCTAGGGGAATCAACAGATGCCAGATTCCGAGAGCAGGCTGAGGTGGTGCTGAGTGATGCTGAGGTGGTAGTGGTGGTGACTGTTGCGGATACGATGCTGAGGTGATGCTGAATGATACTCAGGTGTTGCGGAGTGATACTGCTGTTGTGCGGAGTGATACTGCTGTGGTGCGGAGTGATACTGCTGTGGTGCGGAGTGATACTGCTGTGGTGCGGAGTGATACTGCTGTGGTGCGGAGTGATACTGCTGTGGTGCGGAGTGATACTGCTGTGGTGCGGAGTGATACTGCTGTGGTAGTGCGGAGTGATACTGCTGTGGTAGTGCGGAGTGATACTGCTGTGGTGGTGCGGAGTGATACTGCTGTGGTGGTGCGGAGTGATACTGCTGTGGTAGTGCGGAGTGATACTGCTGTGGTAGTGCGGAGTGATACTGCTGTGGTGGTGCTGAGTGATACTGCTGTGGTGGTGCTGAGTGATACTGCTGTGGTGGTGCTGAGTGATACTGCTGTGGTGGTGCTGAGTGATACTGCTGTGGTGGTGCTGAGTGATACGGTCTTGATGCTGTGGTGGTGCTGAGTGATACTGTCTTGATGCTGTGGTGGTGCTGAGTGATACTGTCTTGATGCTGTGGTGGTGCTGAGTGATACTGTCTTGATGCTGTGGTGGTGCTGAGTGATACTGTCGTGATGCTGTGGTGGTGCTGAGTGATACTGTCGTGATGCTGTGGTGGTGCTGAGTGATACTGTCGTGATGCTGTGGTGGTGCTGAGTGATACTGTCGTGATGCTGTGGTGGTGCTGAGTGATACTGTCGTGATGCTGTGGTGGTGCTGAGTGATACTGTCGTGGTGGTGAGCGATGCTGTGGTGGTGCTGAGTGATATTGTCTTGGTGGTCAGCGATGCTGGGATGGCGTTGAGCGATGCTGGGATGGCGTTGAGCGATGCTGGGATGGCGTTGAGCGATGCTGGGATGGCGTTGAGCGATGCTGGGATGGCGTTGAGCGATGCTGGGATGGCGTTGAGCGATGCTGGGATGGCGTTGAGCGATGCTGGGATGGCGTTGAGCGATGCTGGGATGGCGTTGAGCGATGCTGGGATGGCGTTGAGCGATGCTGGGATGGCGTTGAGCGATGCTGGGATGGCGTTGAGCGATGCTGGGATGGCGTTGAGCGATGCTGGGATGGCGTTGAGCGATGCTGGGATGGCGTTGAGCGATGCTGGGATGGCGTTGAGCGATGCTGGGATGGCGTTGAGCTGTGCTGGGATGGCGTTGAGCTGTGCTGGCTCTGATTGATGCTGTGCTGGCTCTGATTGATGCTGTGCTGGCTCTGATTGATGCTGTGCTGGCTCTGATTGATGCTGTGCTGGCTCTGATTGATGCTGTGCTGGCTCGGATTGATGCTGTGCTGGCTCGGATTGATGCTGTGCTGGCTCGGATTGATGCTGTGCTGGCTCGGATTGATGCTGTGCTGGCTCGGATTGATGCTGTGCTGGCTCGGATTGATGCTGTGCTGGCTCTGATTGATGCTGTGCTGGCTCTGATTGATGCTGTGCTGGCTCTGATTGATGCTGTGCTGGCTCTGATTGATGCTGTGCTGGCTCTGATTGATGCTGTGCTGGCTCTGAGTGATGCTGTGGTTACGCTGAGTGATGCTGTGGTTACGCTGAGTGATGCTGTGGTTACGCTGAGTGATGCTGTGGTTACGCTGAGTGATGCTGTGGTTACGCTGAGTGATGCTGTGGTTACGCTGAGTGATGCTGTGGTTACGCTGAGTGATGCTGTGGTGTTGCCGAGTGAGAGATAGAGTGAAGATATAATGCCCAATTAGAGAGGGTGGTGAGAGAGAGAGAAAGGGTGTACATAGAATAAAGAGTGGAGCGGGATAGAGAGAGAAAGAAGGGGAGAGAGAGTGAATGAAGGAAGGAGTTTGAAAGAGAAACAGATAAAGGGGTGAGAGAGAATGAAAGGCTAAAAAGATAGAGAGGGAGAGTTAATTAAGTAGAGAGAATTAGAGAGGGGAGAGAGAGGAGAGAGACAATAAGAGTGGGGGGTGTGGAGTTTAAATAGAGTGAAGAAGTGACGCGGAAAAAGTAACCTTAAATATAGCTTTGTGCTTTGCACGAATAAATATTTTTTTTAAAAACAGTGAGAGACAAAAATACTGCTACTGTGACTCCCAATATAAAACAAATAGCGATATAAGGTGAAATCAACCCACCGAAGCAATATTTCCAACTAGACAAAAAAAAGCTTGCATTTCAATGCTAATCGCTGTTGTTTTTCATGTGACTGTAGTCCAGGGCCCTCAGTTGGTAATGTGAGCTGCTGCTGCGATTGTAACATCAGAGTCCAGAGAGTTAATGAGCCATGACGAGGAAATGAGGAAGAGATAGGAAACCCAGATGCCAGCTGCGCGTGCACGCCATCGTGAACTCAAGCTGGTCGCCAGCCGAAAGCCAGTGTTTGCACTTCCAAAACCCACTTACTAAAACTCTCGGCCAGACCAGCGCAAGCGCTGGTGCAGGCCGAGACCTAAAAAGGGACCATCAGACTTAGGATGGTGGTCTAAAGTTTCCGAGAAAATATTTGCAGACCCTTCACTAACCCTCATCACCTACCACAGGAAACAAAGAAAATTGAAACATTCATCTATAGTATTCTTATTAGTGGTAGGGGGTTCTCATATAATATCTAAGGCATCAGGAAAAACAAAGCATCATATTACACACTCTCAAAAGCGTTAACTTTGGCCAGACAGTCATGCAACAAAGGCAGGTGAAGAACTATGAAACAGATCTGAAGATTGTATCCAGGATCTAAGAACATATTCAGAATTTTAATATTTTAGATCACCAAAGGAATCAAATAACTCAGCAGATACATAAATGGAACAAAGTAAAAGACGCACATTAAATCAACCTACTATCCCTATTTGAATTCCTGCTCATCTTCAATTCTTGAATGAACAGGTAACACTTGGAGCAAATCAGTGGCAGTACAACATTATTTAAGCTGTTGTGGATACCTCTTTACTATTTAGTCCCATACCTTGCTCATTCACCTGTAGACTTCCATCATGTAAAGTACTTTATTGTAATTTAAGCAGGGAATAAAGAGCAGAGAGGCCACAGATGAACCCATCATCTACCAGGTGGATTAGCTCAATGGGTACATGCATTGGGAACAGGAGCAAACCTATCTCAGCGAGAAGCAGGTGGCAATGTATGTTTTTAAGGAAGTAGCCCATAGGAATAGACACCTTGCAAACCTACCTAGCAGTGGCACTCCTTGCATAGTTTTACTGGAATCAAATTAATTTACTGTTATCAACTTTAACTTTTGCACTCTAAACAACAAGGTGGATCCCATGGTTGGTATGGGAGGCAGAGATTATTCTATAACTTTCTATGAAAGCACCGCTAGATTTGGTGCAGAGTGATTGCAGCTCAGATCAGAGCGTGCTGATGGCAACCAACAAAAGGCTGCCTTCTAAAAGAACAAATTACCTACTGTCAGGTACCCTCTTTCAAGTGACTACTCTACAGGAGTGCTCACTTTTAGAGTATTTCCAGGTGACAAACTGGATTCTGAGACATTTTCCAGCAATGCTCCTGCATGCTACTAGGTGGCACATTGACTTGTTGGTAAACATGTACTGCCTCAGGAGTGACAGAGCAGAACTGCATACAAGCCACCTCTGTACACGGAGGTCAGTTTCCTAATGTTTCCTCTTTCATGCCCTCTGATAAGGAATACTTCAAGCAAATTAACAATGACAACATGCTAATCTCCAACTTGGGATCTTAAGATGTTATGGATTCCATTCAACAGAAAGGGGAGTATGGACAGCAGTGAAGAATCTGTGATTAAATAGAGTATCCACTAGAAAGAGCATTACCAAAGGTAAGTAACCTGTTTCTCTGATGCATGGGTACTCGCAAACATTTCCCCAGGGGCCGCAAGCTACTGTCTGTGGCATGCCCAAGGGCCGCACTGATGCCAGCAGTGCAAGGGTTGGGGTGATGAGAGGTGGGCATAGGGGGACGCGAAGAAGATGCATGGTTTGGACAACAAACCGAGCCTTCAAGTGACTTCTGTCTGCCGCCAACGCTCTATTCTCAAGCACCAAGCATTAAAGTCAAACCAGTAACATCTAATGTAAAACGTGAGAGTAAAAGAGATACTCATCTGGTAGCTGAATTGCAAAATGTGAAACCAGAAAACCTGGTATCAGTCCTGGCTTCCCCACTTGATGAAATTGTGTAATCCTAGGGAATTCATTTTTTTGTGTTTGTTTTTTTTGCCTCCTCTATTGTTTCGTTTTTTGTCTAACGATATATGTTTTTTAACGCGGAAACAAACATGGTGATTGTATTTACGATCACCAGGCCAAATTTTTTCATTGATATGTGGTCCTTTGGGTTCTGTTCTAAAGACGTTATGTGTTTTTACAATGTCTAATATATTGTCTCAACATTTCTTCATGCATGATATAGTTAACCGATGTATGTATTTGTTTTATTGGCATGTTTGCAGAACTGAAAAAGCTCATGTGTAGAGCGAAATGCGTTGGCTGTGTGCGTTTGTCTGTTGCTGAGAAGAAATAAAAGAAATTGCCAGAATGAACTGACATTGCATATTTAAGCAGAAAAAGGTTTTGTGGACACGAGACTGCATTTTACAATTACCCCTCATCTTTTAGGTTTTAAAATGTCTAGTGAATGACCATCTGGCAGCTGGTCATTTGAGGTGGGTAATTTTCATTCAGCTCTGAAGGGGTGATTACTTTAGATGGTGCAGTGACTGAGTTCCGTAGCTGCAAATGTTATTTCAGTCAATTAATTTCACTTTGCCTCCCATTTCTTCATTATCACATACGAGAGCCACTTAAAATATAAGAGTTCAGGATGTGTGTGGTACAAAACTTTGTCTTGTTTCATTTAATAAACTATAACGTTCCAATTATATAACAACCAAGGCTACAAACAAGATGCGCCTAACAAATGACTTGCCTCTTGGTTCACTAATGGCATTGTTTTCAGAATGGGGGCAGTATGAATGTTTCCAAGAGCATGTTTGAAAACTATCACTGCTAATAAATGCCTCTCAATGCAGTGATAAAATCTGATCTAAGGTAAAACGCTCATGCATGTTAATAAAGGATAATGTTACATACGCAGTAAGCATCTGTTCTTGGCATGTAGAGCTGTAGATTCACATGCTTTGCATACTCCTGCCATCTAGTGTTGGGTCCGGATGTTTGCAAGTTGTTTTTCTTCTAAGAAATCTTTCCAATTCACGAGGTAAGGTGACTCCTCCTTTCGGTGATAGTGCGCATGGTCATCGACTCCATTGTTAGATTGTTATCCCACAAGAGGGTGAGAATGGAATAAGTAAGCGGAGTATAGAGATGTCTATGCGTATGTCTGTATAATGAATAACTGCAACAACTACAGGTACCCGGGGAGGCGGGTGGGCGTATGTGAATCTACAGCTCTGCATGCCAAGAACAGATGCTAACTGGGTAAGTAATATTATCTGTTCGAGGAATGTGTGCTGTAGATACACATGCTTTGCATAGACTATAAAGCAGTATACTCCCAAAGCGGTGGCTGACCTGTAGATGTTGCAGTTGTTTGGAACGTCATTTTAACTACTGCCTGGCCTACATTAGCCTCTTGACGTGCTAACACATCTACACAATAGTGTTTGTTAAATGTGTGTGGTGTAGACCATGTAGCTGCCTTACATATGTCAGCTAAAGGAATGTTGCTAAAAAGGCTACTTAAGCCCCTATTTTGCAAGTGGAATGCGCTCTAGGGTGTATGGTTAAAGTACTTTTAGCTTTAATATAGCAAGTTTGAATGCATTTAACATTCCATCTGGCAATACCAGATTTAGAGATAGGATTGCTTTGTGAGGTGGAGCAAATGCAACAAACAGTTGTTTTGTTTTGCGAAAGTCTTTTGTCCTATCTATGTAGTACAGTAAAGACCTTTTAATGTCAAGCTTGTGAAGAGCGCGTTCTGCTACAGAATCAGGTGGAGGAAAGAAAGCGGGTAACTCAACCGATTGGTTTAAATGAAAAGCAGAAACTACTTTGGGAAGGAAGTTTGGGTTGGTGCAGAGAACTATCCTGTCTTTGTGTAGCTGAAAGAAGGGTTCTTCTAAGGTTAGTTCCTGTAGCTCACCAACTCTCCTCAGTGATGTGATGGCAATGAGGAAAGCAACCTTTCAAGAGAGAAATTGCAAAGGGCACTTGTGCAATGGTTCAAAGGGTGGCCCCATGAGCCTTGTTTGAACGATGTTAAGATTCCATACTGGAGCAGGAGGAATTCTTGGTGGTATTACCCTTTTTAAGCCTTCCATGAAAGCTTTGATTACTGGAACTTTGAATAGTGACAAATGTGGTCTATTTTGAAAGTAAGCAGCTCCTGCTGCTAGGTGCAAACAAATAGATGAGTAAGCCAATCCAGTTTGTTGTAAATGTAAGAGGTAACAGATAATGTTTTGTATAGAAGCATCTAAAGGATCGATTTTGTTGTTATTACAGTATATAACAAATCTTTACCATTTAGCTGCATAGCAAGCTCTGGTGGTAGGCCTTCTTGCTTCCTTTAGAAATATTCATACAGTCTGGTGGTAAATTTAAATAACCAAACTCTATGACTTCACGAGCCAGATCGCTAAATTTAGTTTTTGGGGATTTGGATGTCTGACTTCTCCATGGTTCTGTGTGAGGAGACTTGAGGTGAGGTGCAGCTTTTGATGTGGAACTATTGATAGCTCCAACAGGGTGGTGTACCATGGTTGACGGGCCCATGTGGGAGCTACTAGTATCAGTGTGAGGGATGTTTGTCTGAGTTTCCGAACCACATGCGGAATGAGCGGGAGAGGTGGAAAAGCTTAGGCAAATATCCCCAACCAGTTCGTCCATAGGGCATTGCCCTTTGAGAGCGGGTGTGGGAACCTGGAGCCGAAGTTTGGGCATTTTGCGTTTTCGGCTGTGGCGAACAGGTCTATCTGTGGAAAACCCCATTATTGGAAGGAGAACTTGGGGACGAAGTTCCCACTCATGAATTTGCTGTATCTTTCTGCTGAGGAGTTCGGCAATTTGATTGTTTACTCCTGGGAGATGTTCTGTCAGAAGATAAATCTTGTGATGGATTGCACAATTCCTAATGGCTTGAACTAGTGTCAACAGTTGGAGAGATTGTGTTCCCCTGTTTTTGTACATAATACATTGCTGTCATATTGTCTGTTCGGACTAGGACAGTTTTGGCTAGAAGGGGAGTTTGAAGAGCTTTGAGAGCTAGAAAAACTGCTAAAAGCTCTAGATAGTTGACGTGGAGTTTTTTGTGCTTGTTGCTCCACAAGCCCTGTATTGTGTAACCTTTGAGAAGAGCCCCCCAACCTGTTAGAGAGGCGTCCGCTGTGAGAACGATCTGTGGAATAGGGTCGATGAAAGGCCGTACTTTTGATAAGTTTTGTGGGTTCCACCACTGCAGAGAGCTATAGGTACGGCGGTCTACCAACACTAGATTAGTTAATTGACCCTGTGACTGATTCCACTGACGTGCCAAGCACTGTTGTAGGGGACGCATGTGAAGCCTCGCATGGGGTACAATTGCAATGCAAGACGCCATCATTCCTAGCAGTTGCATGAACATTCTGGCTGGTAAAGCTTGGTTGGATTGAAAATGTATAGTCTGAATATTGCATATTCTGGCTACATTGGGAAAGGCTAGAGCTTTGACTGTGTCTAGAGTGGCTCCTAAGTATGACTGCACCTGTGACGGATACAAGTGAGATTTTTGAGCATTGATGGTGAACCCCAGTTGATGAAGCAGATCTATTGTAATCTGTGTGTGCTGTAGACAGTGCTGGTGAGTGCTGGCTTTGATAAGCCAGTCGTCCAGATAGGGGAAGACGTGAATTAGCCTTCCGAGATGAGCAGCGACTGCCAGACATTTGGTAAAAACTCTGGGTGCTGTAGTCACTCCGTAGGGAAGCACCTTGAATTGGTAATGCTTGCCTGCTATCACAAATCTGAGGTATTTGCGATGAGCCGGATGAATCGGAACGTGAAAACATGCGTCTTTTAAATCTAGAGTAGACATAAAATCTGCTCTTTGTAAAAGTGGTAGTACCTGTTGAAGTGTCACCATGTGAATTTGCTCTGACAATATATAACGGTTCAGCTCTCGGAGATCCCGAATAGGTCTTAGGGAACCGTCCTTTTTGGGGATGAGAAAATACAGAGAGTAAACCCCTGAGCCCTGGTACTGTATTGGGACTGGCTCTATTGCCCCTTTTAGTAAGAGGGATTGGACCTTTTGTTTTAGCGAGTGTATGTGTTCTGGAGATAACTTGTGAGATCGAGGTGGAATGTTTGGAGGCTTGCTGGTAAGCTCCAGGCAATAACCATGTTGGATAATTCCAAGCACCCATTTGTCTGATGTTATAGACTGCCAAATGGGGAAAAATTGTTGAAGTCTTCCTCCAACAGGTGTGGTGTAATCGAGGGGAATCATGGGCAAGTCACTGTTTGTTGGGGGAAGGGGAGTTAAGGGGTGTTGCCCTTACCTCTACCCTTGAAGTTGTTGCCTCTATAACCTCCTTGAAAAAACCCACTGGAGGGAGAAGACTTGTTGTTACCTTTGTAAGTTAAGGTATTTTGATCTGGGGATGGGGCTTTTGACCCTCCTCTGTAAAAGGAGCGACAAAAGGAGCCTCTGTTGGATGTAGTCTGGAGTGCTCCCATAGATTTAGCTACTTCAGTGTCCTTTTTTATTTTTTCTAATGCCTGGTCTACATTAGGACCAAAGAACAAAAGTTACTTACCTGTAAACTGTGGTTCTCCAGTATTGGTATCTTTCATAGATTCACATGCTCGAATCATTCCCCGTCGGAGTGGGAGTCCCACAGTACATAAAAATAGCAATAAATATGCATGAAATAGCCATAACATAGGTAAATTAGAACCAGGAAGTAAAATAGCTAGAAGTTAATAGGAAAAAATCTTCCACTTTCATGACTCGTCCAAGTCATTATATATAGTCCAAACTACAGCCAATCAGGCGACAGCACCCTCCAGAATGTTCTCCCCAGAGGCTCAGGCTCTCAGATTTTCCAGCACAAGTGTGATAAAAGAGTAAAAGAGCATAGAAGAGCCTCTGAGGGGAGGTGGGTGGGTCGCATCTGAATCTATGAAAGATACCAATACTGGAGAACCACAGTTTACAGGTAAGTAACTTTTGTTCTTCTCCAGTATTGGGGCATCTTTCATAGATTCACATGCTCGAATCAGAGTAGAAAGCAGTAATTCCATAATGATGCTTGTGAGAGCATCAAAGAAATACATATATATATATATATACACATATATAAGTATATAGAAATATACATAGAAACATAAACCAAGACCAGATAAAATACGCATATGTATATCTGTATCAACATATAAATATATATATATATATATATATATATATAATTATAAAAGATATGTATATAAGAATGCATCATAGAGGAGGAGGGACAGACAGAGGCTCACCTTATTTAATAAGATTACGGAGAACCGCTTGTCCCACAGACGTGTCTGCATTGCTGGCAGCTTCCAGACAGTAGTGCTTGGTAAAGTGTGCCTGCTGGACCATGTTGCAGCTCTGCAGATTTGATGAAGAGGCACACCAGCAAAGAGAGCAGTAGAAGAGATTGCTCTAGTTGAATGAACTCTCGGGAGTGGCTTGTAGCAGTCTACCCACTTGCTGATGACAGAAAGATTGCAGCAGAAATCCAACGAGCTATGGTCTGTTTGGTTATTGGGTGCCCTTTGCGCATCTTTCCGTATGCAATGAAAAGCTTATCAGATTTTCGTATTGAGGATGTCCTTTGCAAATAAAATTTTAGACATCGTTTGACATCAAGGGTATGTAAAGCCCTTTCCGCAGGTGATTGAGGATCAGGAAAGAAAGTCTTTAAAATCACTGGTTCATTGAGATGGAAATCAGAAGGTACTTTAGGCATAAAAATGGGGTTAGTGCGGAGCACTACCGAGTCCTTAGTGAATTGGAGGAAAGGCGGTTTAATAGTGAAGGCTTGAATGTCACTGACTCGCCTGGCTGATGTGAGAGCCAACAGCAGAGACATCTTCCACGATACAAACTTTAAGTCAGCTCTATGAATAGGTTCAAAGGGGTGTCGCATGAGTTGTGACAGAACAATGTTAAGATGCCAGGGTGTAGGTGGACGGCGGATGGGAGGAAACATACAAAACAATCCTTTGAAGAATTGTTGAATGATCTGAGAGGAATAAAGAGAATGTTAACCATCTTGTCGGAATCGTGAGATAGCCGCTAAGAATACTTTAAGAGTAGAATGGGAAAGTCCTGACTTTGCCAAATGTAGAAAGAAAGGCAATAATTGTTCGGTGTTGCACGGATTGGATGAATGTTGGCGGCTTGACACTAGAGGCAAAAGCGCTTCCATTTGAGCATTTAGGTTTTTATTGTGGAGGGCGCTCTAGCATTAGCTAAGACCTCCCTACACTCCGAAAGAATGTCTAAGTGAGCAAATTCAAGGTGCTCAGGCGCCAGGCTGCTAAACGCAGAGATGCAGGATCCGGATGGCAGATCTGCCCGTTGTGGATGGACAGGAGATGCGGTATTGGTTGCAACTGAAAGGGATCGCATTCGGATAGACTGAGGCGTTCGGTAAACCAAGACTGGCGAGGCCACCTGGGAGCTATGAGGAGAAGACGACAAGGCTCCTTCATTTTCCGGAGAACCCTGGGAACCAGCGGTATCGGCGGAAAAGCGTAGGCATAGATCTGCGACCAATTCATCAAAAACGCATTCCCGCACGAGTCTTGTTGGGGAAGCCAACTTGCGTAGAATGGGCATTTTCGGTTCAGACTGGTCGCGAACAAGTCCAGATCGGGTCGACCCCACTTCTGAAATATACGATCCAAGGTTGGTTGATGGAGCTCCCACTCGTGATTGGACACTGTCGACCTGCTGAGGGAGTCCGCTAGGATGTTGGATACTCCCGGAACATGGACTGCTGCCGGAGTTATTTGATGTCGGATCGCCCAATCCCAAATTTGCTGGGCTTGCTGGGACAGCAGAGTGGATCTTGTCCCTCCTTGTTTGTTTAGGTAGTGCATACTTGTTGTGTTGTCCGTCCGGATCAACACTGATGATCCTAGAATGATGGTGCGAAAAGATTTTAGGGCTAGGAAGATCGCTAGCAACTCTAAGAGATTGATATGCCAAGTCCTTTGATGAGCATCTCATTTGCCGTTGACTGTTAGTCCTTGAAGGTGTGCTCCCCACCCTTCGAGGGAGGCGTCCGTGGTGATGACGAAACTTGGAGCTTCCACTGGGAATGAAAGGCCTGCTGCCACGTTCCTTTTGCAAGTCCACCAGAGTAATGCCTTCCGCATCTGAGGAGTGATACGGATGAGATCTTCGAAGGACCCCGAGACCTGTAGCCATTGCTTGTTGAGCTCCTCTTGCAGGGGGTCTCATCTTGAGGCGACAGTTGGGGACCAAAGGAATGCAGGATGAGAGCATCCCTAGAAGTGACTTGAACTGTCGGACAGAAACGCACCTTTTTGATCGTATTAGTTGGGCAAGCTTGCACAGCTTTTGTTGTCTTTCGTTTGAGACAAAGGCTTGCGTCCGTAGAGTGTCTATGGTGGCCCCTAAGAACGTTCTTGTTTGTGATGGGATGATTTGAGACTTGTCCAGATTGATGGAGAGACCCAGAGACTGGAAAAGTGACAGGCATTTCTGAGTATGGATGTTTGCGACTGCGTAAGAATTCGCCTTGATAAGGCAGTCGTCTAAATAAGGAAAAATTTGAATTCCTTCTAGTCGAAGGTGTGCCGCCACCGGTGCCAAAACCTTGGTGAAGACACGGGGCGCGGAACGTAGTCCGAAGGGAAGGACTTTGAACTGGAAGTCCCTGCCAGCTACTCTGAACCTCAAGAACTTTCTGTGTCTGTGTAAAATCGGGACATGAAAGTAAGCATCTTGGAGGTCGAGGGTGGTCATGTGATCCCCCGCAGAGAGGAGTTGAAGGACTTCTTGTAGAGTCAACATCCGAAAGGACTGTTTTTTGAGATATTTGTTTAGGGAACGAAGATCCAAGATGGGCGTCATTCTCCCGATTTCTTTTTATTAGAAAAAATCTGGAGTAGAAACCGGTGCCTCTTTGCAACTTTGGAACCATTTCGATTGCTCCCTTTTTTAACATCAAATTTATCTGGGAGAAAAGCTCTGTGAGATGAGCTGGAGGCGGACCTTTGGGAGGAGAATTCGGAGGAAGCTTGGTAAACTCTAGAACGTGGCCTCTGGCCACAATGTCCAAGACCCATTTGTCTGTAGTTATAGCAGACCAGGTTGAGTAAAAACGGGAGATCCTTCCTCCAACTTTTGTAAGATTGAGCGGTAGAGCAGGTGGCAGTTGTCACTGTTTTTTTAGACGTGTTCCTTCCCCGGTAGGATGACTTATTTCTGTTTTGCCCATAAGACGTAGTTGGTTGCTGCCTGAAATATTGTTGTCGTTGCGAAGAGTAGCGTTGATTACCCTGATAGGACTGGTATTGCCTCGACTGATTATAGCCTCCTCGGGTGGAGAAGGAACCACGGCCTCTAGCGCCACGAAAAGGCGGTTTTCGAAACTGAAGAGTACTGAGAGATCTTGCTGTCTCGGTATCCTTTTTAATGGCTTGTAGGGCATCGTCAATATGCTGGCCAAAAAGAGACTCGCCGTCAAAAGGCATAATCGATTATCTTCGTCTGAACTTCCTGACGAAAAGATGTGGACTTCAACCAGCCCTGTCGCCGCAGGACAGCAGCCCCTGCCAGTTGCCGAAAATCCGTGGACGCAACATCCACAGCAGAATCAATAATCTCAGCCGAGATTCGTTCTCCCTCCTGGAGGATCTTGAGCGCTTCTGCCTTTGAGAGCTCAGGTAACATGTCGATGTAGGGGGAGATGTCCGACCACATCTGCTTATCATAGCGGCCTAAGATTGCCAGTGAGTTAGCTGCCGGACAGTAGTGGCCGCCATGGTCGAAACCTTTTTTCCAATTGCGTCTAGACGTTTCCCATCCCGATCCGGGGGAGCTGACAATGGAGAGGAGGGATTCCGTGCTCGGCGCTGCGCTGCTTGGGCGATAACTGAATCTGGCTTAGGCTGACCTATCAGACAAGCTGGTGAATTATCCGGTGCCTTGTATTTCTTTTCAAGGCGAGGCAGGACCGCCGGAATGGAGGCAGGAGTCCGCATGACTTTGTCCTTCCTGCCAAATAAAGTCAATAATAGGGATAGTACGCACTTGCTTCCTTGGCTGGTCTTTAAAATCGTAAAGGAAACAATCATCCTTCCTTGTTTCCATGGGAAGAAGGAACCGTTGTGCTGCTCTTTCCATCAGAACATGAAAACCTCTGATGTCAACTGGAGGGGAGTCAACAGGAGCCTGAGTCGAAGGAGACGGCGTTTGTATTTGATAGTCATCCCATTCAGTAATGAGTGACCTGTCGTCCAATTCTCCTTCTTCCCTGTCATCATCCGTGGTGTGAGCTTCCTGATGATACGACATTGAAGGTACCGGAGAAACTGGTCTGGGCGACCTCAACACTGTTGAAGATTGAGGAACGGGTGTTGGTGGGACAGAAGAAGCCGATTCAGATGGTGGAAATCGGCGGTAATAATCATCTAACATGTACTGCAGATTGTTGAGAAGTGATAGAGGCAATTGTGCCGTAGGGTTTGGCTCTGGAGCAGTATCAGGGTAGTAGTCTTCTTCTTGATCTACGTCTTGATATTTAATGAAGAGCTCTGAAGGGCTCCTGGCAGTACGGAATCGGTCATCCTCCTCAGATTCATCCTCATCTGCCCCATAATCCAGTACTGCTCGGGCAACGCAAGAGGAACTCTGCTGGGTGATGTGTGAACTGGAGAGAGAACCTCCAAGGAAGATCCACGCCTTTGAAGCAAGGAAGGCGCTGTCGTCGACGGTGGCAATGGTGTAGACAGCCCCGCAGATGTCTTTGAGGATGCTGTGGCGGTAGATGACGACCAAACTTGAAGATCAGTGCAGGAAGATAGCAACGTCAACGAAGCAGCCGTCGGCGAGGTAGTCGCCGACGAGGCGGGCGTAGACGAGGCAACCGTCGACGAGGCAACCGTCGACGAGGCAACCGTCGAAGAGGCAAGTGACTGACGTGGTTGGTCTCACTGAGACGGACACCAGCGTCGACGGCGAAGAAGCCGACGACAGTATCATCTGAGGTTTTGGAGACGAGAAGGTTGCAGTAGACGTCGTCGTCGCGGCAGGCTTCGTCGACGAAGACATCGTCGTCGAGCTCGTCGACGAGGGACCCCGTTTTTGAGGTAAATCTCTGTCAGAAGAAGGTTTAGACGCCTGAGATTTCACAGACTTTCTCGGGGTGTAGAGGGTAGAGTTTTACCCTAACTAGGTGGAGGAGCCTTTTTGGAAGTGGAAGGCAACTCAGCACTCTTAGAGGTGTGCTGTTTTTTCAACACCTTAGCCCCAGGAGAAGTCAAATCCGTGTCGCTAGTCCTCTTCCTAGAGGCAGCAGTCCTGACAGAGGAAACATTTCCAACATCAGATAAAGGGTTGTCTTGATCCTTAATCTTCTGTAGCCACAGAAGTAGACGTCCCTCTCTGTCCCTGAGAGTCTTTTGAGGGAAAGTTCTGCAGATTTTGCAGTCTCTCACCTGGTGGTCCGGGTACAAGCAATAAATGCACTTCTTGTGGGGGTCTTCAGAAAACAACCGGAGCTTCCCACAAGACTCACAAGGTCGAAAGAGATCTCTTAGAAGAAGACATCATGAAATGAAGAAATTCTGAAGAAACCTGAGAAGTACTGAGCAGAGCTCAGGGAGACTCCCTTCACACGACGTGCGGTAGAAAATCTGAGAGCCTGAGCCTCTGGGGAGAACATTCTGGAGGGTGCCGTCGCCTGATTGGCTGTAGTTTGGACTATATATAATGACTTGGACGAGTCATGAAAGTGGAAGATTTTTTCCTATTAACTTCTAGCTATTTTACTTCCTGGTTCTAATTTACCTATGTTATGGCTATTTCAAGCATATTTATTGCTATTTTTATGTACCGTGGGACTCCCACTCCGACAACGGGGAATGATTTGAGCATGTGAATCTATGAAAGATACCCCAATACTGGAGAATAAATGTTCCTTATCAAACTGTGTGCTAAGGATTGATTGTAGGACCTCAGGTTTAAACCCTGAAATCCTTAACCAAGGGTGTCTCCTGAGCAGGATGCTGGTGTTAACCTCTCTAGACGCAGTGTCTGCAGCATCTAGAGCACATCGTATAGAGGAATTAGAAATGAGCTTACCTTCATTTACTAAGTCCTGTGTCTTAGCCTTATGCTCATCTGGGAGATATTGGAGCAATTGCTCCATTTCGTCCCAGTGTGCCCGGTCATACCTGGCTGAAAGGCCTTGCATATTTGCAATGCGCCATTGATTTGCAGCCTGACCACCTATGCGCTAGCCAAAAGGGTCAATTAACTTGGACTCCTTATCTGGCGGAGGAGCATCTCTAGACGTCTGAGAATTTGCCCGCTTGCGAGCATTAGAAACCACTAAGGAATCTAATGGCAATTGTCCCTTGATAAATATAGGGTCTGTAGGAGAGGCCTTATATTTTTTGTCCACTTTAGGAGTCAAGATACGTCCTCTGACTGGGTCTTTAAAAATCTTATCAGCATGTCGCATCATGCCTTTAAGCATGGGGAGTGTCTGTGATGACCTGTGTGTGGATGCTAAAGTTTCAAACAAAAAAATCTTCTTCTAGTGATTCTTTGTGTAGTTCTACTCCATGGTAATGTGCAGCCCTGGCAATGAGTTCTTGGTGTGATGCATGGTCGTCTGGGGGAGAAGGTTTGGCTGGGTAAAGGTCTGGATCAGTATCCCCGGGGGGATCAATTGTGTAATCTGTCCATGGATCTATTGGGAGATTCACCCCACCATCATCTGCATCATCATCATGGTGAGATTGTGGGGAATCCTGAGGTGTAATCTGCAAAGGATTCTCAGGTGGAGATGGAGGTGTTGGTGATGATCAATGGAAAGGACTTGTAACCACAGATTTTTTCTTCAAGGGGATCTTGTAAGAAGTGTCCTCATCTTGAAGCTTACGTTTTAGAGGTGGTTTATTGGGAATATGGCCAGTCTCTGGATTAATATGTAGCCTCTTTTGCTTCAGATCAGGTGTCAACTGAGAAGTGTCCACTTTCGGATCGGAAGGGGTCTCTGTTTCGGCGCCAAGGTTTTCGGTGCCATTGGCTTCGGTGGCAACGGAGGCTGGCCTTTCGGCGCGGAAGGTTTCAGCTCCGAAATTTGCTTGGGTTTCGGCACGGAGGATTTCGGCTCAGAACCGGATTTGTGCTTGGAACCGGAGGGTTTCGGTTCCAAAGAGGACTTTGGGCGACCTGGTACCGAGCAGGAAGGCTGGACTAGTTGTTTCGGTGCCGGGCCCAGAAGCGGGACGCGTCAGAAACATCGTCTCGGTGCCATCCTTGGCCAGAAGGCAGAGGAGGTGCCGAAGCCTTGTGTTTTTTATGAGTTTGTGAGGGCAAGGGGTCTTCGGTACTCACGTCACCTTGTCCCTGCGGCAGTTTTTCGGCGTCGAGGTCTATCTCGAGCATAGAATCGTGTTCGGAGAAGGCTTCTTCCTCCTCTGCTGCTGATGCTTCGATGTCTTCTTGGCCGGAGTCTTCACCGAAGATGTCCGGCGTATCTTCAATACTTTAATTCTGCATTTTTCGACGTCGAGCCGGACGATCGCAAAGAGTCTTTTTGATCGGAACGATCTGCAAGTGTCACAATTTTCTTCCTTTTGCTTGGGAGACGAGCACAAGTTGCACACTTCGTGTGAGTCGGTGCGCGGATATTTCGCGTGGCACCGAGGACAGAATTTAAACGGAGTCCGAACCATCGACTGAGAGCTGACCGAGATGTTAGGCCCCGAAGGCCGTCCACAAAGCTTTCCGATAGAAGGTCGATTCCGATGTCGAAACTATACGCAGAGAAGTGGGAACGCGTACGGAAACAATACAGTTAAGGGTAGAGAGGATTGCGCGTCGAGGGGAACCTGAAGAACGGTTTCAAACCAGAGAGCAGCAATACACGCCTGAACCCAATGGCAGAAAAAAATAATCTAACAACGGAGTCGATGACCATGCGCGCTATCACCGAAAGGAGGAGTCACCTTACCTCGTGACTAGGAAAGACTTCTTCGAAGAAAAACAACTTGCAAACATCCAGACCCAACACTAGATGGCAGGAGTATGCAAAGCATGTGTATCTACAGCACACATGCCTTGAACATACACTTTTTTGAAGAAGAGAGTTTACCATGTTTTTACATGTTTAGAGCAAGAGGTCTTTAAAACTAAAGGTGTTCCTAATGACAAGTTGTCTAGGACTTCTTTATCATTACTTTAGTTAACGTGTAAATAAAGTATGCTTGTTTGTTTCACAGCTTTCTGAATGTTCCTGCCCTGTCAAGGGAACAGCAGCCTGGTGCTGCTGTTCACCAGGGGGCCGCAATTAAAGATCAGGATGGCTGCATGTGGCATCCAGGCCATATTCTAAGTATCACTGCTGCAGATTCCCCACCTTTTTTGATTTTTTATAAACCTCTATTTTTGAGGTTTTTTTTAGAACAATACAAAGAGACCAATCAGCAGGCAGTGGTGGATATGGTAGGAGACAAAGCGCACATAGACCAATTACAGCTTTACAATTGACTCTGCCTAAAGCACTGGACCCATTAAGCTCCACATAAGAACATTCAACCTCACCCAACAGAACTGAAGTCCCTGCACCTTTCATCAGTATTTCTGGCAAGCGACTGCCGGCACGCTGCCCAACAGTAGCCTCTTCTCCCAATTCTCTCTCGGATCGAGCCATCTGGGCGTGTGTTGAAGGTGTAGTAATATAGGAAATCAAACATAGAGCTATATTCAGCACTCCCCTTAGTAATTCTAGTACTCCAAAATGTACTGGATAATGTCATCAACCTATGGTTGTATGTTCTAACTAAATTATTAAAGCAGAATTAACAGGGAAAACCAATAACACTGTCCACAAAGTATACAAAAAGTCCCAAGACGTCCAAAGATTTCAGTTAGTTGGTTTTATTCTTATAAAGTTCTTCCAGCAAGAAATCAGTCAACACGTGTTTAGTCTATCCATAGACTTTCTCAAGGCGATAAATGTAGAGTATTGACGATGTATTCCGGAGTAAAATTCCGTGCGGCACTGTCTTGTTAGTTATCAGAACCATTAGGTATCCAAAAGGAGATTTGAAGAAACTCGGGTGCGAATTCAAGAAACATCAGGGTATTGCTGTTGGTAATTCTTCCACAGTTCCATCCGGAAAGTGTATTCCTCTATCCAGGGATTCCTATGTCTTTATAGCCAGCGTATCTATTACAGCTCGAAGTATGTTCTGTACATAGACCCCATCTGTTGTGATAAAGCAGTCACAGCTCCACTGTTGTGCACCAAACCGAAGGTTGCTGATAGGCTTCCCTTCACAAGCCTTGATAAGTTTTCACCACAAATCACGTAGGGTTCTAGTATCTAACGTGTGTTCCTTCTCGCCGCTCCGAGTGCGGTTTGTCCATCTGGAGGTTGTCTAGGACTGCGACTAGCCAACCTTGAGCAATTGGTTGTCAAGGCTCCATTTCGTCACTTCGGAGCCACATGGCACCACTTAGCGGCACTCATAACTATTTCTGAAAAATTACTCCGGATCTAGTCTGGTGCCTGGGAGTATTCTAAAGGTGAGGAATCTGTAGTTAGAATAAGCTATTGTCACCTGCCACTGCTCAAAGAACATGATTAAGGATACTGTCACAATAAAAGGAACTTGGAAGGCTCTGCCCAAAAAGTTAGAGGAGCATCAGACCACTGAAAAATATACCCGACTACTTCACTTTACTATTCTCTCCAGTGGGGTTTCTGTAGGTTCTAATTAAATGCCTGATATATGAATCAACTGCCTACCTCTTAATGGATAAAAGAGGAGTTAATTACTATAGCAAAGGAACAGGTGAATCTTGCCCTGCAATTTTCAATGACACAAAGAAAGCAATTTATATACATACTGGGACCCAATGGAATTTGTCAACACTGTCTACATAAACTATAAGCTTATTGACAGACGGGTTTAGGGGGTAAAATGCTAGAGACTTTTCACCTGCAAGCTCAGGAATTATGGGGCACAAAATCTCTCACTATCTAAAGAGAAGGGCAAGAAATTCAAAGGGCCAATATGTCAGCTCATTTTGGTGCAATTACAATCATCCAACAATAATCAACTGCTTGAATCTGTAGGTGTCCTTTGGAATAGAACTAAAAGAAAAGAAGGGTATAACCACTTTTTTCTAGCCAGATGAAAAAATATTGTATGACTTAAGTTCCAAATGCTAAGCATCAAAAACACGTATTTGGTGCTTAATGAGTAGTTATGATTAGCATTATCAGTTCCAAATGGATACCTTGAGGGTCAGTTATTATTCGTGTCATGTTCCCCTCATGTTGTTTGCCGCACACAAATGACAAAGCTAATTATCCTTCAATGGAAAGGATTTACATAGGATAGACAAATGTTTTGCTATGCTCATGAAAAAAAACGTTGAAGCATATTGGATCTAAATTTTTCTTTTTGTTTTCCTTCTGCTCCAGTCTTATCAAACAGAAAATATCTAGAGTACTCTCTCAGCTCTTGCCCAAGAAAAGGAACCTTCTCCCTAGCCCTTTAGTGTATGCTATCTCTCCTTGTAGGTAGTTCAGATTCTCATGGAACCATATTAAAAAAAAAAGAAGGGCAGGTTATTTTTTCATAAAAAGGTACAATTAATGAAGACTTACTTACGGGCACAACCTTTAGTATCCATCAAATCAATCAGAGGATATTCCTTCTCAGCCAATGACAAAATACTGTACCCTACTCCCACAGGGTGTGGGGAGGGAGGCAGTGTCAAAAAGCACGATTGCTTAGACTTGTTAGTCCCTTTGCGCAGATGGATAAAGCACATCTACCTCTCGAACTAGATCTCTGGCCTTTAGTACATTGATAAGCCAGCTTGTGCCCTAAAACATCCAAGAGGTGGCTTGGAGAAGATGCTGTGCCAAGTTTTCCAGATTGCTTCTTAGAATTGACACCACCAAACAAAAAAGCCATGTGGGAAGTCCTGGAGAAAAACAGAATCTGAATCCAAGGTTTTACATTAAGCTGCTGCCTAGTGAACAATGATTTAGCCATTGTAGGTGTCAGAAAAAACAAACTCACTTAATACAACAGCCATTTCACGATAGGATTGGGCATTTCTGAGTCTTCAGGTTGTAAAAAGAAAACCTTGTTACAGTTGAGAATCCTGAATGGATATTGCACATTCCTTTGCCACTCTGTCGATATGGTGGGTAAACAAGAGAAAATCACAAAGGGGAGAATGTATAGCAGACAGAAATCCTAAGGCTTTCCTAGAAACTTTGATCTGCTTTCATCACAGCGACTGCCATTAATGGTGTCACCCCCCCCCCCCCCACCCCACCATGTCTTCATAATAAGTGGCAATATTGTTAATCCCACTGCCTAATAAAGGTTGGCTGTATGCTCCTAGAGAGGTTACACTTGAAACAAAACGCTGAGCACCACACTACTTGGAGGCAAACAATCTGGTGCTGAAAGCAAAAACTAATCTCTTGGTGTCACTCAGCATCAAGACGTTATGCGACACAGGGGATAGCTCAGACAGGACAGCCTGGGTGCTGAAACCCCAAAACAAGTACCTTGCGTTAAGGTGTGGAGCAGGGTTTGTTCTTGGGCCCGAAGACACGCATAGTAGGTATGAATAGGATGGAAGGCTTAGAAGGGCTTGGGTCTTGGAGTGCTCAGCTGAGAATGGCTACAGCTGTCTCTCCTTAATAGCACTGGATCTCATTTGCAAACAGTGGCTGCAGACCAAGTTGTCAAGGTGAAGAGGTAGGCAGTACATGCATTTAGACAGCTCATCTTCATATGACTTCTTGCTTTCTCACGGGCTACAATATTTGAATGAGCCTTGGGAGGACAAACACACCATTATTCAAAATATAATTTTGAAAAATGGTGAAAAACGTTGAAAGATGTAAAACCTGGGAAATAAAAAGCGTTGAGTAAAAGAATGGTTTCGCAGGGAGTTGGGAAAAGAAATGAAGTAAAATGGCTACCGCAACAGCAAATCCATTCTATGGTTAATTGGACTTAATTAAGGCGCAAAGTTTTAAAGATAGGCACTTTTTTTAAAGAAAAAAAAAAAAAGTTGGAATAAGCGTAGTTTAAAAATTACATGTTAATTGTTGCCTCTAGGTCAAGGGTAGATGCAGTAAATCATTCCACGGTTATGAACATGGGGTGAATTCTTGGCTGGAGAAATTCTAATGTCTGAATATTAGGCTGAAATGTCCAGTTATTTTCTGTTCCGAAGAGATCTCTGCACACATGACCAATTGCACTGTTTGTGGCTGGACAGATCAATAACCCAAACTTACATTTGAAATTATGATAATATGAATAAAACATTCACTTGCCTGCGGACGTGTTTATTTCCAGCTTATCCCTTTTTTTTTGTCTTTAGGCAAGGGAGAGTGAATATTATAATGCGAGGGAAATATTGTTCTCCACAAAGTAACAAGTCCTTTCCAGATCTATGCTGGAAAAGCTACTATGGCTACTATGTACAATGGTGCTCTGAGCTAGCAGTCTGTCACAGCTAACTGTAAAATCTGTATCAGAGTTAACCCACCATTTAGATGCAGATCTAAATATAGGAGCAAAGACTGGTCATTGGTCAAATTAGTGTACTTATTTTAAGGACATTGAAGTACCGCCTAGGAGTAGGAAGTAAAAGACACCCAGATGATGGACGGAATGCAGAGCAAATCAAACATTCTCCCTCAGTCAATAGATCTGGGTTAAATGCATTGTTCTTTTGCTCACCATGCCACCCAAGTTTAGACCCAGCCATATGCAAATCAGTCTTGACCCTGTGCCTCATGGGAACAGTCCAGACCGAACTGCCAAGCCAGGTCCTCCCTGGACCGGAAACAAGCATCCTGGGACCGGTTTCGGGGCATCACCCCTCATCAGCCAGGCTAGCTTGAATCCACCGAATAGCTTGATTTGTTCTGCATTTCGTCCATCAATTGTGTCTCTTTTGCTAGGAATAGAAAGTAAGCCTTACCTACAACTCCTTCATGACAAAACATCCAGTATCTCATTTTCCAAGTCTTTTAGCCCAATGGTAGCCCTTCATGTGGAGGAGCACTGCTTACACACTGTTGAGAGCACCTTTCTATTGTTTCCATAGGTGGCATAAACATTTGGCTAGAGTGCAACAATGAATGGAAACTGTTGTACTACATTCTGGGTCTGATTTTGCGTAGGATAACGTTCCTGTGACTCTTCAAACATGGATAATTGCTTCCTTGGTTCTGGCAACTTTACCGGCTAGATACCTTGAAAAAGACTTTCATGGCTTTCATAAGCAGAGGTCAAAATGTCAGAGCGTCTAGAGAGGGCTGAACAATTTCTAGGAGATCTATATTGACAAAGACTTAAAATGTTTAGAACCTCAAATCAATTATCTGCCAAGTGTAGCACCATAGGATTGTCAAATACCAATTCTGGAAACAGATGTCACTATTAACTCCAGCAATAGAGCTAGCACTTTATGCTGGAGGGCACCATCGCAATAGGCGGGACACAAAAAGCAAATATTTTTCCTGTGGAGATCAAAGCCATATTGCAGACCATTCTGTAGGTGAGATTCTCATCTCTCCATCAAGGAATCTGATGTGACCACAAATTGGTCACACCAACACGGAGGCTGAAGAAATGGGAGTCCTGAGCTTCTTTTGTTTCACTAAGTCCACCAGGGATGCACCCGTTTTATTTTTGCAGCTATGCCTAGCCTGTCTTCAATCAAGCTATGCATGACATCATGCCTAAAAGCTGTTTCAGCAAGTGTACTTTGACACAAAACAGTCAGTCTCTTTTACAGCAATGGGAAAGTCAAATTTCTTCGGTGCCCTATCCACTAGAGTATGGAACTTGGCTGATGATATCTGGCGGTGAAACAGGCGGAGGTGGTGTTGGTGGACTTGTGACAGGGAGAATGTAATCATCCCACTATTCATATGTTGGCCTATCTGCTGGGGGAATTTTCCCCTCTTCTCATCGGCATATTCGCCATCAGACTTGTTAACTTGGCTAGATGCTTGAGGCACACCCTATAAATTGTTGTACCGGGGAAGTGTAGTTGAAGGCAGATGTTGAGTGCCTTCTTATTTCGATACCCTTGGTGCAGGTGCCCGTTTGGGAGCAGCAGGTGCATTTTGAATTTCTGAAGGAAACAGTTCATAGTTTTCATACACCGACTCATAAGGGTTATAGTGCTGATCATAAAACTCTTTCTTCCCAGTGTTGTGGATGGAAGTTGGGATGCAAGGCTTCAGGCTGTGGTTCAGGTGAATACACCTTTTCTTTTTCAGTGGTCTGGTATTTATCCTTCATCTGTCCTGGAATATAAGCCACACCAAAAAAGTCATCTGAATCAGAGTTGTTTTCAGCTTAGATGGCCAACGGTTTACCTCATGGCTGAGGTGGAATTTTACTAGTCATAGAGGAGTCATGGTTAAAGAAACTGTCAATGGAAGAATCGTCAATGGTGAGTTCATGGACTGTGGTGCAGTCAAAGGTGGCTGTACCATTGATATGGGGGCGGGGGGTCATAGACGAGAACAGTTCAGTATTTTGAGCTTTTTTCATTGACAAATCTGTCAAAACTTCTCAGTGACGCTTCCATCATCTATGTGGTTTTGGTGAAGAAAATAGCGACGGACCTACGTGGGGTCACCCGTTGTTTTCCCACCTTTAGTGACGTCAACAAGGGCCCGTCTGGGGTCGTGTTGGCAGAGGTCGTAAACAGGCTTACCGTCACTGGTAAGGTAATCTTCAATTTTGTAGTCAGCAGAGATGACGGTGGAGGAACAGATGTTTGAAAATACATGGTTCTTACCTGTTATCCTAGTTGTCTTTCAGAAGAAACTCCACTGAAATATTAAGCATTGAAATGGTCCTGCTCACATTCAGGGCTCCTGGAACACTTCTTAAAGGTGTATCTTCTTAAGTGTATATCTTCACCTTACTTCAGGAAGACCAAGTTTTAAGATCCAATTTAAAAAAAATGCAGTCTATAAAATAGGCTATATTGGCCAATCACTTTTAATTTATTTTTAAAAAGTCCAAATCAACAAATCAATAATGCTAGAAACTAGATATTCTTTCCTTCTAAATGTCATTCACAGACACTTTTCAAAGGAAATGGGGGAAGAAGAAATAGGGCAATATTGACACATAGGCTGCAGCTATTTCAGAATGAAAACTGATGATACACCTTTAAGGGTTCACAGTCCTAAAGTATCCCATCATGCATAGCAGGAAGCAGTTACCTCAGTTCTTTTTTTTTTCACAGGAAGAGGGACTAATGGAAATCAGAATATCTTAATTATCCTGGTCTCTTCCACCGGAGAGGAGAGAGGGTTGCTTATGATTTCAATAGCGATCCCCACCCGAGAGAGAACTAGGATTACAGATAAGAAACGATTCCTTCTCTCTCAGGGGATGTCCAGGATAATCATAAGCACTGAATAGACTAGCAAGCCCAACCCTAAAAAGGTTGGTGGAAGAGGAAAAAAATGACCAACAGAAGAAACTAAGCAAAGAGATCCCTTAAGGAAGCTTATCCGAGGTTGCTATTCTGTTCTAGCATCATAAAATTCTAAACAGACCTATGTGGCTGCTTTGCAGATTTCTGCAATAGGAGTATTACTCATTAAAGCAGCCATCACACGTTTACCTCTGCTGGAATGGGCGGTTGGCTTACCAGCTAAGGGTTTGCTTGCTTTTTGACAGCATAACAGAATGCAAGAAACTATCCATCTGGATGTAGATTGTTTAGATGTAGCTAAACCAGTAAGTAACGGGCCATAATTCACAAACAATTGCTTGGACTTGTGTATGGCTTTAAATGTATCCAGGTAAAATTTTAAAACTCTTCTCACATCTAAAGTCTGGAGAGATCTTTCTGCTGGAGTAGAAGCTTTCTTAAAAAACATTGTTAACTTTGGTTTGATTAACGTGAAAATCAAAACCTACTTTAGGTAAACATTTTGGATGAGTTCTCATAACCACTATATTGCTATGAAATATTGTTAATGGTTGATGAGAGCATAAAGTCTGAATCTCACTGACCCTGCATGCGAATGTGACAGCCATAAGGAAAGCAAAATCTTTAAATCCCAGGAGGGAGATGGTCCACGTATCAGCGGGAGGGAGCTTTAATGCCGTCTAAAAAGTCCTTAACAACTGTGTTCTTGTAAAAAAGAGGTTTGTGAAGGAGTTGTTAAACCCTCTCATGATTTTCTTGAAAAGATCTGCTAAGGGAGTCCGCTTGCGTGTTTTGGATGCCCAGGAAATGGGCTGCAGTGATCCTCCGGTTTCTGGCCAGCAACCAATTCCAGATGGGTTGGGCTTCTTGTGATAATGCTCTGGGCCTCGTTCTTCCTGGTTTGTTCTAATAGTACATCGTTGCTGTGCTGTCCGTCTCAACAAGGAGTGAGTCGGTCTTGAAAACGGGCTGAAAAGACTTAAAGGTTAAGTGAACAGTTCTCAGTTCCAGCAGGTTGATGTGGTATGTCATTTCATTTGTGGACCACAGTCCCATTATCTGGAGGTGTTCCATGTGTGCATCCAAACTAGAAAGGGGGGCATTAGTCACTATTGTCTGATAAGACATCCTGGTAAATAGGCATTCAGAGGAGGATATTTTTCTGTAGACACCACAATTTAAGAGATTGCTTCGTTTTGAGGGAAAGGATGATCTTGTATATCCAATTGCCCAAATATTGGCTCCACTGGTCTTCCAGACACTCTTGTACTGGGTTCACATGGAGGCGGGCTTTCAGTGTTAGAAAGATGCAGAATGCCATCCAACCCAGTAGAGATGACACTTGTCTCACCACTGGCTGGGAAGCTTTTATTAGAGATTGATATTTCAGATGTATGGATAACAGTCGCTCCTCTGAAGGGTACCCCTTTGCTTTTATGGTATCGAGAATTGCTCATAGATATGTTATGTTAATAAAATGTATTGAGCGCACGAATGACCGGAGGTGTCTTGGCGCTGAAGAGACTGCACCAGCGGAGAGGTCAGTTTTTCATGATTGATGTGTAGTCCTAAGTGACAGAATAGAGACAGTTATTTGATAATGTTGATGAGCTTCTTGGTGTATTGAAGCCTTGATGAGCCAGTCATCTAGATAGGGGTAGACGAAGATCTCGAGTTGTGCGGTGATGACAGCCATGCATTTTGAAAAAAATCTCAGAGTGGACTCGAGGCCAAAAGGAAGTACTCTGTACGGATAGTGGTGGTTTCCGACCACGAATCTCAGGAATTTGCTGTGCTTTCTGACTATTGGAATATAAAAGTACGCATCCCGAAGATCTATGGAGCATAGGCAGTCCCTTTGATATATTTCAGGATACATTTGGTGCAATGCTATTATTTTGAAATCACTTTCTGTACCCATTTGTTTGAGACTTTCAGACCTAGGATGGGTCTGAAATCATTCTTTGGACCTTTCTTTTTCACGAAAAATTGAAGGAAAAAATTACCATTCTTTTTCGAGGAAGAAGTACAGGCTCAACTGCTTGCTTTTGAAGAATATTTACCTCTTTTTGAAGCATCTCCAGATGTTCAGTTGATGCTTTAGGTGGTATAGCTAGTGGAGGATGGATGAATCAGAGACAGTAACCATTCCATACTATATTCAGTACCATGTGTCACTTCCAGGAAATTGGAAATACTTCTCCCTGCTGGAGTGGGTAACAGAAGAAGGGGAAGCAGAGCCTCATAGTTTTTGGACCTGCAGGAGGTTTTCCTCCCTGAGCGGTATGGTGATCACCGAAGCCTTTCGGTTGCTGACTTTACTGTTGCTGGAAAGGCCTTTGTTGTTACTGTTGGTGGCTTTGAGCCACTGAGGGGGTTGAACCATCCGAGGATAATAACGGCATTCATAAGGCTGGTAAAAATGTTTCTTCTGCTCCTTGCGTTTCCTCAGTCCAACAACTTTTAGTGTCTCAATCTCGGTTTTCAACAGAGCCATCACGTCGTCTGTATGACTTTCAAATAAAGTCGTACCAGAGAAGGATAGATTGATCATCCTCTGCTGAGACTCCTGTTTGAGGGATGTTAATCGAAGTCAAGAATGTCTTCTTAAGGCTAATCCATGGCAATAACCATGTGCTGCTACTAAAGATGATTGATCCAGCAGGCCGTCCTTGCAGTGCCTCGCCGCCTGCTTGAAATCACCGGAGGAGACCCGGTATCCTGCCTTTAATCTAATTTTCTACCAAGTCTCGGGACACATTGCCCGGAACCCTTAAAGTAATTACCGGAACGTAGCAGTTCCCCGCCATTCAGATTCTACTTGCTCACACGGTTACTCGTCCTGATGACGGTCTCTAAATTATAGAGATCGAAACGCCGTAGACCTATTACAACCAAAACTCCAACTGTAAAAATTCATTCGAGTTTTGCTTATGTTGTCAATGTGATGTAATTTTAAGTCACCAGCACTTTTTCACCTTTTCACGCAACTTCACCCAATGTGTGAGCACCAGGACTAGATCCTGAAAAAATGTGTGGATGATATAGCGTTTATGATGTAATAAATGTCTTGTCATCCCTACAACCTAGTGTCCCTTCATACGTTGTTTCTCCTCCTCCTCCTCTCTTGTAACACGAGAGCTCAGACGAAAGCATTTTCTCGACTAAATAGTAGCTCTGGCTACCCGAGGACCAGTTTGGCCTCATCTTGACCATTGTTCTTTAAAAATACGTATACCACCCCAGGTCGTACCGTTGGGGTTCCCTTGTTCGCTAAAAATAAAATATGCTACTAAAGATGAATCCTCAGCAGCGCCGATTACTTGGCTAAAGACCATCATGCCCTCATTTAGGATTTATTTATATTTTACAAAGACAAGGGAACCGAAATAGTGGTTGGGGAACTTGGGTACGAAATGTTTTAAGGAACAATGGTCCCTAACTGAGAAGCTTTTGCAAAAACACATTAATATAGAAATGCAATGATATCTATTTTTGGCTGCCCAACTAGACAATCATTTAATGTAAAAAGTGAATGAAAACATACAAGTGGGGAAATATAAATCATTAGAGCAAACAGGAGCTCAGGCAAAACAAAAGCTGTGGCCGGACAAATTGCAACAATTAGGCCAACAAAGAATCCATTAGAGCACCCTAGCACATATTAATACAAAGTAAACGGTTATCTCAGAGTGCGAGAAGTCGACAACATTTCGATCCCTCTAAGTTAATGCCGGGATCATCTTCAGGACAAGACAATAAATGCCTGAGGTGATTGCCTATCGAACAAGGTTCTGAGAGGAGGAAAAAAAGAGAAACGAAGAAAAGTAGAAAACATAAAGAGATGGGGGAGGTTAAGAACGAGAAGAGGGAGGTGAAGCATGCTATTGAGCTTGCTTATTTAATAAATATTACAAATCAGCTGTGAGAGGTGGGGCATGTTTCAATTATAGTGAGCTGTGGCCATAAAGGGCTTGAGGATGTGATTTGTAACTGGTGGTCACTGAGGGAGGCGGGAGTGTTTTGACTTATAATCATCAGAGTGAAGGATGAAGAGATACCTGGGACTAAAAACGATGCGAGGCTTATGGGAGAGATGGAGGAGAGTCTCGGTCCTGGCAATTGTAACAATCATAAACAATCAGCGGGAGTTAATGACCTGGATATGCACGGAGGCACTATGGGAGAAAATAATTGGGTATGTTAGAAATGTGGGGATTCCCTATAATGCTTGATTCATTACGAGTGCCGGGGCGGCAAGAAAATACATACCACGGGGTGTGGTGGGGTGTCGAGCACAAAGATGAGGAGGAAGGAACCGGTATAGACGGGCCAGGGTTCAAGGTCCGGTTGGGGCAGGCGCTGGTGATACAGCTATGAGAAAAATTGCAGCATTAACGGTGGGGCGCAGGCTACAGGGGAGCCGTAGTACCATGTGTGTGTGGTAATTCTTACTGTGACTATTAGAGCCGCACCAAGGGAATGTCCAGTCCGTGACGGGCAGTAGATGCAGTTTGTAGCATGATGGAGCTGACACCAACGTGAGCGCTGGTGCGGGAGTGTTTAAAGGGAACCGGTGTGATGAGAATGACGGGATGACGGTACGGGGAATGAGCGCAATGAAGTTGTGTTTGTTAAAGTGGAAATTGTGTCAGGAGGAAGGGGCAGCCATATTGGAACATGCAAGGACAGATTATTAGTGGAGATGGGGGGAAGAGATAAAGAGTAATAATCAATCATTTTGTAATCACAGTAGAGAGTCTTCCATAGAGGCATATTAGTTAAAATATTTTTTAATGAGAGGGGACATTTGTTATAGTAGGGAGAAACGGTTGTAAGTGCATGATGCATAAAGCGGTATGGACATATATACCTTAAGAATATAAATTGAAAGGATAGTTAAGGCAACAGTAAATGCTATCTCAATAAAATTATTTGTGTAAGTCATTTAAGATATCAACAAAATCCTTTCTGTGATCTATTGTCTGATCATCCACAAATTGCTGGATGGAGTCCCATAAAGACCATTCGTATCTGCCAATGAAGGCAGTTGCACTTGCAAATTTCATATTTGCAGGTGCTGTACCAATTACTTTATGCCCCACAGAGTTAAGTTCCCTACTGTTCTTGTCTGGTGGGACTGTAAACGAAGGATTACTAGTGTGGACTTTTTTTTTGCAGCCAAGACCACCACAGAATCAAAAGAAGGATCTAAACATAGAAATAACTGGTCTTGATGAGTAGGCCTGTATTTTTTCTGGAGCCTGGATGGCGCAGCTTTTGCTAAAACTAGAGTAAGAAAAGCTCCACAGATGGTACTAATAAGCCTGGAACTAGTGGTAGGAGTGGTCCTGATGATGAAAGTTGGTGAAGAGTTCGAAAAATCACAGACGTCATTGTTGTGGAAGCGGGCTACGGAATGTCCCTTTTTGCAGCTTGTCGTATGGGTACTTCTTGAAACATATTAATGTCGAATGTTTAGACTTTTGTTGGAGGACAGTCAGTTAAGGGTGGAAAAAACCTCAATGTCAGAGAACTTCTCTGAGGAATAGGAAAGAGTCATGGACATGGACCTATATCTACACCTGCGTCTAGGTGAATTTCTTGAAAGAGAGGCTTGCCTAGAATGGCATAAATAACATCTTGAAATTGTTCATGATCTTGATCTGCGATGAGATCTGGACCTCAGTGGAGGTGATTTTCATCTCAGTGGTGTGACCAGTGGGCTTACTTGAGTGTATGCCCCCAAAGATACCGCAGTCTGAGGAGGAGAAGGCTGAGGCGAGAACAGCAGAGTAGTTGCTGGAAGGTTGTGGAGAAACTGGCAATCACTGTGAATATGCGGTCTTAAATATTCTGAATCTAAAATTGTTGCAAGTCTTCTCATATTAATTTTCCTGATCCAATCAGTAGATTTGGAGATGGAAAATTCAGATTGTGTGCTTTGATGTCGAACGACCTCTCAACATTGAATGCCTCATGGTTTCTCTCGGGGTGGACCTACTGTGTTTCAAAGATGAACTGAAGCTCCTTTTCGATGTTGAACCAGTCCTCTACGGTAAGCAAGTTGCCACTGTACCATGCCTCAACATCGAACAGGAACGTTGTCTTTTCTCTGGGATACTCTTCTTTTCGGATCTCCCTCTTATGGAGTCTGCAGAGGGTGGAGGTAGAGCACTGGTAAAGGACTGACCTTCTCCTCACTCATGTGACGACCCACCTTCAGATAGCACCTTATGCTGTCTTTGTCGTTCTTGTTTTCCATGAAGGCGAATCTTATCCCTGTTTTTTCAAGGTTACTCCTGGAAAAGGTCCAGCAGAGCTTGCATTTGTATGGGATGTGACTAACACAAAGGCAAAGTATATACAAATTACGTGGATTAGATTTTGCCTTTTTTGTCTGCCACGGGCAGGACATTTGCCCAACCAAGATGGCATTTTATTTGCCTTAAAACAAATTTTCCTGTCAGAAAATGACAAAAAATACTCTAGACCAGTGGTTCTTAACCTGTGGTCCAGGGACTGTTTTTCAAAATTAAATAATTTCCGAATACATTAAAATATTAAAGTATATACAAATAGAGTAGCAAAACTGTTTTGTTTTTTTAAACTTTCTATTTTTGATTGTGAATTATACAAAATATTTGAGCATTTGTTTGGTTTATACTTGTTTTTGTATTTTTTGTATGTATTGTTTTGAGGTCCAAATCATAGAAGTTGCTTCGGCAGGGGGCCCGGCTTCCAACGATAACTGAGTGGGGTCCCAGGATTCCAGTAATGATTCAGTGGAGATCCACAGAAGTCATAAGGTCAAAATCCGCTGCTCTAGGTGCCTAAAGAGTGAAGCTGGATTGATTCCAATCTGTAAAGATTTTTGATGGACAAAAGCCAAAATAGGCCAAGCTCAGTGCTCCAAGATCTGGTCACCAGTAGCTGGAAAAAAAGAAATGCAGTAACTGTCACCTGCTGGGAATGATGGGATAGTGGAAGGCTATGAACCCTTAAAGGTGCAGTGTCAATTTCATACTAGCATAGCTGCAGACTATGTGTCTGTACTGCTCTATTCCTTCTTCAACATTTCCTTTGTGAATGAGATTTATAAGAAAAGATTATAAAGTTAATAGTAATTTTTTCTATTTTTTAATTTTTGATTTGGCATTTGTAAATGAAAACTTATTGGCCAATATAACCTATTTTGTTGGCTTCAAAAAAGTTCAAAATTCAATCTTAAAACTTGGTCTTTCTGGAGAAATATACACTTATGATATATTTTGGAGAAGCGATTCAGGGTCCCCACATGTGGGAGGGACTTTTCAGTTCTTATAATTATTAATCCCCTGAGAGAAAAGGCCTCTTTTAATGCTAACTCTTGAAAAAGTGTGCCTTGCTGACTACTTAAGAGCCTTTTTATGTCTCTTGTCCTCCGGCAGGTTTTTTCTTTTGAGGAATCAGTGGTATCAAGCCCTTTTTCCCCTCCCTTTCTCTTGCCAGATTTATATAACCTGGCCTCAAATTCACCCGCTGAAGAGAGGTGTGCAGTTGCCTCATTGTTTCCAAATTGATCGTAGGAGTGTCCCCTCGCAATCATTGAGGATTTTGGCAGAGAATGTTCCACTGGGAGGGTTGAGGCACAGAACGCTTGCATCTCATTGGCTGAGGTTTGGTCCCTTAAGAATGAGGTGTATGTGGTAACAAAGTGGCCACTGTCTATGACTTTAAGCAGTCAGTGCCTTGGACTGCTATGTTAAAGTTACTGAGGACTCCCACTTTGGTTCAAGCATGTGAATTTATGAAAGTTCCAGTGCTGGAGAATAAACAGTTCAGGCGTACAGTCTGGACCATTGACTTGTCTATATCAAAATAACCAACACTGTCCTGGTTTAATAAGCACAAGCTTTCCCACAAGAAAAAGAGTTCAGTACAAGCACTCGTATTCAGTGGAAGCACAAAACTTTAGCTTAATTGTTCAGGCAACAGATTTGTGGTCAAGCCAGACTTAAAAACGACCACATGCAAAATTATCTCCTAGTTCTTTACTTCATAACCTGCCTAAGAAATGCAACATGATCGCAGCAACACAACTATAGTCCATCAAGGTCATCAAGCATTACACCAAAACACCTCTCAAATAAACCACACTTCCAAATTCCACTGCTCCAACCAAAGAGAATGTTGCTAAATATGTACAAATGATTCTATCACACTCCCTTTCGCTACAATCCATGCTTAAAATCGGCTACAAACTGGCCAGTCCAAAGTTTTTGCAGGGCCTAGCTCAAAACAACTTGTGTGGCCCAGTCCATGTTTAGATGCAGCTAAACCACTAAGTAACTGGCCATAATTCACAAACAATTGCTTGGACTTGCGTATGGCTTTAGATTTGTCCAGGTAGAATTTTAAAACTCTTCTCGCATCTAAAGTCTGGAGAGATCTTTCTGCTGGAGTAGAAGGGTTCTTAAAAAACATTGTTAACTTAATGGTTAGATTAAAGTGAATATCAAACTACTTTACCTAAACATTTTGGATGAGTTCTCATAACTACTTTATTGCTATGAAATATTTTTTATAAAAAGGCAGCTACAGCATCTGGCACAATCTAGTGGTAGATATTTGTTTAGCTGCCCCATCATAATAAACAGGCAGTCTTGCGTTAAAATAAATAAAAAGAATAATAATTAGTATATTAATTTGGCAGCATGAAAAAAGCACAGGCTTGAGGCTTAAAGCCCTCTCTTGCGACTCTGGCTACATGCAAGAATATAAATCCACACCTCTATTTATCATGCAGAACACCACAATACTTCCCAAATAAGCCACAAACATAGATCATTTCAAGCTACCCAATTACAGATGACCCTACAATCCACTTCGTCAGACAAGCAAATTGCTAAGCAAATGGCCCTAGTGCCTCTTTGCTGCATAGAAAAGCTGAAGTGGACAAACAGAATCTAAATCTGGTGACTGGTACTCTACAAACAGACACTATTTTTTAATGATACTCCCTTTGTATGCCTCATAGCTCTCCCGAAAGTTATGATGGACAGCGCCATTCCACAGCTTCCAAAGGGCTCACCCGCACACTTCATTCCACAAAAGCAGCACTGCTAAAGCAATGAGCTGCAAAAGATGCTGCTCTAGAACCCTGAACTGCAATCTTTTGCCAATAACACAATACTTACTTCTTAATGCAATTGGTCATGAGCAGATGGACATCTTGCCTCTCGTCCAGAAGAAGCATCGCACCCAGGTAGCCAATTCGTTTATCTGTGAACTTCTGTGAGGCAATAAGCTTGAGGCATTCCAACTGTAAAAGAATAGAAAAATTCATTTTTACAAATGCATGAACAGGCCTTCCAATCGGCGATACCAAATGCCTGTTCAAATAAACATGCACACACATCTATATATCTATATATATATATATATATATATATATACACACACACACACACACTTTATACATGTGCGTGTAACACAAACATTGTGCGTATGATTCTCTCTCACACACACACACACACCCACACCCACCCCCCCACCCCCCGCCGCTGGCGATTCTGGCTGTTGAGAAACATGGAGCACGGACTACAGAGTAAGGGCTTGTAATTTATTTGATTCCACCGAATTACAAGGCAGCCATAACGCGTTTCAGCCCCGGAGGGCCTTGATCACATGACGCGCATAACCGTCCTCACGTGATTTTTATCCCGTTTTTTTGCCGTGTTTAAGGTGACAAGTGCATCGAAAATGTAGCTGTAAACCTAGATAAAATACTGTTAATTTCCCAGTATACATACATATACACATACATATACACATATATATATATATATATATATATATGTGTGTGTGGATAATGTTACTTACCCAGTAAGCATCTGCTCTTAGCATGTAGAGCTGTAGATTCACATGCTTTGCATACTCCTGCCATCTAGTGCTGGGTCCGGATGTTTGCAAGTTGTTTTTCTTCGAAGAAGTCTTTCCAGTCACAAGGTAAGGTGACTCCTCCTTTCGGTGATAGTGCGCATGGGCATCGACTCCATTGTTAAGATTGTTTTCCCGCAGAGGGTGAGAATGGAGTTAGAATAGAGATGTCCATGCGTATGTATGTAAAGTGAGAACTGCAACAACTACAGGTACCTGGGGAGGCAGGTGGGCGCATGTGAATCTACAGCTCTACATACCAAGAACAGATGCTTACTGGGTAAGTAACATTACCCGTTCGAGGCATGTGAGCTGTAGATCACATGCTTTGCATAGATTATACAGCAGTATACTCCCAAAGCGGTGGCTAACCTGCATTTGTTGCAGTTGTTTGAAACAGTGTTTTAAGTACTGCCTGGCCTACATTAGCTTGTTGCCTCTCTAACAAATCTACACAATAGTGCTTGGTGAATGTGTGCGGTGTAGACCATGTTGATGCCTTACAGATGTCAGCTAGGGTAATATTCCCTAAGAAGGCCATAGTAGCCTCTATCTTGTGAGTGGAATGCGCTCTAGGAGGTATTATCAGGGTTCTTTTCGATTTCACATAACATGTCTCGATACATTTCACAATCCATCTTGCAATGCCTGATTTAGATATGGGATTGCCTTTGTGTGGTGGCGAAAAAGCAACAAAAAACTGCTTTGTTTTGCGAAATTCTTTTGTTCTTCCCACATAATATAGTAGAGCTCTTCAAACATCAAGTGTGTGTAGAGCTCGTTCTGCTACAGAATCAGGTTGAGGAAAGAATACAGGTAACTCAACCGATTGATTGATATGAAAAGCAGAAACTACTTAAGGAAGAAATTTAGGATTGGTTCGAAGAACCACTGTCTTTGTGAAGCTGAAAGAAGGGCTCTTGAATAGTTAATGCCTGGAGTTCACCAACTATCCTTAGCGAAGTGATTGCGATGAGAAAAGCAACCTTCCATGAGAAGAATTGTAATTGACACCTGTGCATTGGTTCAAATGGTGGACCCATTAGCCTTGTAAGGACTATGTTTAAGTTCCATACTGGTGCAGGTGGGACTCTTGGTGGCATCACCCTTTTTAATCCTTCCATAAAGGCTTTAATCACTGGTACTCTGAATAGAGATAAGTTTTGTCTGTTTTGTAAGTATGCAGCTACTGCTGCTAGATGTAAGCGAATGGATGCATAGGCTAGTCCAGATTGCTGTAAATATAACAGATAACAGATGATGTTCTGCATAGAAGCATCAAGAGGATTGATATTGTTACAATAGATAACAAACCGTTTCTATTTTGCTGCATAACATGCCCTAGTAGTAGGCTTTTTAGGATAGTCATACAGTCTGGTGGTAATTGTAAATAACCAAACTGACTTCAGGAGCCAGATCGCTAGGTTGAGTTTTTTGGGATTAGGATGCCTGATTTCTCCATGGCTCTGAGTGAGGAGACTGGAGGCGAGATGCAGCTTTTGGTGTGCAACTACTGACAGCTCCAGCAGGGTGGTGAACCAGGGTTGACGTGCCCATGTGGGAGCTATGGGAATCCGTGTGAGGGATGTTTGCCTGAGCTTCCGAACTACCATCGGAATGAGTGGGAGATGTGGAAAAGTGTAAGCAAATATCCCCGACCAGTTCATCCATAGGGTATTGTCTTTGGAGAGCTGGTGTGGGAACCTGGAGGCGAAGCTTGGGCATTTTGCGTTTTGTGCTGTGGCGAACAGGTCTATGTGAGGAAATCCCCATTCCTGAAAGTAGGGGAAAAGAACTTGGGGATGAAGTTCCCACTCGTGGATTTGCTGCCTCGGTCTGCTGAGAAGGTCTGCAATCTGATTGTTTATTCTTGAAAGATGCTCTGCTAGGAGATAAATCTTGTGGTGTATAGCCCATTTACAGATGGCTTGTGCTAGGCGTGACAGTTGGGAGACAGTGTGTCCCCCCCTGTTTTTGTATATAGTACATAGCAGTCATGTTGTCCGTGGCACTAGGACAGCTTTGCCTATGAGGTGAATTTGAAAAAGGCTCTGAGCACTAGAAACACTGCTAGTAGCTCTAGGTGATTTATATGGAGACTTTTCTGCTTTAGACTCCACAACCCTTTGGATTGCGATATCCTGTAAGTGAGCACCCCAACCAGTGAGCGATGCGCCTGCATTTGGCACTGTCTGTGGTTCAGGATCGATGAAGGGCCACCCTTTGGATAGATTTTGTGGGTTCCACCACTGCAGAGAGTGATGGGTGCGGCCATCTACCAACACTAGATCAGTGAATTGACCCTGCGACTGGTTCCACTGACTTGCTAAGCATTCTTGAAGGGGACGCATGTGAAGTCTTGCATAGGGAACGATCACGATGCAAGACGCAATCATTCCTAGCAGTTGCATGAAGACTCTTGCTGGTAATGATTGGCTGGACTGAAACGGAGTGAGAACAGACTGAATACTGAGAATTCTGGCTGCATTGGGATAGGCTAGAGCTCTCTGGGTGTCTATGGTGGCTCCCAGATCGGTTTGTGTGTTGGAAGGCTGCAGATGAGACTTCAACACATTCACTGTAAACCCTAGTTGGTGTAGTAAGTGAATTTTGTCTTGAGTGTGTTGGAGACACTTCGGGTAAGTGCTGGCTTTGATGAGCCAGTCGTCCAGGTATGGGAAGACATGGAGGTGCGGTCTTCTCAGATGAGCTGCGACTACTGCCAGGTATTTGGTAAATACTCTAGGAGAAGTGGTGACTCCAAACGGTAGTACTTTGAATTGGTAATGCTGACCCGCTATCACAAATCTGAGATATTTGCGATGAGCGGGATGAATCGGAATGTGGAAATGTGTCTTTTAAGTCTAGAGTAGACAAAGTCGCCCTGCTGTAGAAGTGGGAGCACTTGTTGAAGTGTCACCATGTGGAAATGTTCTGGCAGTATTTAGTGGTTTAGTTCTCGGGGGTCCAGAATAGCTCTCAAGGAGCTGTCCTTTTTGAGAATTAGAAAATACAGGGAGCACACGCCTGACCCTTGATATTGTAACGGTGCAGGCTCTATGGCTCCTTTTAGCAAGAGAGACTGGGCTTCCTGTTTGAGCAGGTGTAAATGTTCTGGTGACATTTTGTGAGAACGAGGTGGAACGTTTGGAGGATTGGTGGTAAGCTCCAGGTAATAACCATGTCGGATAATTCCTAACACCCATTTGTCTGTAGTTATGGATTGCCAAATGGGGAGGAATTGTAGAAGATGTCCCCCGACAGGTGTTAAATGATTGGGGGGGGGAAGGGTAGGAAAGTCACTGCTTGTTAGGGGAAGGGGAATTACGTGGAGTGTGGAACCCTTGCCCCTACCTTTGCCATTGTTACCTCTGTATCCTCCTCTAAAGAAGCCTCTTGAGGATGAAGATTGATTGTTGCCTTTGTTCGAGGCTGCAGTATTGTCTGAGGATGTGGTCTTGGACCCCCCACGGTAGAAGGAGCAACGAAAGGAGCCACGATTTGAAGGAGTGTGTCGGGCTCCTATTGATTTAGCTACCTCAGTGTTTTTTTTCATATTCTCCAATGCCTGATCTACTTCGGGCCCGAAGAGATGCTTTTTATCAAATGGAGTATTCAAAATGGATTGTTAGACTTCAGGTTTATACCCGGAAATCCTTAACTACGCGTGCCTAGTGTGTTAGACACTAGTGTTACTCTCTCTAGCTCCGGTGTCAGCAGCATCTAAAGCACATCTAATAGAGGAATTGGAGATGAGCTTTCCTTCTTGTACTAAATCCTGAGCTTTAGCTTTGTGCTCATCTGGGACATATTGGAGCAATTGCTCCATTTCATCCCAGTGCGCTCTATCATACCTGGCTAATAGGCCCTGGGTGTTGGCTATACGCCAATGATTCGTTGCCTGGGCAGCTACTCGCTTACCATAAGCGTCTAATAATTTTGACTCTTTGTCTGGAGGGGGGGCATCCCCCGAGGTTTGTGAATTGGCCCGTTTACGGGCATTAGAGACAACCAGTGAGTCGAGAGGTAAATGCCCCTTAATAAAGACTGGATCTGACGGAGCAGGCTTATATTTTTTGTCTATTCTGGGAGCGAGAATACGAGCACGAACAGGGTCCTTAAATATTTCATCGGCATGTCTCATCATGCCTTTGAGCATAGGGCGAGTTTGACTGGATCCATTTGTACTACTGAGAGTTTCAAACAAGAAATCCTCTTCTAGGGATTCTTTATGTAGTTGTACCCCGTGATATTCTGCAGCTCTAGCAAGCAATTCTAAATACCCTACATTGTCGTCAGGAGGGGTAGGCTTTGCAGGGTAAAGGTCTGGGTCATTGTCAGTAGGTGAATCTGTATTGCAGTCTTTCCAGGGATCTACAGGTAAATGAGTATCTCCATCATCATCGTCATCAGGCTGTGGTGGCGGAGAGTTAGTTGGTGTGATGAATAAATGTTCTAATCCTGGAGAAGGTGGTGAATGTGTAGGGGAACGTGGTGGAGGAGGAGGAGAGGGGTTAGTACGCCATTCTTCCTCTTTAAAGGAATTATATAATGTATGTCCTCTGACTTAGGTTTGCGCTTCTGAGGCAGTTTAGTAAGACGATGTCCTGTACCCGGATTAATGTAAATTTCCTTTTGTTTTGGGTCTGATTTGGGAGGTGGGGCGTCGAAAATAGCATACTATAGCTTCGGAGGAACATTTTTCCGTTTAGGCACCGAGGACTTCGGTGCCGGGGTGGAATGACTTTTCGGATTGGAAGGATTGAGTTCCGAAGCAATTTTCGTTTGACGTCGAGGATTTCGGCTCCGAAGCAGTCTTCGGCTTTGAGCCCGAAGGTTTCGGCTTGGTGCCCGACTGTGGCCGACTCGATCCAGAGCCGGAAGGCTTAGCGACGTGTTTCGGTGCCGAGCCGGTAGGCGGGTTGTTAGAAACATTTTCTCGGTGTCGACCGTGGCCCTAAGGCGGAGGTGGAACCGAAGCCATTTGTTTGGGTTGAATTGGATTTCGGGGTAAGGGGTGTTCGGTACTCACGGGACGTTGACCTTGCGGTATGTCGTCTTCCATCTCGGAGTCCGATTCCCTAATAAAAACAGGTTCTTCCTGCTCCTCTTGAGCCCCTTGTGAATCGAATTCTTCTTGCTTGGATCCTTCACCGAAGATGTCCGGCGTGTATTCGATGTTCTGGCTTTGCATTTCACGACGTCGAGCCAGACGATCACGGAGCGTTTTTTTCGATCGAAACGATCTGCACGCGTCGCAGTCCTGTTCGCTGTGCTCTGGAGATAAGCACAAGCTGCACACTTCGTGTGAGTCGGTGAGCAGGTACTTTGCGTGGCACCAAGGCCAGAATTTGAATGGAGTTCGTTCCATCGACTGCGAGGTGGACCGACAAGGTTAGGTCCAACGGCATTCCTCAAGTTTTTTCCGATCGAAATAGAAATTTTCTTCAACCGATACGCGGAGGAGTGGGATACGCGTACGAAACAATACCAACGCGGGTAGAGTGGATTGCACACCGAGGGGAACCCGAAGAACGGTTTCGAACCGGAGCGCAGCAATACAGGTCAAAACCCGATGGCGAAAAAAAAACAATATAACAATGGAGTCGATGCCCATGCGCACTATCACCGAAAGGAGGAGTCACCTTACCTCGTGACTGGAAAGACTTCTTCGAAGAAAAACAACTTGCAAACATCCGGACCCAACACAAGATGGCAGGAGTATGCAAAGCATGTGATCTACAGCTCACATGCCTCGAATATATAATTACAAATATAAACACACACATATACACAATGTTTCAGTGTTACGAGTTACAGGCACCCCTGCATCACACTTAAGCTCTCAACACCACATACGCCAGAGTGACACAATGATATACAGAAAGGACGTATGTCTGCAATAACAAATTGTACTTCTAAGAACAGGTGGATTTTTTTTTTTGTGTACCCACACATCCACTAGTACTCTTGGGTGCTATGGACGTGCTGGATACGTACAAAGCACCAGCGCTTAGCACTTCCAAGCACCCACCCATGGACCAAGGGAATCTTTCCACGCCTCCCAATGGCCACATTTAACAGGGATGGCAGCGGAAGCGAGGAAGGATGACTTGGTAAGTCCTCTTGCCGTGGGGGAAAATCCAGCAGGAAGAGACATACTGTGAGGGTGCTGGGGTAGTTTATCCTTTCCCTCGGTGTTTTGAGTGCATTCCCGTTGCGGGATCGTGGGTTGGACCACAACCACCAGGGATTGTTTTTGGTGGAGGGGCAGCGCCTTGGGAAAGGGTCACCCCCCAATTTGCCTGGCTGTTTTTTCAGACTGATCCGCCCCCGGGGTGGTACACCCAAGACACCAGGAATACGTTTCTGTATAGGGAGGGACCTGCCCCTGGGGCAAGAGTTGGTTGCAATCAACTGTGCCAATTATTTGCCTTCACTTTGTGCTCCCTTGGGTGTAGATCACCTTTTTTTGATTCAGACTTGCCCTTCAGAGCAGACTTCATTATGTTTTATAACACAATTTTATTTCTTATCCTGTGCATTTGTGACCTTACTGCTATTTTTCTTTTTATTGTAGTGCAAAGCTTTTGCATATCTTTGTGGTGCATCCTGCTTGCGGTTTTGGCTTTGGTGGAACTGCAGTTTGTATAGTTGCATGTGTTTGGTAAACTTTTTTTGTAAAGTTATTTCAAATGTGCATCATTACCCGCTAGACTTTTTTAAATTGTGTAATAATTTCAGTATAATTATGTTTTATTGTCTTTCAAATTCAAGTGTGGATTTTTGCAAGATCTCTAACATGTCTTGGATGTGGTTTTTGTTTTGTTTTTCCTTTCTGGTGGACATCTTTGGTGATTGCTATGCCTGTGCACACTAGGCGCAGTTGATCCTCGGCCTAGATATTGGTGTCAAGTAAGTGGTATCTATGATCTTTCTGTAGTAGAAAGTTCATTGCATGGTATGTATTGATAGTTTCTTTCCAGATCGTTATATCTCAATAGTTGTATTACTGTTTGATACAGTTTGTGGAGTTCTAATTTAACACAGTGCTGTTTACAGTTGTCCGTTTTTTCTGTGACAGTTTTATTAGTAAGCTTTATGGCTGGTCGTAGGCTGACCGTACAGCATGTTGTTGGTTTGCTTTTTAAATCTGCCTCTGAACAAAGCTCTAAAAAGGACTCAGTATCTGAGGCACAGGATCAAGTGCAAAATTCTGGCCGTGAATTTTCTGTCCAAGAGGATTCATCTGAGGATGAATCCACGATTACTGCTGATCAAGTGCCTCATTTAGAGTGGGACACTGATGTGCCTGTAGTGCAGCATCAGCAAGCTGTATTGCAGCCAGGGGCTTGCCATTAGAAATGCTTAACCCTGGATTACCCCCAACATGGTGCAACCGGTTTTGCCTACCTTTAGTGGTGTTGAAGGTGTAAAATTAATACAGAGAACTTTGTGCCTTTCAGTTTCTTCCAGCTCTTTATTGATGATGTGTTTTTGGATGATATTGTTGAGCAGACCAATCTATATGCAGAGCAGTATCTGAGGGACAACAGTGCCACACTTGAGACCCACTCTAGAGCTACCAGGTGGACTCGTACAAATCTCCATGAAACGAAGCAGATCTCGCGATTAGCTTTTTAATGGGATTGAGAAGGAAGCCATCACTGACTTTGTATTGGTCTAGTAGTCCCTTGATGCCAACTGCTATTTTTCCAGCAACCATGAGAAGCAATTGCTATCTGCTTCTGCAGCAGATACTGCATTTTGTGGATAAAACTTCAGCGTTGCCACATATTGCGATTGTCTCCTCAAGATTCGGCCTGTCCTTGACCACTTAGTTGATCGTTTCGCACAGATCTAAGATCCAGGTCAAGATATCTCTGTGGACGAGTCTCTGGTCCTATTCAAGGGCCATTTGATTTTCAGACAGTATGTACCCAGCAAGAGAGCACATTATGGATTAAGCTATATATGTTGTGTGAAAGTGCCACAGGATGTGTATAATTTTAGGATGTACACCAGTAGGAATTCTTCAGTTGACCCCCCGGTTGTCCTTCCACTTTTGGAGTCAGTGAAAAAAATTGCGTTGGAACTTGCATGGACAATTTCTACTCAGGTATGTAATTATTTCAAGAATTGCTCAAAGTGGGCTCTGTGGCATGTGACACCATCTGCTCTAACCCTAAAGAGTTTTAGGAATGATAGTGGCTTGGAGCTTCATGTGTGTATGGCCTTTGGCTGGTGGAGTGTGTGGACTGCCATTTGGCCGGCATTGTGTGTGGACTGACGTCTGGCTGGCTGAGTCAATCAATCAATCAATCATGGGTTTGTTGAGCTCAACTACTCACCTGTGATGTAGTCTGTCTGAGGTGGAGCGGTAGGGCGTTCCAGGCTCTTGCTGCGAGGAAGGAGAAGGAGCGGCCTCCCGATCTGGACTTCCTGGTGCGGGGGACCACGGCGTAGGAGAGCTGGGCTGATCGTAGTGTCCTTTGGGGTGCGTGGAATTCGAGTCAGCTGTTAAGGTATGCTGGTCCGGTGTTGTGGAGGGCTTTGTGGGTGAGAATCTTGAAGGTGATTCTAGTCTCGATGGGGAGCCAGTGGAGTGTGCGCAGGTGCTGGGAGATGTGGCAGTGTCTTGGCAGGTTGAGGACAAGTCTTGCGGCGGCGTTGACGTTTTGTAGCTTGCGGGTGAGGTTTTTGTTTATTCCGGGGTAGAGTGCGTTGCCGTAGTCAAGTCTGCTGGTGACGAGGGTGTGAGTGACGATCTTTCTGTGCTCGAGGGGGATCCATTTGAAGGTCTTGCGTAGGAGGCGGAGGGTGTGGAAGCAGGAGGATGAGACGGAGTTGATCTGGCGGTCCATTTTGAGTTCGGAGTCCAGGATGATTTCGAGGTTGCATGCGTGGTCCGTGGGGATGGGCGGGCTTCCGAGGGCGGGGGGCCACCAGGTGTCGTTCCAGGCGTCGGGGTGTGGGCCCATGATGAGTACTTCTGTTTTGTCAGTGTTGAGTTGTAGGCAGCTGCTTTTCATCCATTTGGCGACTGCTTCCATGCCTTCTTGAAAGTTGTGTTTGGCTGCGTTGGGTTTGTTGGATAGGGAGAGGATGAGTTGGGTGTCGTCTGCGTATGAGACAATGTTGAGTCCGTGGGTTCTGACGATGGGGTCGAGCGGAGCCATGTAGACGTTGAACAGCGTGGGGCTGAGGGAGGATCCCTAGGGGACTCCGCAAGTGGTAGGTGTAGGGTCCGAGAGGAAAGGAGGGAGTCTGACCCGCTGCATTCTGCCGGTCAGGAAGGAGCGGATCCAGTCCAGGGCCTTGCCCCGGATCCCTGCGTCGTGAAGTCTGCGTGCTAGCGTACGGTGAGAGACTGCGTCGAAGGCCGCTGAGAGGTCGAGGAGGATGAGGGCTACTGTCTCTCCTCTGTCCAGGAGGGAGCGGATGTCGTCTGTAGCGGCAAGGAGGGCGGTTTCTGTGCTGTGGTTTTTTCTGAAGCCGGATTGGGAGGGGTCGAGGATGTTGTGCTCTTCGATGAAGGTGGCGAGTTGGCTGTTGATGGCTTTCTCGATGACTTGCGCTGGGAACGGGAGCAGGGAGATTGGTCTGTAGTTTTTGAGGTCGGTGAGGTCCGCTGAGGGCTTCTTCAGGAGGGTGTTGATCTCGGCGTGCTTCCAGTCATCGGGGAAGGAGGCGTTCGCAAAGGAGCGGTTGATGGTGTGGCGAAGCATGGGTGCGATGGTGTCGGCGGCTCCGTTGAAGATGTGGTGGGGACAGGGGTCCGTGGGGCCCCGGAGTGGATTGACGTCATCGTCTTCAGCAGGTCTTCGGTGGCAAAGGCTGTCCAGCTCTCAATCGTTGGCTTCAGGGTGTCGGGGGTGGTTGAGTGTGCGGACTGGTGTTCGGCTGGCAATGTCTGAACTAGCATTTGGCTGGCATTGTGTGTGGCTGTTAGCCCGAAACCGGTCCCAGGATGCTTGATTCCGGTCCAGGGAAGACATGGCTTGGCAGTTCGGTCTGGACTGTTCCCATGAGGCACAGGGTCAAGACTGATTTGCATATAGCTGTGTCTGAACTGGGGTGGCAAAGTGAGCTAAAGAATGATGATGGATTCAACCCAGATCTGTGACTGGGGGCGAGTGTTTGAAAAGTTTCAGCACTCCGTCCATCATCTCCTTGTGTTTGCTTTGTTCGCCCTAAGTTGGCAGGGTATGCCCAGACGTGGGTCCCTTGCTCACTTTGCCACTGGATTCAAGCTAGCCTGGCTGATGAGGGATGTTAGCCTGAAACCGGTCCCAGGATGCTTGATTCCGGTCCAGGGAAGACATGGCTTGGCAGTTCGGTCTGGACTGTTCCCATGAGGCACAGGGTCAAGACTGATTTGCATATAGCTGTGTCTGAACTGGGGTGGCAAAGTGAGCTAAAGAATGATGATGGATTCAACCCAGATCTGTGACTGGGGGTGAGTGTTTGAAAAGTTTCAGCACTCCGTCCATCATCTCCTTGTGTTTGCCGTGGTTTTTTCTGAAGCCGGATTGGGAGGGGTCGAGGATGTTGTGCTCTTCGATGAAGGTGGCGAGTTGGCTGTTGATGGCTTTCTCGATGACTTGCGCTGGGAACGGGAGCAGGGAGATGGGTCTGTAGTTTTTGAGGTCGGTGAGGTCCGCTGAGGGCTTCTTCAGGAGGGGGTTGATCTCGGCGTGCTTCCAGTCATCGGGGAAGGAGGCGTTCGCAAGGGAGCGGTTGATGGTGTGGCGAAGCATGGGTGCGATGGTGTCGGCGGCTGTTGAAGATGTGGTGGGGACAGGGGTCCGTGGGGGCCCCGGAGTGGATTGACGTCATCGTCTTCAGCGTGTCTTCGGTGGCAAGGGCTGTCCAGCTCTCAATCGTTGGCTTCAGGGTGTCGGGGGTGCTTGAGTGTGCGGACTGGTGTTCGGCTGGCAATGTCTGAACTAGCATTCGGCTGGCATTGTGTGTGGACTGGTGTTTTCATTTTCTGTGAAATCATTGGTCAATAAAATTTACATTTTGAAATTTTCACTCACCCTCATTCCAAATCAAACCAGTAGGAGTGTGTACTCAAGTAGCAGATGGGCATGCAGCAACATTGGTCTTTTCCAACTTCCACTGCAAGGGTGTACATTGGCACTAGGGTGTAATCTACCAGCCCCAGATATTTTTGTACACTAGACACCAGGGGGACTCCAGGGTGGTGGGCCTCGTGGATTCCACAAAGTTTTCTTTCTAACCCAGAAGCCCTTGCAAACCTCAAACATTGGCTAAAACACACACATTTCTGTGAGGGAAAGCATTGGAATCAGAGGGGAGCCACAAATGTCCTACTATCCAGCATTCCCTCAGCACTAGGCCCAGTCACACAAAGGAGGTACCATTTTCATCGAGAAACTTGAGGGAACGCTGGGTAGTAGGAAGTTTGTGGCTCCTCACAGATTTCACAATATTTCGTCACAGAAATGTGAGGAAAATGTGTGTTTTTTGTGCCTAAGTTGGAGGTTTGCATGGCCTTCTGGGTAACAAAACCTGGTGAGAGCCACAGAAGTCAAGTATTCTGCTGGGTGGAATAGGACGTCTCCAGGTCGAGTTTTGTGTCGCAGGCGCTAGGCCCAGTCACACAAGTACGCCACAGTTTTTATCGGGAGACATGTGGGAACACAGAATAGTATAACACTTATTACCAAATGGACTCCTCTGCATTTGTGGCTTCCAAATGTAAGCCAGTATGCAAGAAATACATAATTTTGAAAATACCCTTTAAAACACATGATAATATGGGTAACCCCAAATTCATTCTTTTATTCTACCACATGAATAGTTGCATAGTTGGTACACAGTGAAAAACCAATGTGCAGCTCAGTTGTTGGCTCCGAGTACCTCGGGGTCTTGGATAACCTACAAACCCTATATATCTCCGCGACCAGAAGGGTCTAGCGGCAGTAATGGTGTATTGCTTTTGTAAAATCAGTCATTGTGACAAGTTAGATGTGAAAATGTAGTCACAAAGGGCTGTCTTTTAAACCAATTTTCAATTTTGTTTTATTTCAATGGTTCGGTTCTTTGGGAAAACCTTGAGGGATGTACACAATTTTGTGTACTTTTCAAAAAAGTATAGCTTCCTGGGATTACCCATGAGTTTTGCACCGGTTTCCACAACAAACTGCAAGTACCCTGAAACACAAAAATAGGAAAAATGGACTGGTTCTTAAGATAGTTTTAGAAAACTGCAGTAAGAATTTTTTTATTTTTTTAATGCAATTGTGCTTTTTCATGACAGCTAAGATGGTGGTGGTCCAGCACAGCAAACCTTTCGTTAATGATATTTTTGGGGGATAAAAAAATATAAAAACTTTCTTGTGTAGCACTTTTAAAAAAAAAAAAAATGCTATATATTAGTAATTTTCTTTGTCTCCTGCAAGGGAATCCCCAAACCCTGGGTACCTTTAGAATCCCAAGGATGCAAATATGGTGTGGATACCTTATGTGGAAACAAAGTTATGAAGGTGCTGAATGAGGCAACCACGGTGGTCCAGCCTGAAGCGCGGCAGTCCCCAGTGAACTAAAGTCCTATCGCCCGATCGCACCTATTAATTCAGAGGTTAAGATATACGGCAAGATGTTATTCAACAGACTCCTTAAGGTCATCCACATGCTGGTCCACTCCCATCAATGTGGGTTTATGCCACGTCGCAGAACGCGCAACTATATTTGTAGGGTGCAGGCAGATGTGGCGTACTGTTATCTTCTTCTAGGATCTAATACCCTTTCCCCCCCCAGATTTCGAAAAGGCTTTTGAGTCCCTTGACAGACTTTTTGTGGGCACACTTGGTCGCTTAGGCTTTGGCCACCATTTTCTTATGTGCAGACATTGTATGCTGGCCCCAGGGTCTGAATACGGGTCAATGGGGTCCTATTGCGGGTGTTTCGGATTCAGCGGGGTACCAGAGAGGGATGCCCCCTGTTCCCTCCTATTTTTGCTCTAGCAATCGAGCCCCTAGCAACTCAGATACAGTGATCCGATGGGAGGAGGGCCGGGAGGAGGACTGAATCGCCCTATATGCCAATGACGTTCTGCGTTTTGAGTGACCTGGCAGAGGTGGGCCCCAGATTACTACATATAGAGGACCAATGTGGCTTGTTAATTAGTCAAAGTCCCTACTCATCCCCCATGCACGATTACAACTAGGGGGCCTGCATACCTCTGTAGGTTAAACTTTCTTTACCTTGGTATTCATAGTTCACTCCTACCATCTCTCGCTTGGTCCCTGAACCAGACACCCCTTGTTACTCCAATGAAGAAAGCCCTGGAGCGGTGGTCATCACTGCAACTCAATATTAAGTGGAGAATCGCCACAGTTTAAGGTGATGGGTCTACCATGCTTTTTGTATGTTCTGCAAAACTTCAACTTTCCCTCTCTAGGAGCTGGTTCATCACCCTACTGGGGGCTATAGGCTCCTTGTGGGCCATTGGATACCGCGCCTAGTCTTCAGCAAGCGTGTACAATCAACCTTTGCTGGCGGCTGCAGACATGCTGCTCTACTATTGGGCATTGCAACTTTTGGTCCTGAATGACTGGCTCTACGGTGGTCGGGATAATCCGACGTATTGCGCAGAATTGTCGCTTATGTCGTGGGAGACGATCATGGACCGGCTGTATGGATCACCGATCCCTTGTGTTCTCTCCCCGAACTCAAGAGAATAGTGTTTAGGGCGTGGTGGTCGGCTGCGAGGTGGACCGGATAGGGGGGGAAGGGAAGGGTTACTTTCCAGACTCCACTTTGGAGAGGCACATGGCTCTGCCAGGTGGCCGGCTTGGTGGGGTTTGGTAGGTGGGACCTTATCGGTATTTCCCGTTTGATAGACGTGTGGCGCGAGAAGCACATGCGGTCCTTTCCAGATTTACAATAAGACTTTTAGCTACATCGCTGCCAGTTTTTCAAATTCCTACAGCTCCGGCATGCCCTATTGTCCAGTCAAACTCCTCTTGTGGCGGCTTCTGGAATTAGTCCCATGGAGTCCAAGTTACTCATGGGGCCCTTGGGACAATGAGGGGTCTCCTAGATTGATCACTGGTTATTAATTCCCTGGGATTGCTCTCCATCTTACTTGCATGCTAGGAAGGCTTGGATGGGTAGTCTAGAAGATGGAGGGAAGCTCTCATAGCCCCAAAGGAGCTGGTCATGTCGTACAGGCTGCGTTTCATCCAGGTGTTTTGTTTTGTGTTTTGTTTTTTTTACACATTATGTACTTGGCCCTGTTGCGGCTCTGGAAGGCGCGTCGACCTCAGTCGCCTGCTTGTCATCGCTACAATGCTGAGGGTGCAAACTTTTATAAATGTAGTCTGGTTGTGCCCTGTCGTGTATCATTACTGGTCCCAGATAATGGGGGTTTTGTCTAATGTGTTGGGGAGACAAGTGGACTGTTCTCCCCACATTGCACTCCTGGGCAAGGAGTATTTGGGTAGATGGGAGGTCCAATAGGTATCTTGTGGGCATGGGGACTCTGCTTGCTAAGCGAGACACAGTCCGGAATTGGACCTCAGCCTCTGCCACGGACTTGAACACATGGCACAGGGCTATGGACTGGTGTGCTAAAATGGAGGAGCCCATATATGCAGCACAAGGCTGCCCCAATAAACACTGCATGATCTGGAGTATTTGGTGGGACTATTTTGGACTTCAGGGAATTGATCGGATGCTCATGTTAAAGATCTGTGGCTATGAGGTCGTGGCCTGGTTTTATTGCTATTGCCCGTCATGTTTATTTTGCTTACTTTATGTTAAAAAGTCAATGAAAATAGCTTAGATACAAACTGTAAGAGCTTGGTAGGAGGACCCAGTTTCTTTTTTGGGGAGAGGGTACTCTGGTGGAGTTCCAGTGTGTTAAAGATTTCCTTGAAGACAGTTACCACCATACTGCTCTCTTGAATAGCAGCAGACTAGTTTGATGTCTCTTGTAAAGGATGAGCACTTTCCAGTAAGGGGAGCTGGAATGAGGGGATAAGGAGCTGGGGTTTACTCATTTAGAGCTCTTCCTCTCTACTTCACACACTTGGATAGAAAGCTGCGATTCTGCAAGGCTTTCTAAGTGTTTCAAACTGAATTTTCAGAATTGATTGCTCCACTGTGAGCCAAAAACCACTTTAGTGTTGTTGTTAAAATTATCACTTAAATCTGGAATGCATGCTTCACACAGGATCCTACGAAGAATTTAAACTTTTTGGTACCTCAAAAAAAGACTATGATGCAATAATCCACTAGAGATATCATCAAAACTCTTAAGTTCAGTTTGGTGGTTTGATTGTAGAAGCTGGAGATTTGCTCTCAGGAATGTGTTGAAAAAGAGGTCTTGGTCAAACCAGACATTAATGTATTTCGGTTTTAGTTGTTTTTTTGGTGGGGACAAAGTTGCTAGCATGGCTCAGCTCTTGTGGTATGAGTTCCCATTTGATCTGCTTTCATAAGGATTCATCTGGGATGATGCTCATTATCCTATGTACACCAGTAAGTTTGCAGCTGTTCGATCTCATGGATCTTGATCAGCCCAACACATAGCTGTGTGACACGTGTATACAATAGGAATTGCAGCTGGCCTGTGATGACCTTAATTATTAGTTGCATAAAAATATTGAGGCAGAGCAGTGATGTGAATGATAGATGGGGAACATAATAGGAGGCAATTTAGTTAATGAGGTGGCTGTGTCAAGTCTTAACCGTTGTCTTTAGTGAGATATTAACGGATGGATCAATTTCAGGGCTGCCTGAAATTGCAAACCATTACGATAGCGGTTTCAGGAAAATCTCATGGTCCACTGTATGGTAAACTGGTAACCTGTCACAAACGGTTGAAACTTAAGATGGTCCTGTGTGGAGAGAAACCAAGAGAATCTCTCCATTTTAAGACATGGTAGTAATGACTTACATAAGAGGTGTCATGCTGCCAGGATTTAAGCCCCCAACTGAGGCGGAGATGTTCTTACTGGGGGATTACTTAATTGACTGCTGGATCAGATTTGAATTTGTTCTCCTTTCAATTTCATAAGACTTAGGGATTTAATGCCTCTCTTGTTGAGAGACTGTGTTTCTCTCATGTATCACAGCTTCTGGTCCTGATGTGAGACTGTTTACTCATCCAGTATTGTTCTGTTGCCATGTGGGACTTCGATTTACATCCTGCCCTCTTACAAGACTCTGTACAACATCAACCATCTGTTCTGCCTGCAATATTTTTTTTCCTTGCCCAGACCTCATTCATCCATCCATTCTGATAAATGTCATTGGTACCCTGTTGCTTCCATTCTTTGTCTTATGATTACTGGTTCAGCTAATCTCCCAAATCCCTCTGCTCCTACTTCTTCTATGCAGAGGGCATTCCTAACTGGCAATGATGGTAACATTAATACAGTGGGTTGGTTGTGGGCATCACTTTCCTTTTTATACCCACTCCTCACTAATAGTACTCTTTCATTCTAGGTTCTGTTTCCTTTTCTTCTTTACCATTACTGGATGTCACTACTACAAGACTCAAACATGTATTTCTACCAAGCAGGAGCACTAAACTTGCTTTAGTTTCAGCTATTCATGTTTTACACTTAATTGCAAATAAAGGAGGGGCTCGAATACTTGTGGATTTGTCCACAGCCTTTGACCGCACTCTATTTTGACGTCAGGGTTAGCCGACAGATGTTGCTGGTAAAGTTCTGAATGGATTTTCATTGATCCTGTCAAACCGGAAACAGGTCACTGCAATTCCACCATAGCAAGGGACTTTGAGAACAAACAGCTGTGGTGTTCCCCAAGTTTCCACATTATCAACCATATTATTTAACATTTATACGCTCCCTTTAGCAAAGCTGCTTTCGGAAACTTTTTCTACATATATGCATGTGTCACACAACTGATTTTTCAGTTATCGAACTAAACTTCACCTTTTTTGGATGGTGAAGCCACTCTCACAAACTCCTTATTCATCACCTGCTCGTGGATGTAATTTTATAAAACCTCACCCTGATGAAACGAAGCTCCCGCTGATATGCACTTATGCAGCACCGCCTGTCGGCTTATTATGGCTGGAAATTATGAGCAGCTGTCTTACACCTTCTTTAGAAGTCTGCAGCTTAGTCATTGCAATTTTCAAACACTAACTTTAAAAAAGAAGGTGAACTAGGTTTCTAAAACATGGCAATGACCCAACTTGCCACGTTGCAATTAGCCTTCCTTTAGTCAATGCAAAGGCAAGATTATGTCAATTGAATTTTTTTTTTAGGTGCTTCAAGTGCTCTTCACCAACTTCACCCGATACAATGGTTGGAGTGATGACTCCGGGGATGTTGGTTTGCTCTTGGCGGTCTCCTGGTAAGATGTATTCAGATACGTGACCAGGAGTCTGAAGCAGATTATTATTGACAAGGTTGCCGGTTTACACCTAGGCTTACAGTTGGCAGGTGACCACAATTTCCATGGTCTTATGTAGAAATTTGGATGGATATGGGAAACTAGTTGAGAAGCACTTCTGAACTTGATAGACAGCAGAAGAGGAATTATAGCTTCTACTAGTTTTTTAGTACTGGCTGAACTGAGGAGATCAGAAGCTTGAGTTTTTCCCATCACACAGTACTTGTGCAGGGTCCGTTTTGACAGGAGCTTAAGTATTCATAATTTGGAATATCGCATGGGATTGCTGGGGGAATGTTCTCATAGGTGTTGCATATCTCCTCTATTACACTTAAAGGAGTAAAGGAGACGCCTGCAATATTGGCCTGTAAACTACTCATAGCGGTTTTAAGTTCAATCAGCTCACTAAACATCTGGACCAAATTAGACAGTGTAGTGTTCTTCTTTGACAATAAACCTGGCCTTTTGAAAGCCCCACAAAGTCATCTTGCAATGATTTAGGTCAGTGATGACCAGAGTTTTCTTCCATTGGCTTTCAGGTACCATTCACGTCTTTTCATACTCAAGAGGTCCCAATTTAACTAAACATTGCTTTCCTTACTCGCAGCGTTTGCTTGCGTTCTTTTTTTTACATTTATATAGCACATCTGGACCTCAACTGCATTAGGGTGCTTGACAATGAAATCTTTAAAAGTAACATGGTTACATCCAGATGGGGCAGGAGAATTTTGTAGTGGTCAACAAATGTAAAGAAAACTGGAGACCAGCATCAGAGAGAAATCATTAGTAGATTGCAAAACATTGTAGTAAGAATTGTTTGAAATGAAAGACCTTTAGATTGTTTCGGAAGGTAATGTTCTGAGGGCTGGAAGCAGAGATTTCTAGGCAGAAGGGCCCATATCGGAAAAAGACTATTTGAGCAGGTGAGGTTCTAAATTTAGACGTTGTGAGTTCACAAGGAAGGTTACAGTATTATCACAGAGACACTTGTGGGAAGGCAGATTTTGAATTTAAACATGGCGAAAAGGGGCAGCCAATGTGGTTAGGAAGGATGGGGGAAATGTGATCAACTTTACCAGCTGAATGGACCAAACTACCTGCCAAGGGGAGTACCTCTTTAAGCAGGACAACAATGACTAAGAACTCTAGCCAGAAGAGAGCTGCTGAAATTAAGCAGTGAATAGACCAGTGCATGGAATTTTAGCAAATCTGGAGGGATAAGGGGGACATTTTTTTAATGTACGTAGATGAATATCTGCAGCTTTTGCCATCTTGCTGACGTGATGGGTAAGGCTGAGGGCCAGACTGAGAATGAAGTCATACAATTTGACTGACCAGGCTGGTGTGAGCACAAAGCCTTTAAGATCGAGTAGAGAAGCTTGGGGTCAAGTCTGCTATTGGTCAAGGTTCTGATGCATCCAAACTTGAAGTTCAGATGTGCAGTTTTTGAGGAGTTCGACATCCACCAACGTGGAGGATTTCAGATGAAGTCCACCTATTGGTGAAGAGCAACACCTGGGTTTTGGAAGATCACGCGTAGTGGCACCATGTTGGAGATTACAAGAGTGGGAGCTAGGATGAAGCTTTGAAGGCCCTCCCAGCACATGTTGGATGTGGATGAGCATTTGCCCCCGTATTCCACCAGCAACGATCTGTCAGTAAGGAAAGATTCAAACTAGGTTAGAGCCTTGCTATGACGCTGTATACAGTTTTCAAGTATTTGAATGAGTGATTTATGGTCAATGATAGTGAATGCAGCAGAGCAGAACAATTAGGCAGGTATCACCTAAACTGAGAACAATATAAACGTTTCGATGCTGCAACCAGGTCTTATACCACACTGATAATTAGCTTGCAGATTACCCGAGTGACAGTGTTGAGTTGGTTTATGACAACCCTCTCAAAGGCCTTGTCTAGCCATGGCAGAGTGGAAGCTTGGGGGTAGTCAGAATTTTTTATGCGAAGGGTGACCTTGCCAGTATTTAGTGACAACAGGATAATGCCATTAAGGAGGGACAGGTTTCTTAGCTCATACTAAGTAGCTTTGAATATGTAGATATTGTCCGATTATTCTAGTTGGAAAGAGGTTGTGTAAGCAGTTGGTGGGTTTTTGATTCTTAATGGGAGTCAGATAGCTCTTCGAGAGTGATAAGGGTTAGGGAAATCCAAGTATGTGGAGATTTAGGAGAAGGGTTCAGAGGAAGGTAAAATTCAGTGGATTTTCTCTGAGGAATCACTAAGGAATTCCTCATATTTCTCTATTGAGTAGACTGGAATATTGTTTTTCGCAATGTTAGAAAGTTTTCTGAGGTGCCAGAAAAAGGAACTTCTTGCAATTTATTTGAATCAGGCAGAATTGCCTAAAAGGATTATTAGTTTATGTTGGTTTCCAAGAACTCTCAATTTAGATAAGAGTTGTGGCCGTTTGTGGTTCCTCTATTCGTTTTCAGTTTTCCTAAGGATTCTTCTTGCCTTGGGTGATTGAGCCGGTATACCATGACTGGCTAGGTTCAGTCTGTAATTCATTAAGTCGCAGTGGGGCCAGTAGATCAACGGATTTGGAAATAGTGCAGTCATATTCGGAGAATATCTAATCAACATCTTCAGAGGAAGTGTTATTGCACTGGGAAGAATGTGTTCAAGCATGACTTGATGTGCCGGAGAGTCTTTTTCAGGCCTCCAGGTTACAACAGTATGGGATGGAGACAGACAAAATGTGAAACAGAATCAGTAAGTGACTGGACCAATCAATGGGAACTGCTCAGATCGGGGGTCAGGAGGGAGTGGAAGACAGCAGACTGAGTTGGTGTCACCGAGAATGAGGAAAAGATTTTTGCCTTTGGAGTGGAGGGCAGTGAGGCTTTGTTTAATATAGCGACACAGGAGCAGGATATTTAGAATAGAATAATGTCTATTCGAATGTGCAAGATAACATTCAAGCTTACCAAGAAAATATTGTGCTTGGCAAGCATGCAGCTTTCCATAATATATTTCAATAGCTGTGGCAGGTAGACGGCGCTACGACATTGTTTTCAGAGGATGATGGTGCATAGACTTCAACAGTTCTTTTCTTAGTTGGAGGATGAGACGCAACGCTGTGCTCCCACAGCAAGGTTTGAGACATCTTCAGATCTCTGCATGGGATCATATGACAGTTCAGTTTTGTGTGTTTTTTTGTTGCTTGGGTGGATGGTGCCATTGGGTATGTGCAGTGTAATCAATTTAGGATTAAATTAGGATTGAGATCGGACTATCAGGTTTAAGGATTTGACTCATTGTAGGAAGCTGGCTCTGTATATACTATACCAAAATGAGGTATAGTGTGCACAGAGTCCAGTGGAACCCCAAAGGTAGGCAGAGGTAAAAGTAGATAGCACCTTACTCTCCATTTGTGGTAGTGTAGGCGAGCAGTAAGGCTTTATCAGAGGGTAGTGTTAAGCATTTGTTGTACACACTCAATCAGTAAATGATGTCACACACTGAACTCAGACCAATTTTGTTTGTATAAAAATAATATTAAGTTATTTTATTTCTAGACCCAAGCCTAGCCTTGCACAGGTAAGTGAAATAAATGCTTTGCAAAATATTATGCAATATTTACAAGTGAATGCAAGTTCAAATGCAGTTGTTTGAAATACAGGTAAGTCAAGATCTACTCAGTGTGATATGCCTAGATATCACACTGGGACATTTCCTAGAGAAAAGGTAAGTAAAATCAGTTTTGCACAGTTGTAATTTTTTAGGGTTTCATATAAATCAACTCCATGCTTAGAACATTTTTCAGAGAAAAACAGTCAATGGATCCCTGTGGAGAGAAATGAAGTTATTGGTTACCAGGTAAGTACTCAGTCTTTGGGGTTGAGTTTCTGGGGTTAGTACAAGGGTTTCCCCCAGGGTCGAGAATGCACTCTCAAAACACCCTCAGCAGCACTAGGGTGGCTGGGTGCAGAGTGCTGAGGCCCAATGTTATCCAATGGGGGCTAGGGGCCTCCGGTTGATGGCTGCTTACGAGCAGGCCACTGGGTTGTGGGAGCAAAGATCCTGGGCTCAGGGCAAAGGGGGATCCGGTTTAGCACACAAAGTGCACCCGCAGCGGCAGCTGGGAGCAGGGTGCTGTTTTGGCGTTGGGTGCCCTGTTTTCAATGGGGATTTTCGGGTTTGGTTTTTAGCTGCAGGCTCGGTCCAGGTAGACGTCAGGGAGGAAGCAACAGCTGGGCAGGTAAGTTGGAGGGCTCGGGGACGTAGGTGCACTTCTGGTTCTTTTCTCCAGGGCGCAGGGCGGCTGAATGCAGGGGTGTCTTTTGAGGTCAGATTTCACCTTACCGGGCCACTCGCGGATGGGGGTCTCCGTGCAGAGGCTGCAGGTGACGTCGGGGAGTCCTGGAGGGGTCAACCCACTGTGAACTCGGACTCAGGAGTGCTGGGGAACCTCACTGAAACAGGTGGGCCACTCGAACTCGGGCCGTCGGCAACGGGTGCAGTGGTAGTTCCAGGCATCGGTTTCTTTGTCCTCAGCAGGCTCAGAGTCTTGCTTTGGAGATTATTTTGAACAGAGGTGTTGTTCACAGGAGATCTGGTCTTTGTTGAAAGCAGTCAGTCCTCCCAGGAGTTCTGGAGGTCGATGGCTGCAGGACATGGCGACTTTTGGCGCAGGATCGCTGAAAACTGCTGACAGGACGGTAGGGCTGGGGCCAAGTCAGTTGTTCTCTGCAGTCTCCTCTGCTGGGCGTCTTCTTTCGTCCTTCTTCGTAGGCTGCGGGAATCTGTCTTCTTGGTTCAGGGCTGCCCCCTAAATACTGTATTTAGGGGGCGTTTTAGGGATCTCGAGGTCAGTAGCCAATGGGCTACTGACCTTAGGAGGACTACACCCATGGTGTGCTCTCCCCACGTGGGGGAGTGAGCACAATCCCTAATCCTGATTGGGGAATGCCTGCCAACTGCAAGATGGCAGGCACTGAAGTGTGGGCTTCACCTCGCCTCCACCAACCTGAGGGGTGGAGTTGGCAGAGGTGGGCACACCTTTTGGGCTGGCTAATTTTTCCAGTGTCTTCCTGCCGAAAAGAAGGGGAGACAGGAAGGGGGCCTGCTCCTGATAGCAGGAGAGGCTGGGGGTCGCATTACAAAGGCTGCAAGGCCTTTGAAGCTCCCCTGCCACAGATGGCTCTTCCTGGCCTGGGGGAGGTGTGAACACCTCCACCCAGGAAAGGCTTTGTTTCTGGGCTCAGGGAGCGATGTCTCCCACCCCAGGGGTCCAGAAACATTTCTCGTGGTGGCAGGCTGGTGTGTATCAGTCAGGGAACCCACCAGAGGCTGGTCATTTTTCAGGGGGCATCTCTAAGATGGCCCCTGAGTGCATTTTTCATTAAATCCCACACTGGCCATCAGTGTGGGTTTCATGTGCTGAGAAGTTTGATACCAAACTTCCCAGTTTTCAGTAAAGCCATTATAGTGAAGTGGAGTTCGTAATGACAAACTCCCAGCACCATAATACTCTTAATGGCATTACTGCACTTACGTCTAAGATTTGGCTTAGACACTGTAGGGGTACAGGGCTCATTCACCTGTACCCTCACCACTGGGATAGTGCACCCAGCTAGAGGGGTGGCTGACCTATGCCAGGGCAGAGGGTTGTAGGCATGGCACACAGGGATGTGTGCCATGTCGACTCTTCACTTTGTTCTGCACCAAAACCCGCAAGGGGGGGGCGGGCGGGGTGATATATATATATGCAGCCCTTAGAGGCCTTCCCTGGCCACAGTGCCCTTGGTACCCATGGTACCTTTTACAAGGGACTGACGTGGCCAGAGAGGTGCCAATTGGGGGTACAAGGTACAGTTTTGGGAAAGAACACAGGCCCTGGGAATCTGATTGGCAGGGACCCAGGGCACATCAAGTCAAAGTGCATCAGTAGTCTGGCAAAAAGTGGGGGGGTTACTGCAACATAAATCCAGCTTCCTATAGTGATATATCAATAAGTTTATATACAGTGTAAAGAGTCCAGGGGTTCCCTTCTGAGTGGACAGGGGCTTGCTAAGCAATCCCAAAGTGCTCTATTGAGGGTAGTGAGGTTGAACAGCTTTAGGCTTAACACAGACGAGTGCAAGACATTTGCAAAATACACACAATGATTAATAAATGACACCACGACTCAAGAAGGATATCCACACCAATTTATAAAAATAGCAAGTATCTTTATATAGGTTTGGGCATCAGAGAAAAATCGCTCAAGTAAGTACGTTTTTAAATATTAATTCTTTTCACTTTAAAAAGTGGACACTGCAATTTCTGAGTTCTGCAATGTTATCCAATGGGAGGAAGAACAAGTTCTGCAAACAGGTATAGTACAGCGACGTACAAAACCAATTTCCAGGAGTTAAGGTGAGTGGTGGGCAAGGTCCAACGCAGCACCAGCAGTACACCACCAGCGGCAAGAGGGCGGCCGGGTGCAGGGTGCAAAATAGCGTCGACAGCCCAATAGGTTTCAATAGAGATCGGTCACTGCGAACAGGGACGGCAGGCTTTGGCTAGGTGGTCAATCTGGGTGAACCAAAAGGGGGTACACAAGGCTTGCAATGCTCGGGGACGTAGGGACACCAGGGGTCCTCTTCTCCTCTGCCCGGGGGTGACGGATGCAGAGGCCTGTGTGCAGAAGCTGCAGGCGACGTCGGGGAGTCCACGAGGGGTGAAACCACAATAGACTCCAGCTCTGGAGGGCTGGGGGACCTTGTTGACACCAGTGGCCCACTTCAACTCGGGCAGGAGGCAACAGGTGCAGTGGTGGCCTCAGGTGTCGGGTTTTGGTGGTTCTGGAGGCCTCAGTCTTTTTTTTTTGAGTCTCGGCAGGATGCGGTTCTTCGGGAGGTCTTGATCTTTATCGAAGGCAGGCAGTCCTCCCAGGTTTTGGAGAGACACAGCTGGAGGACAAGTTCTCTTTAGCACAGGTTTGGCTAAAGAACGGCAGACAGGACAGCAGGGCTTGGGCCAAGTAAGGTGTTCTCTTCAGTCTTCTGCGGCTCTTCATGTCCTTCTTCTTTGCAGGTCATCAGGATCTGCTTCCCTGATGCCAGGGACTCCCCTAAATACTGAATTTAGGGGAGTGTAGGGTAGTAGCCAATCGGCTAATGACCCCTGGGGTCATTAAGCCCCCTATATGACCACTTCCTGTGGGAAGTGGGCATAACTGTCCCAGAATTCTGAAGTATGCCATCACAAAGATGGCTACTTCTTAAGAATCGTTCACACCTCACAGTAGCCCACCTAAGGGGTGGTACTAGCCTGTAGGTGGCACACCTACCTGACTAGCTAATTTTCCAAACCTGTCCAGGTGCCAAGGGGGCTCTGGACAGGGAAGGTGGCTTCCTCTCCTTTGAGAGGAGCCAGTATCACATTCCAAAGGCGACAAATTCTTTGAGGCTCGACTGCCGAATAAGGCTAATCAGCAGGTCATCCTGCGGGAGAGGATGTTACACCCTCTTGTCGGACAAGCTTCTTTCTGGGTCTCTTAAGAGCAAATGCCATCACCCTAGAAGTCGAAATGGCGTCTCGGTGGCACGCTGACAGAAACCAGTCAGCAAGTACACCAGAGGCTGGTAGCTTTTCAGGGGGCACCTCTAAGGTGCCCTCTGGGTGCACGTATTGGCAAATCTAACACTGGCATCATTGTGGGTTTACCAATAAGAGATATTTGTTACCAGACAGCCCTATTTTCAGTGAAGCCATCATCTTGCTGGGGAACTCGTTTTCACCAGTGCCCAGCAGATGTTTTAAATTGGCTTTCCTGGTCACTTGTACTGGCAGTAATAGAACTGACCAGCACAGGGGCATATCTGGCCATGCAGGTATTCCCTCACATGTAATATTCAGTGCCCTGCCTTAGGGCTGTTAGGTCTGCTGTAGGGGTGACTTACAAATATTACAGGCAGTGGTAGGGGATATGGCACACAGGGATGTGTGACATGTCGTATTTTCACTTTTGTCTGCACCAAGACATGCAGCCTGCAATGGCAGTCTTGCATGGGCTTGGTGAGGGGTACGTTAGGGTAGCACAATTTGTGCTGCAGCCCTTAGGCGCTCTCTTTAGTACCGCAGGTCCTAGGTACCAGGGTACCATTTACTAGGGACTTACAGCGGATGCTAAAGGTTTTGCCACTTGGGGGAACAATTGTTCAGTTTTGGGAAAGAGCTCTGGCACTGGGGACCTGGTTAAAAGGAACCTAGTGCACTTTCAGTCAAATCACATCATTTACCAGGCAAAAAGTGTGAGTGACCATGTCAAAAAGGGGCACTTCCCTACACTTATCGTAGGAAGAACCATGCCCCACAAATTTTCACTCATCCTTGCCTGTTCTATAACAACATGCCCTGTGTGGACATAATGCAAATATACTCAGTGACACCGCAAATTATCACATCTACGCCAATTTATCTAGCAACGAATATTCAAACTACTCCATGTTTTTCTGAATACAAGGAAGCTCAGTTTGGCAGTCATAGCGAATTATAATAAACCATTTGTGAAGTGCACTACTGCTTCAAAAGAAGTGCACAGGCGCTAAGTGGAAAAGTATCCTACAGGCACTAAAAGGAAGGTATGATAAACAGAAAAATGTATTAAAAAGAAAAGTCTTTAACTTCTTTTTGAAAATTGATTCAGAGGGAGCCTTTCGTAAACCAAGAGGGAGAGCATTCCACAGTTTGGAAGTGAGATATGAAAATGATATCCCACCTCTTCTGGCTTTAAGTGCTTTTAAAACGACTGATCATACAGACAGCCGAGGTTAGGCACCATGCACAAGCCAGTTTAAACAATAGCCTTTCAATAAGCGGACCTATGCCTCATAAAATATTGTGCAACCATGCAGTTTTCTTTTTAATTAAAAAGGTCAAGACCTCTGGATATCCTGCATATCACTAAAATAATCTGTAATTTGCAGGTATAGGTCTACCTACTTCTGCATTTAGCTCACCTTTGCCAAAATTAGCACATTGTACATTAACTAACCTGTCCAAAGTGTGCTGGATAGCCAAGCATATGCATATACAGCAGTTTTGCAACATTCCTGCAGCGGTATGTGTTGTCCTCCTCGCGGAAGGAAGACCTGATGGCCGCACATTCCTTCTGGATCATTTCCCGCTCCTCTGCTTGCGTCCGAGCTGTCCTGATGGTCCGGATCAGCTCCCGTAATCGGATAGGAGCGGGCATCCTCTGAGGGTGAAAATACAAAAGAACATTGTGTATTAAGGTAAAATACTAAAATTCCAAAATATAGGTTTTGTCTAACTTGCATGGTACTGCTGTACCACCTATAAGAAAAATCAGTCTCAATGACCATACAACAAAGCGTTTCTATTCACTATACACTTTTAAAAATAATCGAATTTAATTTTATGCTCGCTGCTTTAAAACAATAACACGAGATGCGTAGAGACAATTTAATTTCGTACACAATAGCTCCACCTCAGTTTTTAATGTTTTTTGACCCCCAACTAATAAGTATCCCAATACTCAATCTTAAAAGAAGATAACAGGTAATTAAGAAGAGCAATATGCTGAAAGTTAGGCTAAAAAAATGTGGACATGTCTTCGGAGAATAAAGTGGCTTAACAAATTAGGTTCATATACACAAGCCATTTTCAGAAATGTAGAATGCTGCACTGACTCAGTTTAAGCCAATAATGAAATTCAAAAGAGCTGTATCTATTCAGAAGTTAAGGTATGGCCCAAGCCCCCACCAATTACTACTTCAACATGAAGCACGCTTTCCGTCACAAACTAATTGTCTCAACACCCAAAGAAGTCTTATTTGAAGAAAAAAAAGAGAAAGGAATGAAAGTAACAATTCTTAGTAGATCGCTATATAAAACAAGCATTGGCATAGCCAATAGGTCTCGCTTTTGGGACCTTATAAGTATTTAGTTATGCAGCACAATATCCTTGGTGCAACAACACCAACCGTTGCATGGCTAAACACTTATAAGGTCTCAAAGGCGAGACCTATTGGCTATGCCAGATTCAATCGTGTCAGGTCAGTGCACCTGAATGTCCGAAAACTGCGACAGTCAGCCACACGTCAGATCGCTGTCTCTGACAGCCATCCAGGTCGGGGCAGAAGTATTCACACTTCTGGCCCCATGACATGCTCTTTGAAAGGTCTGAAGATTTGGATGAGAATCAGTCACATGCCAGGGTCTCCTGAAGCCTGGCAGGTGGTGTCCAAGTCAGCCACACATCAGAACGACACCCCTGAAAAGCCAGAAGATGTTAGAGAGAAAGCTACAATCAGGCTGGTGCTTCTGGAGGTCAGAGCCCTGAGAAGGTCATCAGCACTGGGAACGAGACAGTCTTTAGTCAGGCTGGTACATCATACGGTCAGCCCCAATTGGCCTCCAGGACTGGGGTGAGGCAAGTCCCTTATCTGGATGGTGTCTCAGAAGGCCCGCGAGGCGAGTGTGAAGTTCACTGCATGCCACAGCATGCCTCCAAAGGTCTGTCAGCGCGGGGACAGAGTCAGTAGCAATACAGGTGTTTGGCTGGGAAAGGCCGGTGACAGAAATAAGTCAAGCATTGTCATTTTCAAAATAGACAGGGTAGTGCATCTGCTCACGTAAATAACACACCGAAAACTTAGAAAAAAATAACCAAAAGGCAAAGAGAGCCTTGAACCAGTTACGTATAAGTACAAACAGCAGCAACCTGCGCATCCTACGAGCTTAAACCCGACGAGGTGTTGCTATGTGGAGAATAAAATCACGACTCTACATCCAATTGGAAGCAGGGAATGTAGCCTCAATTTGCCGGACAGACGAGCTGCGGGTATTAATCAGGACAGGACATGTCGATGGGTCAGAGGGTAGGCAGGCACTGCAGCTGCTCAGAAGACGAAACATTGATCTGATCATTCATGACCTGCGCTAGCCTAAATAAGCAAAGTTGATAGCATAGCAAGAGCAACTAGGAGATTATACCGTCACTCAGGCAATTACTGTTTTTGTGAGTCTGGCAAGCTAGAGCTGCGGCAACAGGCAGGCCCTGTCACACTTTGCAGCCCGGCTGCCGGTCTCCATGGCAGCATAAACTTCACGAGAGTGTAGGAACTACTTAAATGAATGCAGGATTTAACAGAAAATATATACTTCCTTAAACAAGAACACAGGTAGCCATTGGACAGAAAGTATCCGCCTGGCTTAAAAGGCAACAACTGACACTACTCTTGGGATATACAACGAAAACATAAAAAAATACCAGATAACGTCAGATATATAAGGGTTTGTCTTTTACGCTGGGTTTTTCAGTAGGGAAAGACACAGCTGATCTACATTTTCTCCTTCCTTTTAGCAGGGAGGTGGTGTCCTGTGCTGCCTATTTATGCTCTTGCGCTGATGGGCGGCTTTCTGTTTTCAATCAAGGTGTTAGATCCTCAATGTGAGCCTTTGACATGTAATTGCTCCCTGCCTTGTCAGTGAGATGCTGATTGCTCCTGTTGTAAAGTTGTGCATCACCCCCCCTGCGGGCCTCGCAGCATGTGCCTCCGTGTTTTCGCACTACCCTTCCCTGACAGTAAGGTTGAGGATAAAATAAGATTCGCTGCGGCCGTCCCCTCCAACTTGGCTCAATATTAACGGCTGCAACTGGAGCCCCCTATAGTCCATAGGTGCCTGTTAATAAACTTGTATTGGAATGGAGGAAGTTGAAAATCACAACTTTACCAAGAAAATATTATGATTTTACCGCGCACATAAGCAGTCACAGCGTGTGCCCTGGGGTGGCGCCAGGGCCTTCAAGGTTAGGAGGCTGGGCACTTGTCACGTCCTGTGAAGTTTCTGTTGACGGAGTTTTTATCACCCTAATTACGAACACCCCGACGCCAACAGAGAGGAGCCGAGGCCCATGGATGGCGCAGCAGGGAGCGATGGGCTCTCTGGACCAGTGACCTCGGAGGGCGAAGACTTCCCTGAGAGGCTGAAGCTCATTTTCTAACCTGCATGTAGTTTGAGGGCAGGCGCGCTAACAAACAAATCTGCGTTAGGAATCAGAGTGACCACCACCGGAGTCTGGAGTCAACAGGAGTTGCCATTTGCGTTATTATATTAACGCACGCAGGTACTTACTTGGGCCGAGGCCGCAGATTAGAGAGTCAGTCCGGACTCGAAGATTCCATAATTGCAGGCTGTGAGTCTCCTCTGCAAGGCTAGCTGTAGCAGGCAGGCTCAGGCCGTGAACCACAGCGAGCCGTGGCATTTTAGGTTTGGCGCCGGGCCCGCCTCCAGACAGTGATAATTTCCTGACTCCTGTTGAGTCCCGAGCGGGGTCGTCCAGTGACAGGCAGTCATTGGACACACACTACATCAATGACGTCAGGCGGACCAAGCCGCGTCCCGGGGAATCGTAATAATGGATTGTGATACATTGTATGCAGTTGAGTGAGTGTGAAACTGCCAGCAGCGAAAGTGAGGAAGAGAAGGTGAGAAGACAGGTTCAGACAAGTGTGTGAGAAAGAGAAGAAAAAAAAGCAGACTAGGAAGATGAAAATGTAAGAGAAATGAAAAGGGGAAAGGGGAGTGAAAAGGACGAGGATACAAAAACAGGAGAGAGAAAAGGATGAGGCAAGATGGGGGGGATGCGGAGTAAGCGAAAGCAGGAGCGTCTACGAATAAGTTAAAACAGGGGATGCGGAGAAAGCGAAAGCAGGGAAAAACAGACACAGCGTTTCCCTTGCGGGAGCAAGCAGGGGCACCATCTGTTTGCAAGATAATTACTAACAGATGTCGCCAAAGCTCGCTCCCGCAAGGGAAACGCCAAACATGCACGCTTTGCAATAGAAAGCAATGCAAAGCGTGCACGTTTTTGGCCAAAAAAGCTGATCGATTCCAAGAGGTCCCCTCCTATGCAGCGCATGCGCGCTGAGTAGGCGAGACCTAAAAAAAAAAAAAAAGTGCTAACAGTCATCCCAAAAGCAGACACTACCTCTTGTGGGAAACTGACAAAAACCCAGATATTGGCAGACTAATATTCCAATGAACAACAAGCCGCACTGGACTACACCAAAGGACAAAAATAACCATAAAATGAACCTACTCAGATCTGGCTTGATCTATTTAGTGGTTAAACACTTAAAACAACTCAAATACAGTACTAATCCAATACAGCAGAACAGAATGGAGCCGAGATAATTTTGGAGCAAAAGACTGCTATGGTGAATGCTAGGAAGCCCCTGTTAAACAGCTACGGTTTAAAAGCTGTTAAATAATGAGGCTAGTCAATTCGAAGACTGCAGTGTACCAACTTCAAGACTTAGGGAAACAGAGCTAGGATTGGCTCCTCCCTACTATGCAAATAAGCTGGGGTTTAACCCCTTCAACTTTCAAATCCAGAGTTATTTGAGACTCGAAAATTTACAAGTATGCAAGTAACAAGAAACCTTGAAGGTTTCAGCAAAATATCGGAGGTCTTCAATAACATCTATGAAAAGAAGCACTAAAGTGAAGCATGACTGCACAGAAATACGCTGAAATGTTGAAGAAAATACTGAACCACTCCCCCCTCTTAACTCTACTGTAGCCTTTCACTGAACTGCTTGCACCACACATTAAATCACTGTTTAAACTTGCTTCTATGTTGTTAATTTTGTACATCTACCACCAGTCTAATTATCTCTCTCTCTCTCTCTCTCTCTCTCTCTCTCTCTCTCTATATCTATCTCTCTCTCTATATCTATCTCTCTCTCTATATCTATCTCTCTCTCTATATCTATCTCTCTATATCTATCTCTCTATATCTATCTCTCTATATCTATCTCTCTATATCTATCTCTCTATATCTATCTCTCTATATCTATCTCTCTCTCTCTCTCTCTCTCAACGAACGCATATTTAAGCTGTGGTAAAGAGGGTGATTGAAGCGGCTTACAGCTGGATATTCCATCCTAATATTATAAACTGGCTGGACTTCGGAGAAATTTGTTCGGAGGCTTACATTTGGATGCGTCATCCTGCATGTAACTCCACTAACCACATTAATGGGTGCACTACGTCAACTTCCAACCAACATTTTTCTCAAATCTCTTTGAAGCCTGCTCATAAAAAAAAAGGTAAGAATAAGATAGATAGTCATTTCGAAGGGAGAGTGTTTTACATAAGTCCCTTAAATCGTTTTTCTACCTTGCATGAGCAAACATAAGTTTTTTTCATTTAAGGTACTAGTAAGATTTGAAGGCACCAAGTATGTGTTCTCTAAGAGGATTATATGGTTTGGCAGGAGGGTTTATCTTAGAAGAAGGGAGAAGCTACTTGGTACAGAATGAGACTTGTTGGAGAAGCTTTAGGGTACAGCATGCCCAGGACTCTACACAAGTTAAATTTGGGGGGGAAAAACATCACAAAAAGGTAAAGACTTTGTTCAGTAACACTATGAATAGCAATAGCAACAAGCCACCAGAACTAGGAATTTACTGAGAAGCAAAGGCTTTACCTACCTTGAGAACAAGACGTAAGTACCACCTCGACTACATTACGTCTGCCAATGTACAAACGATCATGAGGCATTTTCTCAGGGTGGAGGGGCAGTCTGAATTCTAACTCCTGGCCTGAGGGAGCAATATATATTTTTGGGTAGTGTCTGGGAGACTGAAGACTCCAAGTCCTTCTAGTTTTCACTGTGTAAATGTACTGTGTTATTGCCTATTATTAAAGTGCTTTTCTTTTTATGAAGTTAACCACTAACTTGATATTGAACATTTACAACTGGTGTGCCAGCACGACAATTCTGTTGCACTTCAAAAAGAATAGCCAAAAGACTTCTTAGACATTTAAATATCTCAGGGTAGCAAGATTGCGAGCTCCAAGAGATGGAGGGGCTTAGAGTCTCAGAATTAGTATGACATAGTAGAGAACATTTAATATGTTCAATGTCGAGTTAGTGCTATTTTTCAAATTCTGCAATTTTCTCCCAAAAAATTTCTGGTCTGAGCCCAGATAATCAGACTGTATTACATAAACTGGCAATGTTCAATGTTTAGTCTTGGTAAATATTAGTAGGATTTTGCATTCTGAAAATCGAAAATACATTTATCAATATCTGGTCCGCAGCAATGAGAGGTCTTAAACAAGGTTTAAATTTGCACCAAAGGGGACATTGGGGCCTATGAGAATTAGGCAGAAAATGATGAGCAGAGAGCATGGCGACCTGGGCAACTGCATATGTACGACCTGGTGAACCAGTGCAGGTCCCAAAAGGCTTGATGTTAAAGGACTGATGAAAGGTAGTCCATCACAATAGTGACACTGAAAAGTACAGAGGATGGTAGCGACATGTCCCCTACCTGCTTAAGGTGGTAGATGATGTGGTTGTGCACTACTGGGTCTAGGATGAGAAGTTAAAGAGAGCCTGGAGAGGCTGCAGGGTTGAGCGTGGAGGCCCTGGAGTTCTGACTAGTCTATTAAAAGTAATGACCTGAGATCAGGCAACTCCGGACCCTAGAGTGAAGGAGAAATGTCAGAGGTGGAAAGCAGGTGCCACAGATCAAAGTTGAAAATTTAGAATAAAACAATTTCACAAGAGACCTTCAGGGGACCTAGTGAATAAGGAGAGATTGCTTTCAAATCACTCCTGAAACATGTGCCCTGCTGAGGCCATCAAACAGTCTGCAGAGTGAGAAAGAACAGATGAGATGCGACTACTTGTTCTCAGCAGAAGAACTTCTGAAGATAAAGAAGTGGACCAAGAGGGTAAGGATCATAAAACAAAAGTTCAGGAAGGCACCTGCCTTGGTCAGGTCGAACATCCATATACAAATGAGGTTCCTATGATGGCAGAGGTCCAATTATACCCTGGGTAAACCATCAAGACCGGACAAAGGTAAACTATAATCGTTTAACAGGTACAAATCCACGACAGCACACCCTCAACATGTTAACCTGGAGATTTTTGGCCACAACATTAGTAGAGGAACATAATATAACCCTGGTGCAACAATACATGAGCTGGGGTAAGACACTGGCAGACTTGAAGAGGAAACCAGATTAGTTGTGGTGTGAGCATAAAAATTACTGAACTAGAGGTGAAGGATACATAAGTGCCTTGAGAAAGAGGACGACGGCGCACTATAGGCATGTTGGGTGCAATTACATAAATAAAAAGTAGACCTCACCCATCAATTAAAACTTTACTTATATATACACTGGATAATGCGAAAGACAATTCACATGCCCAGGAGTGGTCTCAGGTGTCAGAAAATATAACTTGAAACCAAACTGTCTATATATATATATATATATATATATATATATATATATATATATATATATATATATGTGAAAGTTGGCGATGAGAGAAGATGAAATTCTACATCCTTGATCTGGAAGAAAAAAAAAAAAAAAAAAAAAAAATCGAGATACACTATAATTTACAATCTTGCCAGTTCTAAAGAAAGATGCAGAGCTTACTGTCAAATATTTCATTAGTGAGACAATCTAAAATGGAGGTCAAGCTGACAAGGGTGGAGGATCCAGAAATTAGCCTAGTGATTATTTTGAGATTTTGTTATTACAAAAAGGCATTACCCGGGTTACAGAAAGAATCATTTTACTTATTTCCAACTACACTTTCTACAGTGAAGAACTTTCACACAATATCCAAGGACATGAGATGAGGGACATAGGGCTCACCCACCATTCTCCTCAATGTCTCAATGGGAGGAACTAGAATAGCTTTTAGTTAGTTTAAGGAACCAATAGATTTATTATGGAAACTGCATTCAACACTCTTGTAGCTCTCCATTACTGAGTGACAGTAACCACACAACCATGCTTAATTGCGTGCTGCCACTGAGATGGAGCCCTTTTCTTTCCCCACTTAATATTCAACTATAACCACTCGTTCCTCAATCTGGTAGTTACTTTCAATAGCTGCTGATACTATACTACACAGGCAGTATTTTAGGCTTGCCAACTGCAAGACCTCTTGCAAATTCGGCATGTGTTCAGCGAGGTATCGGATTAGGTGGAGAGAAATTGGTTGAGCCAAGTTATAACTTTCATTGATCATCTCTAAAGCTTAAATGAAGAGTGGCAAGAAGCTATACAAAAACATACAGGTTGGAAACGGGGATATAACCCCTTCAGAGAAGCTTATGCATCTCGATCTTTGGCAGTTACGTTTATTCTATTATAGACTTGTCTCATTAGTAAGTTAAACTGTTAAAGATATGCCAGTTATTATCCAGTGCCCCACTGAGCCACTGCAGCGAGAGCCACCATAGGCTGTAAACGAAACCATGGCATCAATCTGCTTGTTGAAACAAAGAAATATCATCAAAGCTCCGAGCTGCAAAAATTGGCACTTCAATTGCAATGGAAATTTCCCCAGGAAAATAACATTTAAAAAAACAATCAGTTCCTTTCTGCAGATGTTTGCACCCGCTCCCATTGCAAATCAGAATTAAATTGAAGGCGTTATTGCAGATCATCAAGTCACTAAACGGCAAGACTGTAAACTATCTTAAGTCACATTAAACTGTACCCTAGCCAGAACCCTGCTATCTAATATGCTAAAGAACTGGCCTTACACAATCAAAATACACTAAATTACAACTTAGGCTGAGTGTCCTTTCTAGAAAACAAATCTTGCAACACAAGAGTTGTTACTGATTTGTGGTTTCCTCCTAAGTCATAAGTGAAGGCCTCTGTAGTCCACAACATCGTCGGTCCTGCTGCCTCACTGTGTTTTGATATCTGTTTTGGATGATAGGCTATGGACCAGTAACATTCCAAACTTCTTCTTCTCTCCTTTTTGATAGCATGCCCAATTCAACTGGCCTAATTTCTTTAGGGCAGTCCTTCGGAGGAGCTCCTATTAAACGAATTATCTGTATTCACTGGATTTCAATTTGAGTGGATTAAGGTCACTCAGCCATCAATTTGAAAAAGTTAGGAAATTAAGTCTATCATCTGTTGTTCAAGGAGTAACTCTGATGAACTACAAATGGTCAGCTTAATTGTAGAAACTAATATTCCATTTTTGCAGCTGGATTCATCAAAGGGCTGAAGTATACATTAAAAGCAGAAGCAAGACCACTGCTCCCTGCGTTACTCCACGAGACGGGATTTACTAAGAGGTCAAATTTGCAAGACTTACTGCTTCTGTTCTATGTAGGAAAAAGGAATAAAAAAGCTGCAGCTCTGAAACCACAGTTGGGTAACCATCTACATATGGCCTGTGACTGGCTCTTTAGACAGCCACTGATCGATCTATTAAAATCAGAATGCAACACTGCCTTACTCAGCCAGCAGACGGAGACTTAAGAACTGCTGTGGCGACTGATCCCATGCTGTGAAAAGGGTGACAGCCTGTGTGATGATAGTCCAGACACTCAACTTCTTTTGCCTTTTACAAATTTGAACGGGCTGCATCAATATACTATTTTTCTGATTCATGACAGTTTTGCAGGAAGTCAAATTCAGACCTGCATGGCCTTGGTGTTATTTTCTTATTTTTGACAAACTGCAGTTTCTCCAGCTGAAGGAGAGGGGTTTCAACCAAGATCCAGATGGATGTTGGCTGTCTATGGTTTCCACAAACCCATTTGCGCACACACACATCTCATTTTGAAAGCGGGTTAGTCACTGTTTGGAAGTCAGAGCAGGGGGAATAAAAACGGTCTTCAAGGCTGGCAGAGGTCGATCTGACACCTGCCCCAAGTCTCAAGAGACCGGAGACAGGCAGCAGAATGACAGTCTGCTCTACTGCCTGCATTATCCCAGCTATCTGATGTGTCAAGAGATGCAAGACAAGGTGGGAACATGGGTGGCACTCTTACTGGCAGAGGATTGTTGTTTGTGATACAAGTAGTTTTCACACATCCACGGCTCCCTGTTCTCAGACTGGAAGAAGAGAGCATAGCTTTGGGCAGAAGAGGTCTGCAAATGTTTCGGGCCCAGAAGTGCAAAACTCGCCCCACAGTCAAACTTCTAAACCAGTGTTGCACCAAGGATAGCATAGAAGAGAAATATGGATTGGAGAATACAATGAAAAACCACCACCACAATGATGGATGGAAATAGCTTAAATCAGTCTGAACCACTATTCTCCCCAATTGTGCCATTACACAGTAGAGGCAATCATATGCAAATAAGGAGTGACCAGCCACACAAGAAGAAGTCCAGCTTGAACAGCAAGGCCATTTTTCCGCAGGACACGACCACAAGCAACCCCAGAACATTTATGCTTGCGATTTAATTTGCCTTTCCTCCCACAAGAACATATAAAACAAAGTTTTAACTTCCACAAATGAAAACTGAAACCGTGATACTTTTCAAGATAGTAAGAAACAACAGGTAGCTAAATTTTATTTTCAAAGTTATGATCCAATAAAACACAAACTATACTGCGTCACAAACAAAATCTAATTTACTTCATTTATCACTGCATTCAATGAGGCTGAGCTATTTTGGTGAATTTCCATTAAAAAAATCTGTTTCCCAAAACTACAGCATGAAAATAGAGAAATACTGCTGGACAAAAACTGTGAAACAGCAAAATTATCTTATTATGCAGCGGCAGGAATGTGGAATTCCTATAGCCCGACGCCCAGGACGTATTGTTTGAGGTCAAGGGCAACAAGTTTTCATGTGTATTTTGTCCTTGGGGCAAGTAGGCCCAACCCCCTGCAGAACAAACCCTTTGGCTGCCAGTTTGCAGTACCACATTATGGATCAGGGAAGGGCACTGTCTGCAGTTAAGGTAATATTTTTGTCCATATGCTAATGCTGTTCAAACTTGTATTTATGGTTCATTAATTGAAAGCCTTTATTATAAGGGTGAGCGCTCTAAGTAAATGTTGTAAGCTCTGACTGCACTACTGACAGTGGTTCCAGTATAAAAATGTGTACACACGTTTTCAAAGTTTAGCAATATGAGGCTATGTATAATGCTCCCAGAATGCTCTCTGATTTGATGCAAATATTTTCAGAAGCTTGAAAGCAAGATTGAGGATTCTGTGCTTTCAAAATAAAATGTTCATAAAAAAATGAAAGCAGGAATAAATACATTTAGCTAAACTACTGTAAAATTATAGGTACCATTTCTTTGCAGCATCATTTAGTAACGTGTTGATGCAGGCTAGTATTTCCCAAAAATATTCATAATGGAAAAATCAGTGTAATCAGTTTCAATTAGATTATGGGAAACAAAAATAAACAAGCATTGGCAAAGCCAGTAGGTCTGAAACTGTTGATCAGCTTTTTAGTTTTGTAAATGTGTGACTTGTTTTGGCATGGTTTTTGAAAAACCTCATTTGTGTGGGAGCTGCCGGGCCCTCACCATTATAAAAAACATGGGAAAAAGCAAAAGTTGTTTTTGGTCTCAAAAAGCACGCACTGCCACAGTAATTACTTGCACTGAACAAAACTTTGTGTGGCGATATGCTCCTTGTGAAAATGCACAGTGCTGTCACTCACAGTGAAGCTAGATGATACAGAGCGAGAGAGACAGAATTTTAATAAACTCAAAAGGTCACGGTCAACGCCAGACCAAATTAGGGGCCCAATTATTAAAGTCTCAAAAGTGCACCTATGGTATATGTCCTTGCATTAAGTGCAACTATACGGCTTTCGTGAATTCCCAAGAATTTACAGAAGTAGGACAAGAAATAGTACTCCTAGAAAATATTTGTGAACTTCATTTTAGCATGAGCAAATATACATGTGTAGATTTGCTCATGCGAAAACCTGAGTGTTTGCAAGTTCACTTTCCCGCCAACCACTTTTTTCCCCCAACTCTGGAAGAAGGTTTACATCTGCCATAGTCAGGAGTAAACTGCTAACATTTCTCAGTATGGGAACAGATTAGAGAAGAGTTGTTGAAAACCCTTAAAACACGCAAATTAGTAGGTTTGCACAGACTCAAAAGGGCATTCTAACCCTGGAACTATTACTTACCACTGAATAGGCCACGTTACAACGCATGCCATTACAACGCGGTCGTTACAACAACTGCGTTGTTACTTCGCATACCATTACAACGCAAGTCGTTACGACTTGCTGTAGGGGGTGCTGGATGTTGGAATAGTATAATTTACTATTCCAACTCCAGTCTGTGCAACAGTAGGGAAGGTGTTAGATTTAAAATCCAACACCTTCTGCCCCCTACAGCAAGTCGTTGGAACGACTTGCGTTGTAATGGTTTGCGATGTAACAATGCGGTCATTGGAACGACCGCGTTGTAATGGTATGCGATGTATTGCATGCGATGTAAACGATGTTTCCCCTTACCACTACCTTCAGCGCCAGTATGTAGATCTGCGGAAACGTGGCAACATAAGGGGATTGCACGTATTCGAACACTACTATGGTGTGAGCCCTGGCATAATCAGAGAGGCTTACATAATGAGATTGCCGCCATAATTTGTCGCCGCACTACATGGCACCAAAGGGACAAGTGGATTTTATTACAGGACAAGCAGATTTATGAAGCAACCTGCCCCATGGACAGGTAGATATTTTATTAAATTCCACACCCCTGAGTGGCATGTGTCGCTTTAAGACACCCAGTTTCTCTATGTAAATCACTACTGATTTAACCATGGGGATGATCCTGCAGTCTTGATGTGAGGCTGGTTTCATCCAAAACAGTCCTATTCTTACACCTAATAAATAGGTGTCTGCAAGGAATCTCATCACTGCCTTTAATAGCTTAGCACAAATAGCAACATATTCTTCAGATCACACTGATTGTGCTGTATGAAAAGCCACGCCAAAATTACAGTTCAGAAATGAGTCAAAAATTCCCAAACCAATTTAGTTTAAAAAAAAAAAGAAATGAAACTATCAAAGTGTTACAAAAATAAAGTAACTCTTACTTAGCAATCAGGGTTACTAAGAAAAAGAACAATAGAGCTTTTTGATGCAAAATACATTCCTAAGAAGAAAAAGCACAGGCTTGTTTTGTTTCATCATTGGTTTTGTATGTTAGTGTTGGGAGAGCGGCTGGGCACCTGCCAAAATATATAAATAAATTGTCTAAAACCAAATATGTTTGCAGTCTCACAAAGCACACGCTGCGACAAGGGTCTCCAGCACACATGCAACTACTTTGTGTGTCGATGTGCTTCTTGTCAAAAACCAGAATGCCGTCACTCTCCGGGAGTTAGCCAACGAGCTGTTGCATTTAAAATAGTTGCAACTGAATCCAAACACAAAAAAGCGAGAAAAACAACTCCTTTATTAATAGCTCAAAAATATAATCAGTTCTAGCCAACACATTTTCCAATGTCTATTGCTTCTTCCGGCTACATCACTGTGATCTTCCCAACCAATTACTAAAAACTAACTACAAAAGTCAGACCATTAGAAAAATATATTAAAACTCCTATACTTCTAATACTTCCATAAAAATGTTTATGAAAATTTGTTTTTTTCTGTGTGATTTTTTTAATGCATGAACAGTTCCAAAAAGAGTTTGAGGCTGTTTATCTACGTTGAGCAAAGATAATGCAAGTGAAATTTTTATTATAGAGGACTAGCAATCTAACACAAATTGTTTTATAAAAATAGGTTTTACTGCAGGACAGAAGTTAAGCAATCAGATGGATGCGATTAGTGAGTTTAAGAAAAATGTAGTGCGAGACTCAGAAGAAGAAGAAATCGAGGCAATCTTTATTTACACTAAGCAAAAAGAGTGCCAGGGAAATTAGCAATTCTTCAGAATTCAATTATGGATTAAAAAACTATTTATATTTAGGTTCAGATCATAAAATATATGCCGGGTCACCCAAAGTGATGAGGTTGTGTGTCTTGTAAGAGTTTTTTTGTAAATAACATGAAACTAGTATCAGAGCTTTGCTTTGATGCACAGTAGCGTATGAATTACTGAAAGATCATAGATAATAGCAGTGGTGTATGGTCTAACAAACTCACAAATAAGCAGAGCATGAAACTACTACCAGAGTTTTGCAGAAAAACACTGTACAGTACAACCTTTGTGAGACTAGCAGACATGTACGAGGAGTGAGGTCACCAAAGTACAGAGATGAGGAACGCATCAGTCAACTGTCAGTGGTGATCTTAGAGTTGGGGTGTAAATAAAGCAGTCATTTTGACTAACAGATTTTGAGTGTACCAAATAAGGATGGCTCTCCCCGGCACTCTGCCCCTTTACTATCTACCTGAAGGTAAGAAATTAGTCTTGGGTAGCATTTAGAGATTTATTTCGGATAGTCACAGTTTTCTCAGCTCAACCAGCAGATATTTCCATGTCATTTCAGGGATGATGAAAAGAAGCCACATAGAATACCATATTGTTAACAATAATGGAGAACAGAACTGCCTACACTTATACTTTTATTTAGAAGCAAAAGGCAAGTATGGTTTTATTACCAAATGCCCGTATAACACAAGGTGGAGTGCATATTTTGTACTATTGGAATTATAGGCTGAAATGTGAGATACTTAACCAAATATTACACAGTAAGTAAGGTTAGTTGTGGGAATATACCCCTTAAATAAAAAATAAAGAAAACAATGGGGGGCGTGGCTGAGCCGGTGACTGTAATGGCTGCACGGCGTTGAAGCTCCGGAATCGATCGACCATATCCTGGACGCAGCGACCTCCGTCACCGCTTAAATCATGAGCATCGGGGTACTCCTGTAACCACACAGCCATGGAACATTGCTGACCTGGCCCTGAGCAGCTTGGGACATCTGCACTCCTCAAGGAATCGGTGCGGCGGAGGCGAGACTCAGCCTGCCTCTGAGGCCCCGCTGTAGCATCCCGCTGGGCCCCTCCCTACCGTACCATGGTATCAGAGGGGTCGGCTCGCCCAAGCAGAGGCCTCCACACACGGAGCTGCGGGCCGCCTTGGCCTTCCATAGTGCCCCAGAGTCCCGGTGCCTGACTGACTCTCAGAGACAGAGAGACACACACAGCCAGCCAGCCAGCCAGCCAGCCAGCCAGCCAGCCAGCCAGCCGTCCGTCCGTCTGGGACCGCTTGGGGAGGTAGGACCCGGCCGCCTTGGATTCCCCGCGTGATAGGGGCGGCGGGCGAGCCTGAGGCCGGGACTGCGGTGTCCAGTTAGGTCCCCTCTCGGTGCCCTGGTAACGACAATCCCGGTGTTGAGGATTGGCTGCTTGGAGGAGCTGTCAGACACTATTTCAGGTGCCATGGGACAGCCCTGCCGCAGTGGCCCGTGGAGCTGGTCAGGAATTGGCCTGTTGGCCGGCTTGCGGCCTGTCGGTTGGCGCACCAGCCCCTGACCTTGGGCGGATCCCCTCTGCCCTGCCGGTGGTGGGAGGGACGACGATGGAAGCCATGCTGCGAAGTCGGTTGGGCCTACCTGATGACTACCGACTCCAGCTCTGTATGGGCCTCGTCGAGGCCTGCCCGGTCCACTCGAATTACCACCCCATAGCTGCCATCTGGCAGAGCTCAGAGATGCCTTCTCTCTAAGTTGTATAACCGTTTTGTCCCTGTTCTTCTCTCCCTACGCAGAGGACTGGACACAACTTGTCGGCTTGCATTAGCACTTCCATGGCGGGTATATTCACACACCATGTAAATGGGAGGTAGTACGCACTGCGTTGATCTCCTCCTCACATGGAATGTCCGTGGACTAAACAACCCACGAAAAGGGAAACTGGTACTTACCCATCTCACACGACGCCAAAAATCGCATTCTTGCAAGAGACACACTTACGCCTACAGGTTTATCTTGTTTTCACTTCACCCTGGGGCTCACACCGTTTTTTCGCTAGTTATAGCTCCTACTCGAGAAGAGTATGCATACTTATGCATACTTATACATAAAACGCTCCCCTTCCATCACCATGCCACCATAGCTGACAGTCCAGGCCGGTACCTTTTGGTGCTGGGGACGCTTTTGGGATGACCGCTTAGGTTTCTCAACTTGGACGCCCCCCAACACCGACGACCCTCTTTTCTATGAGAGAGTTCTCACTCTGCTAGACAGATATAATACCGATGCAATCGTCAAGGAGGGGCAACCTGAATATATTGCTGGACCCCTCTCTGGACTCCTCCAGCGTGAGCCCCGGTAGTAAACTTCACTCGTTGGTTGTCTTACGAGACAGGATCGAAACCCATAGCCTGAGAGAAGTCTGGCGCCATCGTTACCCATCCTACAACCCGGATATACCTGCTTTTCTGCCCCACACTCCATATGGAGTCAGCTAGACTATGGTCTACTTTCGGCCGACTGCATGCCCTGGATCCGGGGCATAGAGAACTTACCACAAACTCTCTCGGACCACGCTCTAGTTCGCCTATAGCTCACCCTGCTGTATGGCGTGGGATGGGAACGTGACTGGTCCTTTCCCTCCTCGGCACTGCTGGATGTCGTCTTCCGGTCCGAGCTCCAAACCACTATTACTGGTTACTTTGATACCAATACAGGTTAAGTCCCTCATTATGCCACTCCCTGGGCTTCCTTTACAGCGTACATTCATGGGGTCTGCATTTCAAAGCACTCTGGTGGGCTTTGTGATATTCGTACCGGTCACGGGGCCACTCGGACATGGGAGGATGACTGGTGGACCGTAACCCCTGTCAACAGCCCTTTTGTATCCCCACAGCAGGACGACTGGTATTGCCCGCCGAGTACCATGTATGAAGACTACACGGACAATCAACGCGGGCCCTTTAAAGAACCCGCCACATCGGAGCACTCCGCCCATATCGACCACGTCAGTCCTTGCTGGCCAATAAGAGACGAGGCACCCGGAACTGGCGGGTGTGTATTCACCAGAGAGAGAGGAACAGGAGTGTCGGAGACGGAGAAGAGCCGAGAAGCGAATTCCCCACCGGACGAAGAAGAGGAGAAGGAGCCTGCCGTGGAGCCAAGCCGATTGCTGGACAAGCCCGGAGGCCAACGACAACACGCTGCGCCCAGCCACGCCCCCGGAGGAGCGTGGCTAAATCAGGTACGCGATCGTTTTGCGGGCTGGGCAGGAAAGAGAGATAGCTCTAAATAGAGGAACAGACGACCTTTCCTATTTCCCCATCTCCTTCCCTTTCCCGTGCACTTCACATACTTTCTGCTAGACGTGTGACACAAGTGTGTATCCCTCACTCCCTTCCCACACTGTAAACTTATCGTCAGGACATTTATACACTCTCCCCTTTCCGCTTACTTTACATCTGCCGACGAGTTCCAGTCGACTGAGCAGACAAGGGGGAGGCCGTCCCTGAAGACCAGACTCAAAAGAGCGAGACGCCCCGAAGACCCGGAAACCATACCGACACCCTGGACCGTAACTCTGGCTTCACGAAGGACATTCACTTGTAAAATAAAGCCTTCACTAACTAGACCTGGTCCAGTCCTTCATTCCCCTACCCCGCTACAACTGGTGGAGAATGCGGGCATAGCCCCATCCATTGAACATAACGCAATGGAGACCCTAATCCAACACCTCATTAAAGGACAGGAGAAGCTGGAATGGGCCGTGGAACGGCAAATGGCGTCGGCCCAGGCCGACCGGGAGGTCTTCAAGGACACAATCACCGCTCAGATGGACGGGCTACAGAGAATGCAGTCCGAGGCCCCGATGATTCCGAATAGGGATCTGAGATCCCCGACCCCTGCCCCTTCTGGAGTCTCGTTGCAGAAATATACTGCAGGGGATGACCCGGATGCGTTCCTGATGAACTTTGAGAGGGCAGCCAGAGCATGTGGGTGGCCCCCGGAGAAATGGCCCTTCTTTTTGGCCCCTCTCCTCACAGGAGAGGCCCAGGCGGCATACCAAGTGGCCAACGCCGACGGAACGACACCCTACGCCGTAATTAAAAACACGATACTGGATCACCTGGGCTTAGATGCGGAGGCGTACCGTATCCGCTTCCGAAGAGAGAGAGGAATGCCGGGTGAAAGCCCCAAGACTCTGTTCTATCGACTGAAGGCCGCTGCCGACAAGTGGTTGACACCCCATCGGAGTACCAAGGAGGAGATAATGGACCGTATCTACCTTGAACAATATCTCGACGCTCTTCCGTTTAATACCCAAAGGTGGCTACGACAACACACCCACCTGACTACGGAACAGGCGGTGGAGATGGCCACGACCTTTGCACGAGCCCAACCCAAGAACACCCTTGGGGAAGCAGATAAGCACCCAAAGGCCGGGGCCCTAAAGCTGGAGAGAAGAAATCGATTTCCCTCCGAGACTATGAGACCCAGACCCCACAAACCTGAGCTACCATCGTTCAAGGGTCCACAGTGTTTCGAGTGCGGTGACTGGGGACACATTGCCCGGGTCTGTCCTACAAAAAAACACACTGACGAACCCATGGAAGTAGGCTACGCCCCTCGTTCTGTCATGTACACCGCTGAAATGGGGAGCGCATTCTACGTAAGTGTACGAGTGAACGGGAGGTCCGTGAAAGCCCTGCTAGATTCAGGATGCAAACAGTCTGTTATCAGGGGGATCCTTGTACAGAAGAGCCAGTGCATTCCAGGTACACTAGTACACATAAGATGCGTCCACGGTGACGTGAAGTCTTACCCGCTCGCCACACTCACACTGAAGCCCCACCAAGGGTCCCCGCATCAAGTAAAGGTAGGAGTGCTTGAGGGATTGCCCGAGGATCTGATCATAGGGACAGACAACCCGGGGTTCCTGGATCTATTTTTGGGGAACATACAATCACAGGGAAAACCAGAGAAACGGGCCCTGATAGAGGATCCACCGAAACCCGCCCTCATTACGCCGGAGCCCTGGCTGCTGGACAAAAGCTTCCGGTTTGCTCAGGGTACTGATCCCACCTTAAGTAACGCCTGGGAAAGCGCCAACGACGCTAGGAACAGAGACCCTCCCTCATACCCCCTCTTCCTTGTTAATGAGGGTTTGTTATATAGAAAGAGCTCCAAGGATGAGCCTTCTCAGCTCCTTGTCCCTTCCTCCTTTAGGGAACAAATATTGTATTTTTCTCATTCACATCTCATAGCGGGGCACACGGGGGCCGAGAAAACCACTCAAAGCGGCCTGAGGCATTTTTATTGGCCAGGGGTCTATCGGGACATCAAGATGTATTGCCAAAGCTGTGATGTCTGTCAAAAGAAAAACACACATCGTCCTCCACAGGTACCACTACAGCCCCTTCCTATAATCGGCACCCCATTCGAAAGAGTGGGGATGGACCTGATTGGGCCCCTGCCTAAAACAAAACAAGCATTGGCATAGCCAATAGGTCTCGCTTTTGGGACCTTATAAGTATTTAGTTATGCAGCACAATATCCTTGGTGCAACAACATCAGCTCTTGCATGGCTAAACCTTGTACCTTATAAGTGTTTAGCCATGCAACAGTTGATGTTGTTGCACCAAGGATATTGTGCTGCATAACTAAATACTTATAAGGTCCCAAAAGCGAGACCTATTGGCTATGCCAATGCTTGTTTTAAATGTGCAATGGGTGTCCCATATACCAAAATTACCTCCATTGTGCTAGGGTCAGCATTTTGTCACGAGCGCCTCCATATTCCTTGGGTGCTCCTCATATTGATAATGACGTAAAATATGCCAGTGCCAAAATTTTGCAATTTATGCCGTTGATATACAGAAGATAACCTTTATGACAAATACTACCTCAGAATGTTTAAGCCAGCATTTTGTCATGGTGTCAAACCCCCCTCCCACCCCCCCACCCCCGCATGCCAGGTTGCCCATCTTTATGCCAAGAGTTACCTCCAGTGTGCTAGTACCAGCATTTTGCCACTACTGTCCATGTGGCCAGAAATTTCTCAAGTAGTCCTGGATTTTTCCATAGGTGTTCCATATGCAAAGAATTACTTCTACTATGCCAGTACCTGGTGCCCTAATGGAATTACCCCCAGTGTGCCAGTGCCTATATTTTCTCGCAAGTGCCTATCATGCTACGAATTGCCTCTAGTATGACAGCACCAGTATTATACCCTCGGTTTCTATACAAGACAATAATTACTTTCAGCAAGCCAGTAGGCCGATGACAAACTCTCAAGCATCATATCACATTCTCGCTCACAATCATCAATTTTGATAGCCATTTGCCAAACATTTAAAAAAAAAAATGTTTTTAAGGAAAGAAACTCCCAAAGCTAGAGTTTCTTTCTGAAAAACAAAAATATAATGACCGCCACTCCTTAGGAGTTTTCTTCCCGGGTGTGCGGGTTACTATTTGATGTTTTTCTGTTCCTCACCACCCGCTTTAACTGGCAGTGACATACAGAAAAAAACAGGACATTCCACTGCCCACCTTAAATAGGGTGGGTGGTGTAATGCCCTTCCTCCAACTGCCTCCTGTTCCATCAGGCCATCGAAGGAAGCTTTCTGTTGACAGAGCCAATGGGGGCTCTGTCGACTAAAAGCTTATGGTCCCCCATCACTAAATGAAGCTTGCAGACTGAGAGTTTTGAGGACAGGAAACTCCGTCTTGCTTGTCATACGTACCCTGTCTACCAAACTGTAATCAAGCCCTTAATCTCTGACCACTCAACACTATCACTGCTCTCACCCCCGTTGCCAGCAAACGTCTCTCCAAAACCAGGCTCCCTGGAATACCATGGAAACAAATATCTCAGTACTCAACCCTGTGTCAACTCTCAGCACTTACCCACTCACTCTATACTAAGTGGGGGAACATAAAGAGAAATGTTTGGTGGACAGATTCTAAGAGATGAGCACACATTCATGAGATATATGATATAGAGACAAGGAGTCAGAAATGTTTTAATTACAAATGTGTAGTTGTGGAAACTCTGGACATTGCAGTATAAGGGGAGGAGGAGAGTTTCCCAATGTGCCTGTGACAATGCCATTCCCAGTTACCCTGCCCCATCTCCTTCCATGGCACCTATCAGTGCTCCATGAGAGGATGAACCCTTTCCACTGAAATTCCCTGCTTGATGACATCCTGGAATAGGAATGGTTGATGGGAAGATGGGACTTCTTGCATCTCCTGTTCACAATTTCTTGTAACAAGATGCAAGCAGACCAGCTACAGCCTTCCGTGAAACTCCAGTAGGTTCCCGGGTATAAGCAGCCGTGATTGCACGGGCTGCCATGTCTTCTGCACTGCGAGTGCGCAGAAATGATTGACAATATTGAGAGGCTTGGCTGTGCCAGGCTACATCCTTCGGCAGGATTGACAGATGTATGGGCTAGCCAGGATTTTCTACCCCTACCCCTCACATCCAAAACCAGTCCTCTATTTGTTTTAAATTGCAGGAGCTGCACACTTTGTATAGCTAACACATTTTTAGTAAAGTTTCTTGGAGTAAAATATGAGAGTCTATGCAACTTTGTACCCGCTGCCACACAGCGTCGAAAAAACAATATGTGCCCATTGTACCGGGGGTCACTGAAGCAGACCATAATTTACAAAAGAACACAATTTGGTAGAAGGTCCGAAGACTACAACCAGCACATAACAGCACTCTCCATTTAGAAAGAATAGAAACTCTACAATGAACTACACAGGAGTAGCGCAAATCTATCGACATGATGTATAAAGCACCATATTAAAAAATATGTAAGAGAGGACGGTGAGCCACTGAAAGCTCTAGCCAGGCTCTCTCCAGATGCCTGGCTCTGGCTCAGCTCGAGGTCATCTTGGACCCTTGAGCCCAAAAGGAGCTGAGCTATAATGTGGTTTCTGCCTATCACCCACACTTTAACCTAATGCACAAAGAATTAATGAAAAAACGTTAACCTTTGATGTAAAACAGGCGAGGGAAATAGATAACCACCTAGTGGCTGAATAGCACAATGTGAAATCAGAAAACATAGGAATCTTCCCGGCTTTCCTGCTGGACCAAACTATGTGCTCATAGGCAAATATTTTATTTCACAGTGTTTCCTTTTTTCCCTAATACACATGAGAGCACTTTGAAACATTTGAGCTTGGGGTGAGTGCTATCCAAGCACATAAACTATGATGTTGCTCCATGTAAGAACCTGAGCCACATATAGGGTGCACATGATAACTGACTTGCTCTTAATTCAGTAATGGCGTGGAGGGGGTGGGGGAACATAAATAGTTTTAAGTTAATGTTTAAAAACTGTCACTTTTAACAAAGGACTCAATTCAGTAATAGATTTTTGATATAAGTTGAAACGCTTCTAAATGTTAAAGAAATGCAGTGTTTTTAATTTTGAAGAGTCATTATCATATTTTTATATGATTTTTGTTGCACAGTTTATGTGCCAAACAATTTGAGGGCTCTGTTCATCCATGGGCTATTAGAGCCCAGACAGACCCTGTGCTTGGCTGTGGCTCTGCTCCCCTGTGAATCTGTTGGCTCGCCCACCTGTACTATGTAACATAACAACCTGCTATGTCAGGTGGTTTGCTTAGGGGCTTCTCAACTGCTTTTCCAATACTCTGGAACTCTGTTCGACAGACTGTCAGAGGTGCCTCAAGTTTTGTGGTTGAAGTGGGAGAAATTTAAATTATGCATGTGAAATTTATGAATTTTGTATTACGGGACGTTCCCGAAATTGCTCTAATCGTCACATTCCATGATTTTATGTCTCACAAGGAGGCATTTACTACTCAAACCAGTCTACTCCTGGTATCGCGCATCATTATTCGCGATCCAGTTTAGCATCAAAAGTGTAATTTCGTGAAGTTTCCAGAAATTTCACAAGAAAAATAGGCATCACATAAATGATGAACGTTTCCATCACTACAAATTGCGTTGTTTTTTTTTTTTTACAGTTCTCCTGCTGCGTGTCATAATTCTAAATAATTCAGTGGCTCTCGCAAGCATTAAATGTTAGGGTATGCCAATTAATGATCATGATGGTACCTCTGCTTAGCACTGTGATCCCAGATAAAAGCAGGCGAACAAAGAGTGGAAGAAGTCTATCAAGGTCTGAAAGGTAATAATCATTTCTGGGGCTTTCTGAGCGGTGTCTTTAGGCGGCTATAAAACTTACCAGTTTGAGAGATTTTGCTTCATCGTTTAAAAAAAGTGTTTATATGGGAAGAATTATGTGGAACTAAGGAAGGTTTGAAGACAAAGAAAACAATTGGGAACTAATTGGCCATTCAGTGGAGTGCCTTGAAATCTGCTCTCAGCGGTAGAGTTGAGGGCAGCCAACTTGCTTAAATGCTGTGAGAGTGCTTCACTCGAGGAGATGATGAAATAACTTTACAGCACATGGTTCCAAAGTCACAGTTATCTAGTCACGCTTGAATAGCTGCTAAAATATGCTTCGCTTTGACAATTAAACGGACTGCGCTATTTTAAGATGCGTTTCTGTTTTTTTCCAGTTACTTGTGCCGGAATCCGGCACATCGACTGATATAGATGCAATTAATGGAAGACATTTTTATAGGTGCCAAATGGTACTAAACGACATGAATGCCGCCGAAAATTGACATCTTCTATATTCCTGTAACTATAGCGCCATTGTGAATATTTTATGTCGGTGTTGCAGGTGGTGGGCCAATCACCGACTCCGAGGAAGAGAGGGAAAGGCAGAAATGTGAAAAAAAGGAAGAGGAGAAACACTGGGGAACAGTGACAAACCTGCATGAGTGAGATAAAAAGATAGGGAGTGTGTGAGGGGGAAGTGAGGGGCAGGATGTGGAATTAAGACTAGGCAGGCTGATATTCAGTAACACCAGCATTCATTATCGGTGGCAGTGGGCCCTTTTTAAAAAATAAAAAAAAAAAAGGATGGATTCGGTTGGTCGAGTTCAATCAATACACATGCCTCTCATTCAACTAGCCAACTATTTTGCCACAGATTTTTTTCAAAAGAAATAATTGCCATCATGCTTAGGATCCATCAAACAGAGTGCTCAGCAGACTCCTCATTACTTAAAAGCGAGGCGGCGAGCGACGGAAATCATGTGGGGAGACATGGGAACGAGGCGGCGAGCGACGGAAATCATGTGGGGAGCGGTGAGCCGCAGAAGGTGAGCGAAGCCGGAAACTACGGGGCGCATCGGGGGACAGGGAGCGGGGGGCGAGCGAGCGCGGCAGCCTGCAGAGCGGACCAAACGCTCGTGCGTCGTGGCTGGCCTTTGGATGGGTACGCGCGGCAGACATGTGTTTCCAATTATCGCGCCCGCGTCTGGGCACGATAATTGGAAACACATGTTTGCCGCGCGTACCCATCCCAAAAGGCCAGCCACGACGCACTGAGCGTTTTGGGACTGCTTTTCAAACTCGCTACAATAAGTCTTCGCCTCTAAGCAGCGCTTGCGCGCTACTCGAGGCTCGACCTAAAAAGGACACCAATACGCCGTAGTGATAGTCGACTATGCCACACGCTATCCTGAGGCGTTTCCCCTGAGAGCCCCAACCACACAACATAGCGGAGAAGTTGGTGGAGTTGTTCTCAAGGGTGGGGTTCCCCAAAGAAATCATGACCGACCAAGGAACCCCCTTTGTGTCCCGACTTATGGGGGAGGTCTGTAAAACCCTGAACCTCCGACATCTCCGTACCTCTGTGTATCACCCACAAACCGACGGTTTAGTCGAAAGGTACAACAGCTCCTTGAAGTCGACCCTAAAGAAGATGCTTGCGGTTGAAGGCAAGGAGTGGGACCAGCTCCTTCCTCTTGCCCTGTACGTACTGAGAGGACAGGTGCAGAGCAGTTTGGGGTGCTCATCCTTCGAGATGCTTTATGGACGTCAACCTCAGTCTCTTCTTGAGATAACTAAAGAGGCCTGGGAAAGGGAAGGGGTAGAAGAAACCCGAGAGATGCTAGAATATACCCAACAGCTGAAATCAAAAATTGGGAAGTTAAGAGACCTGGCGTATTCACACCTAAAGCACAGGCAAAACAAACAAAAGACTTTTTACGATAAAGGGAAGAAATGGAGACACCTAAAAGTTAACGACTGGGCACTGGTGCTCCTTCCCTCCAGCACCAAGAAATTCCATTCGGAATGGTTGGGTCCGTATAAGATTGTAGGAACGGTAGGGAAGACCACATATAAAGTGCAGATAACCCCGAGACGGATACAAACGTACCACATCAACATTCTGAAGAAGTGGCTAGGCCCTCTTCCCAAGAAATCCCTCCTCTCCGTTCCTACTATGTCGTCTAGCCCTTCTACACTGGAACAGCTGGTCATCAATCAGGATCTGACTAAAGAGGAGAAAAACTGCCTACAAGCTAGGCTCATTCCCTTCACCCCCCTCTTCTCAGACAAGCCGGGCAAGACGTCCCTAACCGAGCATACCATCGTGACCCCTCCGAACAAAACCATTAAGCAACGACCCTATCGTATTCCCGCCGCCAAGAGGGCGGCTGTACAAAGGGAAGTCCGGGACATGTTAGAACTAGGGGTCATCCGCCCGTCTCAGAGCGAGTGGTGCTCCCCGATTGTAATGGTCCCTAAACCGGACGGCTCGACCAGATTTTGCATGGACTTCAGGGCTCTTAACGCCATTTCCGCATTTGACGCCTATCCGATTCCTCGGATAGACGAACTCATCGAGAAACTGGGGGATGCCAAGTACATTACCACCCTGGATCTCACCAAGGGATATTGGCAGGTTCCCCCAGAGAGGAAGATAGGAAGAAGACCGCCTTCTCCACTCCCAGTGGTCTATATGAGGTCCTACCTTTCGGTCTTCACGGAGCGCCAGCCACATTCCAACGGCTGATGAACAAGGTGCTCCGTGAACATCACTCCTTCTCTTCCGCGTATCTAGATGATATCGTGGTGTTTAGCACTGATTGGGAGGAACACTTAAGACACCTACAGACCATCCTCCAGGCATTAACTGAAGCAGGACTACATGTCAACGCAAAAAAGTCACGGGTGGGTTTTCAAAAAGTCAGATACCTAGGGTACCTTTTAGGGCATGGGCTAATACAACCACAACAGGAAAAAGTAAGAGCCATCGCCGCGACCCCCTTTCCTTCCAACAAGAAAGAGATGAGGGCGTGATGAGGGCGTTTTTAGGGCTCATAGGATACTATCGTCGCTTCATCCCGTCATTTTCTGATATAGCCGCCCCCTTGACTGACACCCTTCGCAAAGAAGCGCGCACCCACAGCATAACCCACCCCACATCGGAGATGCTGGAAGCTTTCCAGTCACTAAAGACAACCATCACCACTAGCCTGGTGTTAGTCTCCCCCGACTTTACCAAGCCTTTCCTTCTACACACGGATGCCTCCAATCATGGGATAGGGGCAGTTCTTTCACAGGTGTCGTCTGAGGGGGTGGAACATCCCATTCTCTATATCAGTAGAAAACTGTTTCCCCGGGAGATGAAGTATCCTACCGTAGAAAAGGAATGTCTGGCGGTGAAGTGGGCGGTGGATAAACTAAGATATTATCTAGAGGGCCACCCCTTCACCCTTTACACTGATCATGCACCCCTCCAGTGGATGAGTAGGAACATGACGCAGAACCCCAGAGTCCTACGGTGGTTTTTATCCCTGCAGCACTTCACTTTTGAAGTGAAGCACCAAAAAGGCACCGATAATGGAAGCGCGGATTACCTCTCCAGGGTGTTCCCTCTCCCCGAACGGGAGAATCCTGGGGGGGAGGTGTGTCACGGGGCCACTCGGACATGGGAGGATGACTGGTGGACCGTAACCCCTGTCAACAGCCCTTTTGTATCCCCACAGCAGGACGACTGGTATTGCCCGCCGAGTACCATGTATGAAGACTACACGGACAATCAACGCGGGCCCTTTAAAGAACCCGCCACATCGGAGCACTCCGCCCATATCGACCACGTCAGTCCTTGCTGGCCAATAAGAGACGAGGCACCCGGAACTGGCGGGTGTGTATTCACCGGAGAGAGGAACAGGAGTGTCGGAGACGGAGAAGAGCCGAGAAGCGAATTCCCCACCGGACGAAGAAGAGGAGAAGGAGCCTGCCGTGGAGCCAAGCCGATTGCTGGACAAGCCCGGAGGCCAACGACAACACGCTGCGCCCAGCTACGCCCCCGGAGGAGCGTGGCTAAATCAGGTACGCGATCGTTTTGCGGGCTGGGCAGGAAAGAGAGATAGCTCTAAATAGAGGAACAGACGACCTTTCCTATTTCCCCATCTCCTTCCCCTTTCCCGTGCACTTCACATACTTTCTGCTAGACGTGTGACACAAGTGTGTATCCCTCACTCCCTTCCCACACTGTAAACTTATCGTCAGGACATTTATACACTCTCCCCTTTCCGCTTACTTTACATCTGCCGACGAGTTCCAGTCGACTGTGAGCAGACAAGGGGGAGGCCGTCCCTGAAGACCAGACTCAAAAGAGCGAGACGCCCGAAGACCCGGAAACCATACCGACACCCTGGACCGTAACTCTGGCTTCACGAAGAAGGACATTCACTTGTAAAATAAAGCCTTCACTAACTAGACCTGGTCCAGTCCTTCATTCCCCTACCCCGCTACAGTACCCAACTAGCGCGAATAGAGACCACACTCGCTTCTCTTGATAAGGGTACTCCCCATCCAACATCTGCGTCTTTACACAAGCGCTTTATCCTTATGAAAGAATTCCACGACTTCGCCGAAAGGGAAGTGTGTTATCTACGTAAGTACTCAACGGCGTGGTGCTACGGGAATGGCGAGCGTCCGAGTAGAACGCTGGCTCGTCTACTTCACCCCTCCCCCAGGGGGAAGGCTATATAGCCGAGCTTGCTGGGCAAGATGGTTCCTGCATTCTCCATAATGAAGACATCATACGGGAAATGGTTACCTACTATAGCGCGTTATACACCTCCCGCCAGAAGTCCGGATCATCAGCCCTATCTGGAAGAGATAGTCATGGTCTGGCTTACTGCGAGTCAATCCCAATTCTTGAGTGAGCCATTTACGGCAGAAGAGATCGCTCGGACAATCAACTCCCTCGATGGATCAACGGCCCAGGGACACGACAGCCTCCCTGGCTCCTTCAATAAGGTTTATATCCATTTTAATCCCACACATATTGGAAGTTTACGCGGAAGCCCTAGATAGGGTACTCTTCCCCCTCAGTCCCCCCCCCCCCCCCTCGATGCGAGAAGCGCCAATTTCCTTACTATTCAAACCGGAAAAAGTCCCCACACGCTGTTCATTCTACAGACCACTCTCGCTGTTTAACTTTGACAATAAGATCCTTGCCAAGGCACTAGCTAATAGGCTGTCACTACTGCTAGAGCAGATCCTATCCCCGGTGCAATCCGGCTTCATACCCGATAGGTCTACCTCGCATTATCTCCGTACAGTGTTTTCTGTGTTACACAGAGTCTCCCCGGAAATCCAATCGGTGGTCGCGCTTCTGGATGCAGAGAAGGCTTGGAATTCGTTAGAATGGCCTTTCCCGCATACGACTTTATGGAAACTTCGTGACCCTTGTGGATTTTTTGCTCTCATCTCCCTGCTATATGCAGAACCCACAGCACGGGCCCATCTTAACGTGTCCCTCTCGCAACCCTTCGGCATATCCGGTGACACCAGGTAGGGTTGCCCGCTCTCGCGTCTGCTATTTATCATTGCCATGGGCCCCCTGATCCGCCAGCTTCAGGAGCGCCATATGCACCATGGTCTACAATCCCAACCCGGCCCCCTACTCATCTCCATGTAAGCGGATGACATACTACTGTTCATCCAACATCCTTCTCAAAATTATACACCTGTGGTCCGGGAAATTCTCCGGTTAGGTGCACTCTCCGGCATGAGCATCAATTGGGCGAAGTCGGAATTATTCCCCCTCACAGACGCTACCACCCCGCCCTTATGCGAGTACCCCTTTAAATGGTCTGCTGACATGACAAAATATTTGGGCATTACCCTTCACCGTGAAAAGGAGCAAGTTATTTGCTTAAATTATGCTCCTGCAGTGGAGTGGCTATCAACACGGATAGATCGCTGGACGCGACTCCAGTTGTCCATGGCAGGCCGCATTGAATTAATCAAGATGTTGGTCCTACCGCGTTTCCTATACTTGTTCACCAACATTCCTATCCCTCCGACGACCTCCTTTTTCCAGATGCTACGCAGCCTTCTCCTGAAACTGATCTGACCAAACCGTAGGCCCCAAGTGGCATGGGATATCCTTACCCTCCTGTACAAGCGGGACGGCTTTGCAGTCCCCGATTTCCGCATATATTTCTTGGTCGCACATGCCCAATTAGTTTACCCTTGGTTCCATCCAGACACTAGACTACCTTATTCTAGGCCAGAGTAGGACCTTGCAGCCCCGCACCTCTGAGCTCCCTATTAACGAAGGGCCTTACACAGGACCCCCACAGACATACAAACACTCTCCACCACTTATTGGGAATGGCGAAAACTCAGCTGCGCCTTAGGATTTGCTGCGTTGTATTCCCCTGAACTCCCCATTGCGCCTAACCCCTGGCTTTCGTTAACCAGAGAAGACTTGGTACAACGCACGCTGCTGTCCCACAACCTACATACATTTGGAGACCTATTCCCCCGACTGGCACGTTATAGACCGCTCTCACCTAGCCAGCACCTTCATGGACCGATTTGTCTTCAACAGACTGTGCAACATGCTACGTTCCCATCTCCCCTCCTACCCCATGGCCCCGGAGGACTCCACCCCCCCCCCCTACTCTCCTCATCAAAGACCCAGATGGATCGCACTTGATATCCAAACTATATCAACCGTGTATGGCATTAAAACAAACTCATGACCGTGTAATACGTAAACGCTAGGAGGAGGACCTAGGCATCCCCCTATCTAACAATGACTGGGCTTACATTTGCACACAGACCAGTCCCCCCATCTGACAAGGACTGGGCTTACAGTTGCACACAGACCAAATTAGTCTCTCCCAACCATCGTCACAAACTACTCCATTTCCGCTTTCTCCATAGGTCCTACACCACTCCGGCACGTTTAGCCAGACTTGACCCTCGCGGTCGTCCTTTTGTCCCAAATGCAGCACTCCGGATGCGGATTCCCCACACCTAACATGGACTTGCCCAGCTATAACAAGTTACTGGACGGAGGTGTTTGGTGCCATTTCCAAGATGATTTCCACAACATTGACGCCCTCTTTTCGCTCTATTGGACATTTTTTCAATCATTCCCACGGCCTTTCGCCGTTTCACTGCAATAGCCCTTTTACTGGTGAAGAGAGAGATCGCGCTTTGTTGGAGCAGCAACACTCGCCCCAAAGTTCAGGCCTGGTTGAGAAGCATGACATATTGCGAGCTCACTGGCGAAGTTTACTCCACGCTACAGCCCGTCCAAAAGATATGGCAACCGCTTCACACTTACCTCCTCAAGATAGCACTGGACTCCCCTGAGCAGACCCCACCAGCGACGACCCCCGGGTTACCCCCGCAGCGCATTTGCCATGACACTATGGACTGATTTTACATCTGCTGCACCCACTTTGATTCATATCCACTCTGGCCCCATATTGCATCCCTCCCCCTTTTTATACATTGTACATGCCTCTCCCGACCTCCTCATTGGGTCATCTTCGATGCAATGTAATTTGGTATATGTATTGATGATCATACTGTGCTCCCCCTCCTCACATCTCCCGCTTTTGCTCATCTTAGTTCTAATTGTTTTTTCCTTCCATTTTCCTCTTTGCTGTTCTGCCGTGTGAACTGTATTGTTTGAAAATGAATAAAAATATAAAACAACAAAAAAAATTCAGAGTTGGGGTGGTTTGTACAGTGTATTTATTACATGAAAGACTGGATGTATAAAAGTATTCAGTTTGACTAAATTGCTACGGTGGAGAAGCCAATCCGATCATAATTAGTTTATGTGAATACTTGGCTTGCATTACAATATTGCAAACTACTGAGAGAGCAAGATTATGTAAGAGAGAGATTGCTGTTCGGTATAATAAGCATCAGTGACGTGGTATTATGCATTAATAAACTGAATCGGATAAGAGAAAACTATTTTACTGATTATATACTGTGATTAATAAAATGGTTCAGGCTGCTTATTTGTTTCCAGTAGAAAATTTACTATTTAATGGCAATCTTATGGAATTAAAAATAGATTCACCATGGACAGCGTATACCAAGAATGAACTAGGTTACAGCTGATCTAGGGTGACTTATGAGAGAAAAAAAGAATTATATAAATAGTTTACCATTTGTGAGAGTGTATTCAGGAAATAGTTTAGAAATGTAAAAACATTTAGCACACATAATAGGCTAAAAATGTAAAAGGAAAATAATACACGATCAGTAATGCAACTATTTATTAATGATTTAATGAAGGTCAACTAGTTAAAGAACTTTTCTGTATAGTTGAACTTATCGTATCACTAAGGGAGGAGCTGTCCTGCTTTATAAAAAAATTATATACTTAAAGAAAGATGTACTGTATTATGATCTGTATATGGATGATGAACAAGATATGTGATCGATAATATTACAGTACTGTTCTTAAGTGTAAAAATTATTTTGCGGATTATTAATTACAAGTTATATACATACAATCAGTGTATCAAACCACATGTTCAGAGGCTGAGCAGCAACAAATGATGGACGGAACGCTGAATATATTAAACACTAACCCTCAGTCAAGAGATCCGGGTTAAATCATTGTTCTTTTGCTCACTATGCCACCCAGTTTGGACCCAGCCATATGCAAATCAGTCATGACTCTGCTACTCATGGGAACAGTCCAGCCCAAACTGCCAAGCCGGGTCCTCCCTGGACCGGAAACAAGTATTCTGGGACCTGTTTCGGGGTATCACCCCTCATCAGACAGGCTAGCTTGAATCCAGTGGCACAGCGAGCAAGGGACCCACGTCTGGGCATACCCATTACACTGAGGGCAAAAAAGTGGAGCAGCAACAAATGATGGATGGAATGCTGAACAAATCAAACATTCACCCCCAGTCAAGCGATATGGGTTAAATCCATTGTTCTTTTGCTCACTACACCACCCCAGAGGTTGTCACTGTTATCCACAGTTCCCATAAAAAGATGGGGAATGTGCTACATGGGGGAGGGCCTCTGAAAAAGGAAGGTTAATCAGCTATAAGAAAAGCCAAGAGAGCACTCAAGCACTGCTCATTTTAATTTAGAAGCATTTTCCATCAAATACATTGCCAACCCAATGTAATCAGACTTCTGATCCATGCATGATACTTTCGCTTCTCTGACACCGAGATGGTCTCTGACCCCACTCTGTAACTTGCTCTTTCTTGTTACTTATGAAGTCTTCAATTGTCCATATAGCCAAGATGCACTTTACCCAAAAATGTTTAAAAAGTAACTGAACAAGGAGGGTGCATTAGGATTGGCCCAATGTTTCTGTGGGGTACGTACTGTTGCGAGGACAGTCATATCTCACAACAGAATATCTGCAGTGCTGGATGTGTATGTGAGGTTCCAGCTAATGTACTGTTTCTTAGGGCCTGTTTAGGAGTTAACTGGTAATCGTGCCAGTACCTACCCCCATCACCAGTGTCTTCTAAACTTTGGGTTACCAGTACACAGAAGGCAGAATTATCAGGGAATTTCAAATGGAACCCGGGGGTTTCCATTGAATGAGGGACCGACAGAGGAATCTGTATTTTAGGTCCTATTCCCCAGACCACTCTATTGCCCTAGAGTTTTACCTGGCAAGTTCACCAGCAAACATCGCTGCATGAAATTAAACAGATTTGTGGTGCTCCCGCAGATCTCACAATTCCAATAGGGTCTGTAACTGCTGTACCAGTCCATTAGATTTAGAAGAGACCATGATGCCCCTTGGGGCATCATGGTCTCTTTTAAATCTATCATGGTCTCTTTTAAATCTAATAGTGATATCAAACTACATGGCACTTTTGCGGTGTTGGGTGTATATCCAGATTTCCATCTTATGGATTGAACAGGTTTTGTTTTTAGTGATGTCAGTAGAGAAATACCTATCAATATGATATATACGCGCAGTATGGGATCTAATGTACAATGGTCAGTACAACTTGTGCTAAATACTACGTGATTCAGTACAATCAATTTATACAGAGTAACTATATTACAAGGCTCATCTAGTTACAATGTGCATTAGTAGCCATATCAAGATACATTTTTTATGACAAGATAATACAAGGGTTGCTTTAAAAGTGTAAAGGTTCATGGTGTAGAGTATAAAACAGCTGACTGTGCTGCCTTTGCATACATTTCCAATGAATTGTTATTTGAGTGAAAGCCCTCATATTTCAACTCTATCTTGTGGACTATAATGTGTGACTGCGTGGAAGACTAGTGAGCTTGTATTTGGGATTCCCATTTGAAGTAAGAGCAGAACACTTGTTATGTTCTTTGTGCCCCGTATACTGGTGGATATAAAGCAGCATCACATACTAAGTACAAGTTTAGACGTTCTAACACTTTTTTAAAGTCCCATTTGGAAGTATTATAGACGGTCACCAATCTAGTGGATTAAAATATTTGTGTTACAGTTGAGAAAGTTCTGGTACTAAAGAAGAGATTAACAGAAGCAGGATGCAATTACAGTTTTTGAGTAGGTCCAAATCCCAATACAAGGGGACAATGTTGTGCAAGTAGTCTTCCATTCTGTTAAATACAAAAAAGGGTAGGCATTACATGGGACATCAAGAGTTACCTTGTATTTGCAAGGTCTAGCCGAATGTGGCTTACATGAACAGAGCTAATCAGTTATAAATAAGGGTATCAGAGAGATGCAGATTAATACGATGTCCTATGAAGGCTAGAGAATTACACTGTTCCTAAAATTGTTTCCAAGATCCTTCCAACTGCAATTTATTTGGAAAACAGGCCCTTACTGGATTCCGAAATAGGTATGGTTGTGGGTAGGTGTGATGTAACTGCTCCCTCTATCTGCCAAACCAGAAGTAGACAATGACAGGGATAGGTAGATAGTAAGCCTATGCGGGAGCATTTAAGCAAATCTGTATAATGGGATATAGGTAATTAAAAGCAAACAAGCGTTGCTTCTTTGTCATCTGGTCTAGTCCTCTTGCTACGAGGAATATGGTGGATCCTTGAATAGGCCGGAGCTTTGGCACAAGCACTTACTGACCCAAACAGAATTTGCCACCTGTGGTTGCCCTTTACTTTGGAGTCCCTTCTCCAGTGAATGTTCAGTCAAGTGCACGCACCAAGTTAAAAACAAATGTAGGCTCCTAAGGCATAAGAAGAAGTTACATCATTATGGGCAAGAGCTTCCAAGGTCTGTAAAATATGACCACCACTGGCAAATCCTCTAAAGGCCTCTGAGAATGTGAGCAGAGATAGGAAAGGAGGGAGGAGCCTTTAAGTACAAAAGAGGAAGGAAACCTTTGATGGGACATCTGTACCCAAGGCAAGGATGCATTCATTGATGGCAGACTCTAGGGACACATCAGGTTAGACCGCAGGGAGGGTGCAGACGCACAAGAGGCAAAGAGATGTTGGTTGAGCCCTAATGGTGCATGGTTGAAGAAACCAGGACATATGGGGAGAGGAGCATAAATAGAGGGTGGGGAAAAGAAAAGAAAACATGATGGGTTGAGACACAATATTGGGAAAAGGAGGGTGAGCACAGAGACAAATAGTCTCAGAGCTGAAGAGAACCCTACAGAGAAGTAAACAGAAAATAAGCCCAAGAAAACGGCTTGAGGTGGCGGAGAAACAAAGTGGGATGGGAGAAAAGGCATTTAAAGGAGATAGGTGGGTGTGACCTCAAGAGGAGCAAAGAGCACATAGGAGAGGAGAATGTACAGAGGAAGATAAGTCTAAGGCTTTAGTGGGGTCAACATAGCGAGGTAGGAGGATAAAAAACGAATAAAAAAAAACAGACTGCGGGCATCATATGGAGGAGCGAAGCACACTTGGAGTGGAGTTAACAGAAGAGGAGGAGACAAAGGGCCCAAGATAAAAAGGTCTGATAAGTCGATACATAGCAGTTTGAAGGGGAGGGGGGGGGGGGGGACCAACAGGGAAAAACAACCTAGTGCAAGACCGAGGGGTCAGCAAGACTCCCAGTGAGAGGTCTGGAAATGTATCCCCAACCTGCCCACCCAGGGGCAGGAATAGATGGATAGTGTTGTTTTTTTAAATATAATGTATAGATGGGGAGCCAGCATATATTGGTATTCAGCCATACCTCCCTACCCTCAGGATCTTACAGGCTGCATTCTGCCTACTGGGAGTCAGATTGTGGTCTTTCCAAACCTTTGGGGGCAGAAAGCCCACTATATGCCAGTTTTTTTTTCTTTTTAAACAAAATGGGAAGACTAGACCTTCCTGGCATTAGGCTGCTCTCCAACCCTTGGGTTCAAAACAGTCTTGACGACGCCCCTGCGGGTAGGAGTTGGTGATTTACCACAATCCATCCTCTTTTTGCTCCCCTGTATGGCAGATTTAGGGTTTTACCCCAACCAGCACTTACTTGGGGGAGGTGGGGGGTGAATGCACACGAGACACCACACGCTGTAATAATAAAAGTGCACCCCAGGGCACTTTGTTATAAAAGGTAAAGGCGAGGATGCCTGTGTGGCCCCTCCTACGATTTGGATCATGCCAGTACACATTTTGTACAAGCGTGATTATAAGGGGTTGTTTGCTCATGCAAACGAGTGCCCACTATGCCTTTTTACATGCGCCATATTACAGATGTGGGCAGGCACATTGACTGTGCAGCACATTGAGGAGATGCACTATCAGTGTGCCTCCCAATGACGCCTCATGGGAGGCAGACGTGGTGCAAACACATACAGTGTGTCTGATGTGTCATTCGGGCCCAGGAATTTAAAAAAATTCTCCACCTCTGGAAAAAGTTCTACTTCTGTCTTTGTCAGGAGTAAACTTCCAACCTTTTCTAGTGTGGGAGGCAACTGGAGAGGAGTTGGTGAATACCATTCAATATGCAAGTTAGTGGCGGTGCACAGACTCACAGGTATTCTAACCTTGGAACTACTATTTCCAGCATATTTAAGCTCCTTTGCGCAGATTAGCAGAAATGTGGGAAAATCAGAGCTGTGGTACAATCCAAACATTGAGAATATGAGCATAATCAGACAGGCTATTCTAGGAGCACTGATCTAATGAGCTGCCACAACCTGTCACCTCACTGCATGGACCTAAAAGGGACAAATTAATTTCAAAAGCACTGTGTACCCTGGAAAAATAGATATTTTATAAAATTCCACACCCCTGCACTTGGACACCAATTTCTGATATCTAGCGGGCTTTCAACCCCACGGGCAGAAGGATAGGATAAGAACCCTCCAATTTTTCCTCTAAGGGGTCAGAGATGTCTGGTGCCCAGAGGTGAGAGCTGCAGTCAATGTCAGAATGAGCAAGTGTCACACGCCATTCTATTTCTCACATTTTTCCCCCGATGGTCTGGTGTGCTTTCCAACCTTCCTTTTCTGCTCCCAGGATGGGCAGATAGGTGGGCAGATTCAGTTGTTTACCACCTAGAAGTGGAAAAAGCACACCAAGGAAAAAGTCAGAAAAGGAATATTGTGGGGCGCTGGGCGCGCTTGGAAAAGGGTTCCACCGCTGTGCACCAAACAGCGTTTATGGTCCCAGGAGGAGGCAAAAAGGGGGTGTTTACCTCATCTCTGCCAGCTCGCATGTCAAAACTATACCCAAAGAAATCCCAATTTACTCTAAATTGTAGCTTCAGCACTTAAGGGGTTAGGAAAACATGAGTTAGTGGAACACAACTATGACGACGAAGCTATTGAGCACACTGGTGCTATGGGGGTGAAATGGCCAGGAATTGGGATGTTAGGTCAAGTACGGAGAAAGGATAAGATGCGAGAGAACAATGTATCACCCAAGAAAAGTGACTATGTCGTTAACAACCGGGTAGCATCCACTAAGTAAAGCCATAATCATGGACCACATAATCAAATATTTAATAAAAACAAACATAACAAGCCCACAGGTGCAAAGAGTGAAATAACAGTAGTGAAAAGGAATCACTGCATTCCCAGGTTAGAACATTGGAAGACGGCAGAACAATTACTTCTAACCTTGAAGAGAAGGCGAGTACCCCTTCAGTTGCCACCCATGGTATGTTACTAATAAACAGCTCTCAAGCATAAACTATTTGAAAAGATACTTATCACAGAGTGGTTGCTATAAAGGATGGCAACCAGGCAGATTCAGTGAACAGCAAGAACACCTTAAAGGTCAGAATGAATCTCCAGAGTCTAAATAATAGGTGAATTCATACCCCAAGACAAACGATGCAAGACAACATAATGCATTTGGTCTAACAGATATACCAATAACCTCACATTCGGGGAAAAACGCACAAATGAAGCTAACATATGTGGCAAAGGAAAGTAGAGAAGTTGATCTTACCTGGAAATATGACTGCAGATATAAAGGAAACAAACCAAGTGGAAATACTACAGGTAAAACATTAAACACATACCACTGTGAAAAATTGTCATCTGCTCAATTCTACAACTGAATTTAAATGTTAACCCATCCCAGTGGAATTAGGTGGGGAGGGATCATACTCTGAAGTTCTATTGTATCTTGCATCGCAGCCCACTGAAAACTAAGGGCTTTTGTTTATGCTGTTTTTTATATTGGCTCTTACATTCAATGAATATCAAATGTGCACTGTTGTCTCTTATTTCTGTAATGGACTCAGCGGACGGTCTATTCCTCATCCAACAACCAGTTGGATGGCAGCCTGACATTTATGACAGAATGCTGAAGCACGTACCAATCTTTTCCCTCTTGTTAGTGAAAAACTAGAAACTGCAGTGATGGCCACCTGAGGGGGAGAACAGCAAGAGTAGTGGGGTTAGAGATCATTTGTTAAAAAAAGGAGATGAAGTACCTTACTAAAGATATAAAGAGAAAACGAAGAAAAAAAAGGAAAACCATTAAGAGTTATGGCTGAAAAGAATGGCATGAGATAGCTAAGCACATACGCTCGGAAAAGGTTGTGACATAAGAGGAATTATAATAACTGTCCGATGGATAGATCAACATGAGACAAATATATGAGAAATTATATAACATTATAAAAGGGAGGGGGTGCTGTGGCAAATGTGTAGAGGAAGGGTATCTACAAGACTTACGTCACGTTATGATCCGGAGGTTCAAACAGCCCGAGATGATAGGACAGGATAGCGGATAGTACAAAACTTTCAAATAAGGATTCGAGGGCACTGCATTTCAATTTCAATCCATATGCTTTATTTAATGATTGTGCCAACACGTATTTCACAACTGGATTGCTTCCTCAGGGCCTCGTGTGTTCTCTAGACATTTTCTAAAAACATTAAAAAAACAAAAAAACCTAACATGAGTATATGACTACAGTTACAAATACATGTGTGCTTGCATGTCTCATTTTACATCAGTCCTATAAATCTGCTGAAATAAATTGAGTATTAATCCCATTGTTACCTCATTTAGTCAATATTCATATCCTGCTGGCAATGCCTCAAAGAGTAAGTTGCTCAGCAGCGATATTAATCACTGGTGCTTGGAATGAAGATCGCATCAATTGTTTGCATCTATATTAATAGCTTAAAAAGTCATAATAGTGAAAATACATTTGTACAATCATCTTAATGTAGATATGCAACAAAGGTGTTAACAGAATCTAAATAATAATGGTACATCAGCTAATAAGCCCCCCCAATCTTTTCATTTTAGCTTGTGACGTTAAATACAGTGCACATTTCTTACAAAGCTTCAGTTTGATTTGATTTTCAAGTCTTGTACAATATGGGTACACTTTGACTATATCTAAGGTTCCCTCATTATCAGCTATTTAAGTTTTTGGAACATAGCTGTCATTGCATTACCGTATTTGTGGCGAGTTATCTAGCCCCTAAAAGTTGCACTGCTCTCCTTAACTTTCATTTGTATCAGTATCATTGCGATAGTCCATATTGTTCGATAAAATGACATGCAACCATTCAATTATTAGTTCTATCATTCAGTAGGTTATTGGTCTGATTTAACCAACTCTAACCTGGTCCCATTGTTGTCCCTTTAATAGCATGCCTATGTTAATCTGCACCAAATGAACAGCCTTTTCTGGATCATACCTCTATGGTTAACTCATCCTGGCTTTGGACTTCTACCCAACTTTAATAGGGCCTACTTCTGAATAATATCAATATGTGGTGTTACACAATTTCGAATGAAAATGAGGCATATTCTTAACTTCCATATAACATTTAGTAAGAATTATTTAATAATGCTTATAGTATAGTCCAACTTTTTATAACGAAAAACATTTAATTTCAAGTATATATCTGTAACACTTTTAAAAACATGCAATTATGTGCTGTATATAATTCAAACCCGGATTAGTGCAATCAAAATTGTATCATAGTTTCTGTCGTTACTCTATCCACTTCTTCATCCAGTTCTCAGCTACTATTTACATTGTATCCTTTCATACAAAATGGTCTGCATTTTGTAAATGAGCACTACCCAAATTTAGTGGTAGTCTATTCCATAATCTATTGCTTAATAAATCATTACACTAGTGGGAGAAAAGTTCAGCTTCAAGTCAGTATTATAGGAAGTTAATCGATCTTAAAGTGGGTAATAATGCTAGGTCGATGTTAGAAATACTTAAATCAAAGTGAATAGAACCTCTGTAAGAAACACAAGGACATCTAGGTTAGAAATACTGCATGGGTTGAATTTGAAATTCAATGCCCTCAAAACCTTATTTAAAAGTCTTGTAAGACATTATACACAGCAGGGCAAGCTGGTATAAACTGAGGGCAGAAAGCACTAGTCTAATAAGGCAATTGTCCAATAGAAGGAAGCAGCTCATTTAGTATTGTTCTAAATGAATGTCCCAGATGACCAGCGTCAGTAATGGATCCAACATTAATTGCAATCATTAATCTTTGCAGAGATCCAGAAGCCTATAAGGTAGCCACTTTAATTCCTGTGCTTAAAAGCAGCATTAAATAAATAACTACTGGAAATGCTTACATGCTCAACAAATATGTTTATGAAGATGCTATTGGGACAAGAGGTATGACCAGGATTATTCCTCACATTCAGATGAAAGGGGCTACTTGGGATGCACACCACAGGGACAACAAGGACCAAAGATGGGCACTCAAGTTAGGGTGGTGGAGCTGTGTGTCAATAGACGTCCAAATCGTTCAATACTTCGGCCACGCATTGTAGTGGAAGAACGCACTCACAGAGGCCCCAAAACATTATGCAAAACACATTCAGTGGGTAATCGAGGCTCATAAATGGACAAGTGATATGGACTATTATAAAATAGATAACAGCTGAGTTCAACAGGAGTGAGAATTAGCTCCACTATGTAACCAAATTCTATGTCAGGACTAGAGGCAAGGATCAGGCTTCAGCTTTCTTCACTTTATTACATCCAGCAGCCATTAGAACAGGGGTCTCCAACCTCTTCTGTACTGAGACCTACTTAAGTTCAATAAAATGCATTGAGAACAACTAATATTATTAGTGTTGTAAAATTTCAATTTTTGTATATGTGCAATAATTCAACCAAGCAAAAGCTTTCTAATTTAATAATCTGGACTGCACACAGGTGAGCTACTCTGAGGTAGCTGGAGAGCTGCGGGAGCTTACAAGCTACTGGTTGGAGACCCCTGCATTAGAAACTTGTCAACAGAACAAAACTACATTTCCCACGAGTCCTAGGGAAATAGAAAAATCAACATGTCCACCAATCAGGCTAAGTCCTTCCTTTCGACTTCCCCCGAGGACACTCTATCTTCATCTTTGTTCGCTGAGAGAAGTGTTTTTCTCCTCTTGTGTTGATGTGGCTTGCTAGACTATAATTACGGCTATACGGCTTTACAAGTTCCTTGTGTGCTTTTATTCATGTGCAGCAGACTTGCGCGACTGTTGTGGGCTTAATTTGCAGCTTTTTCCTTACAGCGCCGCCGGAGCGTTCTCGCTCCTTCGCAGCCGCTTGTGTAATTGATAGCCCCTTGGCATGGTCTTCCAACCTCAATGGAAACTGCGCGATCAGAGAGTCTCTACACCACCACCACCACCCCCCCCCCCCCACCCCCACCTGATGTGTCATTCAGACAGTTCTGAGGCTTGGTGACACGCGTCCGGCCACAAGCACCATCGTGGGCGGTATTATTGTGCGTTTGGTCCCAAAATGTATTGAGAGCCACTGCCTGGAGCCGGACACCCGTTTTCACAGGTAAGACTCAGCACAATTTAAAAAGGACTTGCCCAGGCAGTAAGTCAGTACCTTCAGTATTATTAAGGTAGGAATAGTCCCGGGCCCAGAGGGGTCTTTTCAGCTTAACCCTTGCTGGGATATATAGTATACAGGGGACTCCCCTATTTTGCTATTCCCAATCCTCCCTATTGTACACATAACTCACCAATGGAAGAATCTGAAGATTATTTGGAAGAGGAGGAGGTTACTTATCAATATTTAAGGTGGTCTCGCAAGTGGTTGCGCCCTTGAAGAGGAAAATAGAACAGCTCCAAGCCCAGTGCCAAAGACCCCTCGAACCGAGGGGAAACTTACAGGGCCCCAGGCTCCTTTATGTCCATGGCAGCCTTCCACAGCAGCCCCAGAGTCCACACACAAACACGCAGAGGAAAAGGGAGTGGATGTAGATGCTTTTGCATGCCCAAAGAAAGCTTTTATTAACTCCCAATCCTCCTCCTTCCCTACCGCCAAAGACCTATTTTCTTAGGAAACGCAAACTGTGCAATTTCCACGGAACAGCATAGGTCACTTCCTAATAAAAGATAGACCCAAAATTAGGAGAACGCTCCACTTTAGAGGCAGGGCCTATTGCAGAGGGCAATCTTTTTGGAGAACCCTTGGTGAAGGAGTTAGGAAAATGTGTTAACATGTTCACTTACTTCGAGAGGGCCCAATCTCTGATTAAAAGCATTTTTACGGGCCTCGTTTGTGCCGGAGTCAGTCGCGGCAGGGGGCTCATGGCCGGCTACACGTACCACCAAGCCTCCTACAAAGGTGCGGATTCCTGCAGACAACAGTGGCAAGACTTTCTATCCATTAAGAACGTATCACCATTGGAGAGGAACCAGAGGAAGAGGCAATGGTTCCTATAACGCTCCACAAGGTGAGTGTTCAGAACCCTGAGGGGGATCAGAATTGGGGGCAGGCTGAGACTTTCCCCCACAATTGAGCATCCCTAACCACGGATGCATGGGTGCTACAAACGATCAGAGGTTTCCAGATGAGGCCTGTGTTGGAACTCCCGAGACCGCTAGGTATCAGACTAATAGTCTACTTAGACGACATCCTGAATCGGTGGCCCATATGCCTGGCCTCTCACTTACAGATGACTATCGATTTATAGGAGTCCCTTGGGTTCGTGATCAACCAGACGAAGTCAGTCCTCTCCCCTTTTCAGAATATTCAGTTTCTGGGGTTTGTAGTGGATTCGATCAACGCGACCTTGAGTCTTCCCTCTCACAAACGTTCCAAGATCAAACAGGAGCTCAAACGCACTTTAGCCAAACCCACAATTTCCTTACAACATCTAACCAGGATAGAAGGCCTTCTCTCATTATCAATACAGGCCATTTTTCTGGACCCATTGCAATATCGCGCTCTACAATGCCTCAAGATCTCTCATCTGTGCAAGGGTCTTAAGTGCTCTCAGTTTGTACCGCTTTCGGAGGAGGAAAAAGTAGAGATCCAGTGGTGGATTTCCCATATGGAGGCGTGGAATGGCTGCGCCATTTTCGTCTCCCAACCCGATATGATCACAGAATCCGGCACCAGCAGTTCGGTTGGGGCATGCTGCTGGGAATTTCCTACATGAAGAAAATGGTCCTCCTTAGAATAAGTCCTGCATATAAATTGATGACAGGGTCATTTACAGTGACCTCAGTAAGTATTGCCTGACCAACCGGATTGCTTTGGCGGCAGAACATCTTCTGGAAGTCTCCAACGAGGCGACAGATTTGCATTCCCACCATCGGCAAGACACCAGAGTCTGTAAGCTCCAGCCAACAATATTTTAGGAACTACATAACCTTTGGGGTCCATTCTCGATCGATCTCTTTGCCTCTAAATTGGACAACCAACTGGAGAGGTATTGAAGCTGTTCAACACCTACATAACCCCATTGGCCAACATCGTCAGAACCCATGAACTAAACATCTCCTACGCAGACAACACCCAGCTCATCCGCTCGCTATCAGAAGACCCTGCACCTCAAGGGCCAACTTCCACAGGTTTATGACTAGCATCGCCATCTGGATGAAGTACAACTGCCTACCAGCTGACCATGAAGAAACAGATCAACGCAGTCTCTTTCGCCCATTTACTCACTCTTCGCATGCGCCGTAAGTTCTTCAAATGGCTACTCATCAACACCAGACAAACGGTCACTCAAGCCCTAATCACAAGCCGGCTAGACTAAGGAAACACACTATACGTAGGGATAACCCTGCACCTCCTGAAAAGACTGCAGACCATACAGAACTCAGCAGCCAGACTCATCCTCAACCTCCCCAGACAGACCCACATCACCCCCCAACCTCAAGAAGCTGCACTAGGTCCCCATTCAGAAGAGGTCAATTCAAGATGCTGATCCACACCTACAAAGCCATCCACAAGCAGGGACAAGCGTACATCAACCACCGCATGAACTTCCAGACTCCTGCACTCCGCCTCAGTGTCTGTGTCTGTGTCTCCGCGTCTCTCCCTCCCTCCTTCCCTCCCTTTATCCATCCATCCAACCCTCCTTCCCTCCCTCCGCATCCACCAAAGAAACAGTGGAGGATGCTCCTTCTCCCACCTTGCCACTAAGTCCTGGAACAACCTCCACCTGCACCTCAACCTCTCTTCAGTAATTCAGGAAGGAACTCAAGACATGGCTGTTTAATTGACCCCCCCACCACACCACACCACACCCCATCCCCTTCGGAAGTACGATCGCGCTCAGCGCCTGGATACCCTAATGGGTGATGAGCCACGCTTTACAAATCCCATTTGATGGATTAGACACAGTCAATTAGCAAGAAAAATCCTGTGCTGACTCGAAGGAAAATAATGAATGCTTTGTATAGTGCAAAAGACTTGGGTTTATTTTACAATGTGCCATCCAATGGCTAAAAAGAACCATCTGTGCATACATAGGACTAAAATGCTTTGGAAGGGTTTCTAATCCTGTGGCTGGTATTTACCAGATACTTTCTGGAAGCCTATATTACTCTGGAGTTCTGTCCAGTAACTGATGCCTAGATGAAACCCTAGTCTAAACTTGATCCGCAATAAGGTGGTCTTTGTATAGGCTAGAGCATGCGACACCAAAGGAGCATTTGGCATCAGGTTCTGGGATGTAGCACAGCTTCTCTAGAAGGAGAAAAAAATACTTAAAAGGTCACTTATCACACCATGCTTTGGACTTTAAAAAGGTACCTGTGCACCCGTAGAACCGATTCGTCTGAAATTCAGCTTGGATTATTCACTTGATGCCTATGCTCAAATGGTTCCATTCTGTTTCTTGGTACAGAGAACAGGAAGAAATTTAACATTAATGGTCAGGTACACACTATCTGTAGTATTGCATGGTTTTACTAGTAATGGGTGACAAAGTAAGCTGGATATTGATCAAAAATTTAATAAGAACATTTTCATATTGTACATTCAGAACTACAAACTCGCCAACTTTAAAATTAAATTAAGAGGACTATTGTGAAACATGAGTATTTGAGTGAACAACCATGTTATAATATAGAAAGAGTGAGAAAGAAAATATGTGCAATAGAATATATGAGAGAGACAGGGTGCTTTATACTCAATTTGGCCATTTGCCTATCCTTGACATGTGGTCAGTAGAGAGAGGTATCGAAGTGGAAAGATTGTTGTTTGGGCAATCGTAGTTAACAATGTTGTCTTCAGTCCACCTTAATAGATTGTTGATTATTAAGTGCGGATTTAGGACAGATCTATGAAGTGTAGAATGAAGATTTTCCATTTCAGTGCAGTGGTGATTAACTTTATTGAGACCGCTTCTAAAGGAAACTGACATTGCTGACCAGCCCTCGGCATCAACGCACGGAGCACTTTACCCAGAGCCCCTGGAGGGGCTTGAAAAGCAGCGCGGCGGTCACGCGACGCGGACGCGCGCGGGCTCGGCCCGGGCGAAGACCGGGCCAAGACGGGCCCGTCTTAGCCCGTCATAGACTGCCAGAGACTGGACTGGGCCACGGCTCTAAAGCCCACAATAAAAGGTACTTTGGACATAATATCATCCTCTCTAGGTCTAGAAAGGGAGAATATCCACAGCACGTTGTAACATAGGAACTAAATAACATATTGTGTAAATGTTTAGTGGGGTAGAGCGGGGTTCCCTAAAAGTGTTTTAGATTAGCTTTGTCTGTTTTCCTCATTAAGGAGATTTACGAGGGCACAGTGATATTTTGGAAAACGATGGGGAAGAGAAAAACATTAAGTGCTACCATAACAAAGCAAAAGCAAAAGGACTTAGGGAAGCATCCACGCGAAAGTCTGCTTAGTTACCTCACGGGAGCAATGGGCGCAATTGAGCGTCAGATTGTCACAGTAGAGGAAGCTCTTAATCCAGGTATTTCGGGGAGGGAGGGGGGAACCCCAACGCCCAATATATCAAATGAAGGGCCCGTTTCATCTTTACCCTCATCGCTATCCTGTGGTTTATCAAGGGTGAATGGTAGTATAGTAAATATACAGGATAATATAGCAACTAGCGATGAAGATTTGGATATTCAACCTAGGATAAAGCGGGCTAGAAACCCGGATAGCTTGTCTCACATAAGAGGGGATAAGAGTTTGACGGACAGTGAGATAACACCTAAAGAGCCGAAAAACTCTAAAAGGGATAAACCTTCATTAGCGAAAAATAACACAGCTTGAAGGGGTAAATCAAAACCTATTGATAATTTGCGTACCCAGAGTGAGGTCATAAATTTAAAAACAAAATTGGACGATTTAGATACTTTTCTGAGGGAAAGCCTAGGCGGTTTAACACATAGGATGGGCCTAATAGAAGAGATTTTAACTAAAAGTTTAGTTAAATCCCAGCCTCTCGTTCATCAGTCTTCTGCTCAATTAGTAAATCAGGAAAATCCTTCAAAATGCAGGGGTCTATGTGACATTGGAAATAATTCTGGCCCTCCCGAGGATACGACATCTGTTTCACAGATGATCGTACAAAACATCCCCATGGTACACTCAGTAGTTCCGCCATTGGTTGCCTCGACATCCCCTAACAGGATTGTACATCTTCCAGTATCTAATAGCCGAAAGATACATAGTAATACGAACATAGCTGAAACTGATAGATTTGTAACACGTCTGAGTCTACCACCGGCAGCGATACCATATGTTGTGGTCCTAATTAATGTTCCCAAACTTCAGAATAGGGTGGAGGAGGCGTGGGAAAGGGAGCGGAATAAGGCTCTGCAGTGGTTAGGAGTAAGGACGGGCCTTACTGAGAGACTATTTAACGAATTTAAGATGATCAGAAGAGTGAGTTGGGTAGGAAAAGGGCCAAAGAATCAGATAGGGGACTGCCTAGTGCTGACCTTCAAAACACCACAGTTAGTTAGATTGATTCTGACTAGAGTAGGTAATCAATGCTTACAGGCACAAGGTGTTAATTTGGTACCATTGGGATACTTTTACCAGCACCTATCTGGTGCTGATTTAAGTGATATGGGTGCCCAATTTCGGCATCATAATCGTGGGTTTAACCTTTTAACTTCTAACCGATTTGAGGCACTCGCCAACCTGGAATCAGTGGATTGACAACCAAAGGGTGTTCTCATATCGTATGATAAAACGGAATTAGTAAAGACCACCCTTAACCCGCGTGAGAAGTTAAAACCAGTTAGTATTGACCTTACTTCTCCATCTAGTACAATTATGCCTACCATCATAAAGTTTGCAAATGACTTAGATTTAGATCCCCTGATTGACCCAGCCCCCCCTTCCATAGCATTAGCTGAGGAAAAACCAAAGAAGCAAGGGGATTATGGAGGAAACAGCAAGGGTTTGGGAGTAAAAGATATTTGTAAAATTTTGTTCTGGAATGTGGCGGGTTTAAAGACAAAGGTATCTAATATATTATGGTATGACTTTGTGAGTAAGTTTGACATTTTGAGTCTACAAGAAACTTGGGTGGAACACTCAACACATATTTGTGGGTATAAAACCTTTCATACACCTGCAGTACCATCAATACATGGAAGAGCAAAAGGTGGCCTCTGTATTTATATTTCAAATTTTTGGAATTTAAGACAAATTGTTTTTAATGTCACAGATCAGTTTTATCAGATCATCAGTCTTCATATAGATCAAGCTTTTAGTATTATTTTATTGAACTTTTATAATAATGCATCATCCGAGCAAATTGAGGGACTATTGGGAAAAGTGAATAGTGACTTACACAAATTACAATCATGTATGTTAAAGGAGATCTGTTTTATTTGGGGTGGGGACTTTAATTCCCCTATATGCCAGCACAGGAACAATGGGGTATGTGGCATATCGTATGATCAGGGGCCTAGTGTTGCACATTTCCCACACACACCTTATGGTGATCTCCTGAATGACATTTTGTTTACATTTGATTTTGGGTTTATCAATGATTTATGTGTGCCCATGGTCCCTTTTCAGCCTACCTATAATGGTCGAGGGACCTTTTCCACTATTGATTATGTATTGGCCTCAAGTAGATTTGCCACCCGTTTATATGATTTTATTGTGCATGATTTGGCGCTTAGTGACCATTTTCCCATTAGCTTCAGTATGAAGGTGAATACCAAAAGTGTTGGTATTAGGAAAGACTCTACCCACTTTGTGGAGAATATTTCTTTGAGCAGGCAAAATGGTTACCAACTGAAATGGGATAATGTGGATTCTGAGACCTTTACCAAAAAGGTGATATTGAATTGTAAAGATATGTTTTTAACCTGTCTGGACGACAGATCAACTCATCAGGATATTATAGATAATTTTTTAGTTATTTCAAGTTTCATTAAGGAAACACTTTATGTGAATCCAAGCAAGAAATCGAAACAAAAAACTGGCTGGTTTGATAAGAGCTGTACAAAGGCCCATTCCAAACTTAAAAGAGCCCTCCATGTTGGGGATAGAAATCGTGATAATATTAGAGACGCTAGATGTGAATATAAGAAGGCAGTGAAAGATAGAAAGTTGGCGCTTAGAGAGGAAGCATGGCAAGCGCTGCGCGATGCCTCGGTTAATCGGGACTCCGCAGCTTTTTGGAATGCGGTTAATGCACCTTTCTTAGCAGAAAATGATAAGGCCACTATAGAGATTGCCATCACTGAACCCGAATGGATATTACACTATTCCAATCTGTATAGTATTCCATCTCTAGACGATCAAGGAATTCCATTAAGTGCTGAGGATACTTCGAAATCTCTAAGTACATCAGATTTATCAATAGATTTTACTCTTAAGGAGGTTAGCTCGGCAATTAATTCAAGCTCAGGAGGGAAGGCGGCAGGACCTGATGGTATCCCAGTGGACCTTTTTAAGTTTAACTTACCTCTTTGGGGTCCTTTGTTAACACAGGTTTTCAACGCTTGCTGTTCTCAAGGTTTTTTATCGACTTGGTACGATTCAATTATAGTGCCCATTTTTAAAAAAGGGGATAGGGTAAACCCAGCGTGTTATCGCCCTATTTCCTTACTGGACTCTACAATTAAAATTGTGGGTCGAGTCTTGTTAGATAGGTTGCAAGGTTGGGCAGAGGAACACTCGATTTTAAGCGATTTACAATATGGGTTCCGTAAAGGAATGGGCACAATAGAACAGGGACTAAATCTACACATTATTTTAGAAAAATACACAAAAGCAAAAAAAGAGAGGTTTTATGTAACTTTTGTCCATTTAACAGCAGCGTTTGATTGCGTCATTCATGAGAAGCTCTGGTTGGTTTTAAAGGAGATGGGTGTAAATGTTTTAATAATCATCTTCTTGAGACAGCTTTATTCAGGTGCAAGGGCTAGGGTTAGATTTGGGAGAGGCGGTGAATGTACTGAGCACTTTAGTGTTAAAAGAGGAGTAAGACAAGGGTGCATTCTTGCCCCGTTCCTTTTTTCACTATATATAAATAGTTTGGAATCAGTATTAATACAGGAGTGTAAAGATTTACCCGTAGCTGCCAAACGCCCTATTCCGGCACTCCTGTATGCGGACGATGCGGTCCTAATGGCCCGCACACCGCTGGGTCTTCAAAGGGTGGTAAATACCTTTGTTAACTTTATGGCGAGTTTGGGGCTCGCGGTTAATTGTTCTAAAACCTTTACAATGAATTGTGGGAGAGGACAAAAAAGAAAAGTATGACCATTTTTATAAACTCAAAGGCTATAGAGCGCACTAAGACCTTCTCCTATTTGGGGATTTTATTTGATGATTTAGGGATGTGGTCATCGGCGATTAAAGTAAGAAGGTTGCTATTGGTCAAATCGATTATGGCACTGTTAAATTGTTGCAAAAAATTAGGAAGACGTGCACCCGGAGTAATTTTACCAATTTATAGGGCAAAATGTGTATCCATAGCTACGTATGGAGCAGGAATTTGGGGCTTTATAGGGGTTAATGCCTTACAGCTTGCAGAAAATATGTTTTTGAGGTACCTCTTGGCAGTACCAGATAGCACTTCAACGTATATTTGCCACCAAGAACTCGGGGTACCGTATTTAGAGGATATAATTAAGATACAGCCTGTCCTCTTGTGGCACAGAGTATGGACCGCAGATGAGACAGAATTGAATAGGGAAATATTGAAGGATGCCATGGTAGTAGATGGGGTCAGAAATATAAGATGGCTAACCTATGTCAAAAAGTTGATTAAACTGGGTCATCCTGAATATTTTAAAGATCCGCAAACCATGCAAAACGTATCAAGGAAAGACTTAAAAGTAAGTTGTATGCATTACTTGGGTGAAGTGAGGACTACTATTGAATTAAAGAAACCAACAGTGCAAGCATATTTTCCGGTTTTAGTTACTTTTAAGATGCAGCCATATATTTCCCTTATTACCGATGATTACGAAAGGTTTCTCCTGACACGTTTTAGGCTGAATATTTTATATTGATTGTTTAGTTTTCCTGTACAGAATGATTGGTCGAGAAATTTATGCAATTGCCCATGTGACGAGATTTCGGCACAATCGATGATACACATATTGTTTTTTTGTAAATTTTATTCTATACCAAGAAGGAGATGGATCATTCCTGTGCTCAAAAAATTAGGTTTCAGACAATGTTATCCCGCTTTTATGATTCTTCAACAGTTAGAGGATTATTTTATTATTGTATCCGTTATTGCCTTTTTAAAAAGTGTTTTTAGGTCCCGAAAATCAATTGTGATGTGATTCAACTTATTTTACAAAATTTTAAGCTGGAATGATGGTTTTATATTTCTGATATATGAACTGTGCTTTTATGGTTAACTGTAATAGCTGCCGAATAAAGAACTTTTGATTTTGACTCCTTGAAGTACTTGACACAGTGAAGGTATTATTTTAATGCAGTCAACTGGATTGTTGTAAAGGTTCATTAGGTTTTTGATAAACTGCAAACAAACTGATTATACAACATTTCAGAATTCAGTCATATACGTAAAACATATAGATGGTTCACTAGATTACCATTTTGAAGTCTTGTATATCAATCTGGACCCCCCTGCTACTAAACAAAAGGTGTAGGGCTGGCTTTAGGGTGGTGCAACCGCACTGGGCGCGGACCTGGAGGGCAGGCACTGACCTTGGGGGCGGTGGAGCTCTGGGTTTAGCAATAACTTCGCTTTAAAAGCACCTGCTTGAGAGTTCCTTGTGCATACAGCTTTCGGCAGCAATGAAAATGTCAAGATTAATCCTGTGGGGGGGGGGAGAGAGAAAGGGAAAAGAGAGAGAGAGCGAGAGAGATACAGAGAGAGATACAGAGATACAGAGAGAGAGAGAGATACAGAGATACAGAGAGAGAGAGAGATACAGAGATACAGAGAGAGAGAGAGATACAGAGATACAGAGAGAGAGAGAGATACAGAGCGAGAGAGATACAGAGAGAGATACAGAGAGAGAGAGATACAGAGATACAGAGAGAGAGAGAGAGAGATACAGAGAGAGAGAGAGAGAGATACAGAGATACAGAGATACAGAGAGAGAGATACAGAGATACAGAGATACAGAGAGAGAGATACAGAGATACAGAGAGAGAGATACAGAGATACAGAGAGAGAGATACAGAGATACAGAGAGAGAGAGAGATACAGAGATACAGAGAGAGAGAGATACAGAGATACAGAGATACAGAGAGAGAGAGAGAGATAGATACAGAGATACACAGAGAGAGATACAGAGATACAGAGAGAGAGAGAGAGATACAGAGAGAGAGAGAGAGATACAGAGAGAGAGAGAGAGAGAGATACAGAGAGAGAGAGAGATACAGAGAGAGAGAGAGAGAGAGAGAGAGAGATACAGAGAGAGAGAGAGAGAGATACAGAGAGAGAGAGAGAGAGAGATACAGAGAGAGAGAGAGAGATAGAGAGAGAGAGAGAGATACAGAGCGAGAGAGATACAGAGCGAGAGAGATACAGAGCGAGAGAGAGACATACAGAGAGAGACATACAGAGAGAGACATACAGAGAGAGAGACATACAGAGAGAGAGAGACATACAGAGAGAGAGAGACATAGAGAGAGAGAGAGAGAGAGAGAGAGAGAGAGAGAGAGAGAGAGAGAGAGAGAGAGAGAGAGAGACAGAGAGACAGAGAGACAGAGAGACAGAGAGACAGAGAGACAGAGAGACAGAGAGACAGAGAGACAGAGAGACAGAGAGACAGAGAGACAGAGAGACAGAGAGACAGAGAGACAGAGAGACAGAGAGACAGAGAGACAGAGAGACAGAGAGACAGAGAGACAGAGAGACAGAGAGACAGAGAGACAGAGAGACAGAGAGACAGAGAGACAGAGAGACAGAGAGACAGAGAGACAGAGAGACAGAGACAGAGAGACAGAGACAGAGACAGAGACAGAGAGAGAGAGAGAGAGAGAGAGAGAGAGAGAGAGAGAGAGAGAGAGAGAAAGAAAGGGAAAAGAGATACAGGGAGAGAAAGGAAAAAGCGGCGGAGAACCTGAGACCCGACCCACTCCTCCTGCTTCGGGCTGGGGTTTGCCTTCGTTCCGGATCCCCGCCCACCGCCCTGGGGAGAAGGTGCGGCCTGGCTGTCTTGGGAGCCGGGTTGCCAACTGGCTGCACTGAATCCGGTGATCGGGGCCTGCCCGAGTCGTCCCTGAGACCTGAAGACGTGAGGACTCTTCTTGGCTGCCGCCGAGTCTGCCACATCAGTGCTCTTGCTCCCCGCCCGCCACGGACCTGAGACCTGGCCTCCTGTGGCGGAGCTCCGGGGGCGGCCTGCGCGACTCTCCACCGGCCTCCTGCGATGAGACCAGCTGACTGAGGGGGGTGAGTGCGCTACACCGGTGGCAGGGGTGAGTGGGGGGGGTCTTTTGACTGGCCTGGGCGCCGCACCCTCCCCTTTGTGAGACTGAACTCCCGCGCTCTGCCTCACCCCCGGCTGCTGTGCCGCCCTCCTGCTGAGGCCTGGCCCACCCTGGTACAACCTGGCCCCCTCTGCTGTCACGTCCAGCATTTGCTCTCCCCCGACCCTTCGCACACCCACGCTGATTACCGACTCAGCGGCCAGCGCGCCTGTCTTTCTGTTGTGTGGGACCCCACGGGCTTTGGTCTATTGAGCCAACCTGAGATGACGCCTTGGGAGCCATAGTTCTCCTACTGGGCGGTGGAATCGGCCACGCGTACCGAGTGGCGTGGAGGACTGGGTGTGGATCCTCCCCACGGCTCCCCATCCCTGGCCTTTGCTCCGGTGCCCCCCGGGTGTAGGTGCCTACCCTGAGGGAGGTGGATTCGGCCGCATTTGTCGGGCGGCGTGAGACCCTGGAAGTGGGCCTCCTCCATCGGCCCTTATCCTTCACTTTGGCCCTGTATCGCCCCGTCGTCGTGGTGGGCCTCGGTCGTTGGGGCACACGCGGCTGGCTCAGTGTATCCCCCGCCAGCGGCATTCACACCACCGTGGGCGGAGGGGGCAGTTTCGGCCGCGCTCATCGAGCGGCGGGGAGTCATTGGTACCTGGGCCTGCACCCGCCCCGAGCTGGGCGAGCCTTTAGTCTCCTTGGATCGGCCGTCGCCTCGGACGGAGGGGGACGGGGTGCCCGGCCCTGCTTTGGCCTGTGTCTGACGCTGCTGAGCTTGCGTGGGGGTGGGTTCAGTGCCCGGGCATCGACGGCTTGGGCGCTGGGCGCCACCTGCCCCGGGAGCCTCTACCATTCAGCAGGCTGGTCTACCAGTGGTTCACATTGGTGGCCGAAATGGGCAGGGACCGCGCCCCGAAGACACCCGCTCCACAGACTCAGATGGACCAATACACCACCGCCGAGCGGAACTCGACGGAGGGGGCTGCCGGCGGCTCCCCCCTTGCCGGTGGCGACCTCTCGACCATCCTGCAGGCTATTGGCACCTCCCAAGCCTCGGTGGAGAGCAAGATCGGCGAGGTCCGGGTGGACATGGCCCTTATCCGCCAAGATCTTCGCAATGCCACGGCGCGAATTTCGGAAGCGGGGTCGCGTTTATCCACGGCCGAAGATGAGCTGGGACAACTGAAAACCCAAGTGGCTCGCCTGTAGAATCAAACCTCGGAACTACACTGTCGGGCAGAAGATGCGGAAAACCGCTCGCGGCGGAACAACCTACGCCTGGTGGGTTTCCCCGAAGGGATCGAACAGGGACGGGCGGACACCTTTGTGGAGACCTCGGTGAAATCATGGATACCTAAAGACGCTCTCTCTGTGTGGTTTGCGGTCAAGCGAGCTCATCGCTCCCTGGCGCCCAAACCTCCTCCTGGGGCCCCATCCCGCCCCCCTCATCATTCGAATTCTCAACTTCCGGGATAGAGATGCCATACTTAGAGAGGCTCGGCCCAGGGCCCCCTGAAATATCAGAACAGCACGATTATGCTCTTCCCGGACTACACGCGAGAGGTGCAGGCTCAGCGACGAACGTATGCTGAAGTCAAACAAGAACTCCGCACTCTGGGACTTCAATATGGTCTCCTCTTCCCGGCCCGTCTCAGGGTCGTCTTTCAGGGCAAGACGCTATTTTTTGACACCCCACAGGCTGCCTGGACTTGGCTCACTGAGGAGCGGCCTCTGAGGATCCGATCTGCTTCCCCTCCCGCCCTGTCTGACCCTCCACAAACACGCTCTTCTCCCCCCAAGCCACAACCGAGACATACCCGGTCCCGCCGGAGGGGAGACCGGCGGACGGGGTCCACACGGTCGCCGGGACTCGGGTCCCAGTTGTTGATCTCCTCCGACGCTCCTCCAGCTCTCCCCAACCACAGCCGAACCAGTTCAATGAGCGACCTGAGCCGGGGACCGGGCCCACCCGGGGCGCTGCGCCCTGCCCTGTCTGACTCTGACCTGTCCAGAAGCCCTGCGCTCCAGGGGTCCAGTGAGGATGCTGGACTCTGAATGTTCGAGGCCCGCGGGGCCGGGACTGCGGCGGAACTTTTGTGATACTTTAAGCCTACTATGCAGCTGATGACACTGACATCCGTTAAATATGGAGGGCTCCATCATTGCCACGAACTGCCCTGCTAAACGTTTTAGATTAGCTAATTGTTATTGTTGGTTTGCTTTCTTTAGGGCGACAGATGCTTCAATTTTGGAAGTATAGGGTGGGGGGGGGGCCGTTGCCCTCCGCACTGTTTTTCTCATGGCTCCGTTTGAGCCTTTGTTTTTTCCTTTCCTGTCATCCTGTCACTTGCACACGACATTGTCCTCATCAGATAGTATACCATCTTCTACATGCCACGCTTTTTCTACGATCCGGTTGCTCCGGCCTCGTACGAGCCATTGTTTTACGCCATCGAAGCCAGCCTACGGGCTGCGCACGCCATCGCCACCGACAGACAGCACACTTCCTTGCCATTGCTGCATCTCTCCACCCTAGCTGCGCAACGTCACTTTCCTTGAGCCCGGGAGTCCTGGGTCCTCCGCGTCCCCATGATACCCGTTACCCAGATGTCCACTCACGGTAGATCTCTTCATGTTCTGTCGTGGAACGTGAATGGATTGTTGGACCACATCAAGCGGACGGCGGTCCTCAAGTACGCCCAACGTCTTGCGCCGGATGTGCTCCTCCTACAGGAGACTCCTCTCCTGGGAACCCACTGCTCCTTCCTCGCGAGATACGGGTTCGATGGGGTGTGGCACTCCGGTTTCACACGGGGTTCTCACGGGGTGGCCATCTTGACCCGGAGAGGTCTCCCCTTTACTCCCATCCATGCGAAGACTGACAAGCGGGGCCGCTATGTTGCCAAGCCCGGTAAGCTTGAGGGTCATGTCCTGAACCTACTATCAGCATACATTACCCCTGCCACACTTCCCTCTTCTCTTCGTCACCTTACGGAGGCGATCTCCACCCTGCCCCTGGGTCAGACCATAATTGGAGAGGACTTCAATGCAGTCTTGCAACCGTCACTCGACATAACGGGCGATCCGTCTTCGAGTCTCGCCAGTTCTAGGCAACTGTCTGATTGGTCGGCTGCCCTTGGTCTCTGCGACGCTTGGAGGGTTTGGAACACCCGGGCGAAACAGTACACTCACTTCAGCGGCCCACCATACCCACTCCCGTATCGATCTGGTCCTCCTGCCTGCCCCGGATTGCCAACAGGTCTCTAACATTTCTATTCTCCCCCGTGGTAACTCAGACCACTCTGCCTTCTCCCTCCGTTTGGGCGGTACCGTCGATGGGGTGCGAGCGGTCTGGCGACTGAACGCATGGTTTTTGCAGGACGCGGACTTTAAGGACGCGCTTGCAGTAGAGTTGCAGCAATATTTCCTTACTAACCAGGGTTCGGTTCCTTCCTCGGGCACACTTTGGGAGGCCGGTAAGGCTACCCTACAGGTGTAGCCAGAGGTCTGGTACAGGCGAAAAGGGCGGCGCAGACTGAGCGCCTGACCCAGCTTGAGGCTCAGGCTCTGCGGCTAGAACTGACCCTTGCGGGGGCTGAAGACGCTCAGCCTGCCAGACAGCTTGCGGCAATTCGCGATGAGATCCGTCAAGTCTCCCTGGAGTCGGCCAAGATGCTATGACGCTCCTCTGTGGCCCGTGTGTACGGTTGGGGCGACAAGAACGGAAAGTTGCTCCATAACTTGGTCTCCTACCCCAAGGCTAACAGAATCTGGTTGACTTAATGGAACGATCAGCGGTCCAATTACCCCGTCTGGCCCAGGCCGAATCGACAGACCTGGATCTTCCTCTTACCCCAGAGGAAATCCATGGGGCTATTTCCCTACTGCACTCTGGGAAGACGCCAGGGCCCGATGGCTTTCCACAAGAGTCCTATGCGACTTACCGAGACTTATTGGTGCCCCATCTGGTCGACCTCTTTAACCACGTGGCGGAGAGGGGTGCTTTTCCCTCCGAGACTGACGCCGCCACTATAGTGATCATCCCCAAGACCCAACCACCTTCTCCTTTCTGTGCGGATTATCGTCCGATCTCCTTGATGAACACAGAAATTAAAATCTTCGCCACAGCCCTGGCCCAGATCTCCGTCCATTGTTGCACAAACTGATTCATCCAGACCAATGTGGCTTCATGCAAGCGCGGGGTACTCGGCATTGTATATGACGCCTTCACCTTGCCTTGGCCCACCGCCATCTCCTCACGCCATATCTGGCCCTCTTGCTCATTGATTTTGAGAAGGCTTTTGACACGGTTGACTGGGGCTACCTGGAGGATGTTCTCACTACGATGGGGTTCAGGCCCTATTTCAGACGCCTCATCCTTGGCTTGTATGCCGATCCCAAAGCTAGAGTCTTGACCAACGGTGCCCTCTCGGAGGCGTTTCCAATTCGAAGAGGTACGCGTCGGGGGTGACCTCTCTCGCCGCTCCTGTTTGCGTTGGTGATGGAGCCCCTGGCCTGCCTCATACGCAACGACCCCCAAATCCGAGGTTGGACCTGGGACCCTCACCAGGTGGACAAGATTGCCCTCTACGCGGACGACGTCCTGCTTTTCTTAGCCGACCCGGAGAGCTCCGGCCCGCATTGCCTGGAGGTGCTCCAGGCTTTCGAGACCGCCTCGGCCTGCGACTTAACCCGAAGAAGTCCACTTTGGTCCCCCTCCATCCCTCGAGGGCCTGCTTTGACTGGCAGTCTAATATCCCCCTACAGAGGCTATCGTTCAAATATCTCGGGATCTGGGTGGCTCTGCTCCCGGAGTTGGAATGGGCCCTCAACATTACACCCCTGATCACGAAAGCCAAACAAGACCTCAAGCGATGGCAATCTCTCCCTCTCAATCCCCTTGGCAGAGGGGCACCTCTTTAAAATGATGATTCTCCCCCGTTTTCTATACATTTTACAGAACGTCACCTTTCACTTTCCGGGTAGTTGGTTCTGAGACTTTGATGGGGTGATTACCAGGTTCCTGTGGGGAGGTGGGAGACCACGTATAGCCCTGGCCCGATGCCGGATTCCTCCCTTCGATGGTGGTATGGGAATGACGAATCTTCACCTCTACTACTGGGCCACCAGACTTATTGTCGTTCATGATTGGTTCACTTGCGGCTGGTCGGACCCGGCTTACCGGATCGAACTCCATACGATGGACTTTCCGCAAATCCAAGCCTATTTATACGGGGCTCCCATCCCGCAAACGATTCCACCTTTCACTAGGGCGGTTCTGGTGGCCTGGCGCTCTGCCCTGCGTTACACGGGGTGGGACAAGAGACTCACCCAACACACACCTTTATGGCACGGCACGTGGCTGAGTGAAACATCGTCCCTCGAGGGCTTTCGGCAGTGGGACCGGATCGGGATCTCGTTACTTGGAGACGTCTGGGTGGGCGATCATGTTAGGGCCTTCTCGGATCTGCAACATCGTCACTCCCTTCACACCACCCAATTTTACAGGTATCTGCAACTCCCTCACTACACACATTTCATCGGGCACTTCGCTCCCTGAGTTCAGCCCGCTAGAGGCTCAGGTTATGATGGGAGACTTGGGCAGAGGGGGGGAGGGGGGGGGGGGGTCCCGGATATACCGTCCCCTTGTTAACAGCCCTGCCACCCTGGACTCACTGCGAACCCGCTGGGAGGATTGGGTGGGTCCTCTGGAGGAAGCAGACTGGCGCGATGCCCTTATGGCCCCCAAAACTATGACTACTTCATCAAAACTACGTCTCATCCAACTCTATTATTTTCAACATGGCCTACCTCACTCCTGCGCGCCTGTATAGGGCAGGGATGCGCGCCTCCCCAGGCTGTACACGCTGTGGCCAAGTCCCGGCCGATTTCTATCACATGGTTTGGTCCTGCCCGGCTCTGGCCTCATTTTGGTCGGGCGTGGAGTCCGAGCTTACAGACTCTAGGGTGGCAGGGCCCTCACGATCCCATATGCCTTCTGCTGGGAGTTCGATGGCCTAGACGGTTCCAGAGCCGACAAACGCTTCCTGGGTACAGCGGTGGCGGTGGCCAAGCGAGACATCGCGGCGGCCTGGGCTCAGGCCAAACCTCCTACCATACAAAAGTGGCAGCGGGGGTCGGATTGGTGTGCGGCTCAGGAAGAACCCCTCTTTGAGGCCCGGGGATGACCCCAGACATTTCATAAGATATGGGGCAAATGGTTGAATCTACTGTCTTGAAATATTGGCCTGTTCTTTCTCCTATACTGTTTTGTTGCTCTTCTAAAGCCGGGACTGACTTGAAAGATGTATATTGTGGCTGGAACTTTTGCTATTTGCTAAAGATGGACTTTGACTCATTGTGCAATTATCTACAGTTTGTTTGCCTGTTTCCTATAAACGCAAATAAATGTAATTATCAACAAAAAAAGTAGTGCAGAGGGTTAATATGCCTGCTGCAAAGAACAGATCTGTATTTAATGTCGATAGCCGAATGAATTAGTAAAGCCAGCCTTTTCCAGCGCTTTAAAACAAATTGAATGTATGTAAGAGAGGGGCCATGCAGAGATGAGGGGCACTTTTGCTGGGTGGTAGTGAGTGAATCCTAGGAGGTGGTCATGGGGATGGGGGTGGCCACCAAAAAAGATTGTCGCACCAGGCGCCACCAGCACTAAAGCCAGCCCTATGTAGAGCTCTAAACAGTGGTCACATCACTAAGTTACTATACTGGTTTGCTTCCTACACTGGTGGTTGGACTGAACTCTTTCCTCGGCACCCCCAAATGAACTCCCATGTTGAACTCCCATGACCCTCATATGGAAGTTTTTACATGGATGTGGACGGTTCCTAATTATATCTGCATTCTTTAGAAGACACTAGAAGTTAACCATCCTGCCACATTACATTACATTGTATGAATAAAAGAGGTTAAAAACAAAACTGCCATTTCAAAAACTGATTTGTTTGTTGAAGCGTCAACAATACCAGCATTTGTAAAGCGCACAGCTACCTCCGGAGAGGTGTCCCGGGCACTGGGGGCCGTCGGGAAGATTAAGCGAGCTGTTGCCCATTGTCACATGGTGCTGGGCTAACCTGCCGCCGGCGATCGAACCGTGAACCCCGTGGTCCGGAGTCAGACACCCTGGCTGCTGCGCCACATCAATAAACAAAATAGACTCGAACAAATGACATCTAAATACAGTAAACAATTGTGAAATTGTTGACAGTATGCTGAGGTGTGAATCTAAGTTTAGTGCTGCAGTTCATTAAGGTTTGCCATTTTGATACTCATAAGAAGATCCTATGACATGGGGCCTTATAAACAAAGTGTCATTTGGGATCTTAAACCTGTAAAACATATTAGCGAGATATCCATTTTTAATTTGTAACACGGCCCCCTATATTTACACTTCTGGCACTGCTGACTACAATGAGTGGTTTTAAAATCATTGGCAGTTTAAATGCACTTTTAGATGGAACACAGTTAAAAGAAGCGTTAATGTTCTGCTAATACTCTCAGTCAGAATCTCCCTTTGAAAATATACAATTATGGTGGAAAGCCTAGCCAGGCTCTGACAGACTCAAATAAATGGAGTGAAATGGTTGTAGTTCTAGATGGGCAACTATCTGTTCTAGATCTCCCATCATCCATTTTACTTTGAATTATTTTCAGCTCCCACACTGTCAACATACTCATTAACGTGGGTTGCGCTGACAAAAGAATATATAAAATGGAGCTTGCTGCTATGAACCTTCCTTGACAATATAGAAATGCTTACTAAACTGTGCATTCTATGAGATGTTGAAATCACAGACCTTAGTAGTGGTGCACAGCGATGCTGTATGGAGAAATCGTTTAGTCGGAGGCCAATAGATAGATAGATTAGATAGATAGATTAGATAGATAGATATCTCCACCCAAAGTAGTCGCGTCTGCTCCAGCCTAGTTAACGTGCGGCGAGGTAGCGAACCTCACACATCCAACCAAAACTGCAATGACACCCAGCAAAAGTATCCTGGGTCGATCATCACAGAGCCGTCACTCAAATTTCAAGTCCAGCGTATGTTTATTCACACACGGCAACAAAAACGAAAACCAACTCCGTGATCAAGGAGTGCGTGAACTCCGAAACGCGTTGGGTTTCGTTTTTGTTGCCGTGTGTGAATAAACATACGCTGGACTTGAAATTTGAGTGGCGGCTCTGTGATTATCGACCCAGGATACTTTTGCTGGGTGTCATTGCAGTTTTGGTTGGAGATATATATATATATATATATATATATATTTCTTTACTCACATACCACTAAGAAAAAGCGGTCTATGCTGAATAGGTGTATTTTAAACATATATCGCGAATTGATTAGTTTACTCAATACGCAATTTGCATTGGGCCAGGACAAATTAAAGTCAGTAAAATATTCCAGTTAAAGCCTTTACAGGTAAATGAAGTTTAACGGTTTCATATCTTGGCCACCAGATGGGTGCTTTATGCCGCTCCCTCACCTGCTGCCCATATAATGTGCATACTGCAAGTTATTTCCTTCAATCAAAAACAGTATGAATTGTTATGCATTGAAATCAGGAACTACATCATTTACATGGTTTTTAATTAGGCGCTTATCTGATTGGACTTAAATAGCTTCAACCTAAAATCATTGCCTGCAGAATACATGGTATCTGGCTATCTGATGTACTGGTCAAGAAGTCTCACTCGAAACAGATCGCACTCAACATTTTCGGATTCAAGTTGACAGGTTACTACAATCAGCTGAAACACAGAATCACTGTTGGAAGCATGGTGGTAGATCAGTGTATTAGCTGGGTATTCAGAAAGTGTTTTTCCGCTCTCCACTGCCTTTCCCTTACTCGCCTCCTTTTTTGCCTGCATCTACAGACATCTGGGCATTTATATAACTAATGCAAGTCAACACATTTTTGTTTAGTTGCATTTTTGTACATGGTACATAGCAACAGGATGTAAATAGCAAAGTAAAGATTCATGCCTTGCTCAATAATTCAGAAATGCAAAAGAAGCAAATAAGAATTTAAGAATCAAAAATCTTTCATAAAAAGACAAATTACAGTTTGGGTACTTAAGTTGGCAAAAAGAATGTCAAAGCAAAGCTATATATTCCTTGAAGAGCATTCAATAGCTACTTATTAAGAAGAAAGAGCCAGGGCCAAAAAAAAAAAAAAAAAAAAAAAGTCTTCTTGGGTTTAGTACACCGCATCCTACATATTTAGCACCCCACTGAAATCAAGATTTTTTTTCTTCACGGCTGCCATGGTGGAGTTGAAAAAGTGAGAGTTTTCAACCAATGGAAAGCAGCTGCAACAGTAGCAAAACAAACATAAAAGGAGAAGGAACATCTTCAATTGATCCATCAAATCCTCTAGCGCGAAGGACCCACAAGAAAATTTTCCTGAAAGCGACTCATGGATTTTAGAACTCCTGCTCAGAAAGCTAGGTGCCAAACTGCAGAGATATAAATGTATATGCTTAAAGGCTCCAGGTGAAAAAATTATTTAGGAATGCTAGCATCCTGCCCATTTGCACTGCCAAATATAAAGAAATGATGCTCGAGGTTAAGAAACGCTTCTAAGACAAAAAGGATTATTGGGCTTGTTTACACCTAGGAGACCGCCAATCGCGAAAGAACAAATGCCTTCTCCTCACACAGACATTAACTTAGGTGGAACTGAAAGAATATCCTCAAGAATGGGCACAAAGCTGGGTAAGCGGAAAAGGTTTCCAGAAACCAGGATGTATACAGTGGAAGGTGCACTAAGCAGCGGTATACCAAGTCCCTGGAGCTGGATGCAAAATGACAGAATTGCACCGGATTATAGGGAATAAAGTAACATGATTAAAAACCAAAAACCTTAAGAAAAAGAAAAAAAAATGTAAGTCCGTTTTTATATAGCGCAGCTACTCACCCTTACGGGTCTCAAGGCGCTGGGGGCCGTAGTGGAAATTAAGTGAGCTATTGCCCAGAGTCACATGGTGCTGAGCTGAGCTGCCGCCGGAGCCGGGGATCGAACCGTGAACCCTGTGCTCCGAAGTCAGCTGCCCTGGCCGCTGCACCACACCTCTCCACCGACTGACTGCCACAAGCATAGAATTATCATGCTCCCCGCTGAGCATATGTTTAATCAAAACTTGGTTTGCAGAAGAATACACAACCTACAATCAGGAACTGCTACCCCTGAATACATCAATTCAGGGAAGGCTCAAGGATAAGACTATTGTAATTCTAGCTGTTAGCCCGAAACCGGTCCCAGGATGCTTGTTTCCAGTCCAGGGAAGACATGGCTTGGCAGTTCGGTCTGGACTGTTCCCATGAGGCACAGGGTCAAGACGGATTTGCATATAGCTGTGTCTGAACTGGGGTGGCGAAGTGAGCTAAAGAACGATGATGGATTCAACCCAGATCTGTGACTGGGGGTGAGTGTCTGAAAAGTGTCAGCGCTCCGTCCATCATCTCCTTGTGTTTGCTTTGTTCGCCCTAAGTTGGCAGGGTATGCCCAGACATGGGTCCCTTGCTCACTTTGCCACTGGATTCAAGCTAGCCTGGCTGATGAGGGCTGTTAGCCCGAAACCGGTCCCAGGATACTTGTTTCCGGTCCAGGGAAGACATGGCTTGGCAGTTCGGTCTGGACTGTTCCCATGAGGCACAGGGTCAAGACGGATTTGCATATAGCTGTGTCTGAACTGGGGTGGCGAAGTGAGCTAAAGAACGATGATGGATTCAACCCAGATCTGTGACTGGGGGTGAGTGTCTGAAAAGGGTCAGCGCTCCGTCCATCATCTCCTTGTGTTTGCTTGATTCTAGCGAAGCTATACAACTATTATTCTTCCAAGATTATCTTGAAGAGGGGGGGAAACTTTTCCAGGTGCAAACCAGGCAATTACCTTCAGAAGATGAGAATTTAAGCCTATAAAAAAACATGTTGCATAAATAGGGGTAATGGCAGGCACTTTGATGCCCGAGAAACAGAGTCAATAAAGAAGGTATACCTTCCCTGAACCAAAGCATGCCAACATCTTATTGATCAAATAGCAAAAACAGCATGTGTCAGCCATCGGGAGCATGCAATTAAGAAGAAACAAGTGTGGTGGTCCCAGAAACTTTAGCCAAACTAGGAGTCTGAGACATTAGATAGATATATATGAGAGTCGAGAGAAGCCCACCAAAGGACCGACGACTTCTGCGGCACACGAACAGAGGTGGACATACTATTATTGTAAAGGTCCTTTCTTTTGACCATTAAACATCTGAAGCCTATCAAACCAATGTAACATTTTTAATATGAAAAAAATATATTCTAATGAATAAACTTACAAAAACAGAAAATTCTCCAATACCCATTATTAAAAAAGAAAAAAAAGTGTTCAAGCCATAAAGGAGGCCTTCATTTTAAGTTTGTTTTCAAACACTCTAGAAGATGTTAGATACTTAATTAACCTCAAAATAATACACTAAATGATAGAAGAGGTCCAAATAGGAGTAACGCACTAAATTGCTTTCCCATCGACCAGAACAGTATTGGTAAACCATTTAAATTACCAACCCTAACTCTGTGTACACTAGCAAGCATGAAAGGAAAAAAATGACTAGAAAGTATATTTTAATTAAAATTTGCTTAGAAACGTAATCATGTCATACAAATCTCCCAGCAACAGAAGTGTAGAAAGTACTGTAGTTAAAAAAAAAAATACCATGTGCTTATTAGTTTCAGACATACCAATTCAATGGATTACACTCCTTAAGCGATTTACCATTTTACATCTCATTCTTTAGCTACTTAGAGATCACAGCAGCTCGCTTTTTCAGATCACGCTCAAAAGTCACTACCACAAAGCAGTGATAACTGCTGTTGCGTAGTATTAGTAACAAGATATACCAAAACGACAAAAGAAAGAGCATTTCAAAATGTTCTTCTGCATTTCACTGTTATGTACTGATAATTGCCTGGTGACCAGCAGCATTTTTGCCCGTTTTGTAAGCTTTGACTTATGCAAGAATATGCCTGAAACAAATGTGAATTGGATATTTTTAACACACAAGGCGCATAAGCAAACAAAATGTAATGGGAGGAGGATCCCAGGTGGAAGATTACTCGGTCCACTGCTTCCCAATAATACTGAGCCAGGAGAGCTTAAAAGTGTGTGGGTTACCAATTTCTTATTCACAGAATGATACGAACCATATTTAATTTCAGTGCCTCTGTTGTAGAGAAGAAGTCCCTAGCAGTAACAATTTAAAAAAAGAAACACTTTAAAACGGACTGCAAATATATCAAACGTAGATCTACAGTCATTTTGAAATTTACCAACACCCACTCCCTATCATACAGGTAAGACAGAAGTTTACCAAGTTTATCCAAGTCTTACACAGGAATGTCACTGGCCGGATTCAAGAATTTTAACAGGTCAAAATGTACTAGTGGTCTATATCGCGGCTGTGTGCGTGTATATTTTTGGAGTGCCTTTGCATTGCACATTTTTTTAGTGTACGTTTTCACCTGAACTCATTACCAACTGCTTTATTTCTTATCCATCCACCCACTGAAAAACACATCCATCTCTCAATCTCCCACCATCCAATTGACCAAACTGGAAAATGCCACTTTCTTAGTCAATGTTCAGTACAATATTTACAGGTAAACGCAATGTGCCTGAGAAAGCATGAGCCTTTTAATTTGTTCACTATCTATCCCAGGAACAGTGCCAGGATTCAACTGTACTGACCTAGAAAAGAATGTGTTAGGAGCACACCCTAACTTCAGATTACACATAACACACATATCAGCTTTTTGTATAATGTTTCAGCAAAATGTCCTAATCAACAACTTAGTTATAGTAAGCAAAAAGGCCTGAGGCAACAGAAGCACAAATCCTTCAATATGCAATAACTTTCACGACCACAAGAATAGTAAACCCAATTCAGAAATGCAGCCATTGGAGCTCCTGGTTCAAACGGCATCCCTGCATCGATATATAGACAGAATTCCAAGTTTTGGTCTACCTCCCTGTAAAAACTTTTTTAAATTTATAGGATTACTAAATCCACCCCTTCATCTTGGCAAGGTTCAATTCTGCATCTCACTTACAACAAGCATTTGCAATGCAACAGGTCTCGCATTTACACTAGTTTCAGCTATTGGCATTGTAAATGACAATGCCTTTTATTTATCTTTTGGTTTTTGAAACATAAATAAAACGCATTGTTATTTACAATGCCAATAGCTTAAACTCGCGCAAATGCGATACCTATTGCATTCCAAATGCTTGTTGTTTGTGGCGGCCGCCACTGCTATTGGCCTCCGTGTGAATATACCTGGTTTTGTACTTTCACTAGATTGTCTGCTGATTTAGGTGGAGTAAAGTTCCGAGCTCATGAGTTGAGCCCATTCGGGGTGCAGGGGATGAGGGACACGTCCTGTTTGGACAGGGCATTTATAAGGAGTTGTGACTCGTGTAATAAGCGAGTGTAATTTTTCCATCCACTCCTGTGCTGTGGCGAGGGCAGCCTCCCCCTGCATCCGTCCCTCCCTCCCTTTACCTGCCCCGAAGATCCTGTAGGACTTGTATTACTGTAGGCTCTGCGGGGAGTTTGATCTTCCCGCTGCGCACACCCTCAGTTACTGTGGTGCCGCAGCTTCCTTCTCCTGTCTCCCCGGGAAGATATGATTGTGTTGTGTTATTGTAAACACTGATGGGAGCTCCTTCTCCCCTCCACGCCTGTAGACCTCGAGTGACTGTACGTAGAACACTTTGCACCTATACAACTTATGCAGCTAAACTCACACCCTGCAAGTTTGGAAGGGTTACTAAACTGCGCAGGAAACTCGCCATCACTCAGAGTCTGTACACGTAGAGCAGCTAAGTTCACACCCTCCGAGCCTGTATCGTTTTACAGCCTGGAAGTTTCCTAGCATTCTGCGACTGTATAACTTGTGCCGCTAGGTTCTCGCCTCTGCAACTGAGTGTGTGTGTGACTGTGTTACTGTGGGCTCTGCAGCGCCCCTCCCTCACATCATGCACCTGTATCATGTGTGCAGCTAAACATTTGCCTCAGCCTGCACAGCTGTAAGCTCCTGAAGCTTTTGCCTGTAGTAAGGTAGGTGTTTCTCACTTTTCAGACTCAAGCTGCTGCTTTAGAGAAAAACGCGACAAAAAACCGAGGCACTTCATGCTAAGTTTACAAGATGTTTGGCCATTGTTGGAAGGGAAGGCCTGACTCACCGGTGACACACCAACCCCAGCTGCGCCCCCGGGGGGGGGGGGGGGGTGCACAGTTAAAGACCGTGACACGGCCTGGCAAGGAAAGACCCATCAGCAAACAGGGCCATAATCCACCGGTAAGGCCCTCCTCTGTGCAGGGTCTCTGCTCCAAGCCCCATTTCACGGAGAAGGAAACAAAGATGCTTCGACTAATGTGAAACAGACTGATCCAAACTTTACTGCGTTTTTGGCAGCAGCGTGCGAACACGATCCTCTCAGCCGGAAAGCTGACTCAGCGGCTCGTCGAGCACCAAGAGGCGGGCCCGCGGGGCTTTGGGCCCAGACCGTGTGCGGGAGGGAACCTCTCCCTTGCCTCCCGCCCACGCTCTAGACCCTTCTTGAATCTTAGCAAAGAACGCGGTCTGAAACTGAACCTTTCCAGCCGCTGCTTTATGTGGGAGAACTGAAAGATGGCACAGGGGCCTGGAACCAAACCTTTCCAGGTGCTGCAAAGTGGGTGGAAACGAAGCGCTGCAGCCTGGAGAGGTGGGGGTTCATCATCGGAGCGACCACTGCGCCATAAAACACATTCCCTGCTGAATCTAAAACGATGATAACCGGGGGCGAGTTGTCAACATCTGGCGAGTTGTATCAAAACAAATAAAATGTAACACGACTCACCTTATAAAAGCAATTACGATGCAAAGAGGCGATCGGAGATGCGTCGAGGCTCATTTGCGTGAAACTGGAGACGGGGTGATTTGAAATAACAAGCTCTTGCCATTGCGCAAAGGCAGCCGCTTGTTTATATTTGCATCGCGCTTTCACTTTAGCGCGATGCAAAAATAAACACGCGGCCGCCTTTGCCAAAGGCGACTGAAAAAGCATAGTGCCTACTGACTAATGAAGGAGACCGTGTAACGCCGCAAGTACACGATCCAGTCCGGATGGGCGAGCCGAAAAGGAGACAAGGCGGGAACAAAGAAGCCTCATTTCAAATAGGGAGCGAGCGTTTACCATAAACGATGAGGCCCACCAATAAAAAGAATGGGCGGGGCTTCCACTCCACTTCTAAAATCTCCTCGATTACAAGAGGCCTCGCAGAGCAAGCAGCGCATGCGCTGCAACGCTAAGAGAGACCTAAAAAGGGCCTAGTGGCGTCCCCGATAGCTATCGCTTTAAAGCCCTCTTGGATGTTGAGGCCAAATATTTTGCCTTCCTTCTACTGGAGGACTTAGAAGCATAGGCAAGTTCAAAGAACCTGATATTTCTTAACCAAACCGGCTTTAGACCTTTTCCAGGCACTCATTGATTATCTTGTGGGCCAAAGGATGCTTGCCGCAAAAGAGATGAGGGAAAATTAGCTACTTCACTGTTGTTTTGTAGATTATAGTAAGGCTTTTGACTATGTCAATCGCCAGCTGCTTTGGCTTAAGCTTAAAGCCTGGCAAAGTCTGGAAGCACTACTCAGTGGCATCCAGCTACTTAACTCCGACACGTGGGCCAGAGTAAAATTGGAAAATAATACAGTAGTCTCTGAAAAGATAAAAATTGAACAAGGCGTCGAACAAGGGTGCGAATTAGCTCCGTCTCTTTTTAACTTGTTTATGTGCAACCAGATACCCGGAATGAGCTCAGTCATTAGCCATGCGCCAAAACTGGCGAATCAACCTATAACTTCACTTCTCTATGCAGACAATGTAGTTCTTTTAAGCCAAACAGTGATGGGGTTACAAAGATTGATTAACGTTTTACACAATCATTGCAGTTCAAATGGAATGACAAGTGATGGAGCAAGGTTTTGCAAAAAGAAACTTGCTCGAATTAACTCCCCCATAATATTTATTAACAGTGTGCAGTGAAAACTAATATGCAAATCACATGAACCACATGGGAGACCGATTTGCGCATGCGTGCAATAATGTGAACTAATGCATGAAAGAACTAGGCCACATTTTACATTGCGTTTCAAAAGAAAAAGCTAATGCATGTCTAGGCCGCATTTCGCATCTTGCTTAAAAACGATAATAAATAAATCCGCTTTGCATGAAGCTTATGCTAAGAAAAATATTAACAGGGGATAGTGCAAAGGTGGGTGGAAGACAGTGAAAAGTGCATTTCCATGTAATTAATAAATGTATATGTTCTATTCGTCATAGTGAGCCGAACGGGCCTGCATTTACTTAAATTGGCCGGATAGAGGAGGGGCTGGAAAATGAGCATAAATGATCTGACAAAACAAGACAGAAGCGCGGAGCGCTGCGGATGGAGAATAAAAGGTCAAGGTTGTGCAGCTCACAGAACAATTGATTGCCTGCCAAAGATAAGACTGGCCGTGGGACTCAAGACTTCTTCCGCGGACGTGGCTGAGAAATAAATGAGAAAATAATGCAATGTTTCAATGCCGGAATAACTGAACGAGTCAAACCTTATGTCATGGGAAGGAATATAGAACAATGAGCATGCAGAAATTCTGAATGGGAACCTGGTGGTGTGACAGACCACCTCCCAAATCCACCAATAAGCTGTCGAGTTTCATGAATTGTTTCAACTAATGTGGGTTGGACATGTAGGTTTTAGGGTATAACTGGGGTGCCTTTGGGGGTGTGGTTTAGCCTTAGGTCGGATGCAGAGGAGAGAGGGGTGATTTCGTCGCTGTGCGTCGGTTTGCAGAGAGGCCTAGCAGTTCCTGTCCTATCCCGTTCCTGAAATCTTTGTCTCCTGACTATTTCAGGAGACCCCCACTACTCCCTTGGCCAGAGGGATGGTATTTCACGGAATTCTTTTGGGTTTGTATTATCTTTCTGACTCGTACTTTGCATAATCTACTTGCAAATGTATTTTTTGTCTCTGAAACTTATGTCTCTTCATCTATCCACTCCTTCATTTGCATATCGCATTATTGAAGAGGAGTGAGACTGTTTGCATTGCTGATTTTCTCTCCCTTATGTGAGATTCTTTGTTTGCATTGTGACCTGTATGCAATGAGCATTTATCATTTACATTTATTTGAGATAAACTTTATTAAACTTACCGAGAGTCTGTGATTATTTAGCTGGTTAGATAGTCAGTTAGTTCTATTATTACCATAAACTACCCAACTAATTGGTCCGTCGACTGAGAGGAAAAAGAGTTGATATACAGGTCTAGTTATGTATTTAGAAATGTCAAACATGAACCTGTGAAGGAAGCAATTTTTCACATCAATAAAACTTGACCCCCAGCGCAACAGGGATTTATGAGTTGGGTGAATGTGTATGGGCCATTTGTATGAAATATTGATGAGTATCGATCCCTGATAAAGTGTAGCTCTGGATCCGTTTTTGGTAGCAAAGGATGGTTTAATTATTGATTAGTTTGGTAATAATTATTGATTATATGTTCTTAACAAGAAAAGTTAGTGTCCCGTTCTATGTTGTCTAGAAGTACGGAGGTATCGGAGAAATCCCGGGATGGAAATTTAGCCTGAAGTAGGCAGAAGAAGAGTGTGGATAAAGAAATCACACGGCAGAAGTACTTTGTCTGTTGTTATAATACTGTACGGCGGAAGGCTATAGGTGTTATATTTAGGGACAACTTTCGTATGTGATTAAAGTGTCTGAAATAGCGAAGGGTCCACTTCCGAAACTCTGGCCTTATCTGCAGAGGAGTACCAAGACCTCTTTTTACACCAAAAAGTCCTCTTGCGAAACTTTGGCCTTATCCCTAGAGGAGAATCAAGTCCACCTGTAGCTTGTTTAGGTGTAAAATAACGCTGTTCGTTGTTTTACTTGAAGTAAAGGAATTTCTCGTTTTGAAGTGAAGAACTCTTGCTTTATTTAGAGGAACAGACAAGATAGCATTGTTTTGTGTTGTTACTAACAAGAATTTTGATTAAGAAGACTTAGAAATACATTGCCGTATTATTTTGTAAAGGGAGGGTCAGTAGAAGGAGTAATACTGACGTCACAAAAAGGCTGCGCTGGCATTGGTCAGACAGCAAGCGTGAAGTAAGCTCTGATTGGCTGGTTGGTGTGAGCCACGCTGGTGTTGGTTGAAATAGCAGATACATAGAGAGCTGTGATTGGACGGTTGGTGTGAGTCGCGCTGGTATTGGACGAGAACTGACAAATAGAATAAGTAGAATTACGGAAGGGTTTCGTTGTTGTTTTACTGAGATACATTAGCGTAGAGAGTCGGAAAAATGAAGTTGCTCAAGAAAATAAAGAATTTCTTTAAAAAGGACAAACCAATAGTGACTAGAGAGGGAATTCTTATTCCACCACCGAAAACGCCCGCTTCCTATATGATGTTGGAGCGAGGATACCATACGTTTACTTGGTTAGAGAATTGGGTGGAATACACAAAGGATGATGGTGTTATAGCTTTTCCACAGCATGGTTCGTTTAATATAAGGATTTTGCAGAATTTGAGAAATCGAATGAATTCATTAGAGCCAAATCCCAGACCTACCCAGTAAGAAGCGTTAGAGGAATGGGAAGTAGAAGCATTCGAAAGAGAGAAATATCGAGGTGGTAGGAGATACAGAAATGTAATGACTAGATATCCTTTTGAGAGAAGAGAGGATACAATGAAAAGATGGAGGAGAGCTGTGGTAACTGAAGGTTTGTACCCAGTTTTAGTTGCTGAAGATCAGACAGGAGGCAAATGTAAAGAGAAAAATAAAAATATAGAAACTTCAAGTTTAAGACAGGACCCGAACAAATCTGATGAGGAGTTGTTAGAGGACATTATGATCAAAAGACCTCCGCCATATCAAGAAAATTCAGGTGAGGTGACTCCGAGTGCACCACTAATGGGAACTCCATTAACTCCACAGATTACAGACATGGCTAGAGTAGTACGAGAAAAGAAATGGACTTATTAACTAAGGCAAGAGTAGAACAGATCCAGAAAATAAATCAGTTAAGTCTAAATGCAGGAGCATTGACGGTGCCGGTAACAATTGGTCCCGTAGTTCCATTGTATGGAGAAAAACAGAATATACATACGTTGACAGTTCCAAGGAGTAGCGACAGGAGTGGAATGGTGACGGTAGCGAATGAGGATGGACAGGCTGACACACATACTACGTTGTTCGATCTTCCGGTTTGTGAAATGATAACAGAAACCCCTAGAAGAAGCATACAAATAGATCCAAGGAGAGTTCAGCAGGTCCTTCACCAGAGGAATTAAATGATTGGATTAAGAGGGAATGGAAAAGCAAAAACCTCAACCACAGAGTATAAATGTGAGCCAATTAAAAGTAGATTTGGAAGAGATGATTATTGGTACAATAAGTCCAGACAGACTAGGGACTTACCGAGATGAAGAGCTGTTGTTTTTGTGTAAAAGTATTACTTGGAGAGCGAGAAATCTTCATGAGAAAATAGCAGAGGCTGCTAGTGAATATGGAATTGACATAGAGAAGTCAAAAGTGTTGCAGAAATCGTAGAGATTGGCCTTTACTGAAAAGTATTTGGAGCGTTTGAATGCGTCGGGAAAAAGATTACAGATAAAAGAGTTGATGAATATGGGGAGATGTTGAAAAGGTGGATGGACGAAAAAGAAAGAAGAGGCAGCTGGCAAAGGAATCGATGTTTCCGTTAAGAGACAGAATAAGTTGAAAGGGAGTGTCCGATGAGAGAAGTCCCAGGTGGTGGATATGTTCACGTTCCTTGGACAAGACGGGATAGGGATATATTGTCCTTTACGAATGATTTTCCCAGGTTAAGGGGGAAACCGGTTGAGTGGTATAAACAGGTAGAGAGGTTTGTGAAAGTTTCAAAGGTTTTGTTAAAAGATTTAGATGGTTTGTTTGAGATTGTCGTTCCAGCTGATTTGTGGACAGAATGTAAAATTACTGTTGATTGGCCAAAAGAAGAATATACTAGAGATCCTAAAACATGTGCACCATCTGATGAGGTGAAAAAAAAGTATAAATCAGGTAATCACCTTTTTGGAAGGAAAAATTTCCCCTAAGGAAACAGATTGGGTTAAGATAGACAGAACAACTCAAGAACCAAAAGAGTCAGTAGATGCCCATTATGAAAGGTTGTTGCAGGTATTTAAACAGTACAGCGGGTTTGAGAACATTGGAGACAAAGATATTGGATATTTTGTGTATCGTTTTGTGTTTGGATTGAAACCAGAGATTGGTAACATGATTCAGCAGCATTTGATCTGTTGGCAGAGCAAAACAATTGATGACATTTTGAGGTATGCAAAGTATTGTAGTGATGACATTGAATCAAGACATAAAAAGTTAAAAAGAGAAAATGATGTGGGCACAAGTGAAGGTAGCAGAGCAGCAAGAAGTAAACAATGGTTCTCAAACAGGTAATCAAATGAATGGTCAGAATCAAAATGGTCAGGTATCCAGTGGAGGTAGAGGTAAAATGAGCAAAGAAGAGGCTAAAAAGAAATTTCCTTGTCATGCGTGTGGAAAGTATGGACATTGGAAGAACGAGTGTAGATCTGCTCAAAAGAATAATGGGGTAAATCAAAATTTAAATCCACGGATGCAGAATGAGGTGGGTGTGAATCAGCAGCAGCAGGTAGTTGCTCCACAGTTACAGGTGCCACAAGCTCCTATGCCCAATAATGTGAATGCTCAAGTGCAGAGGTACAGTGCGAACACTGGATTTCACGGAGGTGACCAAGTTGGTAAGAATCAAAATGTGCAAATGGTTCCGCAATATTGGTTGCAGTGCAATGAGAGTGATTAAGACTCATCCCAATGACGGTGGCTGAGGGGGGAGGAAGAGTGCGTACTTGGCGCATCCTTGGCGGTAGATCAGTCAGGTCCATTTGTTGACGGAAAAGTGGAAGGTAATGATATTACATTCCTAGTGGACACTGGTGCTACCCGTTCTACTGTGAGAGAAGCAGAAATTCCGAACCTACCCCTCTCAGGAGAAACTATCCAAGTTGTAGGAGTCTCAAATAAGCATATTAGAACACCAGTCACAAATCCAATAGAAGTTCATATTGGGAGTTTCAGAGACATGCATCGTTTCGTGGTATGTGACTCGAGTCCAGTAAATCTCTTGGGAAGAGATTTATTGTGCAAAATGAATTGTACCATCTATTGTACACCAGATGGTATTGCGTTTCAGACACCTGATGAGGATGTCGAATTCAAGATGTTAGCGAAGCAAGGGACAGAAGTGGAGGAGTACTTTTCACTTCTCACAGAAGAGAGCTTGCCCGAAGAATTAAAAAGTACAGTGAGGTCGGATGTATGGGACTTTACAGGAAAGGAGATTGGCCTAATGACAAATGTAGATCCAATTCAGATTATGGAATAAGAGGGTGCTGTATATCCAAACACCTCAGCACAAAATGAGTCCAGAAGTAATTGAAGGAGTCACTCCTGTGATTGACCAAATGATTGAACAAGGAATTCTAAAATAAATAATGAGTAGTCCTTGTAATTCGCCTATTATAGGAATTAAAAAGCCCAGTGGAAAATATAGAATAGTACAGGATTTAAGGAAGAATAATAAAATTGTAGTACCCTGTTGTCCAGCAGTACCAAATCCAGCAGTAATCCTTTACCAAATCCCATGTGATTCTGAATGGTACACAGTGATTGATTTGTGGCAAGCATTTTTCTCGATTCCTTTACATCCGGAAAGCCAGTATTTGTTTGCATTCCGGTTCGGAGACCGTGTTTTGGCATGGTGCCGAGTTCCTCAAGGGTACACAGAGAGTCCTTCAATTTTTAACCAGATCCTGAAAAGATGTTTGGAGACTTTAGTTATACCAGGAAATTCAGTTTTGGTTCAGTATATTGATGACCTACTGGTGGCATCAAAGACACGAGAAGCATGTGTGACAGATACCATTGCCTTACTGAACCATTTGGCAGAAGGAGGACACAAAGTGTCACCAGCAAAATTACAATTTTGTTAACAGGAAGTCCAGTACCTAGGACACAAAATAGAACAAGCATTGGCATAGCCAATAGGTCTCGCCTTTGGTAGGTGTAAGTCGTTTTGCTGTGTATGAGGTTTTTATAAGTATTAATTTGCAAAGTGCCCTGTAAATGAAATATAAGTACCTACCTGTTATTGTAGTGTAGGTGAAGCTGTAGTAAGGCGGTAGTAGGGGTGTTAGATCATGGAAAGAGACAAGGCCCTCTCCTGGGAAATGGGGGCAGCTGGGGAGACAACGACGGAAACGTGAAATAATAAACAGAGTATTAAAGAAGGAAAAAACAGATCTGGCTCCCCTCTCCGCCTGGTGTCCCGGCAGATGCACCGGTGGCTATGCCGCCTAGGGCCCCATCTACGCGTTCCTACATCTGGCGTTCCTAAATGCAGTCGAGATGTGCATTTAGTTTTGCAGTGCTTAAACGACTAGTCTGGGGTAGTAAACGCTACATAAATACAATTACAATTCTGCTATTTGCAGACCTACACGATGTTCATTTTTATTTACTACCAGGTTGAGACCTGGACGGACCCGGCCCAATTAAATCCCTGAAGGTGGTATTAATAGAGGAATGTTGGTATGTTATGATGACAGGAACCTCATCCTTTGCGCACATCAAATGAAATTCTGATAAGAGTTGTAAAAACCATGGAATTCATGATAATAGCAGAGCCAGGGGTCTGGCTTAGTTTTAAGACCAAATGTCCAAGCTGAGCTAGCAAGCTAAAACGTTATTTCAAACCTGAAATACATCAGATATCTGCCACATAATATAGCAAAGGCAAAAGTGGTGCAGATAAGCCTGATAATGCTTCAATCCATGGCGGGACAGCACCCAGGATAATGTACTGCACGACTAACCACTTATAAGGTCCCAAAGGCGAGACCTATTGGCTATGCCAATGCTTGTTTTACATGCGGATGGTTTATTTTCACATGAGCACCCTGGCTCAGACATGCGGGTATTGGGTTTCCTCCCGCTCCTCCGTTTCTCTATCCATCACATTTAACACTCTGACAGTAACAGTCTATAATGTTTCTATTCTACAAAACCGCTCTGTCAACTCCAGGCTTCCAGAGCAGCGACTGAGGAAAATAAACAACAGCAGTGCCACAAGCGACAGTGTCAGGGCTACCACCAAGCAAGAAGGAACTTCCACCGCCTCTGTACGAGAGCTTTGTGTAGTGGCAAAACCACGTGTTGTGCGCTTCCATTTGTTCTTGTACACGACTGCCATATCTATGCGTGTCTGCTTGTGTGCATATCCAATTGTCCTTTTATGTGCTGTGTGCACGTGTACTTGTTCTTATTAAAGAGTGTGTGTGTGTCCCATTGTTCTTGGGTGGGTGGGTGGGTGGGTGTGTGTGTGTGTGTGTGTGTGTGTGTGTGTGTGTGTGTGTGTGTGTGTGTGTGTGTGTGTGTGTGTGTGTGTGTGTGTGTGTATGTGTGTGTATGTGTGTGTGTGTCTATTTGTTCTTATATAAGGGTTTGTGTGCATGACCAATGGTTCTTGTATGTGTGCATGTCTACTTGTTCTTATATGTGTATGTGTGCATGTGCACATTTTCTTGTATGTGTGTCAGTGTGCATGTCTTTTTGTTGTATGAGTGTGCATGTCTGTTCTTGTGTGCATCTTGTGTCTGTGGGCATGCCTATTTGTTCTTGTGTATATGTATGTGTCCGTGTACACGTCAGTCTAGTCTTGTAAAATTGTATTTGTGTCTGTGTGCAAGTCTATTCGTTCTCCTATGTGCGTGTGTTGCACTTGTTCGTGTATGCATGTATTTCAATGAAGGTTTGTGTGTGCACGGGGTAGTGTCTAAGTATGTGTGTCTACTTGTTTAAATGTGTGTGTGTGTGTGTGTGTCTGCATTTTGGTGTGTGGGCACGTGCATGTACGTGTCTGCTTTTTCCTCCGTGTATGTGAGGGAGGAGGGAGGATGCTTGAATCTCGAATGTTTGTTTGTGCATGAGAATCTATTTGTTCCTGCGTGTACATCTGTGATGTTTGTGAGTGTGCGCGCGTGCTGTATGCTCATAAGTGCGGGTGTGAAAGCGCGCCTTTTCACATGCGTGTACACCAGTTCGTGTTTCTGAAGTGGCGTTGGCACGTGCATGCGCACCCTTGTTTGTGCGCGTGCCCTAATGTTTAGTTTGACAATGTTTAAAAACTGTGGTCAGTCCATAGATGGTACGTTATTGGATTTATAAAGCCCTTCCAATGTCGAATGATATCCGGGCAGCCAAGCTCCGAAAAGCAAAACACTGTATAAATAAGCCCGTTCACTGCGTCACAAGCCGCGTGTCAGGAAGTCCACGACAGCTTCGCGAGTATGAGAGTCACACACAATCGAGCTGGTTAGGCTAGAAGGAGAAAGGAAAAAGAAAAAAGTGGAGAAAAAGGAGTGAAAGAAAGAGGTAAAACACGAAAGGGGGTAAAAAAAACGAAAGTCTAAGGATGAAAAGAAATTGGAAAAAGGCACGGGGTTTGGGACAAAGTCATTATGAAGTGGGAGAAAGGAAGGAGCCACAGACATGGCATTTTCAGCCGAAGGACAACATCGCTGCCATTTCTGTCAGCAAACAGAAAAGCCTACCTTAGACAAGCGGGGCGACCGCAAACGCGCTAATTGGAACATAATCACAAACAGATGGCGCCGCTGCTCGCTCCGGCAAGCTGTAGGCCGTGGGCGGATACATTTACTGGGAAAGGTGGGACATGCACCCGCCTTTACCCAATTGCGTGCTGTCTTTTTTTTTTAAAAACGCACGCAAAGCCCAATAGAAATAATGCTGCAAAAAAAGCCACACGCACGAGCTTCTGAAAAGTCCAGAGTGATTCCAAGAGGCCCACTCCTAGAGCATCGAATGCGCGCTGCGCTAGGCTCGACCTAAAAAGGAGTCAGAGAGGTGACACTAGAAAGAATTAGTGTAATTAAACAAATGAGCCCACCCAAAACTCTGAGAGAAGTTCGAATGTTTTGGGGAATGGTTGGATACTGCAGGCAATGGATCAGTGGTTTCTCACTGATTGCAAAACCTCTACAGAGGTTGACATGAAAAGATGTGAAAGATCCGATTGTTTTGGATGATGAAAGTATGGAAGCTTTTACTAAACTGCGAAACAGTCTTTGTCGAGCACCTGCATTGGGAATACCAGATTATGCAAAGGATTTTGCATTGTACTGTTGTGAAAGAGATGGGTGTGCACTTTCAGGTTTAACTCAAAAACATGGAATGGCAGGACGTCCAGTAGCATATTTTTCTGCTACTTTGGATTCAGTGGCCGCAGCATTGCCAGGCTGTTTAAAAGCGGTAGCTGCTACTTGTGCGAGTCTGGAACAGACAGTCAATATGGTTTCGGGGGTGTCCATGACTTCGGTCAGCTGTGGATGCAAAGGGGCTTTTTGACTTCTTCAGTTTCCCCTATAAGGAACAGCAAAACTGTAAAAAATGTATTGGGTGCTTTACAATTGCCCAAAAAGATTGCAGTGGTCAAATGTTCCGCACATAAGTCAGGAGATAACTATGTGACGAAGGGCAACAGATACGCAGACCAAGTAACGCGTTTCTGTGCACGAAATTTACTTGCCTTAAACAGAGGGATAGAAAAAGAAAATACCAATTGCCATCTTACGTTCTCTTCTTCATTTGAAACTTGGGACAAAATTAGACAATTGCAGGAAGAAACAAGTGATGAGGAAAAGGAAATTTGGATAAATTCAGGCTGTAGAAAGAGCAGAGGAAGAAGTGTGGGTCTACATAGACGAAAGACCAGTCATGCCAGATAGTTTACTATCCCAAGGGTATACCATGGAATTGCACATGTTGGAAGAGATGCTATGATCAGGCTCTTCAAGCAGTCATGGTACAACCCAAAGTTCAGGGCCATTGCAGAGAGTCTTTGCCAGAGGTGAGTCACCTGTCAGCAACAAAATCCAGGCAGAAAGACAGTTGTTAGTTGGGGACGAATTGGAAAGGCAACAGGACCATTCACCCGACTCCAGTTGGACTTTATTGAACTTCCCCCATGCAATGGGCTGAAATATGTGTTGGTTGTCATCTGCTTGTTTTCTCGCTGGGTGGAAGCCTATCCAACGAGAAGGAATGACAGTAACAGTCGCAAAGCTGCTTCTAAGAGAACTGATCCGTAGATTCGGATTTCCAGTCACTTTAGAAACAGATAGAGGAACCCATTTTAACAATGAGATAATTCGGATGATTTGTGCAGCATTACAGATTGAGCAGAAGCTGCATTGTGCCCATCGACCCGAAGCATCTGGAGTGGTTGAGCAGATCAATGGCACAATAAAATCTAGGTTGGGAAAGGTGTGTGCATCCACAACACAGAGATGGTCTGATGCTTTACCCCTTGTACTGATGAGTCTTAGAAGCATTCCTGATAAAAAGACGGGTTTGACTCCTCACGAAGTCCTAATGGGAAGAGCAATGAGACAAGCATTTATACCAGCGAACAAACTAATGAATATATCTGATGATCTAGTGCTTGACTATTGCAGAGGATTGGCTGATCTGGTGCGTTCTGTGTCTCACCAGGTTGGAGAAAATGCCACTACGACAGCTGAATCAAGCTCACGATCTGAGTCCTGGGGAGTGGGTTCTCGTGAAGAAACACGTGAGGAAATCGTGTTTAGAACCCAGGTGGAACGGACCTTACCAAGTAATTCTGGTAACGTCTACTTCAGTGAAGTGTGGTGGTTTGCCAAACTGGATTCATGCGAGCCATACCAGACGAGTCCCAAGTCCACTTGAAAGACAAGAAAAGCCGCAACTGGTAAACCAAAGCCAAAGACCAGAGGCTGAAGTGTGTGAAGCTGAAGAATCTAAAGTGACAGATACTGAAGAACAAACAGATGACGAATAGCCAAGCACAAGTCAAGTAGAGTGGGCGCCAGTTACTGGGTCTCATGAGACTGCTGTAGAACCAAAAGAAAGGAAAGTTACTGAAAGCCAAGAAGGGCAGATAGAAGAAAGGCCAAATAAAAGAACCTGTGAACCAGATGAAGAAGGTGAAAGAGTAGTTCAAACTAAAAGACCAAGAAAGGGTGACAATTGGCCAAGTGGAGTGAAAAGACTGAAATACACTCGTGAGGAGAAAGTCAAAGAGAAGACCACGGCAAATTAATGAGGTCTCAAGTCAAGCAGAACGAGAAGAGTCAGGAGAAGATTCAGTACGAAAAACAAGGAGAGTAAGAATACCAAACAGGATATACACAGCACCGGAATGGACGTATGTGATCTTGGAAGAAATTGAAAGCTCAGATCCAAGTGAAGAAAATGACGGTATTGACACTGAGCACGTGGATGAAAGCAAATTGAAACCACCTTAAAAGAACTGTGAACAAGCATTTACAATGAAATAGGTCTCGCATTTGCGAGCGTTTAAGCTATTGGCATTGTAAATGACAATGCCTTTTATTTATGTTTTAAAAACCAACACATAAATAAAAGGCATTGTCATTTGAAATGCCAATAGCTCAAAATCTCACAAATGCGAGACCTATTGCATTGCCACAGTAAAATCGTGCATGGCGCGCTGCTAATACATAGAAGCACCTGCCATTGGTAAATAGTTCTCGAAACTTCTAATGAAAGCTTCTGAGTTAGGACACATGTAAAAGGCCAGTCCTAATGGGAGTTAACAACAGAAGACAGGGAGGGACTAATAAGCCTATCAACAAATCAGAAGCCAACATTTGCAAAGGACAAGGACACAAGCCAATGAAAAATATGGGCGGAGAGTGAGCAGAGCTTCAAGTTCATACCTGAATACAGCATGCCTCGCAGAGCAATGCATGCGCTGCCTAGGCTCGACCTAAAAATGTAAGTGACATGCGTACTCCGAAAACAAACTTTCTCAACTATGTGTAGCGTGTTTGAAGCAGTAACAAAGGCAGAGATGCGTGAAAGGGATCAAAAGCCACAAGGACAGAGGGTGGGAAGGAGCAAGGCAAAGGCAACACAGACAGAGGGAAAGAGTGTGGGAGGGAGTGTGCAAAGCCAAAAGTGATAGACATGCCTGTCATACAACATAAACAACATTCAGAAAAACATCATGAACATGCACAGTAACAACGAAAACAGCCCTTTTGTCTTGCGCCCCGGATGGACAAACACACAAGGAGGAAATAAAACCAGCATGCCCTAATCACAAAGCATGGAAATAAGAAATAAGAGTGATGATTAAGCCAAAGAATTGTAAGCAATTGATGGGTTCTAAGCCACCTTTAAGCTAACAAAATATCTTGCAAGCGACAGCACATGCGCTGTCTCAAGCGAGACCTAAAAAGAGGAGAATAAAAGAAAAACTAAGCAAATGGAGGACAGGCCAACTACCCATTTAAAAAGCATAGGGCCAGACAGTATGGGAGGTTGACATCCTGTTCACTCCCATGCCTCAACATTCAAAGAGCATATGGAAGAAAAAAGGCGCCTGGAGGAACCGAGCATTGAGGGAAAACACACAGCATAGAGGACTTGAACAAGGGCCAGATGAAAGTGAAGTTGAATGAAAAGAAGCAAGGTAGGAGAAAGAAAAAGGCGGCAGAGAATCTGTACAGGAAAGTGTGAGATAGACATGCGTCCTGAAGGAAAGATGAGCAGGACTGAATAGGGTTCCGCGTTGAGTCAATATCAGCCACCACTAGCAGATTTTAAGTACATGTCGCGTAGAAAGAAATCAAGTAAATTTAGAATACAAATTGCTGAACTGCTCTGTGCACTACTGCTCACTCTGGGAAAACAGAAAACAGATGACAGACCAAGGTCCAGCTCAACTAATCCACATGTACAGTCAATTGAAAGATGGTGCATAAACACTTCCTACACCCGTCATCCAAAGGTGCAAATCACAGCCAAAGTTTTTCAAAAAAAGAAGAACGGAAGGTGCACTCGCAGGGAAGTCAAACACGTAAGCAATAATTCCAAAAATATTTCCTTTATTCGTTTAATCTTTAAAACTGGCACACAGCCAACGCGTTTCGTTCCCAAAAGTGCCAAAAGGGAACTTCATCAGGGCTGTAACAATCATAAACAAAACATAACATTATAAAAACATAAACAACATTTTAAAAACTACATATTTTATATTTTATACAATGACCCACAAACTCATACAAAAATAGATACGTGACACATTCATATTACAAACATATAAACATAACATTGAACATAACATAAATTACACAAAACTCTAAATATAACACATTAACACACAAATTAAGAATACGAAATTCCTACGTATAAAAAATAACATAAGAAGGAAGTATATTTGAGTGAAAAAAACACTAAATATAGCGTGACAATATCATAGACAATCTTAAAGAGAAGGAAAAAAGAAAAAGAAAAACATAAAGAACATAAATCTTAAATAGATAGATATATCTTAGAAAAGAACAGCACCATAAAATAAATGGTGCCATTAAATACAAAGAGATTTAAAAAGGACACAGATATCATCTTAAGTGAGAAATTATCACTATATCTCACCTCTTCAATATCCAATTAATCCTTAATGAGTTACCAGAAATATTTTGAAAAATAGTAATACCTCAAAGGGCACGATCCGCCCAGGGCAAAGTGTATAAAACTCTAAAAATTGGAAAAAAACTACAGTTAACATAATAAGAAGAGAAGTATTGCTCTGAACATCTCCTATATTTGGTAGTAGAAGTAAAACTCACCGCTTCTTTAGGGCACTTGGTTGAGAAGCTACACAAGTGGGTGATGGTAGGAGAGTGGAGGCTGTAAGGAGTTGCATGCTCGGTCACTCGAAGAGTCTGTCCGTTGTCAGGCAACAACAAGGCACTGCCGGCGCCCGACACCAAAGACAGACAAGAAAGCCCACTGAACGGGACAAAAGCAACTCCATGCAGACCCAGACCCGGGAGCCTGAACACCGAGCGCGACTCCCACTGGGCCCTGTGCAAGAATGTGCTGCGCAAGTGCAGTCTACTATTAGAAAGCAAGCATGCTTTCAACGCGGCGTCTGTGGCAGTTCAAAACAAAAAACCAAGCGCAGCCGCTAAAGTCAGCGAACCGCGCTCCAAATTAATTAAATAAACAAACAAACAAAGGGCGGCCGCAAAACAAAGCGGCCCATGCGGCAAATCAATTAAATAAACAAGCGTGGTCCCTAAAGTGAAAGAGGACCGCGCTGCAAATAAAAAAAAAATTTAAAATTTAAAAAAATAAGGAGTGCTTGCCGACTTATGGAGACCATGTAACGCCACAAGTAAACGATCCAGTCCTGATGGGCGGTCCCAAAAGGAGACAGGGCGATAACAAGGAGGGACTAAGAAGCCTCATTATCAATCGGAAGCCAGCATTTACCATGGACGATGACGCCAGCCAATAAAAAATATGGGCGGGGCTTCCACACCACTTCTAAAAAATACCCTAATACAGCATGCCTAGCAAAGCGAGCAGCGCATGCGCTGCAACGTTTGGCGAGACCTAAAAATTAAGGTGAAACCGTGCCAGACGAAAATGAATTGAATGACTCCGAAGACTTAAAGAAAAGGAAATAAAAGAAAGGGGTAAAGACGAAAAGCCTTGAAATGTAGGATTACACTATTTTTCAGAAAATTATATTTTAGTAAGTTTAGAGTTTCTATAGATTTAATTTTTTATATTTCTTAGAATACAAAAATGGCCGAAGCAAAAGTGACTGAACATCCAAAATCTAGTCTAAAACGTAGATGTATTAAAGCTTGCTTATGTAGTGTCTTTTTACTGACATTTATGTGGATAATACTAACGGTCATTGTACCTATTCTAATGGTAACTAATTATGGAAACAATACTAATGATGTAATAAGTGAAAGAGTGAGTGATGTTACTAAAGAAACCCCTAATACTAACATAGAACAAATAGATGGAGGCATTCTCCATCATGATAAATCAATAAGTGATTTCTCGTTAAATGTTTTTACTAAATTGCTGTACGAGTACGTTAATACAATGAATGTGAGTAATTGTTATGTGTGCATGCAATTACCTTTGTCTGTCTCAGAGGGGGTGACCTACCATCACCTACCTTTAACATATGGTGTGTCTTGCAGTGTTTTAACCAGCCTATTCTAAGTGACGGGGAAGCTGGAGTACCACTATTCTAATATAGATTGAGTATTTTCAGAAAGACCTATTATAAAGAAACTGAACAAGGTTTTAAGTAGTAAAAATGTACGTTATATGGGAAACAATCTAACATGTAATTTGCGGGTTGAAGAAAAAGTGTTTATAGATATGGTAGAATATAGAAGAGAAAGTTTTCAAAGAAAAGCTGCTGAACAGAAGTCACAGGTACCACCATGGGCATTTAGAGAAGAAACTATGAGAAAGGCGGGACTTATGCTGCAATGTCCCTGGACTGGTATCAAAGAGGGAAAATCTGTTTGCTTAGACTAAAGACTAAAGACTAACTATAATAATTATTTCATTGGTACTAGTGAATGTGAGCATACCTTCCAAATTACTGGAGGTTGGGGATTGAAGGGTGGAACTGATCCTGTTTTCCCAGGAGTCTATTATATGTGTGGTAAGAAAGCCTATTACAGGTTGCCAGCACATTGGTATGGTAGTTGTTATTTTGCAATCGTTTTTCCAAAAGGTCTACCATGTAGACAAAAGTAACAACAGAATCAATTAAATAAAACAAGAACTAATACATAACAAGAGAGCTAGTTTCTCAGAAATAGTAGGTGATATCTTTGGTGCACTGATACCCTCAGTTGGAGTCGTTCTGAATTCGCATAAAATTCGAAAATTGTCCAAAGTGGTTGATCGTTTAGCAACAGATTCTGCTGGTGGGTTCTTGATGATTGACAATGAAATGGTTGCAATCAGATCAATGGTTTTGCAAAATCGACTTGCCCTTGATATTTTATTGGCAAAAGAGGGTGGAGTCTGTGGTATGTTGAAAATTCAACACTGCTGTACTTATATCCCTGACAAAAGTAAAAAGTATTGAGGGATATATTAAGAATATTACGAAATTACATGAAGACTTGACCCAACTGGAGGTTGACGGTGTCTGGGAGAGACTTGGTAAGAGTTTTTCTTATGTAGGTAAATGGTTTTCTACCTTTGGAAGTAGTTTATTAGGAAAAATAATACCACCAATTATTTCAGTATCTGGAGTAGCCTTAGTGATAATAACAATATATAAATGTGGAAGTGTGGAAGTAAAGATGACAGAATAAAATAATAAAAGAAAAGCAAGAAAAAGAAAAAGATGAGATAGAACTAGAAGATATGAAAGGAGATTATTATGATGAGATGGAGTTAGATGAAAAGAGAAAAGAATACTGATCTTTAGATAAATAAAGATGGCACTTGGTATGGTGGGTATTTTATGATGGCTCCAGGAAGCCATCAGAGGGGGGATTGATGGAGCAAGGTTTTGCAAAAAGAAACTTGCTCGAATTAACTCCCCCATAATACTTATTAACAGTGTGCAGTGAAAACTAATATGCAAATCACATGAACCACATGGGAGACTGATTTGCGCATGCGTGCACTAATGTGAACTAATGAATGAATGAACTAGGCCGCATTTTACATTGCGTTTCAAAAGAAACAAAGCTAATGCATGTCTAGGCCGCATTTCGCATCTTGCTTAAAAACGATAATAAATAATGCCGCTTTGCATGAAGCTTATGCTAAGAAAAATTATTAACAGGAGATAGTGCAAAGGTGGGTGGAAAACAGTGAAAAGTGCATTTCCCTGTAATTAATAAATGTATATGTTCTATTCGTCATAGTGAGCCGAATGGACCTGCATTTACTTAAATTGGCCGGATAGAGGAGGGGCTGGAAAATGAGCATAAATGATCTGACAAAACAAGACCGAAGCGCCCAGCGCTGCGAATGGAGAATAAAAGGTCATGGCTGTGCGGCTCAGAGAACAATTGATTGCCTGCCAAAGATGAGAGTGGCCGTGGGACTCAAGACTTCTTCCGCAGACGTGGCTGAGAAATATATGAGAAAATAATGCAATGTTTCAATGCCGGAATAACTGAACGAGTCAAACCTTATGTCATGGGAAGGAATATAGAACAATGAGCATGCAGAAATTCTGAATGGGAACCTGGTGGTGTGACAGACCAACTCCCAAATCCACCAATAAGCTGTCGAGTTTCATGAATTGTTTCAACTAATGTGGGTTGGACATGTAGGTTTTAGGGTATAACTGGGGTGCCTTTGGGGGTGTGGTTTAGCCTTTGGTCGGATACAGACGAGGGAGGGGTGATTTCGTCACTGTCCGTCGGTTTGCAGAGAGGCCTACCTGTTCCTGTCCCTGTCCTATCCCGTTCCTGAAATCTTTGTCTCCTGACTATTTCAGGAGACCCTCACTACTCCCTTGGCCAGGGGGTGGTATTTCACTGAATTCTTTTGGGTTTGTATTATCTTTCTGACTTGTACTTTGCATAATCTACTTGCAAATGTATTTTTTGTCTCTGAAACTTATGTCTCTTCATCTATCCACTCCTTCATTTGCATATCGTATTATTGAAGATGTGTGACACTGTTTCCATTGCTGATTGATTTTCTCTCCCTTATGTGAGATTCTTTGTTTGCATTGTGACCTGTATGCGATGAGCATTTATCATTTACATTTATTTGAGATAAACTTTATTACTTACCAAGAGTCTGTGATTATTTAGCTGGTTAGTCAGTTCTATTATTACCATCAACTACTCAACTAATTGGTCCGTCGACCGAGAGGAAAAAGAGTTGATATACAGGTCTAGTTATGTATTTAGAAATGTCAAACATGAACCTGTGAAGGAAGCAATTTTTCACGTCATTAAAACATGACCCCCAGCGCAACAGGGATTTATGAGTTGGGTGAATGTGTATGGGCCATTTGTATGAAATATTGACGAGTATCGATCCCTGATAAAGTGTAGTGCTGGATCACAAGCTTTGAAAAAACAAACATTGTGATATTCGGCAAAGAAGGTAAATAAAACAAAATAAATAAAACAATAATCACCGCTTGGTATCTGAACAACTATTGCTTGATTAAGGAAAGCTCGGCGGGAGGGGAACAGAGCAATTGCCATGCTAATTGATCCCAATATGCATATGTATGTTTCTATGATTGAAATGTCACTAAAAATAAAAACAAGCATTGGCATAGACAATAGGTCTCGCCTTTGGGACCTTATAAGTGTTTAGCTGTGCAACATTTGATGTTGTTGACGAAAGGATATTGTGCTGCAGAAGTAAATACTTATAAGGTCATAAAGGGGAGATATATTGGATATGGTAATGATTGTTTTTTTAAGGACAAGAAGTGATTTTAGGCTGCGGCTGCCACTTAGTGTACCGTATTATACGTAGACGTTGTAGCTATATTTGAGAGAGGTAGCGAGAAGTATAGAGATAGGTAGCGAGAAGTATAGAGATAGGTAGCGAGAAGTATAGAGATAGGTAGCGAGAAGTATAGAGATAGGTAGCGAGGTAGAGAGAGGGTGGACAGAGGTAGAGAGGGAGAGAGAGAGGGAGAGAGAGAGAGAGAGAGAGAGAGAGAGAGAGAGAGAGAGGGAGAGGGAGAGGGAGAGAGAGAGGGAGAGGGAGAGGGAGAGGGAGAGGGAGAGGGAGAGGGAGAGGGAGAGGGAGAGGGAGAGGGAGAGGGAGAGGGAGAGGGAGAGGGAGAGGAGAGGTAGAGGAGAGGTAGAGGAGAGGTAGAGGAGAGGTAGAGGAGAGGTAGAGGAGAGGTAGAGGAGAGGAGAGGGAGAGGGAGAGAGAGAGGGAGAGAGAGGGAGAGAGTTAGTGAGGTAGAAGGAGATGGTAGAGTGGTAGTGAGGTAGAGAGAGGTTGAGAGAGAGAGTTGTGGAGGGGGAGAGGTAGAGGGGTAGAGAGTTAAGAGAGGTAGAAGGAGATGGTAGTAGAGAGAGAGAGAGAGGTAGAGAGAGAGAGAGAGGTAGAGAGAGAGATAGAGAGGTAGAGGTAGAGAGGTAGAGAGAGAGGTAGAGAGAGAGGTAGAGAGAGAGGCAGAGAGAGAGGCAGAGAGAGAGGCAGAGAGAGAGGCAGAGAGAGAGGCAGAGAGAGAGGCAGAGAGAGAGGCAGAGAGAGAGGCAGAGAGAGAGGCAGAGAGAGAGGCAGAGAGAGAGGCAGAGAGAGAGGTAGAGAGAGAGGCAGAGAGAGAGGCAGAGAGAGAGGCAGAGAGAGAGGGAGAGAGAGAGGGAGAGAGAGAGGGAGAGGTAGAGGGAGAGGTAGAGAGAGGGAGAGGTAGAGAGAGGGAGAGGTAGAGAGAGGGAGAGGTAGAGAGACGGAGAGGTAGAGAGACGGAGAGGTAGAGAGACGGAGAGGTAGAGAGACGGAGAGGTAGAGAGAGGCAGAGAGATAGAGGGGTAGAGGCAGAGAGATAGAGGGGTAGAGGCAGAGAGATAGAGGCAGAGAGATAGAGGGGTAGAGGCAGAGAGATAGAGGGGTAGAGGCAGAGAGATAGAGGGGTAGAGGCAGAGAGATAGAGGGGTAGAGGCAGAGAGATAGAGGGGTAGAGGCAGAGAGATAGAGGGGTAGAGGCAGAGAGATAGAGGGGTAGAGGCAGAGAGGTAGAGAGGGAGAGGTAGAGAGGGAGAGGGAGAGGTAGAGAGAGAGAGGGAGGTAGAGAGGTTAATTCGCAGAGAGTTTGGCAGGAGAATGAGCAATAAACAAGCATTTATTGTAGTTTTTTTTTTGCAGCAAGTGACATACTTTTAGGCAGTCAGAGGCTGGAACTGTTTCCAACAAACCACTGTTAAGTCCCATGTCAGATGTGTGCTTTCATCTCATCCTGAAATGCCCACGTTCGTTCACAGTGCGCATCCGGTTATGCTTTATTCATTTCGGGCATTTGATACTGCACACACCTAATTTGAAGGAGAAGCCGGGCACTTTACATTGAACACTTTTATTGTAGCAAGGGCATTGCAGACATGAGACGCTGTACTTAAAAAAAAGTGTGGTTTGCACAAATGACGAGGCACAACTGTACTACACACTCAAGTGTAGTTTTACCAATATCTTTAGGATAATATGCTCCAAAATGCACCACGGGCACCCATGTTTCGATCCATCAGCCTTTTGGAAACAGTCTTCAACAGGGGAGTAGTGTGACTCCTCTGCCTACTCACTCGCTACAGAGTAGATATTTCTCAAACCCCTGCTTTTAGTGAGCTGTTACCAGTGGTCACAGCACGACCCACTCTCAGAAGTGCTCCAGCACCACTGAGGCCAGGGGCATCCTGTCTTATCCAAAACCACAGCACGAAAACAGTTCATTTTCTTCCCGGGAGAAAAGCGCCGTAGTTTTCACGTCGTAGCACTGCAGAGAAACCGGACACAGGGAAAGGGGCACGTTTCAGCCATAGCGGAGCCAGTTCTTCATGCGAGGGTGGTGGGCACGGAACTAGTTTTGGGCGACCAGTGCTTGTTTTTCATAATCAGATTTCGACCCAATGCAGGCGAGAGAGAGAGAAAGTTAGACAAGAAGGGCTAAGCGAGAAGGGAGGGGGGAAATGCCAGCAGCAGAGGCAGGCGAGAGAGAGAGAAAGTTAGACTAGAAGGGCTGGGCGAGAAGGGAGGGGGGAATGCCAGCAGCAGAGGAGCTTGATCAAAGCTCACGAAAAGGGAGGGGGAGAAGGGAGGAGGGAGAGCGAGCAGCAGCTGTGCACGTGCAAGCAGGCTGGAGAGTGGTGTGCGATGTGCGCGCACCGTGACGAGAGAGGAAAGCCATATGGCGCCTCTGCTCGTCATTGTGCGCGTACCCGCACGCTCTAGGCAAGCCCAAAAAAATGTGGTCGCATTTCTGAAAGCCCACTTACAAAATGTCTCGCCCAGATCAGCGCAAGCGCTGGCTTCAGGGCGAGACCTAAAAATAAAAAAAATATTGCTTGATTACATCAAACAAATATAAATATCTGGGGTGCTAGCTGGATGACAAAGAAGGCCACATAACTCATTAAAACCAAAATCTGCCTCATTACAATTTGCCTTTCAAGCCATATTCAAGAATATAAAACAGCCATCAGAAATATGCAAACTATTGGAGGAGGTCCTACTGCCTTTTATGACAAAGCTGTTTGCAGATATTTTCGAGAAAGGAGCAGAAATGCCAGCATCCTGGAATGAGGCACAGTAACATTAATTCCTAAACCAGAAAAGCCCATAAATGTATGCAACTCTTACAGGCCCATTTCTTTATTAAACTGTGATTATAAGATTTTCGCAAACGTTTTGGCAGAGAGACTAAATGGGGTGGTGTGGGGGGTCTCTTGCATGAAGATCAGAAAGGGTTTGTAAGAGGGATACATGAATTAACATACAATTTGATAGGGGCAGTTGATATAACCACCACCTATTAAGTCCCTCTAGCGGTTATTACACTAGACATCACCAAGGCTCTCGACCGGGTAAACTGGGCCTATCTGCAGGCAATGCTAAAGCTGTACAACCTAGGAGAAACTTCTGTAGGACCCTGGTCATGATATACCAAAAACCGCGGGCTAGAGTGTTGGTGAATGGAAATCTCTCCACGCCCTTTAGTATATCAAGGGGGACGAGACAGGGTTGCCCATTATCTCCTCTGCTCTTGAATATATACCCTTATATTAACCGCTTGCAACAAAGATCAGGAAAGAGAATCAAATACGACCTTTTAGATATGAGGGTTGGGAGAAAAAGGTGGCTTTACATGTGGATGATTTGATGGTATATACCTCAGACCTGCAGGTGGCGGTTCCGCTATTAAATGACTTAACCCTACAATTTGGTCGTATTGCAGGGTACTCAGTAAATAGGGCAAAAACAGACACCATGGCTTGGAATTGGGAGATGAACCCGGGTACTGGCAAAAAAAGAGATGAGCTACTTAGGCATAAAGATCACTCGGGATATAAAGGACCTTCCAGAGGTAAATCTCTCAAAGTAATGAAGGAAGCCTCTAACCTGATGCTAAATTGGTCTCATCTACCACTGACTATTCTAGGAAAGTAAATTTGATAAAAATGTCAATTCTCCCCAAGTTTACTTTCCTATTCCAGGCGATCCCACTGACTATCAATGTTGAGTGGCAAGTAAAAATACAGGCTAAGATTAGCAGCTTCATTTGGGCTTCAAACGGCCCCCGGATTGCCTGGACAAAATTACAAAGGAAGAAAGACAAAGGGGGTCTATGCCTGCCGACTTGTGTTACTATGCCTGGGCTTTTCTCCTGAAGAATGGGAAGATGTTATTAAGTGAACCTGATAGCTCGGATAATGGCAAAACGTTTAGGTTTATGCTATCGGACATTAGAGGAGGAGAGCAAGGATATATGCACAAGTTTGGAGAGCCAAAGTTCTTTAAAAAGGTGCGCCTTAAGGTCTTACAGAGTATGGCTGCGTTATGGTTTAGGATCAGAAAGGAGATGAAACTCACCCATTATAGCGGGTTGGCACCAATTTGGGATGCCCCTTGCTCCCCCAATGGACCAAGGATATCCTTGCTGGCCCTTTAAGGGAGGCAGGGATAGTGAGATGGGATCACATGGTGGATGCTTTTGAGTTGGTCTCTTAGGACAAATTGGCAGAGGCTTCTAACAAAATCTCGAGGATTAAATATCTTCAAAACAAAAGTTGATTTCAAACACCTAGGGGCGGATACAGGCACATCAAATGAATTAGAATGCAGTTTGATTTGTGATGTGCCAAGGAAGAAGAAAGTGACCAGATGGTACTGGCTACTGGTGGAATTAACAGATAGTATCTTCAGACTCCCAAGCGACCTGTGGGAAGAGAGCTTGCCGGGGATGCAGCTAGCAGATTTATGTCAAGTATCTTTTAAACACTCTATTGCACTGTGCATCCCGCCAATTTAAGGAGAAACCACATCTTTTGTCTACATAGATTTTATTGGACACCCCTTAAGTTATCAAAGCTTGGAAAGGGAAGAACACCCAGGTGTGTAAAATGCAGCCAATAGAAAGCAGATGATATTCACGCAGCCCAACAAAGCAGAGTGATGAGATCAGGGAGAACGAGGAAGGCATTCCTGTCACCGAAGCAAAAAAAAAAAAAAACAGTTGGCAGCAGTGGTAGGAGCCGCAGCGAATACTACCAAACAATTGATGCCTACGTCCCCGCTGCACTCAGAGTCCTCTTCTCCATGGACCAGACCCTGACAGTAACCGGGATCGCCCTCCTTTGTCGAGCCCTAAGACTTTGCAATCCCTCTCTATCTTGGACTACTTTAAAAAAGTACCTGGAGGGGTTAAGCCTTCCCCTCTTTCTCAAGTTTTGGAGGCGCCTAAAGGCCAGCAATTTCCAACAAATAACAGAGGCAACTGTTCACATGCCGCCAATTAATAAAACTACATCACCGTTGGTTATCCCCAGCGTTAGATCATCTGTGGACGATCAGAAAACGCCTCCGGTGCTCCCTTTGGGGGCCCTTTCGGCTATTCAGCATTCTCCATTCTGTTATCCATCTCCCCCCCAGGAAAGTCACATACTACACGCCTCAAACAATCACTCTTGCACTGAAACCATCGAGCCAAAACTTAATGTTTTGCCACAACAAACAGACATCCCTATGACTACGTTACCACAACATTCGTCTTCAAGTCCTTCACTTATACAAAAAAATCAAACACCAAGCTTTGCTGTATTTAGCCCTCTTGTAGCTCAATGGGATAGACCACTCAAGGGGAACAATAAACTGCTCCTGCCTCAAACGGCTTGAAACTTAGCCACAGTAACAGCTACAGTCCTTACAAAGCATCAACAAGGAACCGACCTAAATGACCAATCACTACTGGATCTATCTTTCTCAAAGACTCAGACAAACTACCTAATTTGAAATCGGAACCCGACTCACGAGTCGACCCCCCTACATTTATGTCAAGCATTTGGCCAAAACTGCTGCAAACCTTTCAAAGTACAGTCATGGCATTAAACTACCATTCAGACAAACTGGACATGCAAGTTGACCTTTTGAACACCTTAGCCCTGTTTACAGCAGGTATCGATAACAAGTTAGAGAATCTAAATAACCTAATAATAAGGGCTCAATCATCTTCAAACTTGGTCCAGTCAGTTTGCTGTTGCTCACCCATTATTGACAGCCTCTCAGCACTTCCAGCTTTCTTAAACTGTTTTAGATGAAGTTAAACAACTGTCAGGAGGTAGTGTCAGCAAGTGCCAGGACCAGGATCACTTAAAGAGTACAGATTCAAGTCCCGTCAAAATAAACGACGAGACTCCAACATCTGTGGTCGACGGGATTTCAGAGAGTATAGAGGCAAAACCTTCTGTAGCATCAAATTTGCACCATAAGGATCAAGGGTTGACAACGCCAGCCAAGCCTATACCGCCCCTGCCTTTGAGCCTCCAAATTGTGAGTGGCTCAACAACTTCAGTCGACCGTGCTTATGCAGAGTTGGACCCTAAGCCACCCACACCGGCCCCACCTTACTCAAAGACAAACCCTCAACCACTCCATCCTCTCAGTAAGAGAGAGAGAAAACGCCAACGTAAACAAAGAAACAAGCTAACAAATTCTACAGCTGAACCTCTTAAATTGTTCCCATTGTTTAAAACCTCGGACAATAAACAAGTTTCAAGTTTTACTCCACTAAACCAGGATCAACAGACCATTACTGCTCTCCCAATATTAAATGCGCAGCAGCCCACTCCTGTATACCACCAGGTTCAATACGCTCCTCCCTCTTGCTTAAGAGGTCCCCCACTAAATCCTCATGAAGTCGCGGCTGCTGAAAAAGCAATAGAGACTTTATTTGGCACGGACAAAGCAACTGGTCAATTACAAGTAGTGAAAACAATCTCGCCAGTAGAAATGACTACTCAAACTCAACCTTCTCTTCATTCCTGCCTTCAGACTGTTCCATCAAGTGTCGGAGATAACCATTCAAATGTAACCTTCAAGCACACACTAAAGCCACCTGAGGAATCTTTGACAACTCTGCAAGAGTTCCTAGATAATCCTTTGCCTAAATCAGGAATAGTTTCTGGCCTCTTAATCGAAAAAAATGTCTTAACTGACTCGGGTCCTCGTCAACAAAGTGCCGCCAGTGATCTCCAGTACTCCAAAATTCTTCTTGCTCCTGAATATAAATCAAAAGGCCATCATGATGTCCTCAACAGAGCAAATATCATCAAACTACTGAAAGGAGTACCGGGACTCGATACACTGGCGTCTGAAGACATCGAATACATAGAATTTCTCCCGCCAAGAGGGTCGCAACCCTCTGAAATAACTTTGGTGACATTCAAATCTACTATCTGGGCTCGAGCCTTCCTAGCCTGTAAAGACATTTTTCGGTCATGGGGAATCAAAATCTACCCACACCTTAACCCAGGCTACCCTACAGCGCTAGCCAAGCAATCGGCTACCCAGACAAGTGTTCGTCGGACCCTGAATAGTGATAGAAACAAACCATACTCAATCTTAAAAAATGCAGTAGGAGACACATCTCTAACAGAAACCTCATGGACTTCACCCTCGAATCTCCATAAAGTTCAAGACTGGGGGTGGCTGCCAGCCGCTTTGTCCCGTAAAAACCCAGCCTGACCACTTGGCCAATACTCACCAAAATTGAATCCACTGGAGGCTGTTAAACCTAGCGTTCCTCAGCTCCAACCTACAAACCCTATAAATCTCCAGCCGCAGTCTCGCCTATCTCTGTGTTCGTGGAACATTAGTGGTCTTCATCATAAAATGACCTCATTGGAGACCCAGAATTTTATTTTCAGTCATGACTTAATCGCCCTTCAGGAAACATGGGCCACTCACAACTGCCCCATTGTAGGATTTATCGAATATTGGAATCCAGCCGTTAGAGATTGTAATTATGGACGCCCCAAGGGGCTTATCCATCTACATCTCATGCAGTCTAAAGGGTCCAACAGAGCTACTAAATTTCGATGAGGACTGGTTGCTTGGAGTTAAAATCAGCTCGTGGAGACAACAGCGACCCCTGCTGCTTCTTAATGTCTATATTAATCCAAGTGCACGAACAAAAAGGGCTCACTTAAACTGTCTGCTTAAAACTCTGTGTGATTTGGCTGTGGACTTTCCTTATGCTGACTGCCTGCTCACTGGGGACTTCAACACCAATCTTTTTCAGGGAAATCCGTCGGATTTTGGAGATCTTCTACCACTGCCATCGCCGGCATTGAAGGCTCAGTTTAAACCCCCAAATCAATCACATTGTGGCTTGGGAGAGCTCTGTGTGTTGCAACTTTACAGCGCCGGTTTCATTGTAATGAACGGTAGGTTCACACAGGACATTCCCCCAAATTGGTCATGGACAAATGGTCGAAAGTATTCTTACTTGGACTATACCATCTGCAACTCAGCCCGGTTCTCATACTTGGAAAACTATAGTATCAAAGTTCGATCAGAGAGCGACCACCGCCCACAAGTCGTCACTGTCAACGTAAACCCAGCCTATCACAATTCTGCTCCAACAACCTACAAGGGAGTTCACTCTGAAAACTTAAAACGTTTAAGATGGAATGACGACATCAGTATTAACATCATGAAGGAATGTTTGTTCCTTACACTAGGTGGCCCTCCTTCGACAGCCTCTCCCATCGTTGATTGGTCAAGCTTCTGTTATCATTTGTTAAGTCTTTTTCCTTCTCATTTGCCCTCTCATACGGTCTCTCGCAGCACCCAGTTTCCCATTTCAAGCCAAACTATGGTACTAAAGAAGATCAGAAATACCGCCCTACGGGCAACTAGGAAGCATCCAGATTCTAATGATCGTCTGAATGACTATAAAATTGCACAAAAAAAACTTCAGACAGGCACACCAAAAGGATAAACAATCTTACCTTGATCAATTTTGATGTAAACTTCTCTGGGAAAGTAAAAACCATAACCCAAGGAAATTCTGGGCTTTATTGAATAGACAAACCAACGGAACAACTAGTCAGGGGAGTGCAAACATCACAGAGGCAGAATGGGTCACATTTCTGACTGACCATTTTAGGGCCAATGGAGGAGCAGATCCTATAGCAATGAACAACCCTACACTGATCAAAGATGGGCCTACGGAATGCCAGGACTGTTCTCATGAGTTGACGCAACCTGAATGCGAGAAAATCTCCATTACTCAAGCAAGGCTGGCTAAAATATTATCAAAAGCAAGACCAGATGGAGCGCCTGGTCCAAACGGCCTGCCACAGGTCCGGTTTAAAACAAATATCCCTCTCTGGTCACAACAACTAGCAACCCTCTTCAATTTCACACCGAGTAGTTCATTTATACCCGACTCCTGGCGAGGTGCAATAATCCACCCAATTTATAAGTCTGGCTCCCATTCGTCCCCAAATAACTACAGGTTGATAGCCCTACTGGACAATGAGTCAAAGTACTTTGCGAGTATCTTACTCGAAGAACTGAGCTCCTGGGCGGACCAGAAAGGTCTGATCCCAAAAAACCAAACCGGCTTTACCGCAAACTCGGGCACTATGTCTAACTTAATGGCATTATCAATTCTTATCGATAAAGCCCTTATTTCATCCAAGGTGGTTTTTTGCTGCTTTGTTGATTTTAAAGCTGCTTTTGACCGGGTCCCTAGGGCAGCACTCTGGGCAAAGCTAATGAAATGGGGAATCCCAGTCAAACTTTTGGAGGCCATTGTTCAATTACATACTAACACCTGGATACAAGTTAAGCTTGGCACCGGCTCACATCGGTCTCGAAAAATCACGACGACAAGAGGAGTCAAACAGGGATGTGTGCTAGCTCCATTGCTCTTTAACTTGTTCATTGCCGACCTTTCAGCGGAACTAGATGCGATAAATAGCCATCCCCCCAAGATTGGTGGTGTCCAGTTAAGCAACCTTCTGTACGCCGACGACCTTGTCCTCTTCAGTCTCACTCGAGTAGGGCTGCAACGACTGTTAAATAAACTACATAGTTACACCGTTACGAACAACCTAGAGGTTAACTTAAAGAAAACCCAAGTAGTCATATTTGGCAGAAAACACTATGGAGGTGGTGGCTGGACGTATAACAACTCTGGACTTGTAGTAGGAAAATCCTACAAATACCTGGGGGTTAATTTCGACTCCAGGGGCACCCTTGCCAAACATCGCAGTGACATATCAAACAAAGCCATGGCTCTCCAAGTGAATTTTTCAAAACTTTCAAAAAAATTGATGGGACCGAGCCTAACTCCAATGTTGGAAGTCATGAAAGCCAAAATTGGCCCCACGTTGTCATATGGCATAGAAATTTCTCGGGGCAAACTGAGTGCAACATTAAACCAACATGTGACTAAGATCTATAAAAGAGTCTTTCATATGTCAAAATCCACTTCTGCTGCACAGATACGATTAGAATTGGGCCTTTTATATTACGAAATCTCAGGCGCAGGTGCTTATTTAAATCTGTGCCATAAGTTAAGGCAGGCCGGAGCTGGGTCGCTTGAGTCACTGTTGTGGTCAGATATTAGCCTTAATAACCCAGGTGGGTTCCAATAGACAAGTTCGCCGTGCAAACCACCCCAGCACCAGCCGTTGTATGACGTCACTGTGCTCCAGATCAGAAACTATTTTGCCAAATGGGGGTGCGCAGCTCAAGAAGTCCAATAGGCAGATATCAATAGAAAAAGAACTTCTTTATTTCAAATTTTTTAGGGCCTTCAGATATAGACACTCCAGCCAACGCGTTTCATTCCCATATTGGGAACTTCATCAGGGCAAAAAACATTTAAAAAGTGACAATCTCCAAGGTACCAACAAACTTCAGTAGTAGTACATGATTCTGTACCGTTGGCGGAACCTTCCCAAAGAGATGGTGTATTCCTATGTATGCCTGTTAAAACAATCCAAAATACCAATGGTTGTCAGATAGACGATTCCGTGTAGCACAATAAAGCCCCACAAAGAAAAAACAAGGGGCAAGTGTAATCTCTATGTCCACTAAACATCCGTCGAACTTTCCAATAATTCATAAGGTCCAGTGTATTGCACTGAGACCCGTATGCACTCAAGGCAGATATGTCATCTCCTTAGTGCCGAATCAAACTTCCTCTCTCTTCCGTGTGAAAAGATGAAGGCAGAAGGTTCCTTAGCCATCTCCTGATTAAACAAGGGACACGAACAATACAGGCGGCCGTTAAAATCCTTTTGAATGAAGCTCATCCGCAAGTAATAGCAAGCTTTATAAATTTCCTGGGTAAGGTGGATGAAACATTAAGGAACTTAGCTACAGTCTCAACCTCCTCAGAGCTCTACTAGTCCCAGCAACAAAGTCCCTTGCATGAACAATGCGGTTATGTAGCAGCAGGTCGTTGCCTCTATCTGGCTCTCACATGGGGATTACTAAGGACTAGTAATCATATTCAAAGTGACAATTAAAACGACCTTGCCACCTATAGGTCAGCATCTAATGTGATGGAGTGCAGTGGTCCCGTGACTGCTGTTTAATGTTAGTTGTTTAGATTATTCTTTTTGTTCTTGTACAGACACCGCCTGTAAAACTTTTGCTAATGTGGAAACAAAATGGGCAGACTGCTAGGTGAAGGCAGTCACTCCTATATGGGTTCATCTGAGCTTATTATTGGTTCTTGATTGCCCTTGATGAGCTTCACCTAGCCTGCTGATTTAGGAACTCACAGTTTAGAGTCTGTTTGTGGTATAATCCTCAGTGTACCTTTAGTGAATATGTAGCATTTTAACACTTTTTAGCGCACATCGCTTTATAATTCTGCACTTTAGTAATAACTTTTTGGTTCAGATTAACTTGCTTTTATCCTGTAAATGCATCAACAGTAATGAAATGCAAGAAGTTTTAAGTTAAAGACTGCTGCACTGTCAAAAAAATGTCGCGGATTAGCTTACGTCGAGATACTCAAGCCTCAGGTTAGAGTTAACAGCATCTGACGTGTACATACGCAACAAAGCCCAACTTGACCTCAGCATTCAATGCAAACTCACTGTCAAATGCCCAAGCTACTAGATAGATGCACTTTAAAATAGGACATTGTGAGTTTTATCCATTTTTAACTCTATTTGAATTAACTGTATTGGAAAATGAGACATTGTTTGTCTAGTTTCATTTTAACTTTTTCTATACTTGCACAATTTATTTTCTGTTGTTGGCACCTTAATGGACTTGATTGTCTAAATAAAGTATTTTCAAAGACATAACACACAAACCGGTTTCACATTCCTTGTAAATAACCTCATTCCAGTCATTCTAACCTACAAATGTAGTCTGCCGCTTCAGGTTTTACTCCTTGGATCACGAATCTAACAAATGTTGAAATGAGTCTGTCCAAAAACAATAAACACGGGTGTGCTTAAAAGTCAACAGATGGTGGTTAAAAAACAGAGTATGATTACAAAGGGACACATTTGAAAACTACCAAAGAGAATAAAAGTGACTTAGGCACATGGTTGACTCACTCCATCGACTGGTCAGATCATCTCATACTGTTTGATATCAAGACCCACCTCAGATCCAAACCAGCCCATCCACCAAACCTATGCACTGGGCTTGGAACATTAAACAAATCCCAATAACAGAATTGGAATCCAGGGTATGTGTCCAACTACAGTGTCAACCTCTCACTCACAGTTGATGACCTCACTGCCTACTCTAATACAGTGATGACTGATGTTCTTCACCAAGTGGCACCACTCAAACTAAAACAATCGAGAAAAATCCAATCGAAATCCTAGTTCAACTCAGATCTTAACAACTAGGGGTAACAACTGAGACCGCCAGAAGGGATATGGAGACATAACCCTTCTACAGTGCACCTCTCACTCCCAAGACGTGCACGGCTTTCCTATAAGAAACACATCTTTAGAGAAAAATCCACTCTTTCGCAACCAACTTAACAGCGCTAAGAACCGATCCAAGGAGTTCTTCAACATAATTAAACGACAAACTACCCTTACCTCCGCACACAAAACAACAGCCACCAATGAACGCTGTGATAAAGTGCAAAAACTGATCAATCCCTCATTCAAGTCACAAATCTGACATCCCTACCAACTTCCCCCACTGACTCACATCCTATCATGGTAGTCTCCCCCACCCCACCCTACAGACTCAACTAATGACCTAATGGCCCCAAGAAAAACTAACGTCAACTATGATCTCCTTCAACTGAAAAACGATGCCAATTGGTCTGACTTCAAACCTATGACAGAAAGTGACGTCTTCAATATAATTGCGAACTTGAAGCCCACACTACTGATCCCCTATCATCCAGAATAGTTAAAGACCTCAACCATATCATCGCCCCGTTATGAACAAAAATCATCAACAGCTCTCGACTCCCTCCAACTAGGCCAAATCACACCCAAAAAACAGGGGCGGACCCCAATGAAATCAATAACCTCAAATACATCACCTACCTCCCATCCCTAGTCAAAACAATGAAGTGTGCCCTACTACAACTCAACCAACAAATGGACAAATTCAACCTCCATGACACCTAATCAGGATTCAGGAAAAGCTGTAGCACAGAAACTGCTATGCTCAATATCTTGGATGACATTCACAGATCCTTAGATGAAGGCGACGCATGCCTCCTAATCCTACTTGATTTATCTGTGGCTTTTGATATCTTAAATCGCCCAGCATAACTCGAGGCACTCAAGAACCACACTGATATCAAGGGTACAGTCCTAAGATGGTTCACAACCTACTTGCAATATCACTCGCAACAAATAAAAATCAACATCTGTCTCTCAAAACCTACACTAGATCCACATGGTGTAACCCAAGGCTCAATTCTCTCCCCATCCCTTTTCAATCTCTTCATGGAACCCTTTACTGTTATCCTGAAACAAGAAAGGGTGAAATATCACCTATATGCCGATGACACCCAACTCTACAACGAAATAGAATCACCCAGTGACATCCTACACCTCAACGCCACACTAATCAAGATACAAACTTGGCTTAACACCAACCACTTCAAGTTGAACCCCGACAAAATTGAACTAGTACTTTTCTCCCCCAAAAACAACCCTCTACCAATTCAAGATTGGCTCAAGAATTTGGACGCCCTAAATTGTTGTCTCACACTATCTAACTCCATAACGTCCTTGGGCATCACCCTGGACAAAAACATGCCAATGAAGGCCCACAACAACAACTCAGCCAAAGGAGAACTTTACATACCAAAACATCTCAAGAAAATCAAACCGTTCATTCCCCCTGATGATTTTAAGACGGTAGTGCAATCTCTAGTCCTCTCAAAACTGGATTATGGCAACACCATTTTCACAGGAACCCCGAAAAATCACCTTGCCCCCCAAAAGAACAGGCTTCAACACGACTGTCCAGCTCTCAACAGGCTTTAAACGGTTTGAGCACATCTCACCGGCCTTGAAGAACCTCAACTAGCTTCCCATCGAAGGAAGATGTATCGAAGACTGCTTGCATCACCCACAAAGCCCTTCATACACATAACCCCAACTTTCTAGATACCAAACTTTCAAAAGCAGGAAGAGCCAGGACTGAGAAGCTCCAACTCACTTCTCATACCTCCCAAACTAAAAAAAGAAATCCTCCCAGACACGCTCATTCTCTGGAAATGCTCCTAGGATCCGGAACTCACTCCCTAGAGACCTCTGCTGCAACCCCTCCTTTTCCTGCTTCAAACAGGACGTTAAATACCAACTGCTCAACAAATACTTCAACTCGCACACAAATCAAGCTATTTTCCCAAAGCTCACACCCAAACTGATTAGACCTGTTGAGGCGATCCATTGGTTGTCCCAGCTATCTACTATGTCATTTACTCCATTAACTTATGCTGGTCTGATGTCTGCATATTGTAACTACCTTGACTGCCTAACGATTTTATTTGTCTGTATATATGTATGTACTTAAATCAAAAGATCTCGCATTATATGTAAATCGCTCCAATACCGTCGGATCTAACTAGCGCTATATAAAACCTATAAAGAATAAATAAACTTACTCACCTGCAGTATCTATGCACCTGTGAGTTTCTGTTCGTCTTGGAGTGCTTTCATAAACTGCCAAAAGCATTGCCCACTTAAAATGCCACATAGATCCCAACCACCCTATCCAGTCCCATAGTAAAGTAATCCTCTGTCAATAGGAAATTATGGGTGAGATATGTCCCATGTTTGAGAATTTAATAATAATCTTTACTCTAATAAAACAAAAAACAAAAAACACACACTGGTTGACAATTATGGGATTATTAGCCAGAAACAAGGAAAATTAACTGTTACTCACATTTCTGTTCCCTCACCAACCTCGACACGATTAGCCTTTTAACGGAAAAAATCCAAGTAAATAAAACCTCAATTCACCATTTTAGTGCTTCAAACTTCCTTATGATACGGTCAGCCCAGTTCCGTTCTTAACTTGCAAATCTGGCAAGTGAATAGGTTATTATTGCACCAAATATTACAATAGAAGAACATACCAAAATGCTACTACATTTAAAAAACCCACAGAAGAACAGTTTTATTCTGAAGGGTTCTCCCCCGTCTGAATTATGCTTCAAGTGATTAGTGGTTCCAAGTTTGGATAAGTCTGTGCAGATGTGATGTTGGGACCCCCTCCCTTATCACGAAGTTGTGCATTGCTAGTGATTGATTATATATATTATTATTTTTTTAAGTATTACACAGAAAAACTAGATAGGAAAAAAAGCAAAAAAAGTACAAGATCAAAAAAGTTAGTACCGGACTTCAAAGATTCAATTTGCAAATGATTTCTTAACGATGAAAAACAGCGGGCACAGTGCAAACTGTTCATCTTCATGTTCAAAGGAATACACAGGACAAGGCCCTTCTCCTTCACAACTGTAGATACCTGCTGCATTCCAGTGCAATCCGAGACATGTAACGTAAAATAAATAGGCACAGCCTCGTATGCTTTATCTACTGTATTTATCCAAAACTGATTGCCATGTATCAACAATTTACCAGACTACCAGTGTGACAACCTTCCACGGCGCCGTCATGGATGCTATGCTCAACACTTCTGGTCAAGGGGCTCACAAAGCAAGCTGCGTTCTCCATGTGATTTAGTAGCTCCTCGTCATCACCCATTATCAAGCAATTAGGAGGTGTGAAAGGAGAGTTGCGATTGCAAGAGCATCAGACTAACGTTTAGTGACAACAGTATTCTGGAGCCTTATTTACATAAAATAACCTTTTAGAATAACATCTCTAGTATGGATCTAGTGAGCACAATAATTTCGAGACTGGAGAATATGCTGGCATATGTCTGGAAGGCAGAAGAGAGCGACTTAGTACAAACATGATCGAGGAGTAATAGGCAGATTAAAACGGAAAAATGAGTGCGCAGCATTAGTGGAGCACATTTTGGGGGAAACCCTCAGCAGAAGGTATAACAGGGCTCACCAAACCAAGCGGATCTGTAAGGCAGATATACAGAGGTAGGCACAGTTACCTCAGTGGCTATGCAGGTAAAGGCACTCTATACAGCGTGGGCATGCAAAGGAAGACACAATTAAACCTGTAGGATATGTGGAGGAAGGCCAGATAAAGCAGTGAGCACATGAGAAATAAATCCAGTGATTCTGTGGTAGTATGATGAATTGATGTGGTAGGTAGTGTGGATCTGGCGGAGCATGATAAAACGTGTGGCCTGCACAATAATGCCACTGGATAGGCTGTATGCACGATACTCCTAGAATTATGTGCGCTTGTGTACGTAAAATGGCACGACACACACTACTGGGTATACGTAGGAGGATGATAAACTTTTTTAAATTTTGAACGAGCAATTATTTACTGTAGGTAAGCATCTTACATCTATCAGTAATAAACCAGCAGGTCCACTTAAACATAAAAATGAAAGTCATAATAAGGAACATGAATAAAACACAGAAGAGGGTGGCACAATAACATATACCAATAATTCACCATAATGTTTCAAGCCCAATACCGTGAAAATAAATTCCTTCTCAACCTCCTATTATCCTTGAAATTACATCCAAGTGAGGTAAATCCACATAGAGAGTGAACATACTACAACCCACTTCTCAAAAGATTTGCACCCCTCTTCATGTAATCACGGCATAAAGAGGTATATACCAGTGAAAATATATCAGATTTGAGGAAAATCATTAAAACGTAAATAACATAGCAATTGCCCTCGTTAGGTCGCAGCGGCGTTTTGGTGGAAATGTATGCTGTACTGCATTGGATAACACTCAATGATGGGGTCTGTGCTGCAAAATATACTTTATTTAAACAATCAAGTCCATTAAAGTTGCGCAATGTAAAAAGAGAATATAATCAAATGCATAAAAAGCAATGTCACTTGTACATCACAGCGATACAAAAGGGGATGATGGACGGAACGTTTGAGCCAATCAAACACTCACCCCCAGTCAACTGATCTGGGTTTAATCCATCATCATTCTTTAGCTCACTCCACCACCCCAGTTCAGACATGGCCATATGCAAATCAGTCTGACCCTGTGCCTCATGGAACAGTCCAGCCCGAACTGCCAAGCCATGTCTTCCCTGGACCGGAAACAAGCATCCTAGGACCGGTTTCTGGCATTTCAGCCGTCATCAGCCAGGCTTGCTTGAATCCAGTGGCAAAGTGAGCAAGGGACCCACGTCTGGGCATACCCCCGCCAACTAAGGGCGAGAAGAGAAACCGGTCCTAGGATGCTTGTTTCCGGTCCAGGGAAGACATGGCTTGGCAGTTCGGGCTGGACTGTTCCCATGAGGCACAGGGTCAGACTGATTTGCATATGGCCATGTCTGAACTGGGGTGGTGGAGTGAGCTAAAGAATGATGATGGATTAAACCCAGATCAGTTGACTGGGGGTGAGTGTTTCATTAGCTCAAGCGCTCCGTCCATCATCCCCTTTGGTATCGCTTTGTTCGCCCTAAGTTGGCAGGGTATGCCCAGACGTGGGTCCCTTGCTCACTTTGCCACTGGATTCAAGCTAGCCTGGCTGATGACGGCTGAAATGCCAGAAACCGGTCCTAGGATGCTTGTTTCCGGTCCAGGGAAGACATGGCTTGGCAGTTCGGGCTGGACTGTTCCCATGAGGCACAGGGTCAGACTGATTTGCATATGGCCATGTCTGAACTGGGGTGGTGGAGTGAGCTAAAGAATGATGATGGATTAAACCCAGATCAGTTGACTGGGGGTGAGTGTTTGATTAGCTCAAGCGCTCCGTCCATCATCCCCTTTGGTATCGCTTTGTTCGCCCTAAGTTGGCAGGGTATGCCCAGACGTGGGTCCCTTGCTCACTTTGCCACTGGATTCAAGCTAGCCTGGCTGATGACGGCTGAAATGCCAGAAACCGGTCCTAGGATGCTTGTTTCCGGTCCAGGAAGACATGGCTTGGCAGTTCGGGCTGGACTGTTCCCATGAGGCACAGGGTCAGACTGATTTGCATATGGCCATGTCTGAACTGGGGTGGTGGAGTGAGCTAAAGAATGATGATGGATTAAACCCAGATCAGTTGACTGGGGGTGAGTGTTTGATTAGCTCAAACGCTCCGTCCATCATCCCCTTTGGTATCGACTTGTACATCACAGGCAATTCTTTAAAAATTAAGCCATCTATAATATGAAAGAAACCATTATAAGAGAACATCACTCGGGTATCAAGACGCTTTGTGGGGGGTTTGCATCAAACACTAAAATCAGACAAAACACCACTGAGTGCACACGTAGCAGATTCCAGGTCTTGTGACGAATGATCTCCTAGCTGTGGTTCTAGGGCAATTGTTATTATTATAATAGTGACTACGGCCTGAGCATAGTGGTATTTCATTGCCGAGTGATACATTCTAAAAACAATAATTTGACCAAAGACCAGAGGTTATACTAAAATGCGGTTTCAAAGTGCTTTGTGCAATTATTAAAAATACAGGGATCACAAACAAAAACAGACATTAGAATGTGGGCAGTAAATTTCTGAAAAAGCAAGGTGGTCGAGGATCAAAGAAGGGATGAGCAAAAAACGAGACAGGCACTTTATTACTACTGATTTAAGTGCAATTATTAATTTTTTTTAAGTTTTTGAGCTAAAACATTATGATTTTTCATTGCTGCACGTCCATTCTAAAGGAAAGGATCAGTCAGACCCCAAAAATTATTCTAGAGTGCTGAATCATAAAGCACTCACCACGGTTGTAACCTTAGGACCCTAAGGGGTTGGGCATGTGGCTAAGCTCTTTGATGCTTTATCTACTCTGTCCAAGGGTCTTTGGTTACAATGATATATAATGATATATGAAATTTAATGTTCACGAGCAAAAAAACATGCAGTCACAGACAGGGGCTCCACACACTTGAGCTATTACCAATAACTGGCTTGGGTCCGGGATTCTGAGGACATTTGTGAAGGAATAAATTAACGGAAATGGATTTAGAATATTATCTCCAAATCTCATCAGACTCCGACATTTGGTCATTCAATCCGTCGATGGGGGTTTTCATACAATGCTATAAAAATGAAGTTGTAATTTTGGTAGACGTGCAACGATTTGAAAATTCAAGTGAGAATGGGGAAGAGTCTTTTTAAATGGGGATGTATTATAGAATAACCCTGTATGGTAGTTAGAGGTAGCTTGACAATCCTAGTAGATACAGTAGGGGGTGGTATAAGCATAGTAGCTATAACAGAAAAAATTGTATTGTATAAACTATGAGAAGATTCAAGCTTATCCTCTCCTAATGGTTACTTGTGATAGATGGTGATAAATTTGTGGGCAAGAAAGGATTGCTATCTTTGTAAATACTGCACTTGCTACCACATTAAAATTTTACACTGCTGTAAATAACTGATATAACGAATATCCAATTCAGCGGCACTCTGGTCACTGAGCAGAGAAGGATGAATGGTATAGATGACCTTCTTGCGACTTAATTTTACAGGTAAGAAACAGATGTCTGCAGCATGCACATAATATACTAAACCTTCCCGTTTGTAACACAGGAGTAGCCATTATCATACTGGGACGGGAGGTGGGTTAAATCAATCATAGTATTTAGGAGCATGATAATTTTAGTGGGTATATTCGGTGCAGAATAATGTTAATGGGTGTGTGCGCGGCACAAAAATGTACATGTGTGAGTGCGTAATAGTCCAACTGATGAGCTGTATACATCAGTTTCCATACCGCGCTGAGGATGTTGTATTACCTCCATTTTTCGAAGACAAAATGAATGAAGCATCAGGCAATTAATTGATTTGAAAAGGATTACACAATTTGCTAAAAGTAAAAGTGGGATTATAATCTTCCCTTTCACTGTAATCCAGCAACTACTCGCATATCCTCATGCCGCTGAGTTGTGATCATCAAGGCATGCATGTGGTGCGAGTAGTAATGTATATGAACAGTGACAATAATATTAATGCGTATATGAGCAGTGACAATAATATTGATGCCCATAAGGAGCGTGGCATGGTAATGCTAGTGTGTCAAATCGGGGAGGCACGATAACCCAAATGCCTATATGGTGGAGAATTATAACCCTAACTCTGTGTGAGGGGAAATCAGTGATCCCTGGAGTGAGTACTGAAACGTGACCGGCTTAAAAGAAAGCAGGGTTTCCATTGCACGGCCGTCTAGTGGCTGCCACCGGGTGAGATAGACAGTACTGAGACCATGACCCTTGCAGAGTTTTGGGGAGAGAGTTTGACAGATCTCAGGTCAACTACTCATCGGTCACATACAGTCCTGTCACCCCATGAACCCCTCTTCCGCAGCTGCGGACCTCTGGGAAAGGTCAGGTCCTATCTCACCACTCACTGTCCCCGCCCCTCATGCACTCACCGGCCCCTGGTGCTGCTGGTAACAGCGCCTCGGTTTTCACTTCCTTGGAGCTCGGCCGCAGCCTGACATCCAAAATGGTGGCTCCCCGGCCTCAGCACCACAACTGCAGACGGCGGAGGAGGACGCAGTGGCTTCCCTTCAGTCCACGGTCTCCCAAAGGAAAACGAGACAAAACAGCTGGCCCTGCGCTGTAGTCGCTGAAAGAATACAGGAACTAGAGGTTGAGGCCTGCCTCCCCTCCTCAGATACAGAGGAAAAACTTTGGGGACTATATTACCCTCCCCACTAGGAAGCGGCGGAGGCGTCCGCTGCAGGGCGTGGTGAGGCAGCGGCAATCAATGATGACGTCAGGCCAGTGCCTAGTCACCGCTGCGGCGTGGTTACGGCAAGCGCCGGTGGTTCCTGGAGTTCATGGTTCCGGTCGCTCTTTGATGACTTCATAACCCCGTCCAGTCAGTGGTTGTGTTGATTTACGTACGCAAGCTGTAGAATTTGTGTTAAAAACAGAGGGTTGAAGTGTATTTACCCACCGCCTTAGAGTAAGTTATATTTCGAAAGGGACAAAGCAAAAAAATAAATATAAATACAAACATTTGGGAGCTCTTTAATAAGTGCGAAAGGGTAGAGTATTTTGCTAGTATATTTTTAAACATAAATATACATATTTAACTGTTATAGCAATTATAGTGGCGTCCTTCAAAGAACATGAAAAACAAGCATTAGCAAACATAACAGCGTTTTCGCATATCTGTGCTTGTCTGTGTCATTATGTTAAAGCCGGACCTGTTGGCTAATGTCATGAGAACCCCAAAGACAAACGAGTAACGCTGAAGTATATAAAGAGGATTCTGGGAACAAAATAATGGAAGGTTGCTAAATTCCCCCAGAGCAGGTGGAACCACGCAGTCTGCTACCTCGGCATAGCATATCACCTGGGTTTAACCACCATATCCTATTTCTATGAGGTGTACCAGTCTTTGGTCTCTGCTGGTGCATGAGGCATTTAAACTTTACAGTGCACCTCACAGTGCTAGTATGGAAGAGGCAGAACTGTCCAAATCAAAAGTGTTCTAAATAGCACATTGACCCCAGTCTGTCCTAGACAGATTCTTATGTAGTGAACTGGACAGAAAAAAATGCCACTATAGTGAAGCGAAGGCAACCTTAGCCAGAGCTGCCAAGTTTTCATTGTGATCATGTGTGACTTTCTATGTTTTCAGGGTAATTATGTGTGACATTTCAATATCTTAGGTGTGACATTGTGAGTGGCCCATGAGTGGAGTAAAGCCATGACTATGTAATAGTTCAAGTTCACAAATTTCTCTTATTTGTGCACTGTAAGGGTATATGTACTGTATTAAAACAGCTGCAAAACTGAAGTGGTTATGCTAGATCTGTAATCTACATCTCTATTCTAATGGGATTACACTAAAGACTTTTGTGGCACGTCATAAACAATGCAAAAGTGATTTGCAATGGGAAGAGTAAGGATGTGGTCTCACAGTTTGAGAAGAAACCTATAGCAGCTAGAAATAGAAGGCGTACAGTGCAACTCAATCTGCAAAAATGTTATTAGTGTAGTGTTATTTTCACAATGCAAGGTAGGTCAGTCTATGGAGCATGAAATAAACCACATGGCCTCATGCAACATCGTGTCCTGAGACGTCTCTACATCAAGTTTAGAGAGCAGGGTCAGGTGTGACTCACCTATGCGCTGCAGCTGGAGGACTGGGAGAGTAAGGGACCTACATCAAAAGTATTCTTGATCCCCAGAAAGTTTATATTGGAAAAGAGAAAAAACAGTGTATGAGGTTCGTAGCCCAAATAGTATGCATTTAGATCTCAGTCAAATGGTTCATAGCGTACTAAAACTAAGCAGGCTGATTGAAAAAATAAGTGCCTTAACACCTTCCATGTTGTGTCTAGACGAACTGTTAATCAAATCTTAAAGGAGTTCATGACAGAAAATGCAAATTAGAGTCTGTTTTTTTACCAGTGGCTGAGCAGGTACAAGTTGCTGCAGGAATGGACGGTCTCTAATTATTGGGCTTGATTTACCTTTTATTCTTGTTTTAGCCTTGAGAGATCGTCCCACACACTGTGCTCTCTGTTTTTTTTTTTTGGCCCATCTACACAGCTGTTCACTGTGACAAAGTGACCAGATAACAATCCGGCTGTTCATCATGTTCACTTGACCACCCGTTGCAAAACTCCTGGTCTGCCAGGAGCGCAGCATTCTGGACTGATCTGAAGAATTTGAGACCCGCAACAAACGAACACATTTTCTCTCTCTCTCTCTCTCTCTCTCTCTCTGTCTCTCTCTCTCTCTCCCCCCACCCCTCTTTAATTTGCAATAATTTATGAGAGGCTCTGGGCAGCAGCAACGCTGCAGGCACTTCTGACACAGCAAGGCAATTAAAAAAGCGGTGCACTGGCTGCTTTCATTAAATGCAGCCTTGGTGTACCTCGTACTAGGGTGGTCCAAGGGGGAGCTGTTATGCGTGACTAAAGCATTTCAGTGCAGAGATGCGGCACAAGTACTTAAATGCATTAGTCTAACTCCTGATGCGTGGTACTTGGCAGGACTGCTTGGCATCTGACACGTGTGAGTATGTGTGAAACAGTATGTGTGCATATATGTGTGTGTTTGTGCATGTGTTTTTCTTTGCGCATGTGTGTGTGTATGGATTAGTACAGACTTTTATATGATAGCCTTATCGGACCAAACAATGACCAGTGTTATAACTGTTTGGTATGGGATCACAATTTATACGGTCATGAGCAAATTGGTGTTAAGTGTAGGGTTGCCGTTTTTTAAACAGCATGACAAGTATTTTAATGTCCCAGCCGGTACATCACTTAAGCCCAGAATTTTTCCCTTATCAGCACATAATTAAAACAACAATTGTAAGACAAAAGACCTTTAAATGTATACTAGAGATGCCTTAATTACCCTTAACAGATAAAGACAAAAAGGCCATGAGCCATGTTGAAAATTAAAACAGAAAATATTGTTTAAAGTTCTATTTCAATAGCATGTATAGGCCTTTGCAGAAACTTAAAAGGTGAACACATGGCCTGTATTTATCTCTGGGAAAAATGGCAACCCTGGTTAAATGTAAAGGCAAAGTTGAGATTTGAAGGGAATTTTGAGAGATAAATAAAATAAAAGCTATCTGTTTTACTTCAAAGAGCGAAATAATTTACTTTATTCTTCTACACAGCTGTAATATGGTGTGGCCAGTGAACAGTGTATTACCGGAGAGCATATCCAGAGAGTCATACTCATTCTCCCATCCTGTCACACAACATTCACTTGCTCTTCCTCACAGCATCACAAAAATGCAAACATATGCCTGTGCAAACTCAAACAAATACACTTTCCGTCTCTCCCTCTCTCACACATACAGGCATGCATATACACTTCATCTTTCAGAGACATACAAGCACACAAACGCATGAATAAACTCACACACTCTTGTCTCTCTCACACTTACACTTACAAACACATAAAGAAACATAGACACCAAGAAAAGAAGGCACAACACTCTCTCCTGCTGCTTATTACCCAATCACAAAATATCCTCATAAGAATGGGGAATCTGACACTTATGAGGATAGGTTCAACTATACCTCATTGAGTAAGCAATAAGTAAAAATTGTTGAGTGTGATGTTCCCCTTAAAATTTGTTTAGTTTTTGGGAGCCAAGTAATCACAAATATTTATTATCCTCAAAGTAATTCTAATTACTCTTTTTGAACTCATTCTCTTGAAAATCATGATCCTTCAATAGGCCGGTGTCCGCTTAGTACACATAATTGAGCAGTTTCCTTTAGTTCCCGGTCCCTGCACTGTCGAATCTTCGATCAGGAGTCTGCCTCCTCAGGTTTCAATTAATTGTTTGCACAACTTTGGCGCATGCTAAGAATTCTCAAGCAGAGACGGGGAATTCAAGGAAACTGCTCGATTAAGCATACTAAGTGGGACACCGGCCTGTCTTTCATCAAAAGAAGGTGGGGATCTTGCCTACCCTCTGTACAATGGCTTCCAGGCACTACAGACTGGAAGATCGTATTCGGAAAAAACCTGAAAAAGCGCAGGGCCCATTGTGACCCTAACCATTAAGACCTCGTGGCTTGATAAAGAAGATTCAGTATAAAATAAAAAACGTATTCCTCCGGATATTGATCCCTTGGAGGACGATTCTCTCAGAGAAGACACAAAGAAACCCTTGCTTTCCTACTAATTATGGGCCACAGCAGGTCACCACAGTCCCGATGAGACCCTTGAACTAGTAATAGGGTCAAAATGCCATTGACACCAAGGGAAGGACAGTCTATAAGGGAAGCCCCCAAAAAATACGTCCGGGTCGCTTATTCTTTATCGTCTTAAATAAACATCAGACGTCCTTTAAAGATACCAATAACCTTTAAAAAAATTGTATTCATCTCTTCACTGTCACTTTTTTTAAACACCGGTTATGGTCACTTTAACTGGGGCTATTTATCACTTGCTTTCAGTAAAAACACTTTTCATTAAAATATGACGTGCTGTTGTGTACATATATGTGAATATTAATATTTTGTGGAAAAAGAAAAGAATAAATAACTCAGCTCTTGAACTGGGTGCTTGTTAAAATTAGATCAGACTACATAATTGTTAAGAATTTATGTAACCTTCAAATAGATTAAAACTGTTCTTTACTTCAAATTTTGCTTTTGATATATATATATATATACATATATATATACACTGAAACTGTCTAAGAGTAGTATATTGGCCCTATAAATTTGTTCCATGTGAATACCTTTTGGAAGCTAATACTTAAATACTTAGTTCACATGGACATATGGGTTGCTCTTGTTCTATGAAAATACTGATTTAGATCTTGGCAGACGGGTTACTCTACTATCAAAGGTGATATATAGTGTTTAACTTCTCTACTCAGTCAAGACATCTTATCAATATCAATAGATATTCATATTTCTTCATGACGGATAGCAGTGCGTTCAGCACATCAATTAACATTGTTACAATGGTAATCAATACCATTCTGGCAATAGTGACTGCCATCTTATAACGGTTAGTACTCCATGTTAGGTTCCCAACCAAGTCCTCATTGGGATACAAGTTTTCACTGTGATTGTAAGAGTTATAAAAAGTGCCCATCAGTCAATTTGTACTGTAGCCACATTCGTACTAATTTAAATCATTCAGTAATGTAATATCCCAACATCAATATAATTACAACACAGGTCTCAGGTCCTTAGAATACCCAAACTCTAATCCATAAGTGACAATGCACAAAATATCTTTCTTTACAGAGCTTTAAAAAAAGTCATTAGTGGAGTTCTGAATCTTTGTTTAATCCATGCTTAACTGTGTCAAACTTCATAATAAGTCCACTTTCTCTTTTCCAGAGATTCAGTTTTAAGTTTCCAGCGCTCGGTTGTTGTTTCAATTTCTGTAATCCACAGAAGGTAAATGAACGTTTCTTAGAATGGTTAGTTTCAAAGTGTTCCACCAATGGTAATTTTTTGTCAGATTTATGAATGTTGAAATAATGTACATGTATTTGTTGTTTTAGCGGTCTGATAGTACTCCCAATATAATTCTTGTTGCAGGGACAGGTGATTTATATGTGACATATGTACTGTCACAATTGATCCACTGTTGAATTTTATGTTGTTTACCATTGATCTGAACGTTAGTAGTTTTGTTTTTTCCTAACTTACAAATGGAACAGTTCCTACAGGTATAAAAACCCCTAGGGTTATCAAGAAAGGTACTTAGGGCCATATGTAGGTAGCTAAATACCGGTCGGTAACGGCCGAAATTCGGTAAATCTCCCGTTACCAACCGGTATTTAGGCAATTGAGATGTAGGAGGCCGGATTTAAGGAATCGGTAATTTACCGATTCGTTATTTTAAGGAATCGGTAAATTACCGATTCCTTAAATCCTATGTAGGGAGCACTCAAGTGAGTGCATTTTTGGAGTTAAGGATTCGTTATTTACCACCAACTACAGGTTGGTGGTAAATACTGAATACCTTTTAAAAAAGCAATTTTGTGCTTTTTAAAAGTGCCATGTGGCAGACATGCATGCCCTTAGGGCATGTATGTGCGCCACATGTGCACACATGCACGATTCAGGGTGCAACAGGGTGTCAATTTGACACCCTGCCACCCTTGAATATGCTCCCCTATTACCGATTCGGTATTTACCGAATCGGTAATAGTGAATGGCTTCCCATTCATTCCTATGGGCCTCCAGGCCCATAGGAATGAATGGGAAGGTATTCCTTATTACCGATTCGGTAAATACCGAATCGGTAATACCGAATATTACCGATTCGGTAAAATTTACCGAATGTTTACCTACATACTATTTACCGATTCTTAAATACCGAATCGGTAAAATTCGGTATTTAGGAATCGGTAAATAAAAATTACCTACATATGGCCCTTAGTTCTTTCTTCTGATCCTGAAAAAAAGATGGACACAATTTCTGTTTGAGATTGGGAGCTCTTATGAAACTTAGTTGTGGAAAGGAGTGAATCCTAGTTTCTTGTGCCTTTGTTGTGCGTATTGCTGCATTGCCGCATACCGATCGCCCCGTTGACACGCCCTTTCGCCCACACGCAGACGTTGACGCTGACGTTTCCGCAACTGCGGCCGCCGAAGAAGCTGGAGGAGTTGCGGTCGCGGAAAAACGCCGGAAACGCGGTAATCGCCGATGCACGGCGGCCGCCTGCCGCAGAAGATCGGGGAGCTTATACAGGAGCAGTATTGGTGAAGGGGGAAATCACCAACAAGTAGAAAAGGCTCCCCGCAAGAGCAGTAAAGGCTGTCACCGCGAGGAAGGAGAGTCAGCACAATTAGCAGGTGGAGAACCGTCTGGTCAGGAAGGGCACGGGCTCGGGTATATGGCGGGCGCACAACAGAGGTAAGTGAGGAGGCTCAGTGGATTGATTTGCCTCATATTTCAAATAATACGTTTTGAACTGATACGGGGAACTTGCAAAAGGAGGAGAAAGTGAAATTGGACTGTGAGACGCTGATTTACTCTATAAAGGTTTAAGATATGGCCCCCCAGGAAGAAAAAAAGCACCCTGGAACAAAAGCAGTTGCTAAGGGATCATTCAGCAGACCAGAGGGTGTCTGGTGAAAGTATGGAGAGCACAGGGCCAAAAGTTAGGAAAGTAATAAAGAAAAAAGGAAAAGGAACTAAGGTTGTAACGCCTAATGGAAGAGGGGCGGGTTAGCCTCAAAATCACTAAAAGATTTCGTGGGAAACACTTTAAAAGGTGTTTTCACCTGCGAAGCCACCGGACGGAGAGGATGCAGAGTTTGAACAGCGGAACGAGAACAATTCATTAGATTTGGATGAGCAAATGATAGAGTCCGTAATTGTGGCAGAACATTCTCTTCAGTCTTCGTTATGCCAAAAAGACCTAACATTGTACCCACGGCTGTCCTCATCCCCGCGGGGGCTGTTCTCACAGGATTCGGAACCAACGACCCAGAACCAACTGGAATCTAATAGTGAGGTTTTAAGGACCGAAGGGGGTGATGAGTTGGGCACAGTAATAAGGCCAAAAGAAACTGTAAGCCAAGACCGGCGTGACATCCAGAGCTCGGAGTTAAAAGAAGATGAGGGGCGAAATTATACCTCGGAGCTGAATCTAGACATTTCTGCTACACCATCTTCCTCAATGTTGGAAATAATGATAATGTTACAAAGAACTCTCCAAGGACTCTTAGAAGTCACGATGGTTAATACTGACATATTATAAATACAAAAAGGGCATTTATACAGGATTGTGGGGAGTTGCAAGGAATTAGGGGTCAAATGCCTTCCATTTTAAGATCAGTACCAGATCCACAGCCCCTAATTCCGGTTGAGGTGGAGGTTGAGATTGTAGAACCACCGAAGACAAATCATGAAGTCTATATCTCCAGATGTCCAATGATAGTAAAAAGAAGGGCTGATTATATAAGGTATGGGTTATCCAACTATGTGAGCCGAGTGGGAAGGAAGATACACAGAAAGGGGAAAGGTAAGGCAATGAAAAGAAGGAGGCTAGTGTAGAAGTAGCCATTCAAGAACAGATGCCAACTAAGCCCCCAAGAGAAATAAGGAGGAGGAAGGGGTTACAAAAAGATTTAAAGAAGAATACAAATAAGGTGCAACAAAATAGAAATTTAACCTTACAGCAGAATCGAGTAAGGTATATAGTACTTACAGTGGCCAAAAACTCCAGCAGCATTTTCCACCATGGGGTGTGGCCAGAATCTAGTAACAAACCTATGGCCGTAACAAGAAAAAATAGCTGCCAGCCACACACGTTATCTACAATGGCGAGAAAGGAGGAAGTAGGGAATAAGTGGATTTATTTTGAATTGATACAAAAAGGAAAAGGAGGGGAAAAAACGAGGAAGAGTTTACCCTTAAATAGATCACAACTTTTACAATCATTCGCTCAGTGCCCAAGCCTGAAAGGCATTAGAACAAAAGACCTGCGGCAAGTGGGTTTTAAATTAAACCATGTAGGGAAAGAGATTACCAGGGTATTAGTATATTCAGACCTGGTAAAGATTGCGATAGGGAAGGCGGAGAGAGAGGTACTAAAGGAAGGGACACGGATAGTACCCAAAGAAGAAGTAGCAGGATTTGAGCTACAAGGTAAAGATTTTCTAAGATGCCATGCAGGCTTGAGGAAGAGACAGGTGAGGTTAATAGAGAAAGAAGTAGGAGATGGGATGGGAAATCTCAACATTGTAGCGAATAATTATGATGTTGAGAATTCCTGGGGGAACTGGAGTCAAAGAAGTAGCCCAGCAGGTCCCTCCCAGAGGTACAATGAGGAGTTTGGAGAAGAAAGTTACCTAGATGATGTGGAATAGGAAAATGGGTCGCCGCATAGCATAAAGGTGGTTTTGTGGAATATAAATGGCATTGGAGATCTAACAAAACAAGAAAATATAAAGGAGCTAGCAAAAAGTAATGAGATCATATGTATACAAGAAACCTGGCTATGCGGCAAGACCCCAATATTTGATGGGTTCCGTCAGCTCCACCGCCCGGCAAAGAAAAAAAGGTATGGGCGTCCTGCGGGCGGGATCATGACACTTTTATCCACAAGAATTGTGAAGAAGGTGACCCAACTTCCTGTAAAATGTAAATGGTTGCTAGTATGTAGGTTATCCTTACTAGTTGGTGATAAAAAGTTCCACAATCTGATGCTTATAAATGTGTACATGCAATGGGAGAGCACGGAGGAATATGGTGCTGAAATGGGTAGTTTTAAAGATGACTTAGATATTATTTGCGAAAAGTACGGCACGGATGTAATCCTGATGATGGGGGATTTTAATCACAAATTAAATCCAACGAAACTAGATCGTTGGTATACAGATATTCTGGAGGCTTATGACATAAAGTTAGCAACTTTTCCAGATTGTGTTTCTACAACTCAAGACATAAATTTGGAAAATTTTCTGGGGTCTAAAAGCCTATTCTGCTTAAATGGTAGGTCAGATTTAGATTGTCCAGCAAAGAAAACGTTTAAAATAGGCTCACAAAATTGCCCACTAGACTATGTTTTTATGCCAGCCTGGAATTTTGCCTTAGTTAAGGGGTTCAGGATTTGTCATAGAGATGGGAGTGATCATAACCCTTTGGAGTTAGAGCTCTCAGATGTTTACCTGAACCCTTGTGAAAAAGTACTCGAACAACAGGTGGATTACCCGAGGCGAGTCACAACAAGGTTAACAGAGGAATATATGGCAAGTCTGGTAATGCTGCAACAGAAGATTGACCTGGGAAGTACAAGAGGGCAGAACCTGGACTGGTATGTGGGAAAAATAGAACAAGTGGTCCACAGCCTTAGTGTTGATTTGAAAAAGGGTGGGAAGTTTGTAAAGAGCCGGCAGAAAGACCCGGTTAGGCAAGTCAAGTGGTTCTCTACCGATTGTCTAGAAAAGAAGAGGGAGATAAGGAGAGAAGCACGTCGACTTAGAGTTAAATATGAACAGGATAGGGTCGACAAGCTAGATAAGCTGAAGAAGGAATATAAAATGTTAATCTGTAGTGCGAAAAGGAATTATAAAGAAAGTTGCTGGGGAAGATTGCTGGAAACAATAGAAACAAAGAATATACGCCAGTTCTGGAAGCTGATACAATCGGCGGCAGAATCCCCGGTGGGCGCAATGAATTGCGTAGTGGAAGAGGCTTCTTGGGAGGAATATCTGCTGGAACTGTATAGCTCAGCTAGGGGGACAGAAGAGGGAGAGCAACAGAACTGGAGTGGGCTAGTAGAAGAATTAAAACCAGACTTCTCTGCCTTGAAGGTGAAAAACACGATAAAAAATTTGAAGTTAACTAGAGCAGCCGGACCAGATAATCTCCCAGCTCTGATAATAAAGTCACATTTGAACTGGTGGGCAGAATTCTTCTCACTTATGTTTCTAGTTATCTTGGAAACCGGAACAATTCCCAAAAACTGGAAGGGGGCAGTAATAAGGCCGGTGCATAAGAAAGGTGATATCCACGCCCCAAAGAACTATAGATTAATTAATTTGTTGGATATTGGGGAAAAGATCTTTGCTAAAATAATACTAGGAAGGCTAAAAGATTGGGTGGAGCGGGGTTCAATTGTCCCAGTAGAACAGGGTGGATTTAAGGAAGGTCATTCCACCACTGACCACTGCTTCGCCCTTTGGGCTTTGGCCCGGAAGTCGATAGAGCAAAAGGGAAAGTTGTATGGCTGCTTTGTCGACTTCCTGGCAGCCTTTGACTCAGTGGACCATAAATGTCTATGGGAATCTTTGATAAAGTACGGTATACCGGAGGGTATACTGGCTATCCTAAAAGAATTACATAGTGGAAATTGGGCGCAGGTCATTAGAGATACAAAAGGTCCCTGACACAGAAAATAGTCATCGGGAATGGACTTAGACAGGGGTGCGTTCTGACCCCTCTGCTCTTTGCCATATTCCTAGCTGATCTACCCGCTACTCTAGAAGTGGAAAGAAGTGCAAGCCCCAGAATGAGTGGAAATAAAGTGTCATGCCTCCTGTATGCAGATGATCTAGTGATACTTGATCAAACGGAGATAGGGCTCCAAAGGAAACTAAATGCTTTTAGGGAATACTGTGAGGCCAAGTTTTTAGTTGTAAATATGGAAAAAACAAAGATTTTATGTTTTGGGAAAAGAGATATGAAATTTAATTGGTTTTTAGGACAAAAGAAACTGGAGATCGTAAATGAGTATAGATACCTAGGAGTTTGGTTTGATAGTGCGTTAAAGTGGGATATGCATTTAGATGCACAAAAAGCAAAAGCTTTTACATCAATTTGTGGGCTGAAAATTTTTTACAGAGAATATGGGGATATAAAATACCAATTGGTAACTATCTTTTCATCTCATTAGAAATTATTCTTAACTAATAATTTTAGCCTCTTTATATTCAAGTCTTGATACCTAACAGATGCGTACAAAAAGAAAATGACACTAAAAAGATCAAGGGATGAGAGTTAATGATCAAAAAATAGAGTGAAACGACAACAGAAAAGAAGTAAAAATCACGTGACTCCAATTATTTTATATTAAGAACATTTGTAAATAGTGAGTAATGTCTTAAGTTTTGTCGTCCTATGTGTATGTATTTATATATTTATAAGTGTATTGTGTTTGTTGAATTGACAGCCCTGAGGAAGTCCTTTTGATAAGGACGAAACGCGTCGGCTGTGTCTCAAATCACCTGGACTATGTTTTAAAGATTTCATTGAAAATAAAAGAAGAAACTTGGAAGAAAACTTGTGGACATGAATTTTATAAAATTCTTTGTCTAAATTGTTATGTGGTGCACCTGTGCTATTTTGTTGAAATTGTTATATTCCTTTATGGGAATTACACAGTGACAGTGGGTGTTTTGTTAGTGTGCACACACCTTTCTGGGTAGTTCCAGATTATTTACATATATATTAGGGATAGTGGGTTAGGTGCTGAAGTCTGTGGGGTTCCTCTGTCCATTTCCTTTTCTTTAAAATATGGGGATATGTCCAATAGACCTTTGTTAAAAGCATACGAAGCAATGATACCCCCACAAGTTTTGTATGGAGCAGAAGTCCTTTACCTAAGTGGTAAATGCGGGTGGGACCGTGAAAAAGGGAAGATTTTAAAAATTTTACTGTCTTTACCGAGCTCCAAAATGATCCAAGCTATTAGAATGGAGTTAGGAATAATAGCATGGAGTATACAGATTCAAATGTCCCTTATAAGATTCTGGAAACGTCAGGATCCAGGTGGAGTGCAGAAGGTCTCACAATGGTGCAGAGAGGAGATTCGATTAAGTAACCTAAAATGGGCTAAGGAATCTAGGAAAAAACTCCTGTCTGTAGGAGAAAGTTTAAAAGTGAGACTATCGCAGCATTCACTAGAAGTAGAATTTACAAAAAGTACTCTCAGGCTTCAGGGACCGGAATTGTCAAGGAATCTAGACCTGGAATACCTGAGAATGAAAAAATCTGTACAATGCATAAGAAATTCATGGGTGAATGAAGCCTGGTATCCGTATTTGGATACTTTGCCTAATTACGGGCTTAGAATTGAGATCTTAAGAGTAAGAATTGGTATCAATCCCTGGCTGATGGAGGAAAAGATAAAAGTAGAAATGATACAGCCAGATGGAAATTGTAAATGTGGGTTAGGAACAAAAAATGATATTTTGCACATATTGGTCGATTGTTTTTTACTTTTAGCATTGCGGAAATTGTATTTATGTCCAATGTTTTTAAAATATGAAATAAGGTCACGAGCCCAAGCAATAGCCTTACTCAAGGAGATGCCAAATCTTGATATCGCCCTTGCTCTGGGAAACTATATGAAAGCGATAAAAAGTTTCGTAAGAGAAAAAATGAAGGAGTGTTAGTGATTTTAGTCTGTCTTTTAAAAGTTTTAGGCGCTTTTCCCTTTTATATAAAAGTCCTCTTTTAAATAATTCATAAATTTTATAAGAATGAATTGATTTGTGATTACATGATCGTGTCATTAGGAATATAAGTGTGCTGAATTTTTATTATATGTTTTATTGGTAATATAATTGTTAATGAATTTACACATTAACAATATTTTGTATTTCTATTGTGTTTAAAGACTGTGGTCTAAATAAACAGTGTGTACCTTAAAAAAAAAAAAAAAAAAGAATCCTAGTTTCTAGTGTTGGGTTATTTGTGAATGGTGACCAATGTTTGCGCAGTATCTTCCTAATATGTTGACGCTCATTGTGATACTAAGTAATAAACAGTATCTCCTGGTCTTTCTTTTTCACTAATTGCTTTTTGTTTTGAAGAAGTATGCCTCTATCCAATTTACCAATTTCATTGAAGAACTGTAATAGGATTTCTTCTCTGTATCCTCTTGATTCCAACCTCTGAGTTATTTAATTGGAATTAATTTCCTCATGTTTGCTACAATTTCTTTTTGCTTGCCGGTTTTCCCATTTTGCAATATTCAAGATAGTATTTTGTAGGTGGCAACTAGTTGCATGCAAGATAGAATTAGCAGTTGTTATTTCCCGATGAATTTTACTCTGTAATTTAGAATTTGCAACATATAATGGTAAATCCCTGGGGCGTGGCTAACCACAGATGTGTAGGAAGCACAGAATGGTGCTCCAGCTGGAAAAGCCCAATCCAGCCCATCCTGACACTATATCCAGGCGAGTGGGGCAATAGAGGGGCAAGCTGCAGGCATTGACCCCCAGGGTGCCTAAGCTGAAACCCCCCAACTACCTCTGAGGTGGAATTTCAGCTCGGCCTGTTTGAGCGGAGCAGCGAAGCCACGTCTCTATAATGGCGGCTGCAATTACGGGGCTGTAGCCCGTGAGGACTGAGCTGGGAGACGGCAGGTCCAAGTGAGGTGTTGGCCCGAACAGCTCGTTTGGGGCCTTGCGGATGTCCTTCCCCCATGACCCAACTCAGCATTGAGGTCTCAACAGCTGCCTGGACACCGGTAAGAGGAGCAAGCAGCAGACCTTTGGGAGCAGCCAGAGTGGCTGGAAGAGAAGTGAAGCCGCCCCAGTGCCTGCATTACTCCTGCTGGCAGTCCGGACCTCCGCTGTGGGACACTGGGGTGGAGGTCTGATTTAGAAGAGGGCAGACGGGAGAGGCACCTGAGGAGTCCTGGCTGTGGCGACTGTCGCGGCTGTAAGCCTTCCGTGACCGGGGAGCTGCCCGGTCTGCGCTAAGCATGGACTCTTGGCTTGTCTTGCCCCTCCCCCCCACCTCCGGAGTGGCCGAAGAGAGATCATGCTGGAGTGCCCCATGGGGGCCCCCTGAAGGCCCTGTGGCAGCAGAGAGCGAATGCGGAGTGCTGCCGGGACTAGTGCTGGCTCTGAATAGCAAGGTGGGGCCCTACTGCTGCCTATGAAGCTGAGACCCTGCAGAACAGGGTTTTCAGCATCACACCAGGGACTTTGTCCCCTCCTGAGGGCTGTCTGACTGGGGAGCTGTCCACGTGGCTCATCCACCGGGGTTGACAATAAGGAAGAGCAAAGACGCCCCCGCAGAGCCAAACAAGCCATGGAGCTGTGTTGGCTGAAACTGGGCCCTGCAAGCTGTGGTGATACCACAGCAGGTTAGTGATCTGCAGAGGCATGACCAGAGACCTACGCAGTGACCAGTGCCGTGGGCACTCCTTGTTGCTGGCCATTGCGCAGTGCCCACCGCCACTTATTGTCTAACTGCCCCCCACTTGATACTCCTGGGCTCATTCCAGCAGGAGCATTGAGGAACGGTGGTGGGCCTGAGCAAGCTGAGATGGACGGAGCCAGACGGACTGCACAGGGCTCTGAGGCTGTAGAGCTGGGACGCTGCCGCATGCGCGGTGCGGCCAGCAGGGCTATTCCGGATGTTGTGGCATTACCAGATCTACAACGCGGAGCACCACGGACACCTGGCCAGTGATATACACGGGCCCCAGTGCAATTTCTAGGGGGCCATTGCTGGCGGCTGTCTCCTGGGCGGCCCTCTTCGCTAGGGCTGGGTGCAAAGGGCCACTGGATTTACTTACCCCAGAGATCCTGAATAGAGGGTGCCAGGCTGGATACCCCCATTCCCACAGACCTGGCCTGACGCACGACGTGAACCTCCCTGGCTGTAGAGTTAGAGAGCAGAGGAGAACCAATCTGGGGCCCAGAGGCACAGGTTTTGCCCTCCGTTACAGTTGGTACCCTTCTACTAACGCAGCAGTGGAGACCAGCCTCCCTTGGGTTGGCACAGAGAGACTGAGTTAATTGATCCAGCTTACCTCTGTGCTACAATGGGTACGATCACCAGGAGTAAAGACCAGGAGGCGGGTGTGCGCCAGCGTAGGAGCCAACCGAAGCCCTGAAGGAAGATGGTAACATGACAGTGCGGCCCAGTCCCCCTGAGGGCCCCACTCCTCAGGACATTCTACAGGCTATCACATCCTCTAGGAAAGTGCTGGAAACCAAGATAGACACTCTAGTAGCTGACATGGGCATACTGATAGATGATCATCGCTGATTGGCGGAGCGTGTCTACATGGCGGAGAAAACCCTGACGGAGATGCCCTCAATGCTGGCTGACGTGACTGAGCACATGGCTGTGATGGAGGCGAAGATTCGCACACTGCAGGTCCATGTGGCGGGCGTGGTAACCAGATCGCATGCCAACAACATAAGAGTGGTGGGTCTGCCGGAGTGTGTTGAAGGAAAAAATATGGTGGACTACTTGAAGAGATGGCTCCATGAAGAGGTTGCGACGGAGGGCCTCTCCCAGTTCTTTGCCCTGGAGAGGGCACACAGGGTATCGTCGTGCCCTCCACTCCCAGGGGCTCCACCGTGTTCAGTAGCGGCCAGAATCCTATATGTTAAGGACCGAGACTGTATACTGAACCAGGCCGGAATGAACGGCAGCCTTTCTGTGGAGAATAGCATGGTTCGGATCTTTCCAGACTTTTTGACTTTTCACTGGAAGTACAGAGACAGCGCTCTGCGTTTCAGGAGGACAAAGCAAGACTCAGGCAGATGAACGTAACTTATGCAATGTTATTCCCAACCCAGCTACGAATAGTGACACAAGATGGGATACAGTTTTTCCAACCCCTGGAGGAGGTGTGGAGCTGGATAGACCGGCTACTGCAACAAGAGCCAAGCCAGCGAACCCGGAGGGACCATCCTCGCAGGACCAGATCACAACGGTGATTCAACAAACATAGTACAGCGGTCCCATCCCAGGCACAAGCACAACACAAACGCCAAAAGGTAATGGGAGTAGTGGCGTCAATTAGTAGCAGCGGAGCAAGCTCTCAGTCACGGGTTGAAAATGAGGGGATGCAGAGTCTGGACTCAGATCGTAGACGTAGCTCATCCAGAGAATTGGACACTGAACTGGCGGTGGTAACACCTGGGACATCAGATGAGATTATGTGAACCCTTTATCCTGTTGGTATGGTGGACCAGCAATGTCTGCATGCAAGTATGTTTGAGCTGAGAGATGCATGAGTGTTAAGAGTAATTAGTGTATCTCCTGAACCATGGATGTTTCACCTGTGGTGAATGCTGGATGGGGCAGACCCAAGCGGGACACATGATACACACACTTTAGAGTTACCCGTGAGACCTCCTGCAAGTGATTGTTGATTGTTTGGATGAGAGGTAGGTGCATGCTTGTCCTGGGGAGTGGGAGTTGGGATGAATGTTTCAAATTGTTAGAAAGGGCTTGCATGAGTCGAAACCTACTTGCTTTTTCTCCTTAGATTGCAATAGACTACAGTTGTACTGTGATTGGACTGCAGTTGGTGAGTGGCTAACATTGGGAGATTGTGATTTTGCACTATGACTACACCCACAACCTATACACTATGGTCTTGGAACAATAGGGGAAATGCACACAAAGAAAAAACAGTACAAAATGTTTTCCTATTTGAACATGAGAGGGATACACATTGCACTGTTACAAGCAACTCACCTCTCAGTGAAGGAGGGGGCAGCACTACACAAACGATGGAGGGTTCAGGCCTACTACACCACCTACTTGGCCTATGCCAGGAGCACATTAATCTGGATTTGTTCTGGGGTTCCTTTCCAACATAAAGGGGATCTTGTGGATCCAGAGGGAAGGTATGTGGTAGTGATGGGCCGACTCGAAGGTCAAGATGTTACGTTAATTAACCTATATGCCCCAAATACAGATCAGGGAGCTTTCCTGGTGACCCTCTCAGGAACATTGGCCCCCTACCTGATATAGTCCACTCTAATAGGTGTGGACTTTAATTGTCTTGCAGACCCCCGGACTGATCGCTCCCATCCACAGTTGAGGGATTCACCGATATCCAGAATGGACAGGAGCTTTGTGGATTGGCAGACGCAGTGGGGGCTCCCGAATTCCTGGTGCTGCTTACACCCACAATCGTGAGACTTTTCTTTTTTCTCCAACTTACATGACCTGCATGTATGGCTGGACACATTCCTCTGTACCCCTGACGTTCATAACCTAGTATACAGAGTAGATTACCTGGCCCGTACGATCTCAGATCACAATGCAGTGTTACTGCAGCTGAGATTGGAGCGTCCCATCCCATGTATCCCTACCTGGCGATTGAAGCCTGAGTCTCTGGAAAATCCCCTGTTCTGAGAGGGGACAGGAGACCGCATTAAGCGTTACTTCAAAGATAATAGTGGCTCAGCTTCCTCTCCATTAGTGGAGTGGGATGCATTCAAGATGGTGATACGGGGTCAGTGCATCGTGTAGTTGGTGGGGGTCAGGAGTACACTGTTGCAAGAGGTCCTGCAGGTGGAGCAGGAACTAAGAATGGTGGAGCAGACCAAGCTGGGGCACCCAGAAATCCAACAGACACTACTAGACGCTAAGGAGAAAGTAGCAGGACTAGTAGAACGCTGCTTGATTATAAACATTATATGGTGAGGGCTCATGCGGAGCGGGACTGGCCTGGGTCTCTGCTGGCCTGGCTGGCTAACCCTGCCAGCAAAGAGGGGCTTGATCACTGTCGAACTCTCTACAGACATGATGATCGCTAATATAGGCAAGAGAGAGTAACCACCACTTCTTGCAATACTACACCGGGCTCTACACAAGTTTAGCACACTATGATGAGGACGCACTACATACCTTTCTTCCACCACTGCACCTTACTGCACTCACACAGGATAAAGCTGAAGAACTGGGGAGTGCGAGCATGGTCCTAGAGATTAGAGCAGCGGTAAAGGGGTTGGCACGAGGAAAGACACTGGGGTCGTACAGACTCCCAGCAGAGTTCTATGCGACATATGCTACGAGCTAGCCCCCAAATTAGAGGTCCTTTACCAAACGGCTAGGGACATAGGCCACCTACCAGACTCCACACAAGAGGCGCTAGTGGTACCTCTATTGAAACCAGGGAAACCAGCGCAAGACTGTAAGTCCTATAGACCGCTATCAATGCTTAGCATCGATTACAAAAATGCAAGTAAAATACTAGCCTCCAAACTGCTCCCCTTTATGCCTAAGTTAGAACACCCTGGCCAGGCAAGGCTCATACCTGCCCTGAATACGGCCCTGAATATCCGGCGACATCTCTCAATACTGGAAGCCGAGTCCTGTGACCATGGCAGGGCGGCAGCGTTTGTGGTCGACATAGAAAAGCCTTTGACAGCCTGAAATGGAGGTTTCTCTATGGTGTGATAGCTTGCATGCATATGGATCAGGGCTTCTTATCATGGACCAGGCTGCTGTACATGGAACCAGCGGCCAGAGTCTATACAGGGCGTATCATCTCTGATTGCTATATCGTGGGGCGTGGGACCCGACAGGGTTGTCCACTGTCACCCATGCTGTTCGCTTTGGCAATGGAGCCACTGGCCTGTCTAGCAAGAGCAGGGGGTAGGTATCAGGACATCCAGATTGGTAACAATCATCACCGAATAGCACTGTACGCAGATTAACTCATATGTTCCTTAGGGACAAGGAGGTGGACCTGGAGGGAGCTAGGGCCATGCTGGGACAATCCTGGAACTGGTCAGGTTTACGGAAGAACTGGCAGAAATCTCAACTATTCCCCTTAGAGGCAAATTTACCTTTGCCAGAGGGGCTGGGGGATCTAAGATGGGAACCTAACTACCTAACTTATTTGGGAGTAAAAAGTTTCCATGACCGACAGGATCTATTGGACGGCAATGTAGGGCTTGCTATCAGATCATTACGATCGAGTACTGAATTCTAGAAGACGCCCACTATCAGTAGCGGGCAGGGTAGCATTGCTTAAAATGGTGGCCCTCCCCTGGCTATTATAGTTTTTCACAGCACTGCCAATATAGATCCCCAGGGCAGTCTTCAAAGATCTGGATTCCCTGATGATATCATTCTTATGGAGATCAGGCCGCTGGAGGGTGGCGCTCGCTAAACTGCATCGCCTGTCAGGTGCATTACCGGAGTTTGAGACTTACTATCTGGCGGCCCAACTCCAGTGGTACAGACAATGGCTAGTGGGTAGACAGACCATGGATCAGGTGATGGGTCTGTTTGTTCCTGAACTTCCTAGATTGACAGGTGCATTGCTGAGAACGAAGCGTCCCTCAGACATGGACACACGAGAATTTAAAGTCATGCAGCACTGCTGGATCTACTGTCTACAGAAAACATGTATGCGGGTTCCTTACTCTCCCGATGTGCCCTTGACAATGCTGAAAAACCTACCCCTTGGCGGAAACTGGGAATGCATCAATGAGTGGGTGACAGCGTGTGCAGCAGCTTTGTGGGACCTGTTCCATACTGGCGAGCTTCACTCGTTTGAAGAGTTCCAATCAGAATTTGACCTCCCACAGGGCCATTTCCTCCTACACAGGGCAGTGATGAGGGCTTTCTACACTCATTGGAAAACAGGTATGACTGAGTCACAACACCTCAAAACCTGTCAAGACACGAGCGGCGGGCACTATCAAGGCGGTCACATGTCTATATAGGGCAATACGGGAAGACACATTACAGCCATTGGAAAACCTGAGGACACGGTGGGAGGAGGAATTTGGGATCTCTATACCAGAAAAAGACTGGATCAATATACTGGAAAGAGTACCTAAAGTTTCCAGAAATGCACGATTCAAGTTGATTAACTATTATACCCTTCACAGAGCGTATCTGACCCCAGGCAGCATTAACAAATACTTTCACACGACGGGAGCGACATGCCCGAGATGCGGGGAAATAGGAGCGGAACTTAAACACATGTTATGGGACTGCCCTCAACTAGTGACTTATTGGGACAAAGTCACAACAGTAGTAGCGGATGTTGTTTCCAGGGAGGTCCACTGTATGCCAGGACATTGCATATTACATTGGTTCCCTCACACCTCCAAAACAAAGGTTACGAGCAGGTTCCAAGATCTAGCATTCATCCAGGCAAAACGGAAAATCATGAGGAATCGGAAAGCTCCTAGTGGACCCTGAATTGCAATATGGCGAAAGAAGCTTGAGAAGTGAGCTGGGTATGAGGGAGAAGCCAGGTTGGTAGTATGTTCCATAGAAGTGGCATAGGCCTGGGAGGTGCTAGTAGACTCCCTGAAAGAACCAGAACCGCCTTCATATGAACTGACACCCGAGGGACCACCTGACCTGATTCCCTCTCTGCACTGAGGAACTGTGATACATTCCATACACTAGTTACCCCAAATTGTCAGTGAATCACCCCTGCAACCTATGAAGCCTTGATGGATAGCGAACCAACACCCAACAAGGTGCGAGTCCTCCATATTCCTACCTTGCATAGTGGAATCGACTCATGAGGGGAGAGTTAGTAAATATAGCAGATATTTGTAATAGGTTTTATGAGGGATTGTTTGAATTGTAATACGGCTGCATGGCCACTGATGATGCAAATGGATACGAGATGTACTGTTGACAAAACCTTCAATAAAATCTATTATAAAAAAAATATATATAATGTTAAGTCCCAAAACTCTATTTCCTGTTTCGAAATTGTTGATGTTACTGTGATTCTGCCTTTTATTTTCTGAGAATTGATATATATATGTTTGTAGGTCCATTGGTGAACTTTGCCATATGAGTAAAATATTATCAATGTACCGGCCCAGAACACAATTTTGTTACTGTGATCCTCAAACTTTTCATCCCAGAGCCAGTATTTTTTCACCTCGCCCATGAAAAGGCAGGCATACAGGGGAGCAAATCATGCTCCCATTGCAGCTCCTTTTCGTTGTAGATATATGTTCCCATTAAACAGAAAGAAGTTATTGGTAAGATAGGATTCTAACATTTCAATAATCATATTATTTCTTTCCAATAGATGTACTGATCTTGTGGACAATACCTTTTTCACTGCTTCACTACTCTATTTCTCACCCTATACCTCTATCAATATCTTTAATCTACATTTACTTACTTCCTTTACGCATCTATAAACTTTCCATGTACTTATGGATCTATATATTTATTACTTTCTTCTAATTCAGCATATCCAATGCACTACCCTATTTTGCACCCTATACCTCTCTCAATATATCTTCTACCTCAACTCTCTGACTCATCTCAAACCTCTTTCGACTACTCTTTCCAATGCACTACCCTATTTCTCACCCTATACCTCAATCAATATATCCTCTACATCCACTCTCTCATTCATCTCAAACCCCATACCACTACTATGACCCCTGAAATAGCCCTTTCTAGATTCTCCCCTACTATACCCCTCCTTGCACCATCTGACACCTCTTTTTACTATACTGATCCCCCAAAACAAGCCTTTCTAAACTCTTCCCTCCTACTCTTCCCCTCTACATCCCTTTTTACTCATCCCAAGCCTCCCACAACTGCTATGACGTCCAAAAAAAAAAAATATCGAAATCCTTTACTCTTCTATCCCTCCACTAACCTTTTCAATCAAAATAACAGACTACCATGTCCACTTATCAAATTTCAAATGTCACTATACTAATTCACCACTAATCCTTTATGGGTTCCGAGTACCGTCCTACTCGCCGAAAAAAGCGCTTCAACACCTCATTAGGGGTAGCAAGCACTATATAAATGCAACCCTTTTTCCCTCTTCTATCCCTCCGCTATCCTTCTCAATCCAAATAACTGACTAATATCCACCACTCAAATTACTTTCATATTTCACTATACTAATTCACCACTAATCCTTTATGGGTTCCGGAGTAGCGTGCTACTCGCTGAAAAAGCGGTTCAACACCGCATCGGGGGTAACAAGCATTATATATATATGCAAACCTCTGTCCCTCTTCTATCCCTCTGCTACCCTTCTCAATCCAAATAACCGACTAACATATCATCCACCACTCAAATTACTTTTTCAAATTTCCCTATACTAATTCAACACTAATCCTTTAATGGGTTCCGGAGTAGCGTGCTACTCGCTAAAAAAAGCACTTCAACACCCCAACAGGGGTAACAAGTGCTATATAAATGCAAACCTTTATCCCTCCTCTATCCCTCCGCTATCCTTCTCAATCCAAATATCTGATTAATATCCACCACTCAAATTACTTTCATATTTCACTATACTAATTCACCACTAATCCTTTATGGGTTCCAGAGTAGCGTCCTACTCGCCAAAAAAAGCGCTTCAACACCCCATCAGGGGTAACAAGCCCTATATAAATGCAAACCTTTTCTATCCCTCCGCTATCCTTCTGAATCCAAATAACTGACTCACCTATCCACCACTCAAATTACTTTCATATTTCACTATACTAATTCAACACTAATCCTTCTTGGGTTCTGGAGTAGCGTGCTACTCACCGAAAAAGCGATTCGACTCCTCGTCAGGGGTAGTAAGCACTATATAAATGCAATTACAATACAATACAATACAATCAGTAGCTAGTGCAGTGATACTCAAAGTACGGCCCGGGGGCTGCTTGCGGCCCTCTTGATCTTTACTTGCGGCCCGCTGGTGAACAGCAGCACGAGCTGCTGTTTAGTTCCTGAGCACTAATATTCAGAAAAAAATGTTAAATAAACGAGCAAGCATTTATTAACCTGCAAATAAATACTTGCCCATTTATTTAACATTTGTTTAGAGCTCTTTACACATTCCCTGATCCACCCAGACCCCTTTATCACCACCCTGCTGGCATCAGTGCGGCCCTTGGTCACATCACAGATCGTACTTCGTGGCCCCTGGGCAAATGTTTGCGAGTACCCCTGAGCTAGTGCATAGTCTGTATGCCAATCAACGTTATTCATTTTTTCCAGGATATCCTTTGTGTCTCGGATATAGGATAAGTCCTTCATAAATGGTTGCAATTCCCCATCAATAAATTCTCCTAGTCTGGAGCAAATTGGATCAATTCCAGCAATAATGGGTCTACCCTTGGGGGGGGCGCCTTGTTTATTCATTTTTGGTAATACATACATTATAGCCATAACTGGATTTTGTTATTTAGATATTGTTTTTCTTCCCATGAGATGAGACTATTGGCGTACCATTTATCCAGACATTCTGATAATTGTTTTTGAATGTCTTTGGTTGGATTCTCATTTAGGCGGGCATAGCATGTAGTATCCACAAGCTGTTAATAAATTTCCTTAAGATAATCTGTTTTGTCCATCATCACAACGTTCCCTCCCTTGTCAGCTTCTTTAATTATCAGATACTGATCATTCCGAAGCTTCTCCATGACTTGTTTCTGTTTTTTATTGATATTTGAGGGGAGATACTTGACTTTGGAGACATGCTTATGATATTCTTTATCTATATCCTGTACGACTGCTGTTTGAAAAAGCTCTATTGAATTACGTAGAGGTAGAGTTGGTATAAAGGTTGATTTAGATGCAAAATTGCTTGCTTTAGTATGTGAAATTGCAATCCCAAGGTCCCATGCTGGGTCAGAAATTGTACTGCTTGGGCTAGTATCATTTGACTCAGAGAGATTAGCCAATAAAGGTATAGTTTTGAGGTCCTGTACTGTAAGATCATTGGTCTTGACTTGTGTTGCTACCATTTGTGATGGAAATTGTTCCTCTGCAAAAAAAGATTGTAGTTTCAATCTCCAAATAAATTTATATAGATCTATTTTAGTTTGTACTATATCCCATCTGGCTGTTGTACGGAATGATAGCCCTTTATTTGAGACTTCCATTTGTGACTCACTCAGGTTCTCTGTAGATAAGTTTACCACTAATTGCTTACTGTTGTCTTGTCCTTAACCATTTCTTTTTTCCTGGACTCCTGCTATTGATGATGCGTCTTTTTTGGTATTTGGTGGTCTTGTTCTTGTATCTTGTGGATTTAGGTTTCCTAAGGGATGTCTTCGGACTTCCTAGGAAAAATTCACCCCAACTTTACTGGTTGATGGGGACTCTTCTTCCCCTGATGATTTTATGTCAGATGTTAATGACTACAGAAATTGAAACAACATCCGAGAGGTGTAAACTTAGAACTGAATCTATCTCCGGAAATGAGAAAGTAAACTTATTCTGAAGTTTGACACAATTAAGCACGGATTAAACAAAAGTTTGGAACTCCACTATTGGCTTTCTTGAAAGCTCTGTAAACAAAGATCTTTAATGCATTGTCACTTACTGATTAGAGTCTGGGTCTTCTTAGGACCTGAGACCTGTGTTGTAATTATATTGATGTTGGGATATTATATTACTGTATGATGTAAATCAGTATGAATGTCGGGATAGTACAAATTAACTGATGCGCAATCTTTATACCTGTAACAATAACGAAAACTTATATCCCAACGAGGACTTGGTTGGGAACCTGGAATGGATTTAAAAGCAGTTTGGAAAAGCAAGTCTTTTCGGGACCTGAGAACTGTGTTGTGATTTTATTAATGCTGGGATATAATATCACTGTATGATGTACATTAATACGACTCTGTTGCTAGTATAGGGGCAAGAAACTCTTGGTACACCTACTCTGTAATTAAACCCGGAATTATTTAACTGGCTCTTAAGAAGGTTTAAAAACTAAAACTCCATACAATAAGTCTAAGGTATTCAACTAAGAAATGAATAATGTCTCCATAGGATATTAATTCCTCCCACATACGAATAATCAGGATCTAGTAAGGAATAAATAAGATTCTAATGTTTGTTATTGAAGGAAATGTAATACGGTTGACCGATATAACTTAAAATTACATGACTATGTGAATATGGCCATTATTCAGAAAGAACACGAGGGCACCACTTTTCGATCCCCATCAAGCTGCACAGCCAATCTCAAACGAGTCCAATGAATTAAATTCATAATAAACTCTTCAATTATACTGCAATTTTATCCAATATTATTCATCTTTTTTCTCCCTTTTTTTTCTTTCAATTCATTATACTAATTTTCATATTTGTTCATTGCTGTTCATGAAGACACAGGAGAATGACTGTTTCCACATGTCACGCTTTATTTAAAATCACCTAATGCATTTCGGGAAAATCCCTTCTTCAGGGGTATCTAAGATACAAAAATTAATCATCATCAGTTCCATTATAATACTTGTGATACAATAAACATGCTAAACACAACCATGTTTCAAAATTGTTCAAACTTTGCGATAATGCTACTTTCAATTCCTATTGCTCATTTATTTCTACAGTCATAACTTTAAGTACTAACCCATATTAACTGTCTCAATTAGCCAACCTCCTCGCATGTCTAAAATCCAGGCATTCATCAATACTAACTGGTTCTTGACCCTCTATTCACCCCTGGGGCCTGTATTTAATCTCAGTTGTAATAGTGCTTTGCAGCACGCTTACCGTGACAAGTGCTGTTAAACCTCCAAATAAAAAGCCTTTCTGAATTTCCTCTCATGTTTAACTTTATTCATTTCCATCTCGCGGTAAAACCTGCGTTCTGCTCCCGCACATCTTGTCAACAAAAAGCTGCATCCAACTGATGTAAATTAACGCTCGCCTTTATCACCCCAACTGCCCTCAGCTAAACTATCACGTGCCGTGAAGCACACACTAAACTAAGCACTGGATTACCGAAATTACACGACGGCTCACTCTGATAATTCTAGTCTGTTAAACTCCATTACCCAGAATACCCCTATAAATGCGTCACAAAAACTTAAACTAGCGCTCCCCGCCCATGTGGCTACGTAATACTAGTACTCTGAACAAGGGAATATACAAAGTATAAACCGTCCATAAATTATTTCACGGATACATTGTGTTTAGCCTAATGATTACTGCTAAGTACTCTCATTGCGTTGTGAATTCAATTTCATAATGAAAACGATCGTGCATGCCAGGGAAACATAGCTCCTGCGTTATCGATGTTATTGACACTATATAATGTCCCATTCCTTAAACCTATTCAACTCTTCACTTCATCCTGGGTGCAATCTCGCCGGGTTAGGACGGAAAAGTTATTCAATTGCAAATAGATGGTGGTGAGATGCACACCTCTGTACTCAAATTTACTTGTATGCCTTGTTTAATGTCCTCTCCAGTTTCAACTTTGTAGGTGTGCTAGCTTGCTCTGCGCTCCGCCCACTTGCGCTGCAATCTAGTAAGAACACGAGGGCACCACTTTTCGATCCCCATCAAGCTGCACAGCCAATCTCAAACGAGTCCCATGAATTAAATTTATAATAAACTCTTCAATTATTCCGCAATTTTATCCAATATTATTCATCCTTTTTCTCCCTTCTAGATTTTAGACATGCGAGGAGGTTGGCTAATTGAGACAGTTAATATGGGTTAGTACTTAAAGTTATGACTGTAGAAATAAATGAGCAATAGGAATTGAAAGTAGCATTATCGCAAAGTTTGAACAATTTTGAAACATGGTTGTGTTTAGCATGTTTATTGTATCACAAGTATTATAATGGAACTGATGATGATTAATTTTTTGTATCTTAGATACCCCTGAAGAAGGGATTTTCCCGAAATGCATTGGGTGATTTTAAATAAAGCGTGACATGTGGAAACAGTCATTCTCCTGTGTCTTCATGAACAGCAATGAACAAATATGAAAATGAGTATAATGAATTGAAAGAAAAAAAAGGGAGAAAAAGGATGAATAATATTGGATAAAATTGCGGAATAATTGAAGAGTTTATTATGAATTTAATTCATTGGACTCGTTTGAGATTGGCTGTGCAGCTTGATGGGGATCGAAAAGTGGTGCCCTCGTGTTCTTACTAGATTGCAGCGCAAGTGGGCGGAGCGTGGAGCAAGCTAGCACGCCTACAAAGTTGAAACTGGAAAGGACATTAAACAAGGAATACAAGTAAAATTTGAGTACAGAGGTGTGCATCTCACCACCATCTATTTGCAATTGAATGAGTTTTCCGTCCTAACCCGGCGAGATTGCACCCAGGATGAAGTGAAGAGTTGAATAGGTTTAAGGAATGGGACATTATATAGTGTCAATAACATCGATAACGCAGGAGCTATGTTTCTCTGGCATGCACGATCGTTTTCATTATGAAATTGAATTCACAACGCAATGAGAGTACTTAGCAGTAATCATTAGGCTAAATACAATGTATCCGTGAAATAATTTATGGACGGTTTATACTTTGTATATTCCCTTGTTCAGAGTACTAGTATTACGTAGCCACATGGGCGGGGAGCGCTAGTTTAAGTTTTTGTGACGCATTTATAGGGGTATTCTGGGTAATGGAGTTTAACAGACTAGAATTATCAGAGTGAGCCGTCGTGTAATTTCGGTAATCCAGTGCTTAGTTTAGTGTGTGCTTCACGGCACGTGATAGTTTAGCTGAGGGCAGTTGGGGTGATAAAGGCGAGCGTTAATTTACATCAGTTGGATGCAGCTTTTTGTTGACAAGATGTGCGGGAGCAGAACGCAGGTTTTACCGCGAGATGGAAATGAATAAAGTTAAACATGAGAGGAAATTCAGAAAAGCTTTTTATTTGGAGGTTTAACAGCACATGTCACGGTAAGCATGCTGCAGAGCACTATTACAACTGAGATTAAATACAGGCCCCAGGGGTGAATAGAGGGTCAAGAACCAGTTAGTATTGATGAATGCCTGGATTTTAGACATGCGAGGAGGTTGGCTAATTGAGACAGTTAATATGGGTTAGTACTTAAAGTTATGACTGTAGAAATAAATGAGCAATAGGAATTGAAAGTAGCATTATCGCAAAGTTTGAACAATTTTGAAACATGGTTGTGTTTAGCATGGTTATTGTATCACAAGTATTATAATGGAACTGATGATGATGAATTTTTTGTATCTTAGATACCCCTGAAGAAGGGATTTTCCCGAAATGCATTGGGTGAGTTTAAATAAAGCGTGACATGTGGAAACAGTAATTCTCCTGTGTCTTCATGAACAGCAATGAACAAATATGAAAATGAGTATAATGAATTGAAAGAAAAAAAAGGGAGAAAAGGGATGAATAATATTGGATACAATTGTGGAATAATTGAAGAGTTTATTATGAATTTAATTCATTGGACTCGTTTGAGATTGGCTGTCCAGCTTGATGGGGATTGAAAAGTGGTGCCCTCGTGTTCTTACTAGATTGCAGCGCAAGTGGGCGGAGCGTGGAGCAAGCTAGCACGCCTACAAAGTTGAAACTGGAAAGGACATTAAACAAGGAATACAAGTAAATTTGAGTACAGAGGTGTGCATCTCACCACCATCTATTTGCAATTGAATGAATTTTCCGTCCTAACCCGGCGAGATTGCACCCAGGATGAAGTGAAGAGTTGAATAGGTTTAAGGAATGGGACATTATATAGTGTCAATAACATCGATAACGCAGGAGCTATGTTTCCCTGGCATGCACGATCGTTTTCATTATGAAATTGAATTCACAACGCAATGAGATTACTTAGCAGTAATCATTAGGCTAAACACAATGTATCCGTGAAATAATTTATGAACGGTTTATACTTTGTATATTCCCTTGATCAGAGTACTAGTATTACGTAGCCACTTGGGCGGGGAGGGCTAGTTTAAGTTTTTGTGATGCATTTATAGGGGTATTCTGGGTAATGGAGTTTAACAGACTAGAATTATCAGAGTGAGCCGTCGTGTAATTTCGGTAATCCAGTGCTTAGTTTAGTGTGTGGTTCACGGCACATGATAGTTTAGCTGAGGGCAGTTGGGGTGATAAAGGCGAGCGTTAATTTACATCAGTTGGATGCAGCTTTTTGTTGACAAGATGTGCGGGAGCAGAACGCAGGTTTTACCGCGAGATGAAAATGAAGAAAGTTAAACATGAGAGGAAATTCAGGAAAGCTTTTTATTTGGAGGTTTAACAGCACATGTCATGTTAAGCGTGCTGCAGAGCACTATTACAACTGAGATTAAATACAGGCCCCAGGGGTGAATAGAGGGCCAAGAACCAGTTAGTATTGATGAATGCCTGGATTTTAGACATGCGAGGAGGTTGGCTAATTGAGACAGTTAATATGGGTTAGTACTTAAAGTTATGACTGTAGAAATAAATGAGCAATAGGAATTGAAAGTAGCATTATCGCAAAGTTTGAACAATTTTGAAACATGGTTGTGTTTAGCATGGTTATTGTATCACAAGTATTATACTGGAACTGATGATGATTAATTTTTTGTATCTTAGATACCCCTGAAGAAGGGATTTTCACGGAATGCATTGTTTGATTTTAAATAAAGCGTGACATGTGGAAACAGTCATTCTCCTGTGTCTTCATGAACAGCAATGAACAAATATGAAAATGAGTATAATGAATTGAAAGAAAAAAAAGGGAAAAAAAGGATGAATAATATTGGATAAAATTGCGGAATAATTGAAGAGTTTATTATGAATTTAATTCATTGGACTCGTTTGAGATTGGCTGTGCAGCTTGATGGGGATCGAAAAGTGGTGCCCTCGTGATCTTACTAGATTGCAGCGCAAGTGGGCGGAGCATGCTAGCATGCCTACAAAGTTGAAACTGGAGAGGATATTAAACAAGGAATACAAATAAAATTTGAGTACAGAGGTGTGCATCTCACCACCATCTATTTGCATTATTCGGAAAGGATATAAACATTTACTGATGATTTATTGTCCGATGGCGACAACTCCAAATATTTAAAATTGGCAGATACCACCGCAACAATGGCAATCGATATGCAGAACAGACTGCTGGCCATTATAAAGTAATATTGATATCCATTGGAGATGCCATTTAGTGAGTAGAGAAGTTAACACTACATTTCATCTCAGACACGTAATAGTAAATATTGAAAGTGTCCCAATACTTTTATGAAAAAGGTTAACACAACAGAGTAATAACCATTATAAGATGGCGGTCACTATTGCCAAAATGGTATCGATTAACATCGTAACAATGGTAATCAATATGCGGAACTGTCTGCTGTCCTTCATGAGGTAAGATAAATATCTATCGATGATGCCTTAAGTGAGTGGAGAAGTTAAACACTATACCTCATCTTGGACATTAAACAGTAAATAATGAATGTGTCCCAAAACTTTTATAAGAAAGGTTATCACCACAATATAGTCACCATTATAGTATGGCGGACATAATTGCCAAAATGATATAAGCAACATGCAGGACGGACCCACGTCTTTCTATGGAGTTAAAATGGCGGTGATCGGAGACGCCGATGAGCCAACCAACAACGGGACTCGTAGCTATCACGGACTGCAGAGACTGATTGAAAGAAATCACTAGGATTAGTCAGGTAACCAACAATAATAACATTTTGCATAAATCTGTCTGGCAAATAGGTCACTTAAGTTAACACAGGCATTTAAGTTTAATTTCCGCTGGGCTGTATCAGTCTGTAATGTGAGGCACAACAGTACGGACTTTGGAGAACTTACGCCTATAAACATATTGAATGCATAATTGATGGTCAAAAAATGACACAAAATTGAACAAAAATGCTAAAAGATGCTACAAATGAATGCTAAAATAACAGTTCTTATAAAAGAATAAGACCAAAATAATATACTGTTTACATCACAGGTCATTTATTTGCTTACGAGGAGAGTATTTACACTCATACAATCAACAGGGGTAAATAATATAAAAAAACTATTGAATAATACTTTTTAACAATAGGAACAGGAATGCATGATAATGGGAGATAAATACAGATAAAAAAATAATCATAATCGCCTTTAAATAATAGGAATGTATGATAATGAACAAATATGTATCTTCAGCGCATGCTAGTGCACTAATGGATATAGTACCACAGGAAATATAATGGGAATTTATTTTTCGGTTTTAATAATGACAAAGGGCCTGATTACGAGTTTGGCGGATGGGGTACCCCATCACAAACGTGACGGATATCCCACCTGCTGTATTACAAGTTCCATAGGATATAATGGAATTGCAATATGGCGGACGGGATATCCGTCACGTTTGTGACAGAGTAACCCTGTCCGCCAAACTCGTGGTCAAGTCCTAAGTCTTTAAAATCACTTCTAGATCTTAGAACACATGGGTGCTTAGGAGAACACATGGTGGGGTGGTATGTACTTGGGTTATGTGGCCATTGTAGGGTTCACTAATGGTGATTACATACTCAAATCATATGTAAAGGAACCAGTGTATAAGGATTTGTTTATTTTGAAATGACAGCCTTGAAAAAGCCCAAGTTTAGCCAGTCGTTGAAGGGGTTAAACACGTGTTGGCTGATTTTGTTCAATTGGAGATGCTGTATTAATCCAATAAAACAATTTGTGATTATCAACACCTATTGAAGGATCATGATTTTCATGAGAATGAGTTAAAAAGAGTAATTAAAATACATTTGAGGATAATAAATATTTGTGATTACTTAGATCCAAAAAAGAAACACATTTTGAGGGGAGCATCACACTCAACAATTTTTACTTACTACATACACAAACATAAGCTCGGCTCTTCACATAGGCATACATGCACACAGGAGCACCTCCAGTCACAAAACCCACTCTTTCTCTCTCACATATATACATATATACTTGCCCTTCCTAACACACTGGGAGGCACACAAGCATGTACATACTCAAACATATTCTTGCTCTGTTTCTCTCACACACAGTCAACCAAATTGCTGCATTCCACTGTCCACATTTAATTTTGTGGATTAAATCTTTTTATTGATTTTTAAGATGCAAAGATGAACTTTAGCCGCCACCTACATCCATTGGCCAGTGGGGAGCAATACTAGAAGATCATTCAATAAAGGTAGCAAGAAGAGAGATAGAAGATAAGATGAAGGAAGAAAGGAATTTAGAGAAAATGGTAGCTAGAGTGGGAGGCTAGAAAACCCCTGTCGTGCTGACGGTCACAGAAGGGGTTAAGTCTTTGGTTGGGGTTGATCACAAGTCTGGGTCTACGTGGAAGAGAGACGGAGAACTCGCAAGTATCGTGGAAAGGTAAGTGCCACAAATTCGGAGGAGAGAAAGTCAATAGTGGTACCCCACGTTTTATCTAACCTGGGGAGAGTGCAGGACAAGCCAGCTGTGATCTTTTCCATGCCCACTATCTCCCATATCCGATACAACCAATCTAATTTAGTCGGGACCTCATCAGTTCCCCACCTAGACAATAGCGCCTGTTTGGCAGCTCCCAGGGTTAAGGTGATAGCTCTGCCTCTGCATGATTTAAGGGGGTAGGTCAGGGGGTTAGGCAATCCCAACAGAGTGTAACTGGGGAATCTGGGTATTTCGGTGTGATGTATGGAATCTACTTCCTGAGGGATTGTGTTCCAGAAAGGCTGTATTTTCGGGCAATGCCAGAGAATATGGGTTAGCGTACCCGGCTGTTCACAGTTGCGCCAGCATAGATCACTGGCACCGGGTTTCCATTTAGCAAGTCTAACCGGAGTGTAGTACCAATGGTGGGCTATCTTTAAAAACATCTCTTTTTCTACAGTGCTGCAGGAAGAGGCTCTGGCCCTATGGATGATGTCCTGCCATTTTTGGGGGGAGAACTCCGGCTCCACCTACCATCTGCGCTGCGCTGGGGTTTTACCACTGTGCTTAGGCTTATTGAGGAAGGAGTAGATGTCAGAGAGTAGGCGCTTGTCTGATGTGCGTGTGATGTACCATAGTTCAAATTTTGTGAGAGGGCGGCTAGCATGCGGTTGCACCTGTGGTCGAGTTACCCAGTGTCGGATCGCCAAGTACTGCCAGTAAGCGCCCCGGGGAGTCCAAAAACAGATACCAACATGTCAAAGTCCATGATCCCTGTCTCGTCGAATAAGTCACCTATCCTTTTATAGTTGGCTTCTTGCCATTTCAAATACTTGTCAGCGCTAAAGGGAAATCGGGGTTGCCTATGATGGGGGTTTGCGGGGAGACGGGGGTCGAAAGGCCATAGGTTTTCTGCACTCTGTCCCATGCCCCCATAGTAGCTTTCAGTACTGGTGATAGATAAGCTCCTACTGGTCTATATCATTTGGGTAGCCAAGGGACCTTCCATATATGCCTCCCTGCGACACCGCGATCAATGAAGTTTCTCAGATACCAGCGTATACCACTCAACCATGTAGCGCAGTTGCGCTGCTTGGAAATACTTCACTAGGTGTAGTACCCCGAGTCCCCCATCCGCCTGACTAAGAAAGGTTTGATGTCGGGCCATACAGGTTTTTATCCCTTCCCAGATAAAGTTCCCAATTAGATGTTGTAGTTGCGCCAGCACTTGGGGTGGTGGGCTTAGCGGTAGCATCAGAATGCGGGGCAGGAGGGTCATTTTAACGGACGCCAGCCTACCCAGCCAGGACATGGCGTGTTTCCTCCAACTGAGGAGCTCCCACCGGGTATCGTCCAACAGGGCGGAGTAGTTGGCCTTGGCCGTGCTCTCCATCGTGGGGAATATTTGCAGCCCTAAGTACGGGATGCCCCCCTGTGACCATGCAAAGGGGAATTCCTGCCACAGCTGCTCCTGCATGAGAAACAAAAGGGATCCACCCCTGAAAGGATATGTAACCGTGTTCCCCCAAACTAGGTGTGTCTCCTACAGTGGTGGAAAGCACACAGCTTTGTTTAAATACCCCTCACACACCAAAAGGGCCCTTTGTGTCATGCTTCATCATAGGGGTCTTCCCGCCCCGCTGCGGGACGGGGCGTGCTGCAACCTACGACTACGCGGGAGCACTAGTTGTTGAACAAGACTATGTGTAGTGTAGGTATGTGAGTGGAAGGGTCAGGAGTGAGTGGAGATGTGAAAATATAAAAAAAATACCTGGCTCTATGGAAAAAAGACTTTAATGTTCCGTTGAGCTGGTATTGTTAAAAGTGGGGAAAGAGGTGGAGAATCAAAAGCTATAATGAACTGTTTCTCCTATGTCAACATGTTTCGAAGCCCTCCCCTGGCTTCTTCATCAGGACCAAAGGATCCCTTCTACACTCAACTCGAAAATTAAGTAAATGGAAAAAGGTGTATATACATGTAGATACTACCACGTGGTGGACATTTAAAAAATAAACATGCACTGTATACAATACCTCAATAGGTATGCTACATAATGTATATCTGGAAGAAAAAACATAACATTAAAAGAAACATAACATATGCATTATCCATCACAGTTGGTGGTGACCTGTAAAAAAGTGGTGGATACTGTGATATATTCCATTATCACTACCAGAAACGATTTAGCCAGTGTTATGTACTGCTGATGGAAAGAAAGACAATACAAAAGACAAACACACACTTAACATAAATCACACACTCTATGTCTTATGGAACGCTGAAAGCGTATCCAAGGTAATGATTGCAGGTTATAGTAATATGTATCACTATAAATAATGGGTGCCATTAAAAAGGAGGTAGATCACGTACTTTGTCTTAAAAAGAATGCTGCCCCATGAGCCTCAGAAATGGGGTGGGAAGGAGTGTCTATAGTCAAACACTGGATTCAAAAAGGGAAATAGAAAAAGTTGTAAGTATAGAGTGTCTTGCCAAAGAAGATAGCGTCAGCGTCACTCTAAGTCCTTTCGATATGAATCGGCTATGCCGTACTTACAATGTCAAGATCACTGCCTCACCAGGATACTACCTCCCCGCGGCTCCGTGGAACGATGAGCATCCTTAAATATAGTAGTTAATTGCTGGAAAAAGCCGCCAAATCGGAAGATAATTGCTAACGGAGCACTAGACTGCTAATGTTCAACCGGATCTTGCTCTCCAAATGCAAAGAACGACCCACTTCCGGTATGCCCGAAAATCGGGGGTTCGAGACTGCTGTAAATAAGAAGTGAACCGAGTGAGAACTCACTAGACGTTTAAAATTTATCTAGTGTCACTCTCTTGTCAAGGTATTAGTGATCGGTCCCCAGAAGTTGTATTTCTCACGCACGGCAGTACGCGTGTGGTCTGCCTCACTGTGCCTCGTCCCGGTCTTAAGAAAGACTGGACCAATAACCCATTTCGGGTTCAGAAACCAAAACCCAAACCAGAAACCCAAACCCAAACCTTATTGGTAATTCCTAGTCTTGAAAAGTTGGTTTAAAGCGGGGTTGAATTATCAGAAAAAGAGCCACCCAACCCATAGTCAACAAAAAAGGCGGGGTGCAAGGGGTGTTCATGGGAAATGCCTGTGGCATATACCATTGCCCCCAATAGTTCTTTTCTTATGGCGCAGTCGTTCGTAAAGCCCTAGAGGTAAAAAACGTTTTTATCCTAGTAGAGGACATTTACTAAAGGAAGTGACTCCCTGGTGGAAAACATAGAGAGGTATACTGAAATTAAAGATATCAATACAAAATCAATAAGAGGATCAATAAAAAGGATCAATAAAACGGGGGGTGAAGAATGGCTCGTGAATGTATATTGATTCTTGTGACAGACATTTGTCGTTCAGTTATATGTCATGGGCAGAAGTCCGACTCAGATGTTGTTAATAGGTTCATGGACCTACATGTGAATCACTTAAGTTGTCCCCATGGTATATCGTCGTTCAAACCATCAACATGTGTCCTCAAGCGGAACACCCACCGTTGTTCCTTTTGAAAGAGACCGGTCTCACTATTCAATTGTTCAATTACCGTCCAATGCAGGTCGTCCACTGTGTGCTGGTTCATCAGGTAGTGGTTTGCCATTTTGGTTGTCGTCTTCTTACAGCGCACATTGCTCTTGTGTTCCTCTATGCGGGTCTTCACTTGTCTCGTCGTCATCCCGATGTATTCCAAACCACAGGGGCAGGTGACCATGTACACTACATTCTTGCTGTTGCAATTGGTGAATTTCCTCTGTTCCCACTCGGTGCCAATCCTGAACTTTAGGTGTCTACTTTTCTTCGTTAGGTTGCAAGTGCTGCAGTTACCACAGGGGTGGTGGCCCTGTACTGGTGGTAGAAGTACACTCTCAGTGGTTCTCGTCGGTGCAGGTCGTGGTCTTGTGTGGACTAGCATGTCCTTCAGATTCCTACCTCTTTTGTATTCAAACATGGGTTTTGGGAGTTTTTGATTGCAACATGTTAGGAGTCTCCAGTGCTTATTTATAATCTTTGATACCTGGTTGGAGTTGGTATTAAACGTGGTGACACATATTGGTCTTTCCTCCCGGCCTCTCAGGGTTCGGTCCTCCAGTAGGGCATCCCTGTGATTGTTACGGGCCCTTTTCATAGCCTTGTTGATGACCACCTTGGGGTAGTTACGTTTCCTCAGTTTAACTTGTAGGTCAGCGGCTTGTGTTTTGAAATCCATCAGTTCTGTACAGTTCCTCCGGAGGCGGAGGAACTGCCCGTAAGGGAGGTTGTCGAGGAGGTGGCGAGGATGGAAACTGTTATACAGCAATAAACAGTTTTTAGCTGTAACCTTAAAGTGGGTCGTGGTTTTCAGGGTTCCTTCATCTGGGTATATATTGAGATCCAGAAAAACTAGATTGGTCTTCGAAGTGGTGTTTGTGAATTTCAGGAAGACATTCTGCTGGTTGAGCCAGATCATGAAGGCTTCAGTAGATTGAACGTCCCCTTCCCATACCACCAGAACGTCATCAATGTAACGTTTCCAAGTTTTTATATTGGAAAAGAAAGGATTGTTGGGGTGTAGGATCTTCTTTACCTCCAAATGATGTACGTAGAGACCAGCTATACTGGGAGCAAAAGTGCTCCCCATGCTGGTCCCATGTTTCTGTATGTAGATGGTGTCCTCATATGCAAAAAGAAATTTGTGATTGCCAGTGAAACACACTCCATGACCACATTACGTGGCGTTTGATATTCCCAAGGAGTGGTGAAAAGGACCTCCTCAATGATGTTTAATGTCTCTTCGTGGGGGAGGCTCGTATAAAGACTCTCCACGTCTAGGCCCATAAGAAGGTGTTTTTCTGGATCAAAGGTCATCCTGAAGAAGCTGCAGGACTGCCTTGGTGTCCTTCAAATAGGTCCCAGTTCCTTGGACCAAAGGGCGTAGGAAGGCGTCCGCGAACTTTGATAAAGGTTCCAGAATGGAATCTATGCCCGATACTATGGGGCGGCCTGGTGGTTGGTCAAGTCTCTTATGAATCTTGGAATGGTGTAGAAGTAGGGGGTTCTGGGAGACCCCTTAGTGAGGAACTCCGCTTCCTTTTTGGAGACCCAGTCGTGAGACACTGCTTTTTCCACCATTGAGGCTATCTGGATTCTGATGGATTCTGTAGGGTCAATACGTAGAATCCCATAATTCCTTCGGTCTTCGAGGAGTCTCCTGCATTCGTTGTCGTAGGCAGTAGAGGACTCGATAACAATAGCCCCGCCTTTATCTGCTGGCTTGATGACTATGTCGCTGTTTGTTGAGAGTTGGTGTATAGCCGCTTTCTCCTCCTGCGAAGTGTTTTGAAAAGTTTTGTTCTCTTGTAACGAGATACTCTCTATATCTTGCATGACCGCTTTTTCAAAGGTTAGAAGTTCCACCGGAAGTGTTGAGTGCGGGGGGGTAAACGTGGATTTTACCCATAGTCCAGTGTCTTCTCTGTCTCCTTCAGATGGTTCCCTCTCTTTGAAAAATGCCTGTAGTTTGAGTTTCCGGATGAACTCCTTCATCTCGGCGCATAGTTTGAATTTATCCAATCTGTTTGTGGGTACAAAACCCAATCCTCGCTCCAAAACACGTTCCTGTGCTGGTGTTAGTTCATAGTCTGTAAGGTTCAGTACTAAGTTCCCCTCCTGCTGGTTGACGGCGGGTTGTTCGATGCGCCCGTCATGCTCCTTGTGGAAACACGTGGTGTCTCGTCCGCCGGGGTTGACCAGTGGACGTTGTTGCCCCTCCGGTTCCTGCCCCTCCGTGGTCCAGGGCGTGTCCCTAAAAAAGGCGGCGGTCCATAGTAGTTATAGTTGTACTCTTGTGGTGGAGGCAACCAATGTTGGTAGGGTCCTCCCATTTGTGGTGGGCCATAAGGGTAGGGCGGGAAAATTGGTGGTCCTTGATGGTTCCCCCATCCTCTCCGTCCTCTACCATGTGGTCATTGGTATTGGTTACCCCCTTGTTGGTATTGTGAGCCACTTCCTCTGCTGGAGTTGGAGCTGTTGGATCCAGTATCAGATGTGTCGCCATCCGAACTCTGGTCTGGATTCGGATTCCTAGGTACATAGTTGTCCCTTATGTACGGGTACACCTTCTCATGGCTGAAGCGTGCAGTATCTTTCTTAAGTTTATTATACTTACTTTGCTTCAAGGTGATCTCAAAGTCGCTCATCTGTTGGTTCAATTCCTCTAGGCGTTTCTTGAGGACGCTTGGAGATTGAAAGCTTTTTAGTTGTACTTCCAATTGTTGGATCTCAATCTTGAGTTCTTGGGTCAAACGTGTGGCTGTTTTTATGATGAGGATCAGCCAATCACGGGTACAGTGCCACGATATCAGCGACCAATCCTTCTTGAACACCTTGTCATGCTGGAAAATAAAGGGTTCATTGCGAAAGATCAGGCCTTGTGGTGCTGCATTTGCCCTGAGGTATTCCGTCATCAGTAGCCCATGGAGAGCTGTCTTAATCTGGGTTCTTCTCAGATTTGCCAATTCATCCCAATCAGAATTGTTGGGACTGGGATCGGTGCTACTCAACCCTTCAAAGGGATTGATGGCTGCTAGGATGTTATCCACGTCCTCCTCCGAGAAAGTGAGCCCTGTTGTTTCAACCATAATGGAGTTTAAATGGCTCAGGGTGTTAGATCATAGAAGTGACGCACAAGTCACGCACAAAGCCCTGCACACAGGCAAACCGGAATACCTAGCCGCCAAACTCAAAAGGGCCGGCCAGTCCAGGAACCTCAGGAGCTCCAACACTCTGCTACTCATCCCGCTGAAAACTCGCAAACAAAAAACTGCGGCCAAATCGTTTGCTGGAAACGCCCCCAAAATCTGGAATTCCATCCCCCCCACATCAGAACGATCCCCTCGTTTCCAAAATTCAAAAACCTGCTCAAAGTCCTCCTCCTTGACCGCTTTCGAGCAAACCGCTAGAAGCCAAGGAAGTACCTTAGCCGGCATTCCACCTAACTTCAACTATGTGACCGGTGACACTGACTCTGATCAAGAAAACCTTTTGGATACTCGCATTGCTTGATCAAGAAAACCTTTTTGGATAATCGACTTATGGAATGTGGATTATTATTTCCATAACCAAGTCACTTTCCAGGACACTCAGCATATATTTTCCTGTGTAATGTGACAGAACTGTATTATGCTCTGACGTTATAGAAGCTTTCTCACTGATATATCTATTGTATTTGTTGCTTATATAGTCATGTAACATTTGTGGTTTATATGTGCATGCAATGCTAGCTTGACCTGCACCCTTCATGCTCCTTCTGTTCGATCACTCCCTTGTTTGATCCTTATCCGGCACGAACCCCTATGTTCTTCTATATTCTCTGTATTGCCTATTTGCACATAAGCTACTCGCTGTGAAGCGCTCGGATACCCTCGGGTCCAGCTAGCGCTATATAAAACTCCTTAAATAAAAAAATTTAAAAAAAATAAAAAAAAATAAGTGTGTGTATGTGTAGTGGTGTCTAAGCGATAAAATGGTCACTGACCACCCTAGGGTCACGGCACTACTGCCGATCTATTTTTACCAGAATTTCTGGAAAACTCCCACAGCTGCGCGCTGTTGTTACAAGTAATTCATCAAAATAGGGAGTGAAGAGGTTATGCTCGGAAAGCAAAAGAGGTGGATATGTCCTCCTCTGGTCAATGTATGAGAAACAAAGGGATCCACCCCTGAAAGGATATGTAACCGTGTTCTCCCAAACTAGGTGTGTCTCCTACAGTGGTGGAAAGCACACAGCTTTGTTTAAATACCCCTCACACACCAAAGGGCCCTTGGTGTCATGCTTCATCATAGGGGTCTTCCCGCCCCGCTGCGGGACGGGGCGTGCTGCAACCTACGACTACGCGGGAGCACTAGTTGTTGAACAAGACTATGTGTAGTGTAGGTATGTGAGTGGAAGGGTCAGGAGTGAGTGGAGGAGTGAATATATTAAAAAATACCTGGCTCTATGGAAAAAAGACTTTAATGTTCCGTTGAGCTGGTATTGTTAAAAATGGGAAAAGAGATGGAGAAACAAAAGCTATAATGAGCTGTTTCTCCTATGTCAACATGTTTGAAGCCCTCCCCAGGCTTCTTCATCAGGACTAAAGGATCCCTTCTACACTCAACTCGAAAATTAAGTAAATGGAAAAAGGTGTATATACATGTAGATACTTCTACGTGGTGGACATGTCAAAAATAAACATGCACCGTATACAATACCTCAATAGGTATGCTACATAATGTATATCTGGAAGAAAAAACATAACATTAAAAGACACATAACATATGCATTATCCATCACAGTTGGTGGTGACCTGTAAAAAAGTGGTGGATACTGTGATATATTCCATTATCACTACCAGTGACGATTTAGCCAGTGTTATGTACTGCTGATGGAAAGAAAGACAATACAAAAGACAAACACACACTTAACATAAATCACACACTCTATGTCTTATGGAACGCTGAATGCGTATCCAAGGTAATGATTGCAGGTTATAGTAATATGTATCACTATAAATAATGGGTGCCATTAAAAGGAGGTAGATCACGTACTTTGTCTTAAAAAGAATGCTGCCCCATGAGCCTCAGAAACGGGGTGGGAAGGAGTGTCTATAGTCAAACACTGGATTCAAAAAGGGAAATAGAAAAAGTTGTAAGTATAGAGTGTCTTGCCAAAGAAGATAGCATCAGCGTCACTCTAAGTCCTTTCGATATGAATCGGCTATGCCGTACTTACAATGAATTGTAGCAATTAACTACTATATTTAAGGATGCTCCCCCCGCGGTCTCATCGTTCCACGGAGCCGCGGGGAGGTAGTATCCTGGTGAGGCAGTGATCTTGACGTAAGTACGGCATAGCCGATTCATATCGAAAGGACTTAGAGTGACGCTGACGCTATCTTCTTTGGCAAGACACTCTATACTTACAACTTTTTCTATTTCCCTTTTTGAATCCAGTGTTTGACTATAGACACTCCTTCCCACCCCGTTTCTGAGGCTCATGGGGCAGCATTATTTTTAAGACAAAGTACGTGATCTACCTCCTTTTTAATGGCACCCATTATTTATAGTGATACATATTACTATAACCTGCAATCATTACCTTGGATACGCATTCAGTGTTCCATAAGACATAGAGTGTGTGATTTATGTTAAGTGTGTGTTTGTCTTTTGTATTGTCTTTCTTTCCATCAGCAGTACATAACACTGGCTAAATCGTCACTGGTAGTGATAATGGACTATATCACAGTATCCACCACTTTTTACAGGTCACCACCAACTGTGATGGATAATGCATATGTTATGTTTCTTTTAATGTTATGTTTTTTCTTCCAGATGTACATTATGTAGCATACCTATTGAGGTATTGTATACAGTGCATGTTTATTTTTGACATGTCCACCACGTAGTAGTATCTACATGTATATACACCTTTTTCCATTTACTTAATTTTCGAGTTGAGTGTAGAAGGGATCCTTTGGTCCTGATGAAGCCAGGGGAGGGCTTCGAAACACGTTGACATAGGAGAAACAGCTCATTATAGCTTTTGTTTCTCCACCTCTTTCCCCACTTTTAACAATACCAGCTCAACGGTACATTAAAGTCTTTTTTCCATAGAGCCAGGTATTTTTTAATATATTCACTCCTCCACTCACTTCTGACCCTTCCACTCACATACCTACACTACACATAGTCTTGTTCAACAACTAGTGCTCCCGCGTAGTCGTAGGTTGCAGCACGCCCCGTACCGCAGCGAGGCGGGAAGACCCCTATGATGAAGCATGACACCAAGGGCCCTTTTGGTGTGTGAGGGGTATTTAAACAAAGCTGTGTGCTTTCCACCACTGTAGGAGACACACCTAGTTTGGGAGAACAGTTACATATCCTTTCAGGGGTGGATCCCTTTTGTTTCTCATACATTGAGCAGAGGAGGACGTATCCACCTCTTTTGCTTTCCGAGCATAACCTCTTCACTCCCTATTTTGATTAATTACTCAGCTGCTCCTGCATCACGTGGGGAACGGTAAGGCTCAGAGTTGTGCTTTTTTTTAGATTAATCTTGAATCCCGAGACCCCACTAAATGCTGTGAACTCCTCCAACAGGGGAGGGAGTGACAATGTTGGCTGCATGAGGAACAACATCACGTCATCCGCATAAAGGGATATTTTGTGCTCCCTGTCCCCCATATGGATCCCTGTGATTGTCCGGAGCTGATGGACCCTCTCGTCAAATGGCTCCATATAGAGCGCGAAAAGCAAGGGGGACAGAGGGCACCCATGGCGAGTCCCCGTCCTATTCGCACCGGTCGGGAAGTTATCCCATTCACTTTAATACGCACTTTCGGCACCCGGTATATGCACTGCACCCAACTTTGGAAGCGTTCCCCAACCCCAAACCTATCCAAGACTCGTCTCAGGTCTGGCCAGTACACTCGGTCAAACGCCTTTTCGGCGTCGACCGATAAAAGAACCGTAGGTTGTTGTGTGCGCTGAGTTTTGTCCAGTAGGTGGCATAGGCGTCTCGTTCCGTCACTACAGCTGCGCTCGAGGATGAAGCCTGATTGAGCTGGGTCAGCCAGACCTTGCATATGTGGAGCCAGCCGCCCCGCCAATATGCTAGTGAATATCTTTAGATCCACATTCAATAAAGAAATCGGACGGTATGTGGCGCACTCCGCCGGATCTTTACCGGGCTTCAGTATCACCACCTCCTCTGCCATAGCCATTGTGGGGGTTATCGAGCTCGTGTTGCTGAAATCATTAAAAAGACGGACCAAGATGGGAATAAGCTCCGGGGCAAAAACCTTGTAAAAATCTACAGGGAAACCATCTCCCCCTAGCGCCTTGCCTGCCGGGAGTTTCTGTATAGCGCGCAGGACCTCCTTAGGGCGAATGTCTGCGTCCATTGCCGCAGCATCAGTCGGGGGAAGGGGTGTTAACGGTGCCTGTTGAACATAGTCTCCGGCTGTAGTCTCGTCCAAGGATTCCGCCGTGTACAACAAGGTGTAAAAGGCCTCAAATTCGGCCGCAATGTCTGCGTCCCCCTGGGGAAGATCTCCACGGGGGTTCTTTATACCCGCAATGCGTCATGCGTTCGTCTGCAGCCGCAGGAGGTGTGTTAGCAACTTCTCAGCCTTGTTTCCCCCTTCATAATATCGCTGCTTTGTGCGTAGGAGTGCATATTCCGCCAAATCGTATTCCAGCGCCTTCAGTTGCTTCCTTGCGGTATTAAGTTGCCTTCGTGCCTGCACTGCTCCCGTTCAGCGGTGAACCCTTTCTAACTCCCTGACCTGCGCCTCAAGTAGCTCTCTTTTATGTCTCCTGTCCTTATTGAGCCCAGCAGTGATAGACAAGAACCGGCCCCTAATTACCCCCTGAAGGGCATCCCAGACCTGGGGAAGCGGGACCGATCCGACATCGTTAGTTGCTATATAATCTCGGATCGCTGCCCGTATGTCAGCAATGTTAGAGTCGTATGTGAGCAACTTCTGATTCAGCCTCCACGAGCGTTGGTGGGGAGGTCCCCCCAGCAGGCATAAGACCAATCCGACCGAGGAGTGGTCTGACAGGGACGCTGCCCCCACCGTTACATCCTGGAAATATCCCATTACCCGTTGGGAGACCCAAAACAAGTCAATCCTCGCATACGTTTGGTGCGACGCCAAGAAAAAGGTGTATTCTCAGGCTATGGGATTGTCGTGTCTCCAGGCGTCCGTCAGACCCATCTCCTCAAGTCTCTGGAGCATGGACCCCCGAGAGAGATCCCGAATGGCCACCTGTGACGCGGATCTGTCCAGCTGCGGGTTCGGCACGATGTTAAAATCCCCCCCCTCCAGTACCAAGTCCTCGTCTGGCGAGTCCCCAACCACGTTTAATGTATCCCGAAGGAGAGCTTCCTGGTGTTCATTAGGGCTGTATATGGAGGCTATGGTGTAGGTGTGGGAGCCCACCAGCATTCGCAAGCTAACATCCTGCCCGGAATTTCTGCATGGACCTCCCTAACAGTTCCCGGGAAGTAAGAAGCTACTAGTATGGCCACCCCCACCTTCTTACCATGAGTTGAGGAAAAATATTGTCTGTCGTACCATTTGGAGCGGAGACGCCTCCAATCTGCACGCATTAAGTGCATCTCTTGCAGTAAGCAAATATCACAACCCTCCTCCCTAGGCAATGCAAGTAGGGCACGCCGCTTAACCGGGGTATTGAGTCCCCGGACGTTGAAGCTCATTATCTTAACCTTAATTGTAGACACCTTAGTCTCCTGGATAGCATGCAGGGAACCATGTCAGAGGATGCGCTGAAGCAGGGACCCACCCCCTCCTTTCCAAAGCCCCGCATGACCCCATGTGGTGTCTTAACTCATGGACAGAAATGTCCTGTTCTATCTCCCACCAGGCCCTACCACTCCAAGATCATTGGGCCTCATGCTGAATGTCTCCCCATGTCCCAACCATTGTAACAAGTATGTCATATTGCCCAGTGCGCATGCTTAGGACGCCATATGGGATAGGAGCGACCCCGAGCCCGACATTGACTCCCCTATGCGTGAACCGTGATTCCCCCCATGATTCAGTGTGACCCCAAGCCATTCCCTTACCGCCCCTCCCTCCTGTGACTCCGGTGGAAGTAGGAATCCCCTGTAGCTAAAGAAAGAGAAGTAGAGAAAAGAAGAGATAAAAAGAGCAAGCCTGCCAACAAACATTGAGAGAGTGCCAAAAACCTGGCATAAACCGCACCGTCGTGCATGGGTCCATGTGTTGACAAGGTGGTCATCTCGACGTTGAGCGTGAGCTCCCTCCGCCAAGGCCGGGTTTCTTCATCTCTGGGCTTAACTCAGCGATTCTATGTCCCAGTCATATGGGCAGACCTCGGGCCATACTCAGACGCTTAGGTTGTCTCCGGTTTCATCTCGGCTCTGTATTTGTCGGATTGCCGCCTCTCGTTCCCTCTGGCTCTCCGTAGCTGTGTGTTTGGAGGGTTTCTCATGCCTGGTCCCCCTCCTTCGTCCGGGTTTTTTCGGCTCATGTGCAGCGTTGTCTTCGGCAGACCACCCAGGGGAATCCCCTTCCTCCAGGTCGAGCCCGAGTACCTACTGTGCCTCCTTCAGTGACCACACAGAACGCAGCTCCTTATCCCATACAAAGGACAGCCAAAATGGGTGCCCCCAACGATACCTGACCCCCTTGTCTCGCAGGTAAGCTGTGGCTGGCCTCAGAGCCTTACGTCGTTGGAGAGTCAGAGGTGACAAGTCCTGATAAATGCCAACCTGCAGCGCCTCAAACGCCAGAGTCGCTTTGTCCCTGGTGGTGGCCATGATGATCTCTTTTTGTTGGAAAGAGTGGAGACATGTGAGAATATCCTGTTGTTGTCCCGGATCCCTAGCCGGGCGGCCTGCGCAGTGTGTGCGGTCTAGGATGATTTCCTTGTCGCCGAGTGCCGGTGCCACATGACGGAAGAAGCGGGTCATCCATTCTTCCAACTTCCCCCCATCTGCCAAGAGAGGTACGCCTTTGATGCGTATGTTGGACCTCCGAAAGTGATTCTTCAGGTCTTCGAGGCAGAGGTATAGCTCCTCGTTCCAGTCCCTGAGCTCCAGCAACTCTCGGGTCTGCTCGGTGATCTCCTTTTCCCTCTGATCGCCATTCCTTTCCAGAGAGTCGACCCGGTCGCCGATTTCCTGCACCTCCGCTCTGATCTGCTTGATATCCGAGGCGACGTCCTGTCTCAAGCTCGCGAAGTCCTCTCTCAGGGTTCCGAATAGTTGCTCCAGGAAGCCTCGAATGATGGGTTCCTCTTGATGCTCACCAGGGGAGTCTACCTCCTTCTCCTGTTGTTGGGCCATCGGCTGATCCCCCTTCTTGGAACCTGGTTTCTGCAGGAGGTCCTTGATTGTGGGATCTTTCTTTGTGCGGTGTGTGGGCATCTCTGCGGGTCCCAGCCACTCGCCCTCCGGCGGCTTGATCTCCCGGGGTCGATTTGGGCCCAATCTCAGGCCCTACAGGGGTGGGTCAATGTCCAGGCGAGGCAGTGGAGCTCTTCCATATAAGCTCAGTCACCAGTTTATTGTTGTGCGCAGTTCTGACGCTGCGGGTTACGGGCCTACGCCCTATGCTTCTGCCACCCACGCTCCCAAGGACCCTGCAAGCACAGGGGCCCCTCGAACTCAAGGCCGGCAGTAGAGGCCAGTCAGTGGGGTGTGCTACTATGGTAGGCCTGACTCGCGTCGTGCTGCGCTGCCACTGGTTCACAAGCCCGCCTGAAGGCTCTGATGCATGGTTCCAGGCCTCCCGGTTGGCACGTCCTGTGACCCTCGCCCCGGTCTGCGGACCCCTCTCCTCTCGCCGGGCGCTGTGCTCTGGTCAGCGGTTGGGGGCAAATCAGCGCTGTCCCCTAGCCGGGCATGTCCGCAGTGTGATGCCTGGGCCCGAGGCTTGAGGGGGGTGAGGCCCACTCCTGAGGCTCGGGCCTTGGCAGACGCGGGCACCTTCTTTAGCAGGATTTGCACCCCCTCTGTCTCACAGCACTCAAATCTTGCGGTCCACTCTCAAGGCCCACAGCTCACCGCCACCTAGATCCACCATAGGGGGGAGGGCAGGTCCGCCTCTCCCAGGGCGCCGTCTGGGTCTCCACAGGGCCTTGTAGCGCGCGGTCCCTCAAGCGCGGGCCTCGACACGCTCAGGCCGCCTCTTCTTAGTTGAGCCAGGGAGGGATTCAGCCAGCCTAGCTTGATAGGTGCTCCCCCATGCGGCGGGTTCCTCGCAGCAGCTTCGGCTCCGCATATAGCGCAGTTTTCAGCAGCCAGTTCCCGCACACTCCTCACCTCGACTCCTGGGCAGCAGGCAGGAGAGCGTCCGCACCGGGGCCGGGCCCAACGCTGCCGGGAGGCCTCCCCAGGCGTCTCGACTGTGGCCAGACTGCAGGACGGTCAGGTACAGCCCGGGATCAGCTTCATCTCCTCATCGGGCGTCCCCTCAGCTCACAGAGGACGCCCAACGGCAGCTCCGTCTCCGCCCTCCTCGAGTCGCACAAGCTCCAGAGTAGGCCCTGCCGTGCACCACGCTGCGTTCCTTGGGGCGCCGGCGGCAGCCTCACCGCTTCTCGATCGGGTCCGTCGCCGCTCGCAGGTCCCCCAAGTGGTCTGTGTGTGCCCGATGTATTTGGGGGCAGTTCCGGGCTGGTCAGAGACCCATTGAAGCTATTTAGAGCAAATGAACCGGCCTCGGCGAGTGGAACTCAGTAGAAACGCAGCTACTACACCGCCATCTTGGCCACGCCCCCCACATTTAGTTTTGAACAGCCTTCGTAAACAATGTGCATGGTGGTAGAAAGTGCAGTATCATACATATAATCCTCTTGCGGCTTCCTACCGCATCCGCCAAACAGAAAAGAGGATATTTGTGGAAGTGTAAAATAAGAGCATATTTTAGGGAACAACCTGAGCATAAGTGCCACAGATAAAAAAAATATGAATTAAAAGATGTAAACAGGCCAGAGATAGACTGAGGGGGCAAGTACAAGTACTGAGCAAGCAAGGTTTAAGCTGGATACTATGTATGACCTAGGTGAGAGCAATAAATCAAAGTCAGAAGATTAAATGAAGCCTGGAGTGCCCACATGCTATCATGTTCTACATCTTTTAGAGCCAGGTTGTCATGTACTGAACTCTGCCAGGAATTTGTAACTTTGTCAGAAATGTATTTGGTAAGGAAGGGTTTAAAAACCAAATACCAGAGATACTGCGTAAATGTCAGAATCCTACTGACACTGGTGTAGTATCGAGGCTCTCCTTCCTTCATTCTGTACTGATCTGGAAAGCAGACATTTTTCCACAAGGTGCTTTTAGAAGCTGCTTACCCTAGGTGTCTCCAGTCTGTGCAAGTGTCATCCAGGCTTCCTACCGCATCCGCAGAACAGAAGAGAGGAGTTAAGTTCCTGTCAGGAAAAAGGGAGACAGGACAGCAAAGAGGTAAGGAGGGGTGAGAAAGGGATGAACTGAACATAATATTGGTGCTTATGTATTGTTATAATGTAATGTGGCTGGTACATTGTTGTGTATGCTTGGAACCATCCTTGTGTTCCAAGTAAGCGGTTCGTGTGGCAGCATTCTAAGCTTGGCAGGTGGATCCTGTCTAGCAAGGAGTCTGCTACCTTTTGTTTTAGCTTAAATAAACCTACCTCTTTGATTTAGCTACAGTGTTAAGTGTTGGTTGCGACTGCGTAACCCATTTGTGGTGAGAAGTTTTTGTTGGAGGTGAAGCAATGGATTCCTCTGAGTCGTAGGAGAGGAGTCACTGTCCTGTTGGCTGGATCATTATTGAAGGGGATATCTTGTTGCTTATGGACAGTGAAAATACCTGGTGTGGAAGGTCCAAGAGCAGAGAGCGAGACCGTGAAAATCCCTTGTGCAGGAGTGGCGAGAGCACAAGCATCCATAGATGGAACGCTGCACAAGACGTTGAGGCAATCAGTGCATCTCCTAGGCAACAATGAGCTGCTTTTCTTGGATTGGGTTGTTCTGTAAAGCCCACGTAGAGGTAGTGAGTGGCTTGGAGAGCTGCGTGTGTCAATGGTATATGCACACATTGTACTAGTTGACTGAGGTTGGACGCAAATTTGTACGTCTCTGTGTGCGTGCCAATGTGCACGTGGCCATTTTGGATTAGGCCATTTTCTATTATCATTTAACCCACTGAATTGAAGTGTGTGGTTTTAGGACCTGCATGTCTACATGGTGATACACTCACCTCGAAAATACATACTTTGATGTGCACATTATTATTAGTTGTAGAGGAGCTTCCACCTTCATCATTGTGGTGCAAAGTAGACCGGTGATGCACACATCTAATCTGCTTTGAACCTAATAATGCTGAAGTTTGTGTTTCATTGAATTATTGATATGGAGTCTGCACAATTATCTGTGATTACTTTGCCAGGTTTTTTTGTCACAGATAGGTCCCCTGCCTAGTCAATGGGAGGATTGAGTCATCAATTTTGACAATTTTTGGAGGCTCTAGATGGTCAGGATTTTCGTCCTGTTCAGAAAAAAGCGCTATTGTTAAGTACTTTGGGTAAAGAGGGTCAACACATTTTTAGGTATCAGCCAATGGCATTAGAACCAGATGGACAATCCATTCGGGATATTTTCAAGAAGCCAGACATAGATTGGAAAATAGAATTGCCAGAGAGGAGAATTTACTTATATTAAGGTACAAGTTTTATACCCAGCCACAGAATGCGGAAGAATCTATTGATGAATTTGTAGCCCGATTAAGGGAAGTATCTACTAAATGTCAATTTGGGGTCATGATAGGTGAACTCATTTCTGATCAATTAATAGTACAGTGTAAAAATAAATAAATACAAGAAAGGTTGTGGGCAGCGAAGAACCCTTCCTTGAAGAATGCAATAGAGATTGCTAAAGTAGTTGAACATTCTGCTTTGTGCATGAAGAAGATGGAAAAGAAAGACAGACATGGTCCTTAAGTTTCTGAGGTTGAGGTTGTCACTAGACCTGGGACACAGATGGGTGCAGTGTTGAAATCTACTAATGAATTATTCAAGAATTTTGTGGCTGCCGAACAAACTAGCAAAAGTTGTAACAGGGGTGGGAGTTTGTATCATAAGTCAGACTCAAAATCCTGTTTTACTGCCAACAAGGAATAGCGGAGGTGTGGTCGGGTGGACCATTTTGCAAGGATGTACAAGGCTAGTGTCAAAAATAAAGTGGCTGTGGTCTCTGAAAATGTTTCTCACGGGGCTGCAATGGTTGATAGAGTCCTGAGTGTAGGGTATGGAGAAGGCGGAATGGAGGATGATGGGAGGAAGATTAGACTGAGGGCTGATTTTGTAGTCAATAACCAACAGATCCGACTCTTGGTAGACTCACGGTCTATGTACACCATCACACTTAGGGAGAAGTTTGAATCAGGGGCGGCTCCTCCTAAAGAATGGAGGAGCATTGCCCTGCCTGCTGCGAACACAGCAGGCACACACATATAAAAAAATGGCATGGCAATACCATTTTGTTGCCATGCCATTTTATTATGCACCGGCAAGTGTGAGGGCAGGGGGCAGAACTGAATCCTGCAATTGCAGATTGACAGCTGCCCCTGCCAGTGTGCATGTCGGATTGTCTGTCTGTCTTGGGACGGCCATTCCGTCATGCGCACTGTAGACCCAGTAATCCCATGGCTGTGAAACAGGCGGGGGATTGTTGGTACCGGCCCCCAGCCTCAAAATGAGTGCTGGGTTAGCCTGCTCCCACCAATCCTGGAGCTGCTCTCATGCTGAAAACAGCATGATAGCAGTTCGAAGATTGGTTGGATTGGTGTTCCACTGGGCAGGAAGGAAGTCCCAGGGAGGCCAGGGGGGCCAGGGGAGAAGTACCGCACTGGGGGAGCCGCATATATCGTGAGTTTGGCGCCATCGCGCCCACCATACTTTAATATTGCTAGCCACCACTAGTTTGAATGTGAATGGCCAGCGGTGATTTTGCTGCGCAAGGATATATCTCCAGGAGGCTAACCGGGTGAAACCATTGATATTATTGGTTACATGGAAGCTAATATTTCCTTTGAAAACTAACTTATATAAACAAAAGTGTATGTGGCGGAACAAGTACCATCAAAAAATGGGTGGATACATCAGTATGATTTCAATATTGTTATTAATTTGAGAGCTCCTGCTCAGGTTATGGTGGTGGAGGATGAATATATTAATGACATTTTGGATGTGAAAAGTGTGCTTGATGCACTGGGGTAACAATGGCCCCCACGGTGCGGGCCTCCGGCACTGTGCATGGGTGGCAGGCTCCTGGCGTAAGAGCTCCTGACTGGGTCCGGAGCGTGGGAGGCCCCCTCCATGTACTTTGCAGGGCACCCCTCCTCAAGTTTCGTTACGCCACTGGTCTGATGACAAACTGGTACAACAAAAAGGGGTATGTGCATAAAATTGTGCTTAAACCAGGTGCTATACCTGTACAACATAAAGTAAAGAGGGTACCTGTGGTGGCGCGTAGTGAGGTAAAGAAAATAATACAGAAAATGTGAGACAATGGTATCATTGAACCAGTAGTGTCTAGTTGGATATCTCCGGTGGTCATCACGGAGAAGGCTGATGGACGGTTAAGATTTTGCATAGACCTTAGCTCATTGAACCAAAATATTGTTGTTGGCACTTTTCCATTGCCAAATATCAATCAACTGGTGTTGCTACTCAAGGGTGGGAAGTATTTTTCAACGTTAGATCTGAAAAGTGCTTGTCACCAGTTTAAGCTCCATGAGGATTTTAAGTAACGAACTGCTTTTATTACCATGGAGGGGACCCTCCGATATACTCTCATGCCATTTGGTCTATCATTGGTGGCAAGTGTTTTTCAAAGTATAATCAGTGACGTTTTTAAAGGTCTGCAAAATATTGTCTATTTTCAGGACAATATTTAGATTTTTGGAGAGACAATTCAACAACACAGTTTGGTGCTTAAGCAAGCACTTTCCAGGACTGAAGTGGGAATTACATTGAGAAAAGACAAGTGTACATTTCTGGAAGAACAAGTATTTTGGTTACACAATATTGGGGAAGGAGTAAAACCTAAAGTGGATTTGTTGAAAGCAATCAAATTAGCATCTGTTCCTTCAGAGAAGGAACATTTGAGATCCTTCATGGATCGAAATTTGTTGAAAGATTTGCTGACAAGACAGAGTGTTTGAGATCATTATTAAAGAAAATGTGCAAATTCAATAGGGGGCAAAGATAAACAGGACTGTTTTGATTTTATAAAAAACTAAATTGGTGGTGCAGGACTTTTCTTTCCTTCAATACGAAGTTGAAATCCATACTGGCGGTTGATGCTAGTGCTACCGATCTAAGGGCTAATCTTTCTCAACGCCATGGGAACTCAGAAAAATTGTAGTTTTTGCTTCTAGAACACTTACAGACTCCGAAAGGAACTATTCTGTAATCGAACAGAAAGCCTTGGATGCTGCATGGGGTGTGGAGTATTTCCATACATTTCTGTGGGGAACACAATTAATCCTGCGCACAGATCATATACCTTTGGTGAAGGTGTTGTTGCCGGGAGGGTACGGAAAAGGTTCAGCGACAAGACTGTCTGCAAGGTTACAGGAGTGCCAATATAAAATTGAGCATATCCAAGGGTGGAAAACTTTCCAGACAGACTGTTTATCCAGATTGTTGGTAGATTGGCGATGGTCCTTCTGTGTTGGCCATAGAGAATGAGGGGGCTGTTGCTTCCGTTCAGGATGCTGTAGTGGGTGGTGAAGATGCATTTACAGTTGAACAATGGTGTTATGAGATGGATATAGATCCCACTTTGCAAGAAGCTTTTTTGCATTTGGTTGTGTCTGGGAGTAAAAGAGACAGCTGTGTGCCGGTATTTGTCCGACCTTTTCTTAAAATATCAGATGAATTGAGCATTTGTGGTGACTAGTTGCTGATGATAGGTGATAAGTTTGTACCACCTGTGGGTTTGAGATCTAAATTGATTGCTTTAGCACTCAAAGGGCATTTGGGGCAGAGTTTAACTCCAAGGAGGCTTAAAGTGCAATTGTGGTGGCCAGGATTAGATGAACAGGTACCTTTGTGGGTTAAGAGGTGTGTTGCGTGTAAGGAGGGAGAGAAAAGACTTAAAGTGGGTGTTCAGTCCTCAATGTGTCAAATTCAAAATCCTGGTAAATCTTGGCATAGTGTTAGTTTGGATTTGTTTTGCCCAATGGATGAGATTAGGAGTGATTTAAGGTTTGCATTGGTTGTTATGGATGTTTATTCTAAATGGTTGTGTGCTGAGTTTGTGAGAGAAATTATTACAAGTGGCACTATTCAGTGTTTAAAAAAAAAAATCTTAGTAAGAAGGGGTACCGTCGATGTTGATTATGGATAATGGTACTCAGCTTGTTTCACATGAAATGCAGACCTTTTTTAACAGATTTTGGGGTTGCATACCATTGTACCTTACTTTACAATCCACAGGTAAACAGTATTGTGGAGAGAGTACATTGATTAGGGACAGGTATTTATTTAGATGACAGTGGCTGGTGGTCATGATGTTCGTAAAGAGGTGGATGAAATGGTTGGGCATATCGTTCAACTGTGCATGGGCTTACTCATAAATGCCCTTTGAAATAATTAGAGGAAGGGTACCGAGTGCCAAGTTAGTGCCATCTTGGTTGAAGAAATGGGTGGTACGTTGTGGTAGCAAGTGTGACTGTGAAGAGAGTGCTGTGACATGGAAGGGTGGTGAGATTGAGGTTGGTGACTGGGTGAAGATCAAACCTAGTAGAGTGAAAAAAGGATTATCTAAGTTCAGAGAATCTTTCAAATTCAAATGTGTTCATCAGTATTACATTGAATTGATGAGTGTTGTATTAATTGGAGAGTGACTCTATATCAAAGAAAAGGAGAGTGCGAGTAAAAAGGTGACAAGAGTGGTGGTTACATGTATATGATAGACAGTGGTTTTTGTTTGAATGATGTTGAGAACTCCTCTGTGGTTGGAGGTGGGGATTCACTGATCGGAGGTGGACAAGAATATGTTCATCCCATTATAAGAGGGGGTGGGAGAAGTGTAAGAGATCGGAGGCCACCCAGTTATTTGCAAGAATATAAATTATTTGAATTAAATGTTTACTTGATTTTTTTTATTTATCTTGAGTTCAGATGTTTACTGTATAATTTGTTTACTTTATTCTTTACAGGTACAATTTAAATGTTTCTATTTTTATTTATGTTTATGGAAGAGATGGAGATTTGTTATAATGTAATGTGGCTGGTACATTGTTGTGTATGCTTGGAACCATCCCTGTGTTCCAAGTAAGCGGTATGTGTGGCAGCATTCTAAGCTTGGCAGTTGGTTCTTGGCCAGCGTGGATGCAACCACCGTTTGTTGTAGCTTAAATAAACTTACCTCTTTGATGTGTAAGAAGCTCCGTGTGTGTATCCTTCCACAACATATAACTTCTATCCATCTCTTTGGCTCGTTCCAAGAGCTGCGAGAACTTGAACGTTAAGGAAAGAGACAGGTGAGGAGGGTTATCAGAAGCCACACACACCAGCGGTTATTCATATTGCTTTGTGGCACACAGTGCTAGTCAGGAGTTCAAACCCACCAGCACCAGCACCTGGTCAAACTCCAGCAGTCTTACATAATAGACATGATTCATGGATGCAACCATGGCACTGTGTTTCAGCACAGCGGCATGCGGGAAAAACCTCTAAACCAGTAGAATTACAGCATGGTGGAGATTTTTCCCATGCTTGCATCGTCATTCCGTAGCACTCTTAGTAAGTGAAGGGAGACCCTCCACAAGCTAATAGGATTGCAATTAATGCACTCTTTTGGCAGAACCACACAACTTCTGCCCTGTCAAATGCTGTACTTAAGGTAATCAACATGTGGCCGGAGCTAAAGCCCTTCTCTTAGTAGTGCTTTCTAAACCTCTTTTTCTGTTGATCAAATAAGGTCAGACAACAGCTGTGATGTCAAGCCAAACCTAAAAATGCATGCTAACATTCCAGATTTAGGCTGGAGACTAGTGACTACTGCTATTTAATTTTAGGGCCCTGAAGAATGTCTTGAACCACAATGTATTTTGCATGTATGCCAACATTTGGGAACAAGGAAGAGAGAGATTTTGACACAAAATAGTATGAATTTATTTTCCCCATTGACTTACATTGATGTTGATGCAATTGTGTGCACAAGACAGCTGACATAAAGCTGTTGTTATAGTTTAAGAATCTTGATTCACACACCTGAGTCAGGGGGTGTTGCATGTGTGTCAAATTTATACGCAGGATAGAGGGAGGATTTGGAAAAATAAATTGGGGGTATTTATGATCCCCATTGACTTGCGTTGAAGTAAAAGCAGTTTTAGGCGTGAAAAAGCTAAAATACTTTTTTTGCTTTAAAAATCAGGAGTATCTCATGTAAACTGGGTGTGCTGGCATGTACGATTATCGGTCATTTGGATCTCTCCTCCTGGGCTATTGTCACATTTCTGTAAGTGGCCATTACAGTGACTGGCTGAGTTTCAAATGACATTTGAAACTTGTGATCGAGTGGCAAGTCTCGTATGACCATTTTCTTTGCTGCAAAGTTTCCCAAGACCATGTGTGGCTAGCTGGTCCATTCCAGGTTTTGTTCTTTGCATTCCTTTACTTGTAGTCCTGATTTTATAACTGGAAAAACAAGACTACATGTCTTGGACTGTCCATCCCCGCTTAGAAGGTATTCCAAGCACTATAGATGACACTGGCCATGGAAAAGATAATGCAAGACTTAAACAGAAACAGTTCAAACAAATTTGGCAACCATTAATAGACCACCTCACAAAAAACTGAAAACAGCACAACAAGACCACAAAGAGTGAGCTCCTTGGAAGTAAACTATTGACGTCTCGCCAATGCGGAGCAAGATGGCACCTGAATAGTTTACCGCGCTGCTTGCCGCCCACACCGTGTCTCTCAGGGAATTGGCCATCGTCTATGCGACCTGGAGCCTGGCCCCTGCTCAGAAAGCTGCTGCTCCTCGTGGTGGGCGGACGCCGGCATTTTCCTCGTGGATCTGAGACAGGGAGCAGCAGCCCGATCTCGTTAGACTGCTTGTTGGCGGCTGCTGCAGCATATTTTTTGCATTTTGCGGCATCTGAGGAACTTGGGTGGATTACTAATACACGGATACCTCAAAGGAGCACTATGGCGATGAGGGGAGTAAGGGGCACCAAGACGCGAACCCTTCCAATTAATTCGAATTTTATAAAGTCTTTATTGATCAAATCAAAGAGACATTGAAAACCATGTTAGAACAAATCTTTAATAGCTCGGCCCCTCCTTCGTCTTGGTCATTTGCAAAAATCATAATTTCCCCCAAAAAGATAAACCTCTCCAGGAAATGGGCTCTTATCGCCCAATAACCTTAATTAACGGAGACTCCAAAATCTATTCTAAAAACCGTCTATCGGTAGGAATTGATAGACTAGTATCTAGATGGCAGCATGGATTTATACCTAAAAAAGCACTACTGATCATATAAGGAGATCTATCACACTGTTCGATGCAACGCAGGTTACAGGAGACCCGATGGCGCTAATTTTGCTTGATGCTGAAAAGGCCTTCGATCGGGTCTCCTGGCTTTTCCTGTGGACCATCATGCAGAGAATGGGGATAGGGCCCGGATTTATTCAGGCTGTTAAGGCACTATACATAAACCCCGTGGCCAGTGTCTTGATAAATGGGGTACAGACAGAGCAATTTTCAATAACACGGGGGAACCGCCAAGGCTGCCCCTGCTCTCCTCTGCTTTTCGCAATGTATATTGATCCGTTTATCAAGAAGCTAGAAATAAACCATGGGATCCCTCCAATACATAGGCATGGATTTGACACTAAAATTATGGCTTATGCCGATGATTTAGCGCTTGTTACCCCTGATCCTGCAAAGGTGATCCAGGCAATTGAACTGGAGGCTCAAAGTTTCAGAGAGGTCTGGGGCTATGCTTTAAACAAAGAAAAAACGCAGATTATTGTGAATGAGAAAATTGGATTTGGCCGACCATAGGGTGGTTAATAAGGCGAGATATTTTGGGGTGAACATTTTGTCTAATATTGATATGATTGTGGAAGAAAATTTAGCTCCTTTAGCCTCAGAGATTAAGAGGTGATTGTATCGGCTAAACAATCTTCACCTCTCTTTAGTGGGTAGGTGCAGTGTTCTAAAGATGATTTTTTTCCTGCAAATCTTATATTTTTCTTAGATCTATCCCTCTTGAATTTACAAACCTAATGTTAAAAAACTTTGAAAATCTCTTTACACAATTTCTATGGGCCTACGCTCAGCCTAGAAGATCTTTAAAGTACTTATCTCTCCCAAGTGAGAGAGGTGGATGGCTGCTCCCAAATCTAAAGCTATACTATTGGGCCACTATTATGCAACTTTGCCCTGTACTGCTGCAAGATCGCTCCCAAGTTCTAACGGCGGAACTTCCTTCTCCGTTCGAGCTCTTGATAAGTCCAGAAGCTTGGGGCTGCTTGTGGCGGTAATTTGAGCTCGGATATTTTAAAAGAGTACGGTTCAAGACCCTTATTGAAACCTATAAGGTCTTCACTGCTGTGAGTAAATTACTCGAGATTGGTAGATTGAACTATTATACTCCTACAAGAAACAACGAGAACCTGCCAGTAATATTTGGGGGACACTATTTTGCAACAGGTTTAAAGCTAGGATCAACAAATTGGGAGCTTTGTATTTTTCTGATAGGGTTATAACTTTTGGGGATTTAAAAATAAAATTTGGCCTTAGCCATAAGGAATTGTTCAAATATTTATCAATTAGGAATTTTTACAATGCAAGGGAGGTGGGCTTTCGGGATTTGTCAAGTGCGAACTCATGGAGAAATTATCCGAGAGTAATGCGCCATGAATTGGGACTATCTATGGTATCCTCAATAGCCTGATGCCCGATGACCTGAGTAAGATCTCCGGGAAAAGGCAGATGAAATTAGGCATCACGTATAACGCCTTCCTACAAGCCCTCCTCTTCGCACAAACTGATTTACTCTCTGCTAATCTCCAAGCCCAGTTTTATAAAATCTGCTTTTTTCTATATTATACCCAGAGCAAAATTGCGAAATGGGGGGTATGGTAAAGGCACCAAGTGTCCTCGTTGTTTTGAACACGGAGCCGATTCTGTGCATATGTTCGCAACTTGTGGGAAGCTTGGACCTTTGATGGAAGATATTTCGGGCTTTTTTAAGATAATTTTTCCCCGGAATGTATCTCTAACCCCTCATATGATTTTATTGGGAGTACAGGATATTATAGAAAGAAACGAGGGAGGGGCCCCGATTTTTATCGCTATGGCTATATTGTGGCTGTGCATTGCCTCAGCATGGCTGGATCACAATCTCCCTTCCTTCCAGCAATGGTTGGCCCGATTACTCTCAAGCCACAATCTGGAAAAAGCAATATATGCCAAGAAGGGAATTCAAGCCAAAAAATGGATTGGTTATCTGGGACCTGCTGACCAAGTGGGCTCGTCACCCGAATTCGCAACTTGGGGGGAGTTGAATCCAGGTAGATAAACTGTGAGTCTGGGCAAAAAAAAGTTATCTGTACTGTATATTTTGTATTTTGAACATTCATTTTATCCACCTGAGGGAGACCCCAAGACCATTTTTGAACCCATACTGAAATCTGATGGATTTATGATCTGGAATCCTCAAGCTTAATAGGTCTTCCCTATGGCCGTTCTGCTGCATCTTGCACTTTGCACTTGACACTTTATATACCTCTGGTGTGGCTCAGACTATCTGGGGAATATTATCTGTGTGTATAAACATATTTTCATTTATGCAATACGCCATTAGGGAGAATAAGTACACTTGGAAGAATATTACTGGGTCAAACCGTGTTGTATATGCAGTTTGCACTTGGCACTTAGCACTTTATGTCATCTACGCACTTTTTTTTCTTTTGGTAACTTTTTTTAGTTGTTATTATGAATTCAGCGGCGAATATCAGATGCATTAATTAACTTAATAGGATTTTGTCAAGATTGTGTTATATATTTTATTTTATTTATATAGTTGTTGATCTGTGTAGGTCCGAGGGGGTGGGTTTGGGAGACTGTGTGTGGGTGAAGATGGCATTCTGTCGTACAATTGTATTTGGTTGTATATCCATTAAAATGGTAATAAACAATAAAAATAAAAAAAAGGAAGTAAACTATTGACAAACAATCTAAACTGAGGCATGATGGGAAGAAAAGGGACTTTGGTCTCCCATCAACACACCAACATTCATATACTACTTAGCCGTGTGTGAGGGCAGAAAGGGATTGTTAAAGGGGGGTAATTGTTATTGTTGCGATATAATACTGCTAAGGCTGAACAAGTCTCTGGGATGTAGATGTCACTAGAAACTATGGGCCTGGTTTAGACCTTGGCGGATGGGTTTCTCCGTCACAACGGTGATGGATATCCCGTCCGCCTAGATATAAATATCATCCGCCAGGACTAAATCAGGCCCCATGTGTTGAACCAATAAACATTTGTTTTCACAAAAAAAAGTTCAATACAAAAATCTGGGACTAGAGAAGTGAGACAAACAAGGAGGTAGGAAACATGGAAGGGCTTCACCTTGCCCCCTACTCCGATGTTTGAGGGACTGGTTCACAATTCTAACTTAATTTGTTATTTAATTGATACTGCTATTGGGTGTGGGCTGTCTGGGGCTGCAAGACTCCACAATGGATGTGCAGGAATAGACCCTCATACTGTGCAGGCAGTGAAAGCCAAAACTAGGTTTTCCTGAACAAGCTTTAAAGGGTTAACACATTTGTATAGCTCTGCCGGTTTAACTGGCGAGTCTTGACTGGCAAATCCTGCCAATCACATTTAGATTTTTTTTACAAAATGCAGTTGGCTGGATTAGAGCTGACATTTGTTTTCCACTAACTTGAAATTCACAAATCAGCTCTGACTTGAGAGTTTTGTCTTGTGACAAAAAAATCACAGCCACGGGGGCCTACCCCAAAGATTACAATCCCCAGGGCAATGCTCATGTACATCCATACGTGCAGTAAAATAAAACAAATACAGAGAAAAAGCATCTAAAATAGGGCACAAGACCACCAATGGCCATTTTAAGTAATGGATTCGACTGCCTTATTGTGGTGAATGACTCTCGGCTCATGAATTTCAGGCAGTGTAAACAAAGCACAAGCGAAACCAAATATTCAAAAGGGTGTCTGGCTTGGGTTGAAAGGCAGAAAGTAGAGTGCAGGGCTTGGACCCAGGCCTGGCCCTATGCCTAACTCCTGCTGCACTATACCCACTGCAGGTTGAACACAGGGTCAAAGCTGCATGCAGGGGGTTTGGGTGCCCACAGCAGGTTGGGTGCAGGACTTGGTGCAGGCCAGGCCAGGCTGCATGTTAAACCTCTGCTGTGCATCACCTTTGGTCATGGGATGTGGTTCTTGGGTGCCTGTTGCATGGTTGGATATGGTCTGGGCCCAACCCCTGCTGTGCACATCCAAAACCCATACGGTTTGGGCAGCCAAAGCGGTTGGGCAAAACGGTTGGGCAAAGCGCCTGGCAAAAATCCAAGACCTGCTCCCAACTCTCATTGCGCATGGCCAAAGGCCTTGCACAGAGGGAAAATGAAGTATATCTTAAAAATTCCAACTAAAGTCACCTAAAAAGCCTCAGTTAAAAAAACAAGGTTATGGCTAAGGGTTAGACACATAAAAATACTACAATTCATCAGTTATGGTTATGAACGCACACAACACATGCCATAACCCACAATGCCCTCTGAGAATGAGTGTTTATTAGTACAGCAGCACTAACTGAATATCTTTCTCTCTCTCTCTCTCTCTCTCTCTCTCTCTATATATATATATATATATATATATATATATATATATATATATATACACACACACACACACACACACACACATATTTAGTGAAAAAAACAAAGGCTAAAGTGGAGTTGTACGTACGTCTTCTAATAATAAAAACTACAGATTATTTAAAACAAAAAACTCTGAAATTCACCAGTTATATGTAACTGACAAATATAACTTGCACTACCATAGATTTTCGATGTCATCAGTGATGTAATATGTGATGTCATTAGCAGTGCATCAAAGTGGTGCAAGGTATACTTAGGTCAGTTATGTATAACTGGTGAATTGCTGTGTTTTTTTTGGTTTAAAACATACTTTTTTTATATTAGAAGACCTATGTATAACTCCATTTTAGCACAGCCTTAAATACCTCTGCTAAGTTTCATTTCTGATAAGTTTCGTTTTTCCAAACCGCCAGCCCTTCATTATCCAGCCAGCCCCACCTCCTTCTCTGATCCACGGAGGAGGCTCAGCCCCGTGGCGCAACTAAGGGCGCCCCTCGCCTAGTCGCGGGGGGCGCCTGTTCATAACCTTTGTTTTGCAGTAAATTTCTAAGGTTTCTTTTTAACATTAGTTGAAATTGTATTACCTTTCAGCAAATGTTATGTTTTTTTACAAATGTAAAGTATTACCTTATTACGATACGTCTACCCCCCCCTTTTTCCTTGGACACCGCTTGATAATCACCGCAAAACCTTCCAGAAAGAAGGTGAGGTGAATTAACTTTTTTTGGGAAAGTTTTGTGAAGATTCGTCAAATGGTGGCAAAGTTATAGCAAAACAAAAATCTTTCTTCTTATGGAAATGCAAAATTGACTGCAAGGGCAATTCTAGGCAAACTATATAACAGTGTAAAACACCAAATATTACTGTTTCATTACGATGACCTTGAGCTTTTGACTATGTGAGAAAATGCAACTACACCAGCACTGAAAAAGCTGTACTGAGGTCTGTTATGAATAAAACGTCTGTTTAGGGCCTTCCCAAACCAAGTAGCCACGATCAAAGATGTAATGACCTTGAACTTACCAGAAGGTGACCAACACGGTGATATTTTAAATTATGTGAACCATTCCAGCACTCAAAATACAGACAGTGTAATATCAAAGAACAGCCTGAAAGCGGAAATGACTGACCAGATGCAAACAGAAGCCACGACAAAGAATGAATACAGTAGTCTCAGAAAATATTAAATATAAACAAAAAGCAATTTTCATCAGTTCCACCTCTCAGACAATGCCAAGTCTTCTCGTTCAACCCAGATATTGGATCCTTTATCTGACTGGGAACAAGAGGGCAGAAGAGCAGTTCCTAACAGCATGCTTATAGGTAACTATATGATGGCCCTAAAGAACTTCACATGCAAATGCCTTCTGGTTAGCCTTCAAACCATACCACCTAATGGAGTCAAGTTCAACTTCATTGACCGCTCACCAAAACAAGTTAAAAACAGCTTTAACAGTAAAGCATGGATCAGATTATCAGAAAACTTAAACTCTACTGACTATGGAGCCGATGTCCTAAAGGGAATCGATTTTCTGCATTTGATGTGCCAAAATTGCACAACACCACTTTTCCTAAGATACCATTTTCTCAACACAACGTATTAATGTTTCACATGCAATTTTGTGATTTGGTGAAAACCCCGAATTTCAGATTTGATGTTTTACAATTGCCAAATGTAGCCCAGAGCTCTCTAATGATAGCAGTGGAAGCACAACAATGCTAGGAGCAGTATAGCCATGTCTGGTTGAAGTCATCTTATTACTGGAATCAGTGTAGAGAAGTCGAAGCAAAGTCCCAAACAATGGCCCTATATGCCCCTTCTTCAGTCTGTCTGGAAATTTCACGAGGGGAGAAGGAAAGTTGGAGCAGCAGGAGCACTGCTGATTCAATCTCCTCCATGTTACAGAACGAGTCAAACCACAAACAGAGAGCGTGGAAGAGTGCAGGAAGGGATACACCCATTTTCTGATGAAGAACTAGATGCTTCATTGAGGAAGTCTCAGAGAAGGAGGGAAGGTGATTTAGTGCATTATCAGCCCGTTTGAATTCAAGTCTGAAGCATGCAAGAGAAAGGCAACACAATTGGTGGGCATACAAGAAAACTGAGCAGCAGTGTAAAACATGGAATAAGATGAAGATGGCGTGCAAACTGAAAGGTTGTCAGAAATGCAAGATCTGCTTCTGTAATTGGAGGAAGAGGAGTCTTACAATATCAGTATCCACCATTTGAAGGAAGGAAGTATGTCTGCCATCAACAGTTAATGTGAAGACAAGAGAAGGAGAATACGTAGTTCTCGCATAGGGAGAGAAAGTAGAGGAGGCGATAAGGTCACCGACCGTAGCATTTAAGTTACCCCTGACGAAGGTCTAAAGAGAGGCCGAAATGCATTGGGTGGAATTTTGTGCGGTTCTGGAGTATGAACTATATACCTCCACATGCTTAAGTTGAAGCCCGGATGGGCACGTTTAAGGCATTTGAAAATTAAATAATAAAATATCAATGAGAGATTCGCTGTCCTCGCAGTGATTTTGAGTGACTTCTTGCGAGTGGACAAAATATTGGATGAATTATGGACAAAACATATTGTTTAAACTTGGTGAATGATATATTGGCTATATGACAGGGGAAAATCCCTTACTTCGCAGTGCGACGGGGTGGCGCGTAATGCACGTGCCTTTTGGGACACTAGTCAAGTATCTGTGACTGGGATAGTTCACGGCACCCGTTACGCACGCATCCTTTGAGACTAAATAACATTGAAAATCACACATATGGAAAGGAGTGCATCTTGCTTCACTAGCAACTTGCAACACGCCATGAACATCTCATTAGCAGCTTAGTTGGGACTGACAGAGGAGCCATGGGCCTGATCCCCAAATATGCCCTTAAGTGAGTGCACAACGCCTGAAACTACACCTATGTCAGAAGATATGCACCTCTCACATAAGTCACTATATATCAACTGAATAGTGTTCTGACAAAATAGTATGTCAAAAATATAATGATGTCAAAAATATTGTAGGACAGAATATAGAACGTAAGAATGTTGTTTTCTTAGGTATTTTATTTTGTTTTTTAAATTTAATTGTACAAAATGTAGTTTTGTAAATATTTAGTTGAGTTTTATTCGTTTTTATTATAAGTTCTTATTATTTTAATCAATCAATCAACTTTATGTCAGTTCGAAGAACCATAAACGTACACAATAGCAAATATCCCAATAAAATACATAACAGATAAAAGAAATACACAGTTCATTGAAATACATCTCAGTAGTAAAATTAATGTCATAAAGCATCTGTGTACAAAATAGAGCACAAAATACACCTCCACAATAAGGCAATTCGAAATAGACAAGTACACAATTCATTGCAGCAAATAATTTAAAAATAGTTACGAGCATATTGCATCTTATTATGATAGAGCACATAAGAGTACCTCCCTGCTAAACAGAATCCAGTAAGGCAAAAACCTCAGAAAGAACCTAACAATGAGCTCCAGGAGGGTCTGTTATGCCAACCATGATGTCTAGCAGTGTGCACTGGTTTGGGTATACTCGGGCACTACCTACGGTAGGTAAACATAAAGTGCATAGTGCATAAAGTAAAAATGCTCCAAGATCAATAAAACCATAAGACATTAAAAAACCACCCTTAGAATAATATAAGCCACCCAACCTTTATCCATTATTCCAGATTGAGCATAGAGAGATTGGAGACTAAGCAAAGAATAGTGCACATAATATCTGCTGTACTGTTTCTATAAGTCAGTTGCCAAGCACAAGTAGCTGGCAGAGACCAGACATAGGAGACACTAGTAGTCACAAGGGCCTTTTTCGCAGGCACCAAATTCAGAATAGGTATCTTAAAGAGGGCAAAAACAATAGGTTGATAAGTATCAGTCTTCAGAATTCTAAGTGCCTCGGAACAGTGCAAGGTTCCTAGATTCCTGCAGAGTTGGACTAGCCATTTGGACCTAGGTTTCTTATAAACTGGGAGAAAAAATAGAGCATGGGCCTCAGTTTCCTCCACTATATGGCCGGATGGACATTTCTGCAACGAGTCATGGCCCTCACCGCTCCAGCAGTTGGTAAATGTGCGCAGGGGAAGCGATCCATGCCTAAACTGGACATAAAGCTTCCTTAGTAAAGGCGTTGGACTTCGTCTAGAAAATACTCCAAACTGAAAATATCTTTTTCCCCCTTTTCATCTTGCTGTCAAAACGCCCAGGGAAGAACTCAAGAGACACGACTGCTTAAACCCCTTGTAGCATTTCACAAGTTCCTCTTTAGACACGGTCAGGCAGGCCTCAGCCGGATTATCCCACAGGCTTCCTTTTCCAATGCTTTTTAAAGATTCACTGATATAATGGAGCCACAGCAGCCTTCCCACCCCCAGTAATGCTAGAATCTCCTCCAGGGCCAATCTGGAGGAGATCAGTTCGGGAGTGACCCAGATTCGTCTCCAAAAGAGTAGGGGTCTAAGCCCAATTCCCTCCGCTATTGGTCTAACACTTAAATCTAGTCTAAGGGGACTAATAGGGTACTGGGGGGGGGGGGGAATTCAACAATTGCCTAATGAAGCTATTCTCTTTCTGCGTGATGTCTCTTACTCACTTGTGTCCCCAAAGCTCAGCCCCATACATAGTAGCACCTAGGGCTTGTGTTTTATAGATCTCAATAGTGAGGCTAATGGGTTTGAGGAAGGACCCCATGTACACCCTGGAGAGCCCGCCCACCTGTGTGTTGAGCCAATGTAAGCCTTTGCTTAGCAATATGGAACGACCAATCCATTTGCTCGCTAATGGTTATCCCTAGATAGTCAAACGTAGGAAAACTTTCTAAAGAAGTTCCATTCAAACAGGGGGTTGGTCGTGTGGAGTGGGATGGATTAAGGGCCATAAATTTGTTCTTGGTGATGTTAATTTCTAAGCCTCTTAGCTTGCAGAAGGTATTACAATTATCCAGTACCCTCTGCATATCCATTGGGGTTTTTGAAAAAAGGAAGGTATCCTCAGCAAACATCAACGCGGGCACCTTGGTAGAGGCAAGCCTAGGTGCATCATTATTAGTGGTGTTCAGTGCGGCCCTCAGGCCATTAAAATACAAACTAAGTAGTGTCGGGCCAGCACACATCCTTGTCGGACTACCCTGCTGACAATCTAGGTTTCTAAAAGTTCCCCCATTTTACCACAACGGACCTGTGCGAAGTTCTTCTCGTGAAGTCTCTTAATTATATGGCACAGGAAATAGGGGACCCTCATGTCGGCCAAAACGCTCCAAGGTAGATCCCTCAGGACTAAGTTGAACGCTGACTTTAGATCTACAAAAATCAAATAGAGCCTGCCACCCTCAAAGATAACAGTTTTCCAATATAAGAGTTGTAATATGAAAACTTGGTCTATCGCGCTGTACGCTGCCTGAAACCTGCTTGAAAGGGGCTGAGACCCTCATTTTCCTGCATCCAATTTTGTAGTGTTCCTAGGATCACTCGGGAAAATACTTTTTGCATCATATCTATCAGACAAATAGGTCTGTAGTTACCCGGCAACAATGGGGAACCTTTCTTATAGATGGGGATGATTTCCGCCCCGCTCAGGAGTATGGAATGGGCATCCCCTCCATGTTAACGTTAAAGATCACCCACAAGTATGGGCCCCAGACCTCAGGTTCAGAAAGATAAAGGTCCCCATGTATTTTATCAATGCCAGCTACCTTACGAGGGGCGATCCTACTAATGGCCCTAAGCACTTCTGCCAGGGTTATCACGGGGTAGTCCATCTGAGCATGGGAGGACGACTCCCTGTTTGGCAGACCCTTACCAAAAAAACCAGCCACGTGTTCACCTTGTCCCTCCGGGCCACCATACAGGGACCAGTAGTGCTCATTCCACATGTCAGCTGAAATATTGTGCTCTATGCTAGCTCTACCCTCACAGTTCCCATGCATAACTATGCTCCAGAATGCCTTGGAGTCCTTACACTTAGTGCCACTAAGAAGGGAATTCCATTTTGCTAGTTCCCACTTTCTTTGCAGAGCTAATGACAAATTTATAAACAACTATCGCAGTTCGAATTGAATTGCTATCTTTAGTTTTTAGTGCCTCTAGTAGGGATAATTTGGCAACCCTATGCTGTTTATTAAACCATGAAGGTATATTCTTCCTTAAGCCCCTAGAATGTGCTTCTATATAAATATAGCAAAAGACACACAATTGATGGACGGAATGCAGAACAAATCAAAACATTCACCCCCAGTCAAGAGATCTGGGTTAAATCCATCATTCTTTTGCTCACCATGCCACCCCAGTTTAGACCTGGCCAAATGCAAATCAGTCTTGACCCTGTGCCTCATGGGATCAGTCCAGCTCGAACTGCCAAGCCAGGTCCTCCCTGGACCGGAAACAAGCATCCTAGGACCGGTTTCGGGGTTTCACCCCTCTTCAGCCAGGATAGCTTGAATCCAGTGGCACAGTGAGCCCGGGACCCACGTCTGGGCATACCCGGCGCACTTAGGGCGAGAAAGCAAAAGACACAGAGTTCGGGCTGGACTGTTCCCATTGGGCGCAGGGTCAAGACTGATTTGCATATGGCTGGGTCCAAACTGGAATGGCATGGTGAGCAAAAAAACGATGGATTTAGGCCCAGATCTCTGTACTGGGGTGAATGTATGACATTGTTCTGCATTGTGTCCATCAATTGTTCTTTTTGCATTAGTCACCCCGAGTGGGACGGGTATGCCCAGACGTGGGTCCCGTGCACTCCATGTCACTGGAGTCAAGCTATCCTGGCTGATGAGGGCTGTAAGCCCGAAACCGGTCCTAGGATGCTTGGTTCCAGTCCAGGGAGGACCTGGCCTGGCAGTTCGGGCTGGACTGTTCCCATTGGGCTCAGGGTCAAGCCTGATTTGCATATGGCTGGGTCCAAACTGGAATGGCATGGTGAGCAAAAAAACGATGGATTTAGGCCCAGATCTCTGTACTGGGGTGAATGTATGACATTGTTCTGCATTCTGTCCATCAATTGTTCTTTTTGCATCTATATAAATATAGCCACTAGTTTGCCAGCTAGCAGTGCATGAATCTCAGCCGCCTTTACAGGATGGCAGGCTTTACAGTCAGGTGTAATGGCTTTACTCAAGTCTATTAGGGAAGTACCCACCACCCTATACAGAGCGTCAATTGAGTCTGGGGACTGCTCCAGTGCAGTCCATTGTATTCTTCGTTTGGAGGAAGTCAGCCTCAGTCTGCCATCCAACTGGCCAGTTTGTGTTGCCGTTGTACTTCTAGTGGGTAAAGCTAGATCAAGGGGCAGAGCATTGTGATCGCTATCATGTCTGGGCAAAATTTCCAGATCCAATACTGAGGGCCATAACCTTACGTCTACAAGGATGTGATCAATTAAAGATGAACATCCAGCCTGATTAAATGTATGGGTCCCCTGGCTCTCTGACTTAGTGCGCCCATTGCAGGCCCGTAAAGAGTAGTTCAGAGTATGAGCATTAATTTGAAGGGCTAGGGGGGACCATTTCTTAATTGGTGGTATGGACAACACTGGGATGGCCCACAACCTGTCCTCATCATGTACAGTATCGTCATGGTTGGCGTCAAGGGGCTCGAATTGACAATTAAAATGGCTCCCAGCACCTTAAAAGCACTCTCTGCTAGTGTGGACAAAAAGGTAGTTAATTGCTCCACAACAGGAGATTCATGACCAATGTCCACTGGTCTAGAGTAAATGTTAACCAAATACACATCAACTCTGGGGGCGAAGGATAATAAGACGCACAGTATGTCATCAGAGAGAGTCTCTATCATTTTGGCCCTGCATCCAGGGTTTGTAGCTGCCCACGTGGACCCCCCCCCCTCTTGATGGTCTGCCCCTCCCCCCTATGATGGCAGCTTTGCTAAAGGCTGCAATTATTTTAATGATAAATATATTTAAGTTTTTTGTGTTGTTTTTTTTTTTTTGATTTGGTTATACATTTTACGTTTTTTTATTTAATGTCAGTTTTTGTTGGCGGTTTGTTGGGTCTGTACAATAATAGGGGGTATAAGTATTTTAAATATTGGTAATAAATTCTTTACTTGTTAATGGTCTAATTGGACGAGTATGTCAATTATATACTTGTTTTTTAAATAATATGCATAGTAATTATATTATGTTTAAGATCTTTGTTTAATAATTGATTTTATAGATTTCTAAATCACGTGTCTTGTTATTTTATATATCATTTAATTTGTTGGACTTTTAGGGTGTGGCATAATTTAAAAGTATGTTTTAAATATTTTATTTTATTTAATTTTTAAATATTATTTTTCGTCTAATTTTATATTTGAATTTCATGTTTTTCATTTTTATTAATTTATATAAATTATACAATGTTATTTGTTTAACTTTTTGGGGGAAATATATTTTAAGTTTTTATTGTAAATATATTTTGTATAAATTTAGGATGGGGAATAATGAAATCAAACTTTCTAATATTCAATATTTTCTCTACTGTTGCTTATGCTGGAGTGGGAATAGTAGTTCTTGCCACTCCATATTCAGCACTTTACCTACTGTATATGTCAGAGTGGGAATTGTAAATCTAACCCCTCCAAAGTGCAACACTCTCTTTATTGTTACTCAGATTATAGGCCGAATTGTCAATGAATGAATCAATCAATCAGCATTTATAAAGCGCAGCACTGTCACCCCTAGGGGTATCTGAGCGCTGAGTGTGCTGTGTCTCAGTCGAAAAGCCAAGTCTTGAGTTTCTTTCTGAAGTCCGCCAGGGAGGGTGCTGTACGGAGGTGGAGGGGCAGGGAGTTCCAGACCTTGCCAGTGATGTAAGAGAAGGGGCGGCCCCCGCTGCAAAGGACGCGGGGGTGCGAGGGCAATAGAGGCAGGTGTCCAGGGGTAGGTGGAAGTTCAGTCGATGATTAATGTAGGATGGTCCTTGGTTGTGTAGCGCCTTGTATGCATGTGTGGGAATCTTGAACTGGCATCTCTTCTGGATGGGTAGCCAGTGGAGGTTTCTGAGGTGGGGGTGATATGGGTCTGTCTGGTGAGGTCCAGGATGAGTCTGGCTGAGGTGTTCTGTATGGTCTGGAGTCTTTTGGGAGCTGGGTGGGGATTCTGGCGTAGAGAGGTTGCCATGGTGATGCGGCTGGTCAAGAGGGCCTGCATGACTATCTTTCTGGAGTTGATTGGGATCCATCTGAAGATTCTGTGGAGCATGCACAGGGTGTGGAAGCAGGAGGAGGCAACTGAGTTAACTTGTCGTTTCATGGCCAGTTGGCTGTCGAGCATGATGCCGGGGTTGAGTGCATGGTCTGTTGGTGTAGGTGTTGGCCTGAGTTCCGCTGGCCACCAAATGTGGTCCCATACAGAGGTGTTCTTCCTGAAGATTAGTACTTCTGTTCTGTCGGAGTTGAGTTTGAGGCAGCTGCCCCTCATCCATTTGGCTACATTGGTCATGGCATTGCAGAAGTTGGATTTAGCGTTGGAGGGGTCCTCGGTGAGGGAGAGGATAAGTTGAGTGCCGTCGGTGTAGGAGATTATGTTGAGTCCATTGGATCATACGACATCTGCGTAAAATCTGACACCTCAAAAGCCCAACACTTTCCCTGCAGCTGCGCAGGTTGGAGTAAATAGCAAAGCTGACCGCTCCAAGGTCCAACATTTTCTCTACTGTTGCTCAGGTTGGAGTAGCAATATTAATTTTGACCCCTTGAAAGTCAAATACTTTCTCTACTTTTGATCAGGTTGAGTGGAAATAGTAAATTTGACCCCTCCAAAGTCCAACACTTTCCCTACTATTGGTCAGGTTTGAGTGGGAAGAGTAAATCTAACCCCTCCAAGTCTATTTTTTTAAGTTGTTTTTATATCTTTTGTTTTAATTTTAAAAGTTAGCTTAATGTATTTTTATTATTTGTTTTAATTCAAAAGGGATCAGCCCAGATTCGGTACTCTATTGTCCATTTGATGTGTTACTTAATCACTTTCCAGAAGATCTGAACAACTACACAGGACTACCATATATGCAGTAAGTCCCCAGTCCTCTGCTGGCAGGGCCAACATGTTGTGGAAGTTGATGGGAAAATTCTGTATAGTCATATTGGGGTGAGATACCCTTGGTACATTATCTTGTAGACAGATTCACTGTGGACGATTCTCCTGTATAGCTTAGGGATATCGCACCAGATCACCTCCCATAGTTTTCGGGGAATAGGCGTCGTAAGATATGTTCACCAACGTGTTTGGTAAGGGTGTTGTGTTTGTGGTTTTGAATTCTGTATAGTGCTATATGTTTTAGAGATGAGGCCTTTCATACGCTTGAAGGAACCAATGAGTTTTTCAAATTGGGTGAGGGGTCGTGTGGCTGCGAGAACATTCGTGGGGTGTAGTGCCCAGTATCGTAATTTGCAGTATTAGAGGGGCAAGGTTTCCATAATTTTGAATTTTTTTTTGCATTGTTTGAAGGATTTGATCTTTCCTCCCTGGAATAGGTCACCTAGTGTCCTACATTCTCCTTTATGCCACTTGGGAAACAAGATGCGGAGGACGCGCGGTGAAATCTGTGTTTTGTGCTATGGGTGTGTTACGGGAGCAAAAGGTAGTGATACCCCTTTTGGTAGCTACTTGGTCCCAGATTTCAAGCACTGCCCTTGTGGGAGTTGCCATGTACGCACTTTTGGGGCAGTGACATCTGGGGAGCCAGGTCAGATCACACAGAGGGCGGCATGCCACTGCACTGTTCATATGGAACCAGTCATTTTCACTTTCCCTGACCAACAATAAGTATCATAGGTGACTCCCAGTAGTGTTCTAATTGGTTTAAGCATTCTACTCTGCCGCTATCTATCGGCAACATCAGAAATTTGTTGAAGATGCATCCCCCCTTCACCCCGCCCATTTAGGAGCGCAAGTTATTCTGCAGCTGAATAATGTCATCTGAAGGGATGGGAGACGGGAGGCACTGAAACAGGTAAAGGGATCTGGGGAGGATGTGCTACAGCATTTCAACAGCCTACAAGGTCTACAATGCCACCACCAAACAGAATTAACTTCAGTTCCACAGACAACTTGAGACTCGTGAAGTAAAGGCTGCCTTCCTTTAATCCCTTTGTCCCAGAACGGCAGACAGACTCTTGTGGTGGCTTCTGCTACCTTATTAGGTGTCTCTTCACAGTCCAGACACTTACTGACTAGCATCTTGGGCAGAGATCTTCAAATAGTGTAAATATGCGGCTGCCCCAGAACCACATTACAGGGAGTTTTCCAAGTATTTCAGGGACTACCACATTTTTTAGGTTGACTCCCTCAGGAGGGATGACAGCGCGGATTGGAAGGGCATGGCTTGAGCTTTCCTGAGCACTCTAGTCTGAGAACCTAGGCCAGATGTACAAAATGTTTTTAAGGTATCGAACCGCAATTTTCACTGCAACCGTAAAAACATTTTATTAACATGTACAAACCTCATTTTAGGAGTTGCTAAATTATTATCAGTTTCTAAAACAGTTTGCAACTCCACAAGGAATGTCTATTTTTTGTAAAGAGGCATTTTGTAGGCGTCCTTTCCAAATAGTAATCCTTTGGAAGATGCATTAATGTTTGCCTCCAAAATCTGGCCACAAAACATTGAAAATTTATCAACTCCTGATTTGGGGTGGTAAGCTATTCACAGAAAAGAAGGAGTCCATATGCGATCCCTTCCCCTTTATAAATTAAACAAAAAAATTGTAAAAGAAAGCTTTTCTTTTTAAACACGGATCAGTTTCCTTTAAAGAAAATAGACTGCATTTTAAACAAAAGTTCACTTTATTTTCATGTGATCACAGACATGGTGATCTGCTGACCCCAGTGGCCCAACATCCCTTTGCTGGTATCCAGTCAGAGTATCAAATCAAATCAATGTTTATTGTTATAAGTTAATAAAAACGTCACAATATTTTACAATTACTACAAAATAAATGTGTTTGCTTTAAGATACATCGCCTTTGTAAATGATCCCTACACATTTTACTATAATTAATATAGATTAATAAAACATGTTTAAAATTAAATTCTTTTTAAAATAATCAGTTTTCTAAAAATGCACTAGTTAATATTGCAGGAATACAGGATAGTATAGTATTCTTCTTTACAGCATATTGTTGTTACATTTCCTACGATTCTTAACCATTCATAGTCATCTCGATTATTTGTAAAGTGGCATGTGCATCGGTATAAAATTAAATACTGGTTTTATTTATAAAAGTATCAGAGGATCCGAGTGTCAAAGTCCCATACTTATGTTGATGTTATATATTAATGTCTTTTGCTCACAGTCCCTTATACTGATGTAAGCTCCTTGGAATTCTGTTTGTTTGCTTTATCATGTGATTGTAAAAACTTCAAAAGTTTGCAATTTAACTGGTGGTCTGTGGAGTCGAGGCTCCTCATGATAGCTGTTCTGCATGTACGAATCCCTCTCATTAAAAAGGCGCCTTAGGAGTATAAGGCGTACATTATTTAGTATGGGACATATGCAAACCAAATGCAAGAAATCCTCTTTAAGGGCGCCACATAACCTGCACGTTTTTGGGCCTTTATATCTCCATGGCGGTTTATCTGCTAAGGATGGCAGTTCTCCTAAGCGTATAGCCAATAGCTTTTTCTTGAGATACGCCGAATAGGTTAGATGTAGATATGCTGCAGGTTGCAATGTGACATATGTTTGAATTGTCATCCAGGAATGGGATCGTCGCGAGAATATGTTTTTATCTTCGACTAGCGAGTGAGTTTTTACTGCTTTATTCATCGCAAGACAAAAAGTAGAATGTGTCAGATTTAGGTCCCATAAATCACCTGTATTAGTTATTTGTAATGATGATAACAAGTATTTATTGTAATTTGAGTTCTTATCGTTAATCAGAGATTGCCATAAAGCACTGATTAAAGGGCTGGGCTGATTGTTTCGTATTTTATGCCAGGATTTGAAGGAGTGGTATCTTCTTGCTATGTTTTGCTGAGTTAATCCAAATTCCAAACGGATTTGAGCAGGCGAAGCGTTACAAGGAAGACAAAAAACCAGTTTGTATGTTTTGATTTGTAATCTATCCAGCAGTTTAGAATCCTTACCATGCATCACCATACTTGCATAAGTTAGAGTAAATAAAATGTTAGACCTTCCTCATTAATATTCATGGGATAGGTTGGATTGCAACCCACTCTGCGTGAGAATTTTGCGAACCAACCTATTAGCACATAGGTTGGTTTGCAAAATTCCACACGGGTTGCAAAAAAATGGCTCTCAATCGGCAAGCAGTAATTTAAAGCCAGTATTTTGTACATCAGGCTCCTATTGCCTTATCTGAATGCAGTAACAGCCTTTGGCAGCTGGAGGTTCAACCCTCAGCAACTCTATAAACACGAGAACTCTGGCTAGAGGTGGGAACTCCATTTAAAGGAGGTTGGGCATGTGATCCAACCCTAAGGGAACAAGCCAATACGCTGGGCACTTTGAACAATGCCACTACCTACCAAAGTTTATATCTATTCACATGTGTAGGGACAGGGCCTCTTGGGAAGGTGCTGGGCCACGTTCCCTGTATAAGGCAGAAGGGAGACATGGGGAACCATAGGAGACCGGAGGTTTATCCTGTAAAGGCCCTTCTTTCCCTCCTGTAGGCAAGTGCCCTATAAAGGGGTTGGAAGAATTTGTGGGAGGAAAATGCATGGCCTGGAAGGTACAAAGGAAGGAGCCGTAGGGGACCAGGAGTATATGCTGAAAAGGCCCTAATTTCTTTCTCCCACGACTAACATCTTCTCCTGAACCACACAGTGGACTCACCAAAATAGACTTTATTATCACCCAGAGTTAGGGTGAATGGCTGTAATGATCACTATATATTGGAAAAGGAGAATATGGAGTAATATCCTCTTCTACTAACCTGGGATAATGTAAATATATGGGAAAGAGGATTTACCACACGGATCGAACTACGCTGTGCCTAAACAATACGGTCCAAATCACAAATGTGTCTTTACAATGCTTTCCTTAACCATGCAAGTCGTTACGACTTCCCTTAAGGAAAGCATTGTTGGACTTCTGTTGGACTTTAAGTTCAACACTTTCCCTACATTTGCACATACTGGAGTTGGGATAGTAAATAATACTATTCCAACTCCAGCGCTTTCCCTGGGGCAAGTTGCTGTAACGTTTTGCGTGGTAAAGGAATGCATTGTAAAGATGAATTTGTTGTTCAGACCGCGTTATTCAGGCAGGCATAAAAAATGCCTGCGTGGTTCCAACATACAACATATATACATATATAAATATATATATTTTTTCAAGTTTCAGCCCTCAGTGTGGACGCCGGCGCTCCTTTCAGGGGCGGTGCGTTACCCTCCGGCAGGGCCACGCCGGTGAATATAAAGCAATTTTCACCTTTTGGCAATAACGGTCGCACACGCTCGGATTTCAGATTTTGTGGCGGTTTATTCAAGCAAACAAAACTCTGCCATGCCCAACGCGTTTCGGTCCTCCTACGCGGACCTTGATCACGGGATGATGTTACACTCGTTAGGGGCATTATTTATTTCCATGACCCACAATTCCTTCCTGTTATTTTCACCATGCATTGTGGTACGTGTAGTAACAATATTTAAAGTGCTTAGTGCTTTATATAAAAAGAAAGTGAATGGAATCTAAGTGCCCTAATACAGTGTTTTAAAACCAATTGCTTTTATAGGAGGCAAATGTCTATTTTGTAATCACAATGATTATGTTCAATTTAATATATCCTTTAAAGTCTCTCTAGTGAGTTCATTACGATGGTGTTTCTTGTTGGTACTTGGTTTGGAAAATCCACTAGTGGATGGTATTTCATGCGGAATGAATGTCAATTCTAACTCTTCACTTGATTATCCATTTTTGCTTTCGCTTCTTTTTATGGTTTATAACGAAATATTTGAGGGACATTTTCGGTAACTTCTGGTGTTATTTGCAGTTCATGTCATTTGTTTCTTCTCTTTTTGTCTTTTAGTTCACATTTTTTGCTTTTTTTGCTCTTTCATAAGTATGCTTTTTCATTTTTATTGAAATAAGTCTCCTTGTCCTTTTGTGTTTAGCTCTCAGTGAGCATTTTTTCATTTTGTCAAGGTACTGAGAATGAGCTATGACATTGTTTACGATGGTGTGGTAGGGTGCTCCGGGAGGACGGCGAGGAGTACCCCAGGGGCACTGAAGGACGAACATCTGAGCCGTCTCCATGGATACCGGTGGACACGTGGGGACTGAGTACAAAAGACCCGGAAGTCGCCAAGCGAGGAGAGGAGGTCGGGAACGGCGAGCGAGGTTCTGGAGACGACGAAACCGAAGGGAGGTCTGAGAGGGAGAACAGAAGAAGCAACGACGTGAAGACACCGGAAGACGGCGGAGACTCCGATCACCACAGGGCGGAGGCGTCCCCTGCGAAAGGCGTGCTGGACGAGGCGGTCGTGACCCCGTCATCGGGTCACGGCTTCAGGCAAGTGATCAAGGGAACCGGACGCCGACTGGGCGGGTGGTTGCACACGCAAGCGTTATATACAGGACTGTAAGGAGCAGGGGAGGAAGAGGGAAAAAGAGTAGAGGTATCTATCCCCCCCCTTTTTTGTTTTATTATTTCTCGGTTCGGCGTTGGGCTGGAATTGTAGTCTGGGGCGCTGAGCGTCTACGTGGGTAAACGCTGGGAGGACGTCGACCGAGCCACTCCCACCATTACGAAGTCACCAGTAGGGCAAAGGTCGCCACTGAAGTAAGTGGCTCCCTTGGGACCACAGGGCTGAAAGAAACCCAGGGTGGGTGAGGAGCTCAGAGTGGGAAGAGCAAAAGTACGATAGCAGGAGAGCGCGAGAAGACAGGGGGAAACCCGTGAGCAGGGGACCCTTACTAATCGCCTCTCTCTTCTTCCTCGAGGGGACGGCCACTACCAGAGACGTGAAGAGGCGAAAGGAAACCGGCCAGATCACGGTGGCAACACTGAGAACCCCGCGACGAGTCAAGATAGCAGACCCACCTGATAAAACCCACACCTTGTTCAATAACGGATTTAATAAAAGATCCACTTCCCAGAACCAGAACTGTCGTCTGTGGTCATTGGGCAGGTGACAGTGGTGTCAGAAGTGGGATTTGCCCGGACCACCACATCGAGGACATGACCCAGACAATCGGACTGGACGACATGCTGAAACAGCTGGCCGAGGGCCAGCGCCATCTCCAGTTGGTGGTAGAAGGACAGACCACTGAGGCCCAAAAGGACAGAGAACACCTACAAGAGGCGCTGCATGCCCAGGCCGGCCTCATCGTGCAGAACCAGGCCGTCCAGGATACCGCCATCCAGAAGCTGACCGATACCATCGCCAGCAGTAGAGTCCACCCAAACGTCCCCAGCTCTGTGCTACAAAAATACCAACCGGGTGAGGACCCGACTACTTTTTCACAAACTTCGAGAGAGTGGCAAGCACTGCCCAATGGCCCGCCGACAGATGGGGACAATATATAGCCCCCCTCTTGTCGGGCGAACTACAAACAGCGTACCAGGCCGCAAATCCGGCGGGCACCACACCCTATAGGGCGATTAAACAAACGATCCTTGAACGCCTTGGATACGACCAGGAACATTACCGCAGCCGTTTTCGGAGAGAAAAATGGCTAGCCCAGGACAGCCCGCGAGCGTTCTACTATAGACTCCAGGATTTGGGGAATCGTTGGCTACAGCCTCAGGCTTCCACCGCAGAGGAGGTGACGGAGAAGGTCCTTATGGAACAATTCATAGAGGGACTCCCCGCGGCCACTCGGGCCTGGGTAAAGCAACACCCGAACGTTACCATAACCAGTGCCGTCGAGTTAGCCTGCGCACATCAGAGGGTCCCAGAGCCTAGAGGGTTCACCCCGCGTCTTCCAACACAGCTGGTACACAGATGGAGGCTCACCGCGCCGGCTCCCTCTCAGCCTCCTCCTAGACCATTGATCGACCCACGGTTCCTACCAAGGCCCGTCCACAAGGAAAACCAGGGTCCCCAATGCTTCCAGTGCGCAGAATGGGGCCACATAGCCCGCAATTGTCCACAGAAGACATCCCCGGCCGAACCCATGGACATTGGGTATACAAGAGGGCGAGTGCTGTGGGCGGGGGAAGGGAAAGAAGCCTATCACCTGTTCCTCACCATAAACGGGAGGGAGGCTAAGGTCCTCATAGATTCTGGTTGTCGCCACTCGGTTCTTACCCGGGAACGCATACAGGAACACCAATGGCAGACAGGAGAGAAAGTAACCATAACGTGTGTACACGGTGACCATAAAACCTACCCAGTGGCCATAGTAACCCTAGGTGAAAAGGGACAGGAAAGACCGATCAGGGTTGGAGGTATACCCTGTTTAGTGGAAGAAATGATAGTCGGAACCGATTATGACGGTTTTCCCGCCCTTCTGAACAGAGCTATTGAGGAAAAAGACAGACAGAAGTGGCTGAGAGAGGCCCCGTTATCCACGACCGAGATAGAGCGGTGGCCGAGGTAAACAGAAAAGACCCGCAGAGAAAAGAGAGAACATAGGAGGAAGGTGGTGTTGAGCGGGGCGACTGACACTCCTTCTACCTCCACAGGAACGGAAGGAGGCTCAGGACCACCGTGTAGCTTCAGGGCAGCCCAGAAGGAAGACCCCACCCTGGGCCATGCCTGGGCCCAGACGAAACCAGAAGAGGACCAACAGGTAGGCCCCTCTTTTATTATCTCTAGGGGATTGCTATATAGGAGGGTACGGAACCCCACAGGAACCCTTAAGCAACTCCTTGTTCCCCTGCCCTATCGGGACCAGGTCCTCAGCTTAGCGCATAACCAAGCGGGGGAGGACATTATGGGAGGGAGAAAACAGAGGAATACCTCTTAAGGCGGTTTTATTGGCCAGGGGTGTACATGGATATCAGGAGATATTGCGCAGCATGCCCTCGGTGTCAGCGCTGTAATCCCCCGCATATCCCGAGAGCCCCCTCTGCCCCTTACCGATTATCGATGTCCCTTTCTCTAGGGTGGGGATGGACCTCGTAGGCCCATTAGTTACCTCTGTGAGGGGTATAGGTACATACTGGTGCTGGTCGACTATGCCACGCGCTATCCGGAAGCGATCCCCCTGTCAAGCATGACCACCAGCAGCGTAGCACAGGCCATGATAGGCTTCTTCAGTCGAGTGGGGTTCCCACGGGAGCTGCTCACCGACCAGGGGACGCCCTTCATGTCTAGGCTGATGGCCCAGGTGTGTCGCTTATTAGGGATACGGCGAGATACGCACCTCAGTGTACCACCCCCAGACAGACGGTTTGGTAGAGAGATACAACCAAACCATTAAAACCATATTGAAGAAAACGATCTGCGACACAGGGAGGGACTGGGACAGACAGCTACCGTTGACCCTATTCGCGATCAGGACACATGCCCAGTCCTCCACTGGTTACAGCCCCTTCGAACTGGTGTTCGGGAGGCAACCTAGAACCCTGATCGATATGGCGGCAGAAAGATGGGAGGAAGAGGAGGACGAAGGAGAACCCTTCTCGACTACGCAGCCCAACTCAGGGACCGGTTGTCCACCCTATGGGAGGACGTCCAACAAAACCTAGGCGTAGCTCAGAGAAGACAAAAACAGACGTACGATCGACAGACGGCCCTCAGACAGTTCCAGGTCGGGGACAAGGTGTTACTACTCCTCCCGTCCTCAGACAACAAGCTCCTGGCCCAGTGGCAGGGCCCATATGCAGTAACCGCCAGGGTCACCCCAGTCACTTACAGAGTAGCGGTCCCCCACACGGGTAGAACAGGACAGATTTACCACGTTAACCTGCTTAAACTATGGGTAGACGAGAAAAGGAGGAGGCAGAGCCCCCGTGAATCTACTGATAACCAATAGCACCCCTCTAGACATACCGTTCCCACCGCCCAGCGGAACCACAGAAGCCCCACATGATTCCCAGGGGCTCCGTGCTAACTCTCGAAACAAGTGGAGACGCTCCTGTCCGTCGTAAGCGACTACAGCGACGTCTTTTCCAAGACTCCAGGGAGGACACCCCTTGTACAACACGACATTGGGACAGACAGGGCTACTCCAATACGACAGAGACCTTATAGGATACCAGAAGCCAGGAGACGGGTGGTGGAGAGTGAGGTTAAAGACATGCTACAGAGCGGGATCATAGAGCCCTCCCACAGCCCTTGGTGTTCCCCAATTGTGTTGGTACCAAAACCGAGACGGCACAGTACGATTTTGTGTTGATTATAGGCGTCTAAACGCCGTCTCCCGTTCGACTCCTACCCCATGCCCCGAGTTGACGAGATGATAGAGCGGCTGGGTGCAGCCCAGTATATGACAACCCTGGACTTGACCAAGGGTACTGGCAGATAGCACTGACGTCCACCGCACGAGAAAAACCGCATTTGCCACCCCCTCGGGCCTGTACCAATTTACGGTTCTACCCTTCGGCCTACACGGAGCCCCTGCCACCTTCCAACGACTGATGGATGTGGTACTCCGACCACACAGCTCCTATGCCTCAGCATACCTTGATGACATTGTGGTACATAGCCAAACGAGGGAACAACACCTCACCCACCTCGCAGCAGTACTGGCCGGTCTGAGACAAGCAGGACTAACGGCGAACCCAGAGAAGTGTATGTTGGCCACCGACACCATCCGCTACCTAGGGTACCATATACAGATAGGCCAGATACGACCCCAAGTCGATAAATTAGAGGCCGTTAAAACCTTGACAGTCCCCTCCACAAAAAAAGGGATCCGAGCCTTCCTCGGGCTGGTGGGTTATTACAGACGGTTCATACCCCACTTTTCGGAGACGGCTGCCCCTCTCACTGACATGTTGAAGAAAACCTGTCCAAACACCGTTAAAAACTGGTCCACGACACAGCTGCGCAGCTTCCACCACCTGAAGGGGCTACTATGTCGCAATCCCGTACTGATCTGTCCGGACTTCAAGAAAAGCTTCACCTTACAGACCGATGCCTCTGACAGGGGTCTGGGGGCAGTCCTCTCCCAGGAACATGACTCAGGTGGGCTACACCTGTAGTCTACCTCAGTCGCAAACTACTGCCACAGGAGACCCGGTACTCCACAATAGAAAAAGAGTGCCTGGCGATCAAGTGGGCCGTGCAGGCCCTGCAGTATTACCTGTTAGGGCGTCCTTTTCTCCTCCTGACGGACCATGCCCCTCTTGTCTGGTTGGCACGCCACAAGGACTCGAACGCTCGGGTCCTCCGTTGGTTCATGGCACTGCAACCCTTCTCGTTTCAGGTATCCCATCGCCCGGGTTCCCAGCAGGTGAACGTCGACTTCCTCTCCAGAGCGGACGCACTCGCATGGCCCGATCAGCCATGCCTGGATGGGAGGCACTGTGGTAGGGTGCTCCGGGAGGACGGCGAGGAGTACCCCAGGGGCACTGAAGGACGAACATCTGAGCCGTCTCCATGGATACCGGTGGACACGTGGGGGCTGAGTACAAAGACCCGGAAGTCGCCAAGCGAGGAGAGGAGGTCGGGAACGGCGAGCGAGGTTCTGGAGACGACGAAGCCGAAGGGAGGTCGGAGAGGGAGAACAGAAGAAGCAACGACGTGAAGACACCGGAAGACGGCGGAGACTCCGATCACCACAGGGCGGAGGCGTCCCCTGCGAAAGGCGTGCTGGACGAGGCGGTCGTGACCCCGTCATCAGGTCACGGCTTCAGGCAAGTGATCAAGGGAACCGGACGCCGACTGGGCGGGTGGTTGCACTGCGCTAAGCGTTATATACAGGACTGTAAGGAGCAGGGGAGGAAGAGGAAAAAGAGTAGAGGTATCTATCCCCCCTTTTTGTTTTATTATTTCTCGGTTCGGCGTTGGGCTGGAATTGTAGTCTGGGGCGCTGAGCGTCTACGTGGGTAAACGCTGGGAGGACGTCGACCGAGCCACTCCCACCATTACCAAGTCACCAGTAGGGCAAAGGTCGCCACTGAAGTAAGTGGCTCCCTTGGGACCACAGGGCTGAAAGAAACCCAGGGTGGGTGAGGAGCTCAGAGTGGGAAGAGCAAAAGTACGATAGCAGGAGAGCGCGAGAAGACAGGGGAAACCCGTGAGCAGGGGACCCTTACTAATCGCCTCTCTCTTCTTCCTCGAGGGACGGCCACTACCAGAGACGTGAAGAGGCGAAAGAAACCGGCCAGATCACGGTGGCAACACTGAGAACCCCGCGACGAGTCAAGATAGCAGACCCACCTGAGAAAACCCACACCTTGTTCAATAACGGATTTAATAAAAGATCCACTTCCCAGAACCAGAACTGTCGTCTGTGGTCATTGGGCAGGTGACAGATGGTTTGCAATGACTTCTTTAATGATTTATATCATAAGTGTACATAGAGCTCTTTGTCCTGGTTAAGACCTCTCGGGTTCAGAGTCCTGAATGTTACTATGTGCTTTGATTCTTTTTGTCGCAGGAGCCTTTCACTGTTACCACCTCTTTCTGATTGTGGAACTTGTTCAATGGCGTAGAATCTTAAATCCTCCCATTTGCTGTTGTGGGTCTTTTCCATATGCTTGGCTATGGCATTCGAGCGATCGTTGTTCTTTGTCGCTCGTATATGTTCGAAGATTCTTTTCCGTACTTCACAAGTTGTACTGCCGATGTATTTTAGTTTGCAGGGACATTCCACAATGTAAACGACAAATTTACTCTTGCAGGTGATGTTTTGCTGGATCTTCCACTTTGTTCCTTTCTTGATGTCAATTTCCTGTCGTTGTATCGCAATCTTGCATGACTTGCATTGTTTGCATGGCCACAATCCTTCCCTTTTCATCCATGTCAACACTTGTGATTCCTTAAAGTGACTGTGTGTTAATTTGTCCCCTATATTTGTGGCTCGTTTGTATGTAATGTTGGGGTGGTCACCTATTATTCCAGATAACACAGGATCCAATTGTAAAATTCCCCAGTGTTTTTTGATGATTTTCGTGAGGCTCTTGGTTTCGACACTGTATGTTGTTATTAGCCTTATTTTTTGGGGATCCTTCTGTTCAGTTGTTTTCGATTTCTTTTGGTTATTCAAGATTACGCTGCGTTTTTGTTTTGCCACTTTCTGCAGACTTTTCTCAATAACTTTTTGGGGATATTGTCTATTTTGAAATCGCAGTCGTGCAGCTTCACTGTGTTTAGTGAATTCCGTGTCTGAGGAACAATTTCTCCTTAATCTTAGAAATTCCCCATATGGGATGCTCCACTTTAGGGTTTCTTTATGAAAGCTTTCACCATGAAGAATGGCATTAGTTGCCGTCTTCTTTCTGTGTAGAGTTATTTGTAACAAATTATTTTCTACATATATACTAGTATCCAAGAATGCCACTTTCTTGGAACTGATCTCATAGGTGAATTTTAACTTTGCGTCGGTGTTGTTGAGTTTTTCAAAATATGTTGCAAACTCTGTCTCTGTGCCATCCCATATGATTAGGAGATCGTCTATGAATCGGAGCCATAAAATCATTTTCTCCATAAATTGGTCATGCTCAGGTGCCCATGCTATTTTCTGTTCAAACCACCCCATTACTAAGTTGGCATAATTGGGGAAAAAGAAAAGCCCATAGCACAGCCTTTCGTTTGTTTAAAGATTTGTTTGTTGAACAAAAAGATGTTGTTATATAAGCATAGTGTAATCATTTCGATTAACATGTCATTATGATGTTGATACTGGATGTTCCTTTTCCCTAAGAAGTATTTGCATGCTTGAATTCCTATCGAGTGTTCGATGTTAGTATATAAGGAAATCACGTCCATGGTGACGAGTTTAAAATTTGGCTGCCATGAGATTCCTTCTAGTTTTTGATGAAGGTCTGTAGTGTCACGCAGGTATGAACTTAGGTCTTGAACCAAGGGAGCAAGGAAATGATCAATGTAACTGGAGACTGGTTCTAGTAGAGAGCCATTCACAGAGACAATTGGTCTCCCAGGAGGATTTACTTTGGTCTTATGTATTTTTGGTAAGAAGTAAATCGTAGCCAATGTCGGATAGGTTGTTGTCAGGTATTTTTGTTCATCTGCGTCTATAAGATCTCTTTCAAGCCAGTTTGTTAGGAGGTCTGTTAGTTTGTTCTCTATATCTTTGGTGGGATCACATTCGAGGCAATCATAGCATTCTGTATCCAACAATTGCCTGTTAGCCTCTTGAATGTAATCACTCTTATTTAGAATTATGATGTTTCCGCCCTTATCAGCCGGTTTGATTTCTATGGCACCATCTTCTCGAAGCTGATTTAGTGCTTGTCTTTCTCCTCGGGATAAGTTGTCATTTTGGTTTGCCTGTTCAATTTTGTAAAGATCTTCAATTATTGCCTCATGGAAGAGATCCACTTTATTTCCTGGTGGTAAGGTTGGGTAATAGAAAGAGTTTGGTTTCAACCCACTTTCTCCTGCTCCTAGGGCCGGTAGGAATTCTTCCAGATTTTCTGTTTCAGATGTTACTGTATCTTCCCCCATTGTTAGTAGTGTTTCCAAGGCAAACTTGTCCTCTGCTAATAAGGTACTTGTTTGTTCTATTTCCAAGTCTTGTCTCTCCATGATTGTTTTTTCAGCATATATTTTTGCCAATTTGATTTTCCTGGTAAACTTGTAGAGATCTATTCGAATTTGCGCTATATTCAGATGAGATGTTGGGCAGAAGTTCAGGCCTTTCTTCAGCAGATTAGTTTCCATATCAGTTAGTATTTTATCTGAGAGGTTGATTACATTTAGTTCCTGTGTTATTTCTTCATTCACTTCCTGGATTGCCTCAGGCGTCCCCTGGTTAGCATGTTTGGTTTTGGATCTTCCTCTCCTGCCTCGTCTTGTCTTGCCCTTGTGCCTCTTCCACATCCCCTGCCTCTGCTTCGTCCCGACTGTTTGTCTCTGTTTTGTTGCTGTAGGGCCATCCTCATTTCTGTTAAAAAAGTCACCTTTTTATTGCTAGACTGGGTGGCTTGGTTGGGGCCTTCATTTTCACTCGCATCTGTACTTGTTAAGGATTCGTAGCTGGAGAAATCCCTGTTTGAAGCTTCAAGTTGTTCCTTATGCAAGTTCCAAAGAGATAAAATAGATTTTGAAGAAGGAAGAATCTTCACCTTTGGAAGCAAATACGAGATACAACGTAATAAGGAACAACTTGAAGCTTCAACAGGGATTTCCTTATATACTAACATCGAACACTCGATAGGAATTCAAGCATGAAAAGGAACATCCAGTATCAACATCATAATGACATGTTAATCGAAATGATTACACTATGCTTATATAACAACATCTTTTTGTTCAACAAACAAATCTTTAAACAAACGAAAGGCTGTGCTACGGGCTTTTCTTTTTCCCCCAATTATGCCAACTTAGTAATGGGGTGGTTTGAACAGAAAATAGCATGGGCACCTGAGCATGACCAATTTATGGAGAAAACGATTTTATGGCTCCGATTCATAGACGATCTCCTAATCATATGGGATGGCACAGAGACAGAGTTTGCAACATATTTTGAAAAACTCAACAACACCGACGCAAAGTTAAAATTCACCTATGAGATCAGTTCCAAGAAAGTGGCATTCTTGGATACTAGTATATATGTAGAAAATAATTTGTTACAAATAACTCTACACAGAAAGAAGACGGCAACTAATGCCATTCTTCATGGTGAAAGCTTTCATAAAGAAACCCTAAAGTGGAGCATCCCATATGGGGAATTGCTAAGATTAAGGAGAAATTGTTCCTCAGACACGGAATTCACTAAACACAGTGAAGCTGCACGACTGCGATTTCAAAAAAGACAATATCCCCAAAAAGTTATTGAGAAAAGTCTGCAGAAAGTGGCAAAACAAAAATGCAGCGTAATCTTGAATAACCAAAAGAAATCAAAAACAACTGAACAGAAGGATCCCCAAAAAATAAGGCTAATAACAACATACAGTGTCGAAACCAAGAGCCTCACGAAAATCATCAAAAAACACTGGGGAATTTTACAATTGGATCCTGTGTTATCTGGAATAATAGGTGACCACCCCAACATTACATACAAACGAGCCACAAATATAGGGGACAAATTAACACACAGTCACTTTAAGGAATCACAAGTGTCGACATGGATGAAAAGGGAAGGATTCTGGCCATGCAAACAATGCAAGGCATGCAAGATTGCAATACGACAGGAAATTGACATCAAGAAAGGAACAAAGTGGAAGATCCAGCAACACATCACCTGCAAGAGTAAATTTGTCGTTTACATTGCGGAATGTCCCTGCAAACTAAAATACATCGGCAGTACAACTTGTGAAGTACGGAAAAGAATCTTAGAACATATACGAGCGACAAAAAACAACGATCGCTCGAATGCCATAGCCAAGCATATGGAAAAGACCCACAACAGCAAATGGGAGGATTTAAGATTCTACGAAATTGAACAAGTTCCACAATCAGAAAGAGGTGGTAACCGTGAAAGGCTCCTGCGACAAAAAGAATCAAAGCACATAGTAACATTCAGGACTCTGAACCCGAGAGGTCTTAACCAGGACGAAGAGCTCTATGTACACTTATGATATAAATAAAGAAGTCATTGCAAACCATCGTAAACAATGTCATAGCTCATTCTCAGTACCTTGACAAAATGAAAAAATGCTCACTGGAGAGCTAAACACAAAAGGACAAGGAGACTTATTTCAATAAAAATTAAAAAGCATACTTATGAAAGAGCAAAAAAAGCAAAAAATGTGAACTGAAAGACAAAAAGAGAAGAAACAAATGACATGAACTGCAGATAACACCAGAAGTTACCGAAAATGTCCCTCAAATATTTCGTTATAAACTATAAAAAGAAGCGAAAGCAAAAATGGATAATCAAGTGAAGAGTTAGAATTGACATTCATTCCGCATGAAAGACCATCCACTAGTGGCTTTTCCAAACCAAGTACCAACAAGAAACACCATCGTAATGAACTCACTAGAGAGACTTTAAAGGATATATTAAATAGAACATAATCATTGTGATTACAAAATAGACATTTGCCTCCTATAAAAGCAATTGGTTTTAAAACACTGTATTAGGGCACTTAGATTCCATTCACTTTCTTTTTTATATAAAGCACTAAGCACTTTAAATATTGTTACTACACGTACCACAATGCATGGTGAAAATAACAGGAAGGAATTGTGGGTCATGGAAATAAATAATGCCCCTAACGAGTGTAACATCATCCCGTGATCAAGGTCCGCGTAGGAGGACCGAAACGCGTTGGGCATGGCAGAGTTTTGTTTGGTTGAATAAACCGCCACAAAATCTGAAATCCGAGCGTGTGCGACTGTTATTGCCAAAAGGTGAAAATTGCTTCATATAAATATATATATATATATATATATATATATATATATATATATATATATATATATACATACAGTTTGTCCCGTATGTTGAAGCCTGACACCCTTACATGGATCAAAATTTGCTATCTTACTGAAAATGGTACAGATACCTCCATTAGGCTACACACAGCTAGGACATGCATGATTGTAGAAAAAATTACTACAGGTTTCTACCACACAGCTAGTAGCATGTAGCATCCTCTCCAGCGCGGTAGCATGTAACAGACCAACCACAGATAGAGCTCTGGTTTGCACGTCTTTATTTTTCAGTATACAACCGTTAACTCAACGCACTGCGTCACAAACTTTATTAACCACACCCAACAGATTACGTAATACTTGTAAGAAGTTCGCTGAGGACCACAAATGGCCGTACGCATAAACACAGGACACATCTTCCACTTTGTTAAATAAAATGTAGGAATATATACACATTATAACTCCTCGATGAGTCATCGAGGTGCTCGCACCACTCTTCCAGATGCAGTTGTACAAGGTAGAGGAGGGTCGCCTTCATCTGGTATCTCTGGAGAAGGGTTGGATGCTTGACTTGGGCACTCAGGTGGACTTGCCTCACTCATGAGGTCTGGAGCCGACGAACATTGAGGCAAATGCTTAAAGTGTGACGAGTCTCTGGTTATGGATTTTCCAGGTCGTTAGGCAGTTACCATATGTCCTTTGCTCGCCACAACTCTTAGCGGTTCAGAATCAAACGGAGCGTCAGTCTTGCGTGTCCGCTTGTGCTTGACAAGAACTCGGTCTCCTTTCTCGAAGACAGTGTCTCGAGCACATCAGCGCTTATCGGCCTAGGCCTTCAGTGTGCATTTGTGCGAGATGTCAGTGACACGAATCCCATCAGGGTCTATTGACCGACTGGTGTTCCATTGTGGTATCTTCGTTCCAAGAGCTTTCCTGAACAGCAAGGTGCAGGACTTTCTCCTGTAATGAAAGAAGGAGTGAAGCAGTCGGCACCGAGGGCTGGGCGTAAAGCTGCCTTGAGGTTGATTCTTTTCAGCGCAGCACACTAAACCACCCTTTTATGTAATGTTATGTTATGTTAGAGAGATGTGCTTTTCTGATGTTAGATGTTCAAACGATTAAGAAAGTTTTTAACCCTTTTCTATTGAAGGGTGGACCATTGTCAGATTTAAGAATAGATGGAACACCCCATGCTGCAAAAATATAATCCAGCCTCTCGGTTAATTTGTCATGTGTGATTGATGATGTCTTCCACTACAGGAAAAAGTGAGCACTCATCGACAACTACCATGAGATGATGTTTATTATTGAGGGGTCCGAAGAAGTCCACCGCAATCCTTACCCAGGCCTGCTTAAGGAGATCAGACATAATAAGCGTTTGCTGACTAGTTTAGGTAGACAGACAATCGCACATATGACAAGCTTTCAGTTCCCTTTCAACTTATTCATCAAGGCGCAGGAACCACACTCGATCCCTGAGGGCTCTTTTAGTGGTGGCAATGCCACGATGTCCTTTGTGTGCCCGTTCAAACACTTGTTGCCTCAGGCTTTCAGGGATAACTAATCTTGCCCCTCTTAGTATGACACCATCCTGTGTAACAGCAAGTTCCTGAACATTCTTGAATTTATGGTACTCAACATCATCTTTAAGGGGCGGGTATGTTTCCTCCATAATTGCGTTGCAATGATTTCTTTAAGCTTGAGCATGTCTGTCAGTACTAGTAGCTGTCAGAATCTGTTCAATAGAAAGAGCTGCAGGCACACTTGACTTCACTGTGAAATTGATGTAGGTATCAGCCGCTTTGGACTTTGTACTATGACGCTGTAGCGGCACCCGAGAAAAGTAGTCTGTGGGGTTTTGATCCTTCCCCGGTTTGTGCACAATAGTGTAATCATACTTCTGCAGACGCAATCCCCTCCTCTCGATGCGAGGGGGCATGTTGGCTTTTGGATTTCAAAAAATGGTGAGCAACACCTGATGATCTGTGACAAGGGTGAAATGCTTTCCATACAGAAACACATGGAAGTGTTCACACACCCATAGTGCAGCTAGGTTTTCTTTCTCAGGTTGAGATTAAGCATGTTTGGTCTGAAATAGACTCCGGCTAGCATAGGCCACACTGTGTCTCTGAGCATCGGGCTGTCCATTATGTTGGGCAAGGATCACGCCTAAACCAACGGCCTTGCATCTACCACAATCTCTGTATGCAATTTCGGATCAAAGTAAGCCATTTCAGTTGCATTTTCAAGTGAGTGTTTTATTTTCTTGAAACTTCGGTCACATTCAGATGATTATAAAAACGGATAATCTCGCTTTCTTAGTTCTCTTAGAGGGGCACTCAAAGTGGCAAAATCACGATTATACGTGGAGCAGTAGCTGGCCATGCATAAGAAGGATCGCAGCATGGTCACATCTTCTGGAGGGCAAGTAGACAACAATGCTTGTACCTTTTCATGGTCAGGAGCTATGTTCCCTCTAGCCTGGGCACATGCAGCCTTGCTTCTTACAACACCCAGGCACTCTCTGGGAGAGTGCTCTCCCCTCCAGGAACAAAATACATAACAAAAGGGAAGTGTAAAAACTTCCCTTTTCGTGGCAGGCGGTGCACCAGGAGGCCCTGTAAATCAATTAAATGATAAAGGGACTGCTTCTTTTAAGAGCAAAGTATTTCAAAAGGCCCATAGCAAGCAGTGTGAAACAAAACACATGTGAATGTGTTTCACTCTGCATTGAGAGGGTGTGGATGTGGCATTACAGCCAATGCTGCTGACTTTGGAACTGGGGAAACAGGTTCCAGTCTTGATGCTCAAGTAAAGCGCTGCAATACTTTCCGGTCGAGGTTGCTCTAAAAACTCTAAAAAAAAGAAACTTTTACCTTAAAGAATAGACAAATACTTTTTATTTAGTGCAAATACTTTTTTATTCAACATCACAAAGGAAGACACCTTCAAATACACAAATTCAGGCTTTGCACTGTACAAAACAACTCTTGTGTTTGATTTAATAGTCTGTAAAGTTGCTACATATAGAATTATAACCTAGGCCACATATAGGATACACATGACCACTGACTTGCCTTTTAGGTCACTAATAGCATTGTCATGTGGAGGTCGAGAGTAGGAATGTTTCTCAGTTCATGTTTAAAAACTCTACTTTTAATAAATACTTTGCACACAATTTGATGTACCAAGGTGAGGTGCTTCCATGTTTGCATTGTTTTAATTTTGCCGCTAGTCATCCTTCCTGCCTAACTGTGCCTGCTTGCTGAGTGGAGGGGGGACCCGCACCAACGCCACTGGGGAGACTACAACTCCCATCTGCCCTGCAGGATCCCGTGCATTAAAGCGCGCCTCGCACCCGCCGCAGGGTTGTTGCCGCTAGTCATCCTTCCTGCCTGACTGTGCCTGCTTGCTCAGTGGAGGGGGGAGCCGCACCAACGCCGCTGGGGAGACTACATCTCCCATATACCCTCCAGGATCCCGCGCATTAAAGCGCGCCTCGCACCCGCCGCAGGGTTGTTGCCGCTAGTCATCCTTCCTGCCTGATTGTGCCTGCTTGCTGAGTGGAGGGGGAGCCGAACCAACGCCGCTGGGGAGACTACATCTCCCATCTGCCCTCCAGGATCCCGTGCATTAAAGCGCACCTCGCACCCGCGGCAGGGTTGTTGCCGCTAGTCATCCTTCCTGCCTGACTGTGCCTGCTTGCTGAGTGAAGGGGGGAGCCGCACCAAAGCCGCTGGGGAGACTACATCTCCCATCTGCCCTCCAGGATCTTGCGCATTAAAGCGCACCTTGCATCCGCGGCAGGGTTGTTGCCGCTAGTCATCCTTCCTGCCTGACTGTGCCTGCTTGCTGAGTGGAGGGGGAGCCGCACCAACGCTGCTGGGGAGACTACATCTCCCATCTGCCCTCCAGGATCCAGCGCATTAAAGCGCGCCTCGCACCTGCGGCGCAGGACGCGCGCGGGGACGTGCGGGGGACGCACTTGGGCGAAGCCCGGGCTAAGGGCGGGCCCGTCCGCACCCGGCAGAGCCCGAAGGAGGCTGGGCTGGGCCCCCCTCTAATGCTAACGCTTTAAACTCCCGGGATCTACACGGGCAAGAAAACGATGCTACCTGCATCTACAGAGGAGGTAACTGTGACTTCTTTGGATACTCTCTTGGCTAAGGCGACAACGGCCCTGGAAAAGGAGATTGCCCTTACAGAGCGGAGGCTATCGCTGGGGGTGGGGGTGGGGTGGGGAACCAATAACGATGTCTCATCGCTTCGGGAGGGGGGGGTAAAGGCTCGTGCTGGTCCCGAGCTACCAGAACAGATTATGGTCACGCCGTCACTCTCTGAACCCTTAAAGGTAGCCACCACTGTTAATGGTGCTCCGTTCCTACTGGGGACATCCAGCATAAACGGTAAAAGGAAAAGGAGCCTCTCGAAACCTTCACTTAACTGCCCCACAAAGAAAACCAGAAAGACCGCTCCACCCCTGGCGTCCCCTTCTAGCAACGGCTTTCAGGAGGCTGAGACTATATCAACTTCAAACTGGCTTGATTTTCAAAATAACTTTAATCAGTTAATGCAGCCGATTTATGCGCTTAGAAGCCATCGATCGCATACTTGAGGGGCTACTATCTAACAGACTAGCACAACGTACTGTGGTGGACTCAAATTGTATCTCTGCCAATCTTACTTCTATACCCCAACCTGCAGATAACCTCCCCACTGCTTGCAAATCCTGTAACTTTGATATTCATACATTATGTCAGGGTTGTAAAAATAAGCTTATCGGAATTCCGTCATGTCAAGATGCTCCAACAAGTGTCACTTCAGTCCATATTGTAAATCGGACGGCACCCAGTCTAGACCACACAGCTACTATCCCTAGATTTAGGTTGACACAGGTAAACCACCAAGACAACTTAGGAGGGGAGCACATTCCATATTCCTCTCAGTCAAAGGTTAACCCCAACCCTCCTCGTCCCACTTCTTCTTCCCCTATAAGGCCTAATAAAAAATTTATGAATCTTCCCCTTGCAGCATGTCCTTTTGTTCTAATCTTAGTTAACCTCCCCTTACTCCGACCCAACCAAAGAGAGTCTACAATTCAGCTATTAGCCAAAGCTCAGCATTGGGTGTCACAAGCTTCTAACAGTGGCCACCTTATTCAAAACCACTTGATTATGGCCAGAAGAACTCCCTGGACTGGGTCAGATGTAAAAGCAATTGATAATGATTGTGTCATCCTCAGTTTTGATAACCAATGGCTAGTGAGAGACCTGCTAGGGGGCTTACCGGTTGCCCCTTCATCGCAATCCCAGATCTACACTTTCCCATTGGGCTTTTTTTTATAGACCCTCTGCAGTATGTAGTTCCAACACATTTGATAAGGGCTGCCCTACAAAGAGATTTCGGCTCATGCCTTGTCAGATGGCCAATAACACTGTTCATACCTCTAACAGGTATTCACTGTTGGAGGACATGGAGTCCTGCGATTGACTTCTCACTCTCCCGTACTCTCTGACTTCTTTGATTGATTTGGATCGGGAAAACCCAATAGCTCCTCCCATGATATCCATAGAGAGGGGACATGCTACCGCATCAGATCCACAAGGCAAAGACACACCGCTAATTATACTCACTGTATCACCTTTAACGGAGATGTAGGAGGCTCCTTCTCAGGAGCCTTGGCGGCGCATTACATTTCTTTCATGGAACATAGCGGGATATGAAAATAAAAAAGATAATCAATATTGGTATACCGAGTTTATGAATTCAGATATCATTTGTTTTCAGGAAACTTGGGCTGGGCAGTCTATTTTTGTTAATGGCTTTCGTTCCTTTTCCACGCCAGCACTTCCCTCAGCCTCAACCAGAGCTAAAGGGGGCCTACTCACTCTTATAGACAATACGATTCCATTAGTAAAGGTTACCTTTTTGAATAATTTGCCATATTTTCACATTATTGTAGCTACAGGGCTAAGTAAAACTGATCTAATGTTGATAAACTTTTATAACAATAATTTCTCTAATCCCACCCATGTGACAGAAGAGCTGGGGACAATACTTGAGGATCTGCTGCTTCACCACCCACGACCAATCTTTATTATTTGGGCTGGTGATTTTAATATGCATTTTTTGCAACAGATCAGATCAACGCATATGCGGGATAACTGACTCTAACGAGTCCCAGAGTGCCCATTTTAATCATCATAATTATGGAAATGTTTTAAATAGTTTTTTTACTGACTTGGGATCTAGTTATAATTAACCCCGTTCAACCCTCTACAGGGCAACCGCTTCCAACTTTCCAACGATCAGGGACTAGTTCGACAATTGATTTTATTATTCATACAAACTTAAAGAGCTGTGTTAAGACCCCTCTGGTCCAGATGACAGAATTTAGTGATCATACTTTTCTCCTCTTCTCCTTTGATTGGCCACATTTTAACAAGTCAAGCCTTCTTTTGCTCCAAAACCTCTCCTCTCTAAAAAAAATGGTTTTACTTTAAAGTGGGAGAAAATTAATCCTAATTCCTTCCTCCCAAAGGTTGTAACGGAAACGTTACCTGAGATCCAATTCTGTCTAGATCCTCAAACTAGTAGTCCTCAAGTTGTAGCAGCGTTCAGTAAAATTCTAATTTCCATTAGAACTCACCTCTCACGATCAGCATCACAAAATACCCCACGGTCTACCAGATGGTTCGAGGAAAATTGCTCGAAGTCGTCTAAACAACTTCAAACTGCCCTTAAAATGCACCCTAGAAACCAAGAAATGATAAGAAAGAGACAGTTGAGGGAGAAGGCATGTCAAAACCTGCGTCAAGCCTCAAAGAGCAAAGATAGTAAGGCATTCAGGAAAGTGGCAAATGTCCCCTTCTTGCAGGGGGAGGGTGGCACTTCCCTTGATCTTCATATAGATGAATCCACCTGGCTAACCCATTTCCAGAATATATTCCACGGCCAGGCGGTTAGAAATACAACGGACAGCGAGGTCTCCTCTCCTGCTCTCCCGGTGCTGGAATTTTCCCTTAAGGAAATTGAGATTGCCCTATCCCAATCGTCCGCTTTTAAAGCACTGGGATCGGATGGTGTCCCGCTGGATATTTTTCTCGCACATAAATCCCTGTGGGTCCCTCTCCTGATCCTAGTTTTTAACACTGTAGCAAAAGTGGGCCCCCCAGCATCTTGGAAACAATTGCTGCTCATCCCTATCTACAAGAAGGGAGACCCATTGAATCCAGCAAACTATCGCCCAATCTCCCTATTGGACAGCACAACCAAGGTGATGGGGAGATTGTTATTAAATAGGCTTGAGAACTGGGCACTTGAAAATAATGTTTTGACTGAGATCCAATATGGATTCAGAAAGGGAAGCGGTACGGTAGATCAATGCTTAAACTCAGCTTTGATCGCAGCTAAATACATCCACGCCAAAAAGGGCCAGTTCTCTATGGCCTTTATGGACTTGTCAGCAGCCTTCGACTGCCTGAACCACACTATAATGTGAGGCCTCATGGATTCGATCGGTGTGGACCACTCCATAATTCTCTTTATTAGAGAGCTTTATAGAGATGCAGGGGCTGTTATTAGGTTCGGGAAACAGGGGGAATGCACAAAATTGTTTAAAATTGAAAAGGGCATGTGACAGGGATGCGTTCTCGCTCCTTTCCTCTTTTCGCTAAATACCAATAAATTAAATAAAGTTCTGGTTGCCGAATGTAGCAACGTTCCATCAGTAGGTGGTTTACACCTGCCCGCTCTACTTTACGCAGATGATGCGGTCCTCATGGCTAGAACACCAATGGCCTTACAGCGTTCTATTGATATATATTCGGACTCCATGACAGAATTGAGTCTGTTTGTAAATAAATCCAAAACTTATGTTATGGCAGCTGGTACAGGGAGGAAACAAACAATATCCCTACAATTACATGGGAGAACCTTGGAACGAGTAGAGAATTTTATCTACCTATGAAAATATTTTTTGACTCTAAATTAAATTGGTCTGCTATGGTGGAAAATAGGGCAAATGTGATGAAAAGAAGCCTAGCAGCATTGTGGAAATTTGCTTCCAATTTAGGAAAGAAACCAACCAAGGAGTTGGTGGAAATTTATTTGGCAAAATCTGTATCCTTAGCTACCTATGGCGCTGAAATATGGGGCACAGCACAAGTGGATGCTTTGTAGGTCGTGGAGGATAAATTTATAAAAAGATTGTTGTCTATTCCACCTTCCTGCTCGAGTTTTATTGCCCATAAAGAACTTGGCCTCCCTTTTATAACTGACTCCATTAAACTGGCTCCGCTTTTATTATGGTTAACAATTTGGAAAAGGAATTCGGTTAAAATAAATGAAACAGTACTAAGGGTTATAGGGGCACATGCATCAAGGTAGGATTTTGCGATTCCTTAATTGCGATTATTAAGGAATCGCAATTATGGAATCGCAAAAGCCTATGCATGTAGGAATCGCTAAAAAAATAGCGATTTCTAAACATTCCTTAATTGCGACTCGCAAATTGCGAGTCGCAATTAAGGAATGTATTCCCATTCATTCCTATGGGCCTACAGGCCCATAGGAATGAATGGGAATTGCATGCACAATTTGCGAGTACCCAATAGGTACTTGCAAATTGCGCATGCAATTTCAAGGGTGCAAGGGTGCCAAAAGGACACCCTGTTGCACCCCTGAAATTGTAATGTGAACACATGTTGCGCAAACACATGCCCCAAGGGCATGTGTGTGTGTAACCAGGATCTGTGAAAAATGCACTTTAGTGCATTTTTCAAAGTTTTTGCAAATTACCATCAAGTTCAAATTGATGGTAATTTGCGACCCCTATTTGCGAAATCGCTATTTGCGATTTCATCATGCATTGCATTTAGGGAATCGCAATTTGCGATTCCCTAAATGCAATTGCAATTAAGTAATCGCAAGTCAAGTCAAAAATACTTTATTCGGCAGCCAAGAGCCATTAAAGCAAAACAGTTTTTTATAAAATAGACATTTCATCAAAATACATTATATGTTGAAAAGCATCCAGCATTACTAATACAATGGTCGCGTTAAAAACCCACAATAGTTAAATCATATAAAGTGCAACAGTGCTAAAACGATACGCCAAGAACATAAATATTATCTTGTTAAAATTGCATTGCATAGCTCAGCGGAACATATTTACACTGACTCAGGGCCCAGAATTGTTACTGCAACGGCAACTTGGACCTGTGTCTAATGGCCCCAGTTAAAAAACTTGCCACCCCGAAGCAAACTCTGGGTGAGGCTAGCATTTGAAGATAGAGCAAGGCCGGCCTCACTTGGACGAATTGACAATCTCCGAGTAGGGGGAGCATGTACTTCCTGCGCAGAGGATCATAATAGGCGCATAAGAACATTATATGGAGGGTGTCCTGCTCCGAGAAATTGTCACAAGGGCAGGGTTTTAGTAAATCAGGTTTCGAGTAACCTTTGGGGAATGACAGTAACCAGGGAACCATATTTAATCGAAATGTCGTCAAAACAAAGCGATGGTATGCTTTGTTTACATAAGATAAATATGGTTGCATCTGGGGACCCAAGCTCAGTGTAACAAGCCTTCTCACTGAGGGTTTGGCTAGTTCAGTGTCCTCCCTAAGGCCTTGCCGCCTGTCTATGAACTGCTGCTTAAAAGCTCTACTGGCGGTCTTGCCCAGGGGCGTGGGAGTCAGGAACAATTCAGGACAACCTAAACATTTTGTCTGTTCCTTTATGTATTTCATCCAGGGAATACGTAAAGCCCCCTCCAGTGCAATACAATCCGAAATTATGAGTTGATTTAAATTTGGGGTTGGTTGAGCCCAGATTCTCAACCAGCGTAGCAGCGGGGCGACCGCGATCTGGTCCGAGATGTAGCCCACCCCCAGTTCCTCATGTAGATTAAAAATTGGGGTAGCTACAGGGACCGCAAGGAGTTTACGCATAAAATTATTCTCGGCCCCTTGGATTCCGTTCACATCCTTGTAACCCCAGATATCGCTACCATAAGTGTCCATGGGGATACATTTCGCGTTATAAACCTTCAAAAGTGCTGGAAGGGGCTTAGATCCTAATCTCTTTGCAAAGTCCAGGGTGGCCCCTGCGGCTCTGGCTAAAACATTCTTTTTTAGTGTGCGTTGCGTGCACTAAGTGCCTTGGTCATCAAAAAGTACCCCTAGGTATGGGAACGTGGACACTTTAGTTAGCTCGACCCCATTACAATAAAATTTGGCCTTGGCCACCTTTCGTGAACCAATGGTCATGGCATGTGACTTGTTAAGATTTGTAATTAAATCTAAAGAGTCCATAAAATCTATAAAACAGTTTAAAAGTTGTTGCAACCCCCTTGCAGTTCTGGACAATAAAACCGCATCGTCAGCATACAGAAGTGCGGGGATCATCTTGGTGCCAGCCATTACGATTACTTTAATTGCGATTTTTGCATTTGGGATGATTCATCCCAAATGCATAAATACCGGTCGCAAAGGGTCTGCCCGTTTGCGACTGGTTTTTCGGTTGATGCATGGGGCCCTTAGTCACTCTTGATGAGCTTCCAGTATCCTTTGGTTAGCATATGTTAAGCAGTCCTTTTCAGATCTGGGCTTAGCATTTTTGTATGATTTACCCTCTAACTGTCTGTCATTCTCTAAATCAAAACTAAGAGAAATCTTTAATACCAAATGTGAACTTGATAGATGGCAACAAAACCAATTTAAATCAACGGGTTTAACGTATCAGGCTTTGCCCAGGGTGGCCAGGGAACATGACTCCTAGCTCTCCTTTGTCACTATTAACATGCAGCGTTTTTTATTGACTAGGATGAGATTGAATATCTTTCCGCTAATGGTAGGCTATCCATCTCAAGTATACTCCCTAAACCAATTGTCCCTATGTCCCTGTGATGATCGATCTCCTTAATCCCTTTTCCATATTTTATTTTTCTGTTTATTTTATAAAACGGAGAGGAAAAAATGTAACATTCCAATGTTAAGAAAACTGAGTTTACACTCACGTCTCAGCTTTCGCAGTAATTAATACGCTGGAAACACCCTATGTTTATTTTATGACAGCAAGCTTTTTATACTCAGTATTGCAGACTAGGTTGAGGTCTTCTGAAAGAGGTGTAGTTTTATCCGTACTGTTTTAAAAACCTATCTATGTTCCTTTAATCTCTGATAATGTTCTGTCGTAAGGATTTTAATACTCTGTTTAACGTATGCCCTTGGCTTTTTATGTGTCTATAGGTTCCGATACCTCGGTTTTCTAATATTCAATCAATTTGCCTATTTGTTTTTATTCTCTTGCGTATTTTGCATTGTGCTATTTTTATTGTCTGTACTTTTATGCATTTATCAAATGCGAATAAAGTGATTTGATTGATTGATTGATACAATGTTGAACACACTTTACCATATTCTAATATAATCTGTACTGCCTGATTGACATGTCACATATTTTCAAGGCTTGGCTCGTGTACGGCCGCTTAATAGCCAGAGCCGACCCTTGGCTCAGCTGTCCCTATTAATTTGTTGGTTCGCCCACCTCTGTCTTGCACCATAGTCGGGTCCACTGGAATTATGCTGCAGGAGAGGACCAAAATTTGCAGCAGGGTTTAATTATACAGCAAGAAAAAGCCAGTTATGCGGCATAATGCTGCACATTTTGTGATCGTGTTACTTTATTATTTGACATTTTACACATGCCAACACTATCTGAGCAAATGTTTCACCTCATTAGTACCAATGTAACAGCCAAATAAAACAATAAGCAACAAAAAGGTGACCAGTCAACCTTTGCGAAGGGTCTTTCAATTTGCAGCAATACAGGTAGTCCCGGTTTTAGTAACGTTTTATCCATTCAAGCTAGAAACAATTGTTTGGGGATAAAATCTGCAAATTATACCGCAGATAATGGATTACGTGGCACATGTGGCAAATCCATACTTATGCGGAAAAGGCCACGGCCACAAAATCTTATAATTCCAGTGGCCCTGACCTCAGTAAAAAGATCGGTAAGGAGTAAGTGAGTACCTCCTCCTCCATTTCTCAGTTCATTTTAGGTAAAGAATTGCTTCAAGGATCCTGGTTGTGATTTTACGTATGTTTATTGTACTTATCCAATATTCATTGCAAGGTAAAACACAAAAGGAACTCTCAAACAGCCGACACGTGTTTTGCCCTTACATGGTCATCCGGACCAGGGCTTCCTCAAGGCTGTAAGGAAATTAGACAAGAGAATCTGTGTTCCTTTTCTAGTAGTTATGCATAGCCTCCACCAGGTGCTTTGCGGCAGGGGGTGAGTTGTAATAATGAGTTATCTGCCATGCATTACAGTCTACATGTGCGTAAGGTGACATTACTAAGGGGACGGAGTGCAAGATTTTGTGACAAGGTTGTGAGTGTTACAAAAAACTGCTTCATAATTTTATGCATGCTTAGCTCTGGTGCTGGCATTCCAAATTAAAGGAGTTACTGAGAGGACAGAGTGCAAGATTTAATGACAGGATTGCGAGTGTTACGAATGACTGCTTCATAATTTTGTGCATGCTGAGCTCTGGTGCTGGCATTCCATATTCAAATAAGCCATGTTTAGTGGGGTATATGTCAATCATGCTAGTCCCATATGCATTGGTGATGGCATGCAGGGCATACATTAATGCTAGCCAGAACAAACCTTACAATGTGTTATAGTTCTTAGAGATAAACATGTTTGTGCTCGTGGTTCGGAGAACGTGAGCAGGCATAATTGCATAAATTTTATGTACCTTTTGTACAAGTTCATGTCGGGTCTTGTAGTTCCAATTAGGATTAAATGGATTCAAAAATCTTTCAACAATGTTAATCTAGAACATAAATAAGCATTTCTCTGTTTTTTATCCAATTAAAACAGTCAAACACAAATTGTGATTCGGTAAATAGTTACTCTGACATTCATATTAGTGTGACAGGCCACTCAGTGCCCCATCATTTCGAATTTGAGGGCAGTAATGTTGCTAACATTAGGTGCAGTCGTTTTATAGATCACTATGGTGCCCCGTTGTGCCGGTGACTCTTTATATTCACTCGGTTTAAAATTACTTTTACAGCGAAGGGAAAATATGCAGTTCTCTGGATGAGCCTTCTGAGGAAGTGAGGGATTTAGATCATGGTGAGGTAAGGGCTAGGCGGACCGTCTGTTAAAGTCCACTTTTCACAAAACGTTATCGCGTAGATAGCGCTCAAACACATTTAGATCCATAAGTCTGCCTCCCGGGGATTTTAAACATACATGGGGAGTTTCAGGGGCCCCGCTATGCCGGTGGCGTATTTATAATTGCTCGTTTTGAAGTCACATTGAACCGCGATGGCATGGTTGCAGTTCTGTGAGTCTGCCATGAAGGGCTTTGAGAACGTGATCACGTTGAACACGATCAGACGTATCGGGGTCCGTTGGTGCATCTCCCGGGGAGCTACAAGAATAATAAAATAAAATCACGACACCAACAGTCCAAGAGAGCAAAACTCTCACTCAATTACATCATTTTGAAGACTGTCCAGTCTAATAATTTAATAATATGGCAAACTATGACAATCGCAAAGATCGACGGAACACAAGACTCAATGAAATATTTGACCTAACTGGTGCTGGCCCATTAAGACAGTCCAACATCACTAACCCTTCCTCGGCTAGAAGTACCTTTCAAGCCCTAGAGAAAGCTGTGAAAAAGGAGACCTCAAAATGGTGGGAAGGAGCCTCCCTAAGAAAATACCCTGAGCATGACCTTATCCCAAGAGGACTACGCATACTCATTTTTCCCCCTATAGAAAACACCGCTCCCGAAAAATTACAACAGTGGGAAGAAAATCTAAGGACGGCATCAAACAACATGATACACCAACTAATAGATATAGCCCAAGATGAATTTGAGAAACACAAAATGGAAGTCGACTCCCTATCCCAAAAAATCGAGGAGGCAAACTGGGGAGAAATCACAACCAAGAACTATGAGATTCTCAATAAACTATTGGATGACTATGAAGAAGATATCATTCAAAGAAAAAACTGAAAATTTAGACGGGATGTCACGCCACGCTGCCCCAATCCAAAGGAATCCCAGGTCATGGCTCCTGGTGCCTGATCCCAAAATGGCGGCTTTTGCGTCCTCTCACCGGCTGAACCCCCGTGCAGTAAACGGGAAAGATCTAACCATTAGATCCCCGATCCCTTAGGATAATGCAACAGCCCCCTGTAAGTGAAACTGCTCCACACCCGAGCCGCCTCAACAATTGGGAGTCGGCGATCTCGGGGCTTGGCGCCTGACCCCAGCATGGCCGCACAAACCTTCACCTTCATGACTGCCATGCAAAGTCTGTATCTGCCCATTGTCTTACTCTTGATACCTCGCCATTCAATGGCCTCCTAGGAGCCACCCTCAGCCCTATGCTCCGGAGAGTCAACGACCAGCCCTAGAGCAATAGCACGAATCTCTCTACTACTCGCACTTTACCCTCAAAGGACGGCCCTGGAAACTCTATCCCACCCTTCCTTATAGGGTGCCTGCCCCCCCGTCCCACCTAGTCACAATGCCATCCGCCACGTCAGCCTACTCCAACCCTGCCTCTGCGAACCACTTAAAACCGCACGGCCCGAACTCCTTCTCGATCAGTTTCCCCCCTAACCTTTCACCCAAAGCGAAAAAAAACTTTAAACAAAAACTGATCAGACAACATCCTGAATCACTATTCACGGACATCTATCACTGCGCCTCCAAAAGACAAGTAAAAATGGATCTCATCTTCCACACTGAAAGACCCGAAATATGGAACTCCATCCTCAGATCGCAACTCAATATCTCCAAAATGACTAACACTTCACATAGCTGCAAACTGACATTCTCAGCCCCTAACCGCACTAGGCGAAATGGGAACACCACTGCGACCATCTACTCCAATGGCACAGTCCTGATACAAGCCAACAATGACAATCTAGAATCCTTTGACGCCCTCTTCCCATCCCTCCGGACTTCCCCCTCCCACGCACTCCTCCCCTGCCCCCCATCCTCCTCTCCCTGAAGAGCCCGACCCGCCAACAGAACTCACCCAACATTCTGGTGCACCCTAGTAATAACACCTGCCTCCCGCCGCCACCCCCAAAACTACCAGAGAGAACAAGACCCCTCTTCTCCCCTCCGACAACCACCCTCACCCACCCCCCGCCCTCCATCCCTCCCTACCCACTTCGAACGACTTCAACACACAGTATGTGACTACCAACCCCCTCCCCATACCCACATGCAATTTAACACCGACGCCCCAAGACGGCCCCCGCCTCCCCGCACCCTCGGCCCCGCCGCGAGACACCACGCCCAACACTTCCAGAGAGAACAAGACCCCCAACACCACCAGAGAGAACAAGACCCCTCTACCCCCCTCCGGCAACCACCCTCACCCTACCCCGCCCTCCATCCCTCCCAACCCACTTCGAATGACTTCAACACACAGTACGTGACTCCCAACCCCCTCCCCAGACCCTCATGCAACTTAACACCGATGCCCCAACATGGCCACCTCCTCCCCGCACCCTCGGCCCCGCCTAGATCCCACACGGACAGCTCACTCACAAAAGGGCAATTTAACAACGTTAGGCTCTCCCCCCACCCCCAGGTTTAACTTACCCGCCCAGAACACCCCCACCGACATAGAGACTGGGCAGCGGCTCACCCTGCTTGAAAGCCAGATAACAACCATAATCCAGGGTCTTAGTGAAATCCTTACCAACCTCGCCGCACCCCTAAAGCCTCACTGTTTCCCCTCCTTCCCCTCTCTCTCTCAACAGAGGCCTTCCAAGGCTCCCCACCCGCAAGGGACCTCTACCCTCCTCTCTAATCAGACACAGAGACCAAAAAGAACTAGAGGTGAAATGTCTGCGAGTGAAGCGGAAGCTCTCGCTTCCTCGTACGACAATCCTATTACTGCCACCCTCCAATTCAAAATACAGGTGATCACCGGACTGGGAAGAGAACAGGCCCCTCCAAAATCCCCTAGTCCCCCGGCCACACGCACTATCATCCCCACGGTCCCCCGAACGAAAAAAACCACAACAGAGACGTCCCCCACCAACTGCATGCTCATAAACTGCAGATCAGCCACCAAGCATGCCACAGAGCTAGCGGAATCCATCCTCACCCACGACATAGACATAGCATTCATCACTAAGACATGGCTAAATTACTCCTCATTTCCACTCATGGATACTCTTGTCCCCCCTGGCTTTGTAATCACCAACAAAGATAGAAAAGATCAAAGAGGTGGAGGCATAGCAATCATCCACAAAAACAATATTTCCGTGACGGAAATAGACTCCTTCAACTACAACACCTTTGAGTGCCTAACCGCCAACAAAAACACTAGCAACAACAAAACACTGATCTGCCACCTTATTTACCACCCCCCTGGTAACACCACCACATTCACTGAACACCTGTCCGACCTGATTGCCCACTGCTCTCTCCGAGACACGAACAACCTTATTCTGGGCGACCTCAATCTACACTGGAATGAAGAAAACAACCTGCTAATCCAGAACCTGAAGGAGCTGCTTCACAGCAACAACCTTACCCAACACTGCTTAGAGGAAACCCACAACAAAGGAGCAATCCTAGACGCCATTATCGCCCAGCATGACACTTTCACGATAGATCGCACCCTGCCCGTGGACTGGTCCGACCACCACTTAATCCTTTTCCACCTCACTCAGCCGATCACACTTAAAACCCCCACCCAAGACCCTCCGAAATGGACTAGAAACCTCACTCAGATTAACATGACTGACCTAGAGGGAAGGGTTAACTCTCTCCTCACTACCTCCACGGATGATCTATCCACAACAGAACTCACCTCCCACTACAACACAAACATGACATCCATTCTAGATCAAGTTGCCCCCTTGAAACTAAAAAAAAACAGGAACATCCCATCCAGATCTTGGTTCAACACGGACATTAACAACGAAAGACGACAACTAAGAGCTACAGAAAGACTATGGAGGAGCAACCCCTCCTCAAGCCTACTCGAACAACTCAAAGCAGCCCGAAGGAAATACAAAAACACATCAGCAGCGAAAAATCCACCTTCTTCTGCGCTGCCCTGGACAACGCAAAAAACAGGCCCAACGAACTGTTCAAAATCATCAGGCAACAAACCTCCAAGCCCCCGGAATCCTCCCTACAGGCCTCTGAGGACTTGTGTGAAAACTTCGCCAACTTCTTCGAAGAAAAAATCACCAAGATTGAGCTCTCACTGGACATCAACGTCAACCCCGTTGGCAAAAGCCTGCCCCCAGTGACAGTAGATAGCACGCTCAAGCACCCCAAATAAACCTGGAAGTCCTTCAACCCCATCCCGGAAACCGAGATTCTCAAACTGATCTCCACCTCCAAACCAGCCTCTCACGTCCTTGACCCGATACCCACCCAACTGACCAAAAAACTGAAATTCTCCATAGCCCCGTTCTGGTGCAAGATCATAAACAGCTCCCTGAGAACCGGCATCATACCTGAATGCCTCAAAGTTGGCCAAGTCACGCCACTACTAAAAAAAAACAGGCCTTGACTCCAAGGAACTAAATAACTTCAGACCCGTCTCCAATCTCCCCCTCCTATCCAAAATCCTTGAAAAATGCGTCCTCCAACAACTGACTCAGCACATGGATAGCATCAACCTTCTTGACCCCCACCAATCGGGTTTCAGAAAGGGCTATAGCACTGAGACCACGATCCTTAACATCACAGACGACATCCACAAATCCCTTGATACCGACCAATGTTGCCTCCTCATTCTCCTAGACCTATCGGCAGCCTTTGACACGGTTGATCACCAACTTCTCATCAAGGCTTTGCAAGAAAGGGTAGGTGCTGATGAAGTGGTCCTACGCTGGTTCTCCTCCGTCTTACACAGCCGCTCACAAAGGATAAAAATAAAAAACTTTACCTCCGACCTACACCCCGTCAGCAGGGACGTCCCCCAAGGCTCAGTGCTCTCACCTCAACTGTTCAACATATACATGGAACCCCTCACCACCATACTTAAAAATGCCAACATCCCTTTCCACCTATATGCAGATGACACCCAGATCTACCTTGAAACCTCCTCCATAGATGACATTCACAGACTAAATGTCACTCTAAAAGAAATCCAACATTGGCTGTCGCTTAACCACTTAAAACTCAACCAAGATAAAAACCGAAATCCTCCTCATCTCCAACAAAGAAGAGATCCCTCATATCTCAGAATGGATAAAAGCTCTGGATGCTCTCAACGGCAATCACACTCTGACCCACTCCGTAAAATCATTAGGAATCACCCTAGACTCAAAACTCGACATGGCCAAACACATCAAGAACTCCGCAAAGAGTGCCTTCGTCAACCTGAAGCTACTTAACAAAATAAAACCATTCATCCCAACCAACGACCTCAAACAAGCCACCCAATCACTGGTACTATCCAGACTCAACTATGGGAATGCCACCCTCACTGGTACAACAAAATCTCACCTAGCTCCCCTCAAAACTACTCTCAACGCAGCAGCTAGATTGGTCACTGGAATCAGGAAATACGATCACATTTCACCAGCACTCAGAGAACTAAAATGGCTCCCAGTCAAATTGCGTACCAGTTTCAGAACTGCCTGCCTCACGCACAAAGCCCTGCACACAGGAAAACCTGAGTATTTGGCTGCTAAACTCAAGAGGGCTGGTCAGAGAAGGAACCTCAGGAGCTCCAGCACCCTCCTACTCATCCCTATGAAAGCACGCAAACAAAAAACTGCTGCACGGTCCTTCGCCGGAAACGCGCCCAAAATCTGGAACGCCATCCCAGTCGGTATCAGAACTATCTCGTCCTTCACAAAATTAAAAAAACACCTAAAAGTCCTTTTCCTCAACCGCTCCCTCTGGAATGGATAGCCGCCATCTAAACGCAAATTCCTGCTCGCCGTCTCTCCCAGACATTGTAGCTCAAAGACTTACCTCCTCCCTGCTATTTGACCCCTAACTGCTCCCCCCCCACCCAAGTGGTTCAACCCCAAGACAACGTGCACTCCATGAGGTTATCTCAGAACTCACGGACTACCTCAATGCTGCTCAGCACACTTGGACTTCCGAACCTATATGTAGAATACTGCTTTATTGTATCAACCCCAAGGCAACGTGCACTCTATGAGGTTATCTCAGGACTCACGTACTACCTCAATGCTGCTCAGCACACTTGGACTTCCGAACCTATATGTAGAATACTGCTTTATTGTATGAATCTTGCTCAAAAACTGTTGTGAAGCGCTCCGATACCCTCGGGTCAGGCCAGCGCTATATAAAACTCCTTAATAAATAAATAAATAAATGTAACGGATTACCAACTGGGCCGTGTATATACATTCGCCAAAAAGTATGACAACATCACAACACAAGCCCCGTCATCACAAACAAACAGTTCCCTAGAAACAATTCCCTCGTCGGATGTTGAATCGGTAGGGGACACAGATACGAGGGAAGTCAGACCAGCTGTAAATTTTCACGAGGAAGTAAGAAGACGCCGACTGGGCAATGCCCAAGACAACCGAACCATACCCCCCAATGCCAATCTTCAAAAACCAAGTACTACAGGAGTAACTACAAGAGCCAGGAGCAAGGAACTCACCAAAGGACAATAGCGAACAAACAACTAGATAATGATCTTAATCACCAACCAGACAATAACCCTAATAATCTAATTATTAACTTGTCGAACATAACATTAAACCAAACCGACCATCAGATCCTGAACAAAGGATTATCTTTTTGCCCAACGGCCAGCTGGGACCTAGTTCAGACCAAAGTGGATTTATTTAAATTCACAAGAAAACTCAAACTGCACTCATTCTTTTCGAATAAACCTCCACAAAGAAAGACAAGTGCAATCCAATCCAAGACTAGTGAACTCTCAGTGCAGGACTTTGAAATAATCCATCTTCTGACTAATTTGACCATGGAGACAGACACAGGAGGCCTGGACTCATTATCGACAACTGCCCAAGAACTAGGAATAGACATCTTTCACTCCAAATCAACATCACTTGGCGCCAAATCCAACTTCACACCGATTTTACCAACTGGTAACTCAATAGATATCTTCTTCTCGGCTGTAAGCAGAGACCTAGACGTAGAACACCAAAAATACCTCCAAAAAAGGAAATATTTACCCTCCAATACCACCATAAAAGAACGACAAGCATTAACGGCACTCAAGAATAACCCTGATGTCGTTATAAAAGAAGCCGACAAAGGAGGCAATGTAGTTCTGCTTAACACCTCAGACTATCTTGAGGAGGCAAAACGACAATTGGGCGCAAACACTTGTTACAAGAAACTCAGCCATGACCCAACCAGGGAGATGCAAAGAAAATTACAAACCTTGATCAACTGTTGGTATGAATTAGAACTACTCACTCTTAAAAATACCTTCTCATTGAAAACCCAGTGACACCCACACTGTTCCTACTACCAAAAGTACACAAGCCTGGCATACCTCCAAAAGGCAGACCAATCATTGCGGGGATAGATTCCATCTGTTACAATCTGGGATCATTCATTGACTCTGAACTACAGCCATTCATGAAGGACTTGCCTTCATATATTCGAGATACGAAAGATATACTACAGAAACTAGAGAACATCACATGGCAATATGACTTCCTCTTAACAACCATAGACGTGGTCAGCCTTTATACCTCCATAAAACACACGGATGGACTGGCAGCAATAAAAAAAATGCTTACAGACAAGATCAGTGCATTTTTTGGGAAGAAACCGGATGATCATGGAGATGCTGGAATTCTGCTTGAAGAACAACTACTTCCTCTTCAATGGTGACTACTATTTACAGCTCCAGGGGACCGCCATGGGGGCCAAATTCGCTCCACCATATGCCTGCCTACTGATGGGAGACGTGGAACGCCAATGGATATGGAATGAGAACTCGGAATACCTCTCCAGAAACATAGTTTACTGGGGATGTTTCATCTACGACATCCTTCTCATTTGGCAAGGACCAGAAACACTTCTGAAACAATTCATCAACAGCCTCTCCCCTAACAAATGGGGTATAGAAATCACATACACCATCTCACAGACAGAAATTGAATTCCTGGACCTGACCCTGTACGTGGAACAGAATACACTCTACACAAAAATCCACAGAAAATCTACAGCTGCCAATTCAATCCTCCATGCGTCAAGCTGCCATCCATGCCACACAATCTCAAACATTCCATCAGGGGAATACCGGAGGGCACGAGTCAACTGCAGCTCACCACAAGAATATGAATATAAATCCGTGGAGATCACCAAACAGCTTAGACAGAGAAGATATGATCAAGGAAAACTGACTAGGGAACAGCGTCATTTTGCACAACAAGACCGTAACTCCTGCTATATAAAAACAAGCGCACGGATTCAAATCCAACCATTCACTTCATAACTAAATACAACAATGGCCAACATCATGTTCGCGAAATCCTTAAAAAACACTGGAACCTACTCATACAAAAGTCAACAGTTGGAGATGCTCTCAGAGAAACACCGCAGTTTAGTTTCCAACGATGCAAAAATCTCAGAGAAGAACTCTGTTCATCCTTCTATCAGGAGAAAAAAGAATCTAAATCCTTCTTACAACAACCAAAGGGATTTTACACTTGTTCAAATTTCTCTATCTGCAAACTGAGCAAAACAAAAACCAAAGAAGTAGTGGTGAATGGGCACCACCACCAAATCAGAGAATTCATCAGCTGTGAAAGTACCAAGACAATATATCTGATTTCCTGTCCTTGCAATAAACATTACATAGGCAGCCCAACAAGACAATTGAAAGTCAGAATAGAAGAACATTACCGTAACATCCATAAAGATGATGGCAAACTACCACTGGTTGACCATTTTCTGAACTACCATCCTCATCAACGCAGCTTCACCTTCTGTGGCCTGACTAAGATGAAAACGCATGCAAGAGGAGGCAACCTGGAACTAAGACTGTGCCAACAAGAAAGTGCCCTCATCATTCGCTACAACACGGTAGCCAATGGCTTGAATAGAGACCCTGAGTGGCATTATTGGCTGTGAATTATGTACATCGAAAAGATCGCTATGCCTTTCCATTTTCTTTTCTTTTTCGTAATAAGGGAGAAGAAATAACTAGGAAGTCACAAGTGCCATAAACATAATGTCAAGGTTCCACTTAGATACCACATATTCTATCGGTCTTGACTTAAAAAAAAAATATAGACCCAAAGAACATACCTACAGTGTCCTGTCTCCTGACATACGTCCACATAGTTAAAACTATGCAAATGGACTCCATCTGCTCTGCTCAACTCCTGCCATGCATCCCTTTTACAACTACCAGATCAGATCCATGACCTACGAAGGTCGCCGGTACTACACATATATACAAACACAGCGACTCGGTTCGCTGGTCAGATCTTGTCTCCAAGGGCACTAACACATTAGATCATAGTTATTACAGTTATTAAGATCAGGCATACTGTGACGATGTAGTTACTCCCTCAACTGGTATTTGTCTATTCCTCGCCCCAATAGTACTCAACCCTGATTAAAATACGAGCATCCCTAATATGTGGCAAACTATGCCAAGGTCCTAAAGTACCTTAGTGGTCACCCACAAAAGAATCTCCCGATCTTAGGTTTGCCCTTTTTCATTGAGGAATCCATAGGATCTGACTCTCCCCATGACCATTACAAGATGGCGGTTACTAAATGTACACATAATAGCTCACGCAAGTACTAATCAAGCTGACCCCATAATTATCTTCCAAGGCTTGCAGTTTTGGTTTAATTAGTGTGCATTCAAGAAGACTCTTATACTCAACATGGCAGCAGATTGCTGCTACTTGACATGTAGAACCTAGACCATTAAACATAGGGTACAATCTATGGTTTCTCATTTTGGTCGCATACTCTTATAAACAATACCAACCTATAATCCTCTCGCCTACTAACCACTCTAAGATGGCGGCACCTTTCTGAAAACAGACACACCCCTGTAATTCCTCCTGGTTATAAATGACGCCCACAAGCGGCGTGCATACGCCATTCAGGTAACAGACATATATCATGACTGCTGACAGACCGCACACTGGTAAGTGTAATCCGATTTTCCTAGCTTTCTCCTGACACTCATTTTCGCTTATTTAATATCCCCGATGCACTAACGGACCTCAATACGTCCGATCGGGCTCTCCATGATTCCGTTCTTGGGAGAAGCGGACATCACTTAACGGTCCGCCTATCTCCCACCTTACTATGCTCTTAGCTCCTTAAAGCCACTCATGGCAGATTCACTGCTTACTTAATATCTCAGGGAGATGCATCAACGGACCCCAAAACGTCCGATCGCGTTCAACGCGATCACGTTCTCAAAGCCCTTCATGGCAGACTCACAGAACTGCAACCTTGCCATCGCAGTTCAATGCGACTTCGAAACGAGCAATTATAAATATGCCACCGGCATAGCGGGGCCCCTGAAACTCCCCATGCATGTTTAAAATCCCCGGGAGGCAGACTTATGGATCTAAATGTGTTTGAGCGCAATCTACGCGATAAAGTTTTGTGAAAAGTGGACTTTAACAGACAGTCCGCCTAGCCCTTACCTCACCATGATCTAAATCCCTCACTTCCTCGGAAGGCTCATCCAGAGAACTGCATATTTCCCCTTCGCTGTAAAAGTAATTTTAAACCGAGTGAATATAAAGAGTCACCGGCACAACGAGGCACCATAGTGATCTATAAAGCACCTGCACCTAATGTTAGCAACATTACTGCCCTCAAATTCGAAATGATGAGGCACTGAGTGGCCTTGACTGTCACACTAATATGAATGTCAGAGTAACTATTTTACGAATCACAATTTGTGTTTGACTGTTTTAATTGGATAAAAAAAACAGAAATGCTTATTTATGTTCTAGATTAACATTGTTGAAAGAGTTTTTAATCCATTTAATCCTAATTGGAACTACAAGACCTGACATGAACTTGTACAAAAGGTACATAAAATGTATGCAATTATGCCTGCTCACGTTGTCCGAACCACGAGCACAAACATGTTTATCTCTAAGACCTATCACACATTGTAAGGTTCATTCTGGCTCGCATTAATGTATGCCCTGCATGCCATCACCAATGCATATGGGACTAGCATGATTGACCTATACCCCACTAAACATGGCTTATTTGAATATGGAATGCCAGCACCAGAGCTAAGCATGCACAAAATTATAAAGCAGTCATTCGTAACACTCGCAATCCTGTCATTAAATCTTGCACTCTGTCCTCTCAGTAACTCCTTGAATTTGGAATGCCCGCACCAGAGCTAAGCATGCATAAAATTATGAAGCAGTTTTTCGTAACACTCACAACCTTGTCACAAAATCTTGTACTCTGTCCCCTTAGTAATGTCACCTTACGCACATGTAGACTGTAATGCATGGCAGATAACTCATTATTACAACTCACCCCCTGCTGCAAAGCACCTGGTGGAGGCTATGCATAACTACTAGAAAAGGAACACAGATTGTCTTGTCTAATTTCCTTACAGCCTTGAGGAAGCCCTGGTCCGGATGACCATGTAAGGGCAAAACACGTGTCGGCTGTTTGAGAGTTCCTTTTGTGTTTTACCTTGCAATGAATATTGGATAAGTATAATAAACATACGTAAAATCACAACCAGGATCCTTGAAGCAATTCTTTACCTAAAATGAACTGAGAAATGGAGGAGGAGGTACTCACTTACTGATCACTTACTGAGGTATTAAAAGGTTCAATACCTCGAAATTTACTTCCTCCAACACAGAATCTAAGGCAAATACATCCAGGAGGGGAATCCTTGAACCTTCTTTCATAACCAAACTTAGTAAAAAGATGTTAGTGTTCTGTCAAGCAGAGGTTTTGCACTAGAAGGTGATCCTTCCAGTACAAAAAATATCCTTTAAGAAGTTTCCCAGTGTGTGTGTGCTGTACAGTGCATCACACTCGCAAAGTTTGAAAAATATGGAGACTTTTAAAAGTTGCTCCACTGTTACGCCTGCCTTGAGGAGACATACTTTTTTGGCTCAAATCCCTGTCTATAAATGTTATTAGATAGGGATTTTCCTCACAATCCATGGGGGATTGCATGGGAACGCCCATTTACCACCTATGGTACGCACTCCTTGATGCAAACTAACACAATCTAGAGCATGGTGCTACTTTGTGTTACTGTGGGAAACTTTCCTACAAACATCATGATTTGCGTTGGAAAGTAAATCCCACCACAACACTGTGTGCTGGGTTTGTGTCATTTTTGTGATGCAAACTCAGCGCAAAGTGTTAACAAATCTGGATCAGAATCTCTAGACAGGTAGTTGTCAATATTATGAGGACGATTTGTGTTCTTACTGCAAGCTAATGTAATGACCAATGCAGAGCAAATGTTGCTGTACTGGGTAAAATCAGAAGGCAATGAAGATGCAAAGAGAAAGGGTCCCTGAAGCATGAGAGAAAAATGGTTTGCGCCTTGCATTGAGCATTCCAAATTTCTGTAGACATGTTGCGGATTGTAAAGAAGGTCTAAACTTGCTCCAATAGCTATCATTTAGTTATGGTTCTTGAAAATTGCTAAATCACAAAATTTACAAGCACCTAACATTTCAGCGGTGACTAAAAATGCAGCTATGCCAATTCACCTAACTGCACATTAGTGTTTTTATCAAAACGGTACGTCAATTTTCACTCTGTGCGGCACTATATATTTATCTGCAGTTATGTTCACAGAAGCATGTTTGAATCATGTCTTTGAACTTCATGCCCTACACAAAACATCTCCCATATAGGATACACTACATCTAACATCCTTATCAACCATGCAGTCCAAAAGGGTGCCCAGACTCACAAGGCAAATCAGAATACCTCGCAGCTTTGTCCAGAGTATTAAGCACTATATAAATACAAGAGGACCAAACAACCACATCAGTTTTCCGATTCTATAGCCATCACAAGTGGTGAGGTGGGGATGCGGGCCTCTTAGTGGTAGCAAGGGTGGTGGCACCTGGCCTGGCCAAGGCTGACTGCCCCATTACCTTTTGAGGATTTTATAGAAGGTTAGATAAGTGGGGCAGAAGTGACAGTGAGTGCCACCTGTAATGTTAACTTGTGATTTTAGTCAGGGGTGTGGCTATTTTTACTGCAGCCAGTGCAATGGTGCCACGGCCCAGACATAAGAGAGGCCCAGTCTTCTCTGCACTGGCTGCAGTTTATTTATTATCAGCCACACAAAAGGTGATGGGAGGAAAGCTTGCAAAAAGTCTAACCACTGGCAATCACTCCGGGTAGCATTCCAACCCATTCTTCTTTTGCCCACCATGCCACCTCAGTTTGGACTGAGACATATGCAAATCCGCTTTAAACCTGCTCCAATAGGAACAGTCTTCTCTGAACTGCCAGGCCCTCCATGAGCCAGAACACAAGCAACTCAAGGCCAGTTTCGCCCTGATTGGGGCACTTCACTCAGGTGTAGCTTGGTTCCAGTGGAACAGTGAGCAAAGGGCCCATTTATGGGCATACCCGTGGCCACTTAGTGCGTTACATCAAACTCACAAAAGGTGATGGCAGTATGCTTGCAGTAGGTGTAACCATTGGCAATCACCCAGGGTAGCAATCCAAACAATTGTTCTTTTGCCTACCTGGCCAACTCAGTTTGGACCCAACCATATGCAAATCAGTCTTGACTCTACTCCAATAGGAGCAGTTCTGCCCGAACTGCCAGGCCAGGTCCTCTCTGCACGAGTATCCAAGCAACCCAGGAACAGTTCGGCTCTGATTTTGCTAAGAATTGTTTTGAAGTGTCTCCCTGGGTTTAACTTGTTCTGTGCCCGGGTTAGGCCATGTAGTGAAGCTGCTCATTTTCTTACATTGTCCTCTTTTGCACAATAACATTACTGCTATGACCTTTTGCACATATTCGTGTGCATGACAATATTGGATTCGTTTCTCTGAAACTACTTCTGTTTACACATCTGGCTTCGCATAACATTATCACGATGCCTCAAACACCAAGTACAAGGCCTTTACGCACAAATTTAGTTCTATCTTCATCCACGGGGCGACAGGGCTATCTACATATCCATAACATTGCTAAACTATACTTACATTGCAAGGATGCTTTTTATTATAAATAAGCGGCATCTCATGGGATTAGCAGAGGAGGCACTTCACCTGACACCGAGGAACCCTGAATGCTGAGACTTCACCACACAGCGGTCTGACATCTCCAGTTTGTGACCAACTGTGACAGCCTGGCGATACCTCGGAATTGAAGCGATGCTAAAACAAGTCCACCTCTTGATTGTCTCAATTCTGAATTGCCTGTATAGCACAGAATGTTGATCAGATCAAGTGAGGGAAGGAAAGGAAGGAAACAGCAGGGAGGGAGACCTAAAGAACAAGACAAAATTCATAAATACTTTCACCACATATAGCTAATGATGACTGACAATGTGCTATCAAGTATCTGGTTAAACCAATATACCTGTAACAAAACATAAGATGGATTCTATCCTTTTGAAACTCCTGAGAAGGAAGAACATAGCCTCTGTTCTACCAGTTGATTTGGACACTGCAGTAACAAGAAAGAAGGCATGCCTATATATTATTTCTCACATCACACATACTTCATATGAGAGATTGCCACCTTTTCACAATGAACCTCTTGGAAATACATATATATTTATCTATACCCACCACACTTTTATAAACCAAGGCTTCACAGGGGAATTGGAGAAATGAGAGGTTTCTTCCTCGACTCTCTTTCTCCCACAAAACTGGTTCCCCTGTTAAATGGCAATGAGAAAGAAGAATATAAAAATAAACACCAGTGCCGAGTTGCGATATGCTTAGTAATCTTTTCTTTGGTATGAAATAGAACCCAGCAACATGTACACTTTTACTTCCTTGATCTCACACAGTATTTGTAATACCCTTCCGCGTAACCATCATGGAACGTTTTTCCTTCCCGCAGCCTTTGCATATCTGTCAGATGGCGGGACATTTACCTTCATGTGGAAAGGAGAATTCACAGTGGAAACACAATTTGTTTTTCTTCTGAGACATCACTCTGTGGCCTCTGCCTTGTGTTTCTGCTTACTTTTCATGCTCAATGCGGATTCATTTTGGGTCATTCCAGCTTCCATATCAGCAGCTTGTCGATCAGCACGTTCCTCTGCTCTTGCAACCATGAGCACTGTCTCAAAACTGTGCGTTTCTCACAGCATGCGTCATCGGAATGAATCAGAGAGGCAACCACCTATAACTCTAAGAGGCATGGCTTCTTCATCATTGAATTCGCTGAACTTGCAATGCTTTATGAGCGTATCAACTCTCTCAACAAACTCATCCATCGCCTCACCAGGTTGCTGTCTTGCTTGGTTGAAGATGTACCTTTCATAGTTGAAATTTGGCATTGGATTGAACTTGGCTTTCAATGTCTTCTTGATTTGACGGTATGATACTTCATCAGCTTGCGATATCTTCTTTTGTCACTTCTTTTACTCCATCACCTGCAAGGTTTTTTAAGTATCTGATGATCTTTTTGTTATCTGCTTCTTCTATAGCATCTATAAAGACATCGAACGTTTCGATCCAGCCAGACTATCTGGTGCCAATATTCTGCTTTTTGGTGGTATCGAATGGAGGTGGTGATTTCAGGAACACGACGGTGCCATATTTGGCGTTCTTTTCAACAGCCATTGTAGAGCTTCAAAGCTTTAAGACCTTTTGAGTTGTGCTGAAGGCCGCCAGCTGTCTTTGTGGTCGCTTCTGCGGGGACCAACGGCTTCATAAGCACAACCCCTGTGCATATGCTTGGGTTGTTGTGGATGCCATGTGCTACTTTGAGCACACCAGCCCCCGGCCAAGTCTTGATTGGAGTTTGGATGGTGCTTTTCAAGTCAGCTCAAATGAGTACAGTTGTACTTTCTGTACCTGGTTGTCTCAGCCTCTAGCGTTTCTCTGTGCCTGGTCATCTTTGCCGTTAGTGCTTTCCTGCACCTGGCTGTCGCTGCCTTTAGTGCTTCTTTGTACCTGGTTGTCAATGCCTTTAGTGTTTCTGCTTTGTATAGGTGCTGACTCTGTATTATGCTATGGCGCAGTATCTCTTCTTTCAACCTTACCAGTATATTTCTGGTGGGCTTACTGACTGTGCTACTCCGTAGGGCCTTCACCTTCTTCGAGGGCCTCTCAACAGCTGGAGTTGCACTTTGACTCCACATAGGCCAGCTGTAGGCCACTTGTTGGGGCGCACGTAGCACATACGAGCAGTTTGCTGGACTACCGCAAACTCTCAGGGAGAGCAGTCTTGTATCCCTGCGGTCACGTAAGCCCTATCTCGTCGACAGTTGTAGCATCCTCCTCTGCCTAGGAGCATGCAACAGACCACGCCACACATGGAGCTCTGGTTTGCACATCTTTATTCTTGCAAAGGGAACAAATGATGGACGGAATGCTGAACAATGCAAACATTCACCACTAGTCAAAAAGATCTGGGTTTAATCCCTCGTTCTTTATCTCACCACGCCACCCCAGTTTGGACCCAGCCATATGCAAATCAGGACCCTGTTCCTCATGGGAACAGTCCAGCCCAAACTGCCAAGCCACGTCTTCCCTGGACCGGAAACAAGCATCCTGGGACCGGTTTTGGGATATCACCCCTCATCAGCTAGGCTAGCTTGAATCCAGTGGTGCAGTGAGCACAGGACCCGCCTCTGGGCACACCCTTCCCACTAAGGGCGACAAAAGCAGAAGGAACAAATGATGGACGGAATGCTGAACAATGCAAACATTCACCCCCAGTCAAAAAGATCTGGGTTTAATCCCTTGTTCTTTTGCTCACCATGCCACCCCAGTTTGGACCCAGCCATATGGAAATCAGTCTTGACCCTGTTCCTCATGGGAACAGTCCAGCTCGAATTGCAAAGCCAGGTCCTCCCTGGACCGGAAACAAGCATCCTGGGACTGGTTTCGGGGCATCACCCCTCATCAGCCAGGCTAGCTTGAATCAAGTGGCGCAGTGAGCACAGGACCCACATCTGTGTATACCCTTCCCACTTAGGGCGACAAAAGCAAAAGGAACAAATGATGGACGGAATGCTGAGCAATACAAACATTCACCCCCAGTCACAAAGATCTGGGTTTAATCCATTGTTGTTTTGCTCACCACGCCACCCCAGTTTGGACCCAGCCATATGCAAATCAGTCTTGACCTTGTTCCTCATGGGAACAGTCCAGCCTGAACTGCCAAGCCAGGTCCTCCCTAGACCAGAAACAAGCATCCTGAGACCAGTTTCGGGGCATCACCCCTCATTAGCCAGGTTAGCTTGAATCCAGTGGCGCAGTAAGCATGGGACCCACGTCTGGGCATACCCTTCCCACTTAGGGCGACGTGGGTCCCGTGCTCACTGCGCCACTGGATTCAAGCTAGTCTGGCTGATGAGGGAGATGCCTCAAAACCGGTCCTAGGATGCTTATTTCCGGTCCACGGAGCACCTGGCTTGGCAGTTCTGGCTGGACTGTTCCCATGAGGAACAGGGTCAAGACTGATTTGGATATGGCTAGGTCCAAACTGGGGTGGTGTGGTGAGCAAAAAGCGATGGATTAAACCCAGATCTTTGTGACTGGGGTCGAATATTTGCATTGTTCAGCATTCTGTCCATCATTTGTTCCTTTTGCTTAAGTCGCCCTAAGTGGGAAGGGTATGCCCAATCGTGAGTCTCGTGCTCACGGCACCACTGGATTCAAGCTAGCCTGGCTGATGAGGGTGATGCCCCGAAACTGGTCCCAGGATGCTTGTTTCGGGTCCAGGGATGACCTGGCTTAGCAGTTCTGGCTGGACTGTTCCCATGAGGAACAGGGTCAAGCATGCGTCGCATATGGCTGGGGCCAAACTAGGGTGATGTGGTGAGCAAAAAAATGATGGATTAAACCCAGATCTTTGAGATTGGGGCTGAATGTTTGCATTGTTCAGCATTCTGTCCATTCAGTGTTCCTTTTGCTTTATTCTTCAGCATGAAACCGTTAACTGCCACAAACTTTATTAACCACACCCAACAGACTATGTAATACTTTTAAGGAGTCCACTGAGGACCACTAAAGGGTCATACGCACAAACACAGGACACAACAGTATATAGGTTTATATTTTGTAATAAACACTAAGTATATTTCACTGTGCCATAACAGTGTTTACTCTGTTGTACATAAGCATTTTTGTTGTTAAAATACAATAAATGTGTCTCCATCAAGCAAAACGTGTCGTCAATTGCTCTATCACATGCATTGCCCAGAAATGCTGATTCAAGATCCTTGCTATTTACAGTGGTGTCCATTGCATTATTGCCTCAGTCTAAATTGGCATCAGCATGTGTAGGCTCCTCTTCACAGCAAGGTTGCCCGACAATGCATGTACCACTCTGAGCTGATGGATCATACAGCAATGTGATACCTGAATGATGAAGGAATATCACTCTTGGGTTCAAAATCTTAGAGGTACATTCTATCCCTCCCTGCTTGCTATGTGTTGTGTTGTGCTGTAATACACCTCGGTCTGAAAGTTGCTGCATGGAGTTGCTTACTTCCGCTTTGCATACACACTGGCACCTGTTAAGTGAAAAATAATTTGTTCATTCCGTATACAGCATTCGATATGTCTCTGAACATATGTCCAGGAATCATGCCATTTTACTTGCCTTGTAGCAATATATTTTCATACATTCCATATGCTAACGTATAGTCCCAGACAACAAAGGGGTCATGGGAATTTCTTCTCAGTATTTTACCACCACATTGGTGATGATATATTTTTGCGTCATGCATCTTCTTAATGTTCAGGAAGTAGTACATTTTGTATTCCTCCATATGTACTCATTGTCAAAAGTTGGGGACATTTTGATATGGGTACCATCCACTACACCAATTACATTTGAGTAATTTGCTGTACTGTAAAGGTCCTTCACACTTAGCAGTTTAGCTTGTGTGCATGGACATGTTATGTACCTTTGATGATGCTTAACATTGCATGTAGAAATACTTGAAGCACTTGGATAAGGAGCATTGGTGGATTCCACCAGTCATGGACATCTTGGATTGAAAATGCCAAGTGATGTGATGAGCACAAGAGCTTTACGTGGGATGAAAATATCTCGCTTTCCATTGCCTCTTCTTTCCACCTTCTCTTTTCAAGCTGCCACTATATTGATGGATTAAAATTTCCATGAAGGACCTTGTGATTAGCACATCTTTTTATCCTCCCTTTCATTGGTGCAAACATTAGCATTTTGTGACAATTTACAACAATTTTGATAAATACCATTAGCAAACCACATTTGTAGTGCAGGGCCTTGGGCCTGCCTGCTTGGATACCAGTTAAAGCCTTGCATGTGACAAATATGTGCCTATTGAGGCTTTGAAATGTAAACAGTTAGAGTCGGACTTCTACCCATCCACCAGAGTCTTTCCGGGTTTTAGTACATCCTACGAAAATATTTGAATTGCCCGAGTCTGGATGATATTGCTCATGGGCAGCCATTTAAGCGGTGGTTCATCCATTGTCATCTAGTGCTCCTAGCTCTTGCTCCCAGTGGGTCTGTAACTCATTTAAAGGGTCAGGGGTGATCACTGTAAGAGGTCTGTATAATCTTAAGATTCCTTTCTTTCCTAGCTCAAATGCTATTTTAGACTCTAATGGATTAAATTCATGGATGGGAGAGATTCTGTCTTATATGTCGAGTACATGGCGTAACTGCAAACAGCAGAAGAATTCCGACTCTTGGATCTCCTAGTCAGATGAGAGTTGCTCAAATGATTTGATGTGAGAAAGTACCCATCCAAATCAAATCCCAGACCTGGAAGCCTTCTAGATGCACTGTGCGGACAATCTATTCACCTTGCCGAAGGGGAGTTTCCATAGTGAGTGTTCTCTCCCGTTTAATTCATTTTAAAGCAATACACCAGTATTTATTTATTTATTTAGGAGTTTTATATAGCGCTGGCCAGACCCGAAGGTATCGGAGCGTTTTACAACATTTGTCAAGTAACAATCGAGTGCAAAGAGTAGTAATGGTAACCACAATGATTCGTGACGGGTCGTTGTTCAGCCTTTGTCAAGCATCCGTTGAGTACAAAGAGTAGTAATAGTAGTCACAAAAATACGTGACGGGACTTGTTCAAAAGGGGGGACATAGGAGCGAGTCAAGAGGTAGATGCTGTAAGAAGTTGTTCCTATCACAGTGACTGGATGCTCTTGTGGGCGCAATTCCGTCTTGTGCGTCCGCTGTCACTTCATAAGAGTTCGATTGAGGAAGAGGACTTTGAGTTGGCTTTTGAATTTTTTGAAGGAAGGATTAGTCCTGATATGGACAGGGATGGCGTCCAAATTTTGGGCGCATTACCAGGGAAGGAGCGTGATAAGTTTTTTTGTTTGCGGGTTTTCGGAGGGATGAGAAGTAGAGTGTTGATGCTCCTGAGATTTCTTGTCTGCCCCGCTTTGTTGAGTTTGGAGGCCAGATAGGTAGGTTTGCCAGTGTGCAGAGCTTTGTGGGTGAGGCAGGCAGTTCTGAAGTTGGCACGCATTTCTATTGGGAGCAAATTAAGCTCTCTGAGAGCGGGGGAGATGTGTTCGAATTTCTTTACTCCAGTCACCATTCTGGCAGCTGCATTTAGGGTTGATCTGAGAGGAGCAAGGTGTGATTTTGCTGTGCCTGTGAGGGTGGCGTTGCCGTAGTCCAATCTGGACAGCACAAGGGATTGCGTGGCTTGCTTAAGGTCATTTGGAGGGATGAAGGGTTTGATTTTGTTGAGCAGTTTTAAGTTGAAGAAAGCACTCCTTGCGGTGTTCTTGATGTGTTTGACCATGTCTAGGTTAGGGTCCAGGGTGATTCCCAGTGATTTCACGGAGTCGGCCGGGATGAGGGTGCAGTTGAGAGCATCAATAGATTTTAGCCATTCTGTGATTCGGGGGGTCTGCTCTTTGTTGGCTATGAGGAGGATTTCAGTTTTATCCTGGTTGAGTTTCAGATGGTTTTGGGAAAGCCATTGTTGGACTTCTATTAGGGTGTCATTGAGTCTTTGCATGTCCGCCATGGTTGAGGTTTCCAGGTAAATTTGGGTGTCATCGGCATAGAGGTGGAAGGGTATGTTGGCTTTTTTGAGTATGGTGGTGAGGGGCTCCATGTAGATGTTGAACAGTGCGGGTGAGAGAACTGATCCTTGGGGAACTCCCCTGTTTACGGGGCGTAAGTCAGATGTGAAGTTTCTGATTTTTATTCTTTGTGAGCGGTTCTGCAGGAAGCAGGTGAACCACTGTAGGACCATCTCATCTGCTCCTACCCTTTCACGAAGTATACTAGATGGATCCTAGTGACAGGGGAGTAATGTAGTTGTGGGCTTCCTATTGTATGGCTGGTCCAGTAGAACATGCTTTTCCAAGACTTACATTTCCAGCCTGACTAAAGGGTCACTTCTATCCTCAAATAGCCATTCATTGATTGGAATTAGGTAAATTGCCCAATTATATAGTCTGACATCCGTGAAAGGAAGACTGCGTACACTTCTGAGATTCTAGGGGTCATCCCTGCCCATAGGTACTTGGTCAGAGTGGATTTCAAATAGGTAATAAAGTTGAGGGGAGTGGTTGTGCGGGTAGTGAATATAGAAAGTGTGGTAATGCAATCATTTTGAACAGTGTCCCACAACTTAATATAGATAACAAGAGCTTACACCTGGGGGCCAGATCCAATGCATTTACACGGAGATCTCAACATTTTTTGCGTATCTTTTGTGATGTAGATGCCCTAGGGAATTTAAATTGGTCTTCTACTATGCTTATGCTGGCTATATAATGGTGTCTGTAATGAGTGTTGCAGAGAGTGGGACATATCTGGTTTTTCCCAGTTTAGTTTGAGGCCGGGTCCTCTCTGTAAACATAAGTATCTGCAGGATCCTAAAAACAGATTGTTCAGATCTTTAAATATAAAGAATATCATCTGCATTCTATTGGGAAGGGAGGAGAAAAAACCCCTTTCATATGGAAATGGACAAAGTCATCCACGTATAACAGTCTAATGTGGGTTAGGAAGCGGGGACCAATGTTCGTTTTCGTAAGGACATGCTGAAGGAAGTGCCAATCAACTGAATCAAAGGCCATTTCAAAGTCTACCGAAACCAGTGCAGAGGGGTCCTGGAGTTCATCCAAAATTGCTAAGGCCACATGCAGACATTTGATACAATGACACGTACTCCGGTAAAGCATGAAGTCCTTTTGATCAAGGTGAATTAGCACGTGTATAATTGGAATTCGCCTATTGGCAAGGACATTGGCTAGTATTTTTCGTTCTATGTTAATCTATGAGATGGCCATATATGTTCTGTTGCAGGCTTATCCAGCTTATGAATCACTGTGATCGAGGCATCATGCAAGTTGTTCAGAGACGATCCCACCTGCAGTGCCTCCACAAACATTTCAAGCATTGGCAGGAGTAGGAGAGATGCATTTGTTTAGAGGACCCAAGGTTTTGCCTGTCAGTTTCCCTTTTATGGCCTACTGCATCTCCTAAAAGGTATAGGGTGTTACAGGGTCGACCTGTCCTCTGCTGACATTCTGTTAATCATTAGGTTTCTAATGTGTGTGTTTCTATTCATACTAATTTGCAAATGCTTCTGCAATTTTGAGTGAGCTCGTTAAGGAGCCAGGGGGTGATTTGTTAAAAGAGATTGCTTTACCACCATTTCATCACCGTTTTGAACTCCATCCCATAATACTTGCTTTAAGGATACTGAATTTTCAGTTTAATTCAAAACATGATTTGACCTCTTGTTAAAGGAAGTATGAAAATCCTTTTCTCTTACCCCTCAAGCATTTAAATGCCAATGTCCCCGAAAGTTTATTTCAGGTAGTCCAAGCATCTTTTCTATGGGACAGTGATCTGAAAGGCATCTAGGCTAGATAGGTGAACCTTGTAAACCAGTCAATTCTGTTGTGTGGGTATAAAAGTACTCAAAGCAAGAATATGAGTGATGGAATTTGTAACAGTATGTATACTCCCAATCCCCAAGTGCCACACATTGGTCATTCCTGCTGGGAATATCCATTTTGGCAGTGTGGTATTTATAAGGGTAGCTGTGGACCCTGCAGAGTCCAGATGTAGGCCTTTGACCGTGTTAAACTCTTGCCCACTATAACCATGCTAGGAGAAGATTGCATTAGGACGTTGGCTAAGGTTTGTAGACTGTTTTCTATGAGCGTGTGTGTGTGTGGGGGGGTGATGTATAAACTCATGATTGTACAGGGTCACCCCACTACTGATTTAGTAATCATAGTGTTTTGCCAGAGTTAGTCATTGTACGTATTAGTGAGTATAAATGGAAACGATTTGTGAAGTATCATGGTGGTGCCCCAAGAGACCCTTGTTAACCAAGAATGATAGATAGACCCAGCTAAACCCAGGTCTACAGAGGAGGTTGCCATTTGTGCACAGGAGGTGCGTTTTGTGTAAGAAAAGAACATCTGGGGTACATTTTTTCCACATATTGGAGAACTGCCCCAGGCATAATTTTGTTATTGAGGCCATTCACATTCCAAAAACTGTCAAGGTCATTTGATGGTGTTTTCTTATGGGTCATGATCAGTAGCGGCCGCTATTTACCGGGGGTGAGGAGGAGGGGGTGGGGGTGTAAATTAAAATAACAAATAATAAAAAAACAACACTTACCTTCGGCTGGCCACCCGGCCGGCCACCGCCTTTCGCCGGAAGCAAAAACAAGAAAGCACCCCAGCTCCTGACTCCACTAGCCAATCACAACGCTGCAGTGCAGCGTTGTGATTGGTCTGAGCACCGTGGATCGGCGCTCAGACGGGGAATGGGGGCCTGGGCATGTTCTGCACCCAGTCTGTAATGCAGCCTGGGTGCAGAACATGCAAAGTGCGCATGACTGTTATGGTCGGCCCGAGAGGGCCAGCCAAACAGCTATGCGCACTTTAGAGTGAAGCAACCACTCCTCCTTCTGGCCCCTGCCCTGGCAGTCCAGCCCCGCCCACATCAGGAAACAGAAACTAAAATGATAATAACGCTGGTTATGATCATTTTAGTTTTTCTTTAATTACTGCTCACAGAGCAGTGGGGTGATGCTCCTCCGCCTTAGCGGAGGAGCCACCTCTGGTCATGATGCCAGTTTATTTTGGCTGATCAGCTTCATGAATACCCTTCCTGTGTGCTGCGAAACCCTATTTGAAACATAACCTTGAACTATCCCACCTCCAACTCTAGCCCCACACCACATTTTATACGCTGACGCATCCGTCATGAGCATAAAATAGTGGAAACTAACTTACTTCTATGGGGTGGGGCGAACAAAGTGTTATCATCTATTTGCAGTCTGCCCCTTGCTTCTCTCCAGCACCCCTTATTTACAATGCTATCTCAGCATTATCTTCTACTAGGTAGTAAATATTGCTGACCCCAAATTGAACATTGATGAACCAGGCCACTCAATGCAAGTTCTTCTCCTAGATGTAAGTCTTACTGTCAATAGTTGTATCTCACACCATGGGGGGGCAGGATGCTTCTACTCGCTCCTCGCAGGTATGGATGAGTCCTTTTCTGGAATGAGTGCACTCATGGTGGAGTTATTTCCTCAGTGTCATGCACTGTCTTTCTTTAAGAAGAAAGAGTGTTTCTTGCATCAATGCATCTTTTAGTGGTGTGCTCCTTATCCATTCCATCTTTAAGGGTTTTCTGCTCCACCACTCAATCCAGCAAATCAAAAAAGACCAATTTAACCAGGTGCATCAATGTCAATTTGTCTGGGCAGAGTAGCATGTAATAAAGTTGTATTGATTGGAGTTTTTGCTTTACTGTAGTAAAAGATTTCCTTTGCTGTTGACCGGAGAGGTATAGTCTGGAAAAATCACAAATTTTGCAGAGTCCAGGGAGATATTGGGTTTCTGATTGTGGTGCTTTAAGGAAGGCATTCTGGCCAGAAAAGTTAAGGATTCTGATAATCATGGGGCTTAGATGTGCACCTAATGGCGGTTTCTGGGTTAATGCCCTATATGCACTCTCAAGAATAAAAAAAAAGGCAACAGAATCTTCTCTGGGACCCATGATTTCGACCATGTGGTTAGAACCTACTCAGGGCATGTACACTCCAGGCCCTCAGGGATGCACACTATCTGCAGATTGTTTTACGGGAGCTTCGCTCTGCATCTCCAGCTCTTTTTCCAGTTTTATTGTGGTCCCCTTCATCCATTTCAGTTCTGTATAGAGAGTTCTCGTTTTCAGTGTTTGAGATTCGGCCTCCTGCTTCTGTCATTATTTCTGCCACATTTCTAATCTCCCGACGTAGCAGAGAGAACTCTATCCTTATCCCTCTGATTGTCTTCTCCACTGCATATTTAGTATCTCTGATTGCCTGCAGTATTGCTTCCAGGGCTACTGATACTACCTCTTGTTCAGATACTTCTGTCATGGCTGAGGCAGCTTGTGTTGACGGTGCAGCCATGGGTCCTGTGAATTTATCTATTTTCCTGTGTAAGGAAAGCCTTGGCCCTTGTCTCTCACCATGTTTTCTCCTCCCCACTTCAAAGAGTTCTCAGAAGTTTTTACGACACTGTATTCAACCCCACCAAATTAGGCATCACAGGTACTCAAGGCATGCAGAAAGGGCCCCACCCGTGTCATTTCTACTGTGAATATGGTGATTGTCGGGTTTCCAAGGTACACCTCTATTACTCTAGAGACTAGGGGATCCCGCCTCTCCACTCCGTCGCACCTCAATCCAGACAGTCTCTGCTTATGGCTGCGACCACTCTTAATAGGGGTCTAATGATGGCTCATCTCTGGTGGATCGCTGTGCCCACACCTTTAAGCTTGTTTTTTCCAATTTAAGGCCTCCACTCTGCACGCAATGACCACATTGGACAGATTTATTGGTGCAGTGCAGTGGCCCATTGGGTCAGTATCACTGCTCAGCTCCACTCAGCAAATCTTAACCATTATTTGTAAATGCCAGTTTTTTTAATCTTTCAGTTCCTGCTCACCTTGAAAAGGGCAGTGCTTGGGTCAGTGCAGGCCCTGTGCACCTCATATCTCTGGAATATCGGTCAGCGGGGTGGCAGTCCAGGCTGGGTCTCTCACACCAGTGCAGTGCATTTGTTCTCTCCATTATGGCCGCATCCCAGGCAGAGTCTGCTAGTCAGACCCGAGATCCACCCTCAAGTAGGGGAGGCGGGGGTAAAGAGGTCCCACTGCGTTAGTGCCACTATGTCCTGCACCTGAGAGGGTCAGCGACCGGGTCCAATGCCGACTCAGTGTTTTCTTCAGTGAGGGTTAGGAAAGGGCACTTCTTCGATCTCACCAACCCTCTCACTGCTACCACTCAAAAAGAGTGCAGCCTCCTCCTGCCACTGAGTTGTGCTCCAGAACATCCAAGCAAGGCCTTGCTGCTACCCACCAAACAACTGCTGGCACCCAGGGGAATAATGCAAAATGATCGGGCCCCCTGCAGATGGTGAAGGGCCCCTGGGATTCCATATCTCACAGATATTTATTGGCATTGAAGTGAATGTGGCCCCTTGAAAGGTTGCCCCCCGCGCCGCAGGGGCCTACTTTAATGCCCTGCCGGCACCTGATCAGAGCCATTCAGACAAATCAGTGACCTTCGCTCAATTTAGGGGCGCAGATGATTATGGAGAATTAACAGGGTTCCATCAGAGCAGTGTTAGATTGTGGCCACCGTGATGGCGGTCACGCCATGCCCCCCCTCTTTTGTAGATTTTAATAATTAAATCATGTTTTCATGAGCTTTCCTTCTTTTTTCCCCTCAACTAGACATAGACCCGATTTAAATCTCGGCGGACGAGTTACTCCGTCACAACAGTGACGGATATCCCGTCCGCCGAAATATAAATCCAACTATATCCTATGGGATTTATATTTCAGCAGATGGGATGTCCGTCACGGTTCTGACAGAGTAACCCGTCTGCCGAGATCTAAATCAAACCCATAGTCAAATTAACATAAAACAATATTATTCAACTAAATCAAGCAGATACCAGTTTTAATTGGTCCGCTCGAATTTCCATCAGACCTTCCATGTAGGATGCGGATATAGCTTGTCGGTCTTCTTACCATCGTCACATATCCCTTTCATTGTGTTTGAAATGTGTGTGTGAGTGCTGCACCTATAATGGCTGATCCCATCTATATAACGGTATTTTGAGGTCGATCATATGGACCTCCAAAACCATCACATTCACTACATCGCCTACCACAACATCTGCATAGTACATATTTACTATTCTTAGCTCGACGTCTTGGGTTACATTGCAATGTAAGGGTTACATTGATGTAGTGGATGTGATAGTTTTAACATGACATATAAGGCATAAGATATAATGGTGATATCACATGATCCAATTTCCCATATTGTTAATAGCAAATCTGCACATCCTGGATACCTCCTTACATGGCTTGTATCAGGGCTTGCTTAAATAAATGAATATATATATATATATATATATATATATATATATATATATTTGTAATTGCATTTATATAGCACTTGCTACCCCTGATGAGGTATTGAAGTGCTTTTTGGCGGGTAGCACACTACTCCGGAACCCAAACATGATTAGTGAGTTAGTCTAGGGAAATAGGAAATTAATTTGAGCGGTGGATATGTTCGTCGGTTATTTGGATTGAAAGGATAGTGGAGGGATGGAAGAGGGAAGAGTTTGGATTTATATAGCGCTTGCTACCCCTGATGAGGTGTTGAAGCACGTTTTGGCGGGTCGCATGCTACTCCGGAACCCAAACAGGATTAGCATAGGGAAATACGAAATTAATTTGAGTGGTGGACATGTCAGTCTGTTATTTGGATTGAAAAGGAATAGTGGGGGGGGGGGGTAGAAGGAAGGGTCTAGGAAGTTTTTTGGGGGGAGTTCATAGCAGTAGGAGGGTATTTTGGATGAGTGAAGGGAGGTGACACAAACACACGTTATATTTCCGTTTCAGGTATACATGAGAGTTTGCCCTCAAATCGGCATTTACACAGCTCCTGAAATATGGGCCCTGTTTTTCTTGTCTTCACAAATCAGCATTCGAACGTCAAGTATTTTTCTGCTCTGCTAGAGCCACTCTGAAGATCGGTAATGACATGGAGTGTGAATCCAGGAAAAACAGGAAAGAATCTCTTGTGAAGGACTGCAACTAACAATATGCTGTGGGATCCAATAACTGACAGATTGATTCAGTCTCAAGCTGAACAGAAGCGGCATACCATAAATCCTGTTCGACGAGAGATGTTTTTAGTTAATTATTCTAAAACCGAACTGGTCACGCAGTTTATATCCTAAATTCAGTCAGCGCTTCCTCCATTATGGGCACTTGTCGGCTTGTAAACACTGTATTTTTTATTGCCGTATATCTTCGTACACCTAAGGCTGAACACTTTCTATTATCGGTTATGGGGGTTTCACTCTAAAGCCAGCGGCTGCCAGTTTAAGCCAGAGCCATTGTGTTGAGCTCTCTAATACCCGCAGGCTTGCGGTGACGCAGAAAGGAATGCGCCACCACAACACTTAGAGCGCCCGCGGTTGGGCTCTTAATTGCAGAACGTTCCCTAAGTTGTTCCTGAGCCCTGCATGCTTTTAAGTGACCGGGCTGCACTTTCTTCACGGACGGGAGCCATGTTTGTATACCTTTAATCCGCAGCGTCAGATTCTTCACGCACAGATCCAGGGCTGAAGGCAGCTCACGAGACCAGGATCACGTCGCGCACTTCAACATACAGAGAACAGTCATTTTATATTATTAACTGCGCAACAGGGCTTAGTATGGTCAAAGCTCCACATCATTCACAAACAAATGGCTCCACCTTCCTCACCGGTTCTTGAGTATAGGGCTCAACAGCCATGGGAGAATGGACGCAAGCCCGATGACTACCTTCAAGTGACCCTACATGCACCCCGTTGGGCTCTACATTACCTTCTGCTATTCTCCCGAAGCTCCCACTGTCCACACAGTGATACCGGCCTGGGACCCGCGGCAAGCAAATGTGGTAACCAGACAATGGTATTAATACCACACAAACTATTCTGCTAGAGGCTTCATTACAAGTGTCCCGCAGTGCAGTGTGGGAACTGCACGCCGGGGAAAAACCAATACCATGAGCTGCGGTATTTACTCCTTGTGGAAATACACTGCCATTCTGTGTTTTCCTGTTCAGGTAAGGCACAACGCGTTCAGTCAGGATTTGTTCACACAATTTGCAGCTTTGAGCAGTTTTTCCCTTTCAAAGTGTGCCTTCACCTCTCCCAGATGACCTTCCCAACCCAGCAGTGATGCATCAGTCATCACCGTCCGCTCTGTATGGGGAAGGGAGAGGGTTCTGCCATTGGCCAGATTGTGGTCAAGCAGCCACCACTGCAGGTCTTCTACATTCTCCTCCAAAACCTGGATGACATCCAATGCAATTCCTTGGTGTTGTGTGCACTGAGACTTCATGTCCTACTGCAGAGCCGCATATGCCACCTGGTGAAAGGGACAAGCAGGATGCATGAGGCCAACAGTGGAAAAAGTCTCACAGCCCCTTCCACAGAGATTCAGGACCAAGGTTGAGACATCAGTATCATAGCCCAAATGTCCTGGATTCATAGCATTAGAGGAAAGACCCTGAAAAGTAGTCTTCGGAATGGCTCCCATACACAAAAGCCTCTGAGGAGGAGTCGGGTGCATTTTCAGCTTGTTGTGGCAAACCAGCCAGCCAGTTGTTGTGGTAGGTGAAAACAGAAATTTTCAACCTCTGAAGAAAGGTGGCAATCATCGCCATCCCTTTCGTAAACAGCAGAGGGGCATTGGTAATGCCAAAGGAGAATACGGCAAACTGAAAATTATCTGGCCCAACCTGAACCGCAGGTAGAATCTGTGAGTGTCCAGGCCTGGCACATGAAAATACACATCTTGCAGGTCCAGGTCAACCATTCAATCGCCTGAATCCAGGGCAGAGGAAATCTGAGCCAGTTGTAAGCATTTTGAATTTTTGCTTCTGTAGGAAGGCACTAAGAGGGCAGAGATCTAAAATAGGATGAAGGCCTCTGCATTCGCGGCCGCTGCAGGTAAGAGCGGTGGGACAGTGGGGCCGGCTGGAGGGGATTTCGAGAGACTACCACGAGGGAAAATTAATTATTTATTTAATTTTCCCTCGTGGTCGTATCTCGAAATTCCCCCCCCCCCCCCCTCAGTCAGCCTCACTGCTCCACCGCTCTTACCTGCAGCGGCTGCGGCTGGGCCTCTGTCCTTCAGCACAATAAAAAAGAAAACGGGAGTAACACCCAGTCCCTATTTCCAAGGCTGGAACCCTCTTGATGGGCTTTTTGGATGGTAGGGCTTGCACCTCTAACAGCAAGATAGATAGATGCTACTCTGCAAACTACTCTGATGACGGAGGAACCCGTAGAGGAATTGGAAAGGAGTGGAAGGGTATAGCCCTGCTGGTAGATCTGGATGACCCATATGTCGGATATAATGGACTGTCACCCTGGAAGGAAATGTCTGATCCTACCTCCCACAACGTGGCTGTGCACCGCTAAAGGCAAACTAAAGTGGTTTGGAGGCTGACGCTGCTGGGGCCTCGAGACCAGGAACAAGTCCACACCTTCAAATTGGAGCAGGAGCGGGACTTATGCAGTGTCCATGACTTTGTGTTTAGCGACATACAGCTTCGCCTCACAGTCTTTGATTGCTTTTGGGAGCCTAAACGTACATCCTTCACATGACTTGGAATCGGGCCCCTAGCCCAAAAACCTGTGGCGCACCTCATACGGGTCCATCAACGACTTTTGTTTCCGGCAGTCACGGCACAGTTTGAAACCTGCAGTCTTCAGTGGGGACATCGTTCCCTTGCACATTGGGGAAGATTTTTGAAGAAGTTTGTCAACGGATGAAAAGGGAGCAGAGCTCCTGATCTGTGAACAAAGGTGCATAAAGAAAGGAAGTGATGTCGCCAAGCAGGGGTAGCGCTTATATGCAGCTGCGCTCTTTCACTTCCAGGGCGGAACAAAGTCAATGCGGAGCAGCCTGAGGCCACCTAGCGGCACACAGGAGCATTGCTGTGATGATTTTTAGATCCAGTCTGGCGCCTGAGGAATTTTCCAAAGGTGAGGAATATGCAGTTAGAAGTATTAATCAGAAACAATCGTATGCCGGCTGTCCCACACCTTTTCATAGGATATTCCTAATGAGCTATCAATGGAATAGGATCTTCAGGGATTATAGCAGAGCCATTGTGTAACACTCCTATCCCAGTTTGTTCACGACACAGCACTATTGGGGCTCTTTCCATCAGTGCTATGCCAACCTGTGACAAAACAAGGGAAGGAAATATATGGTCACATGAACTGTCTATATGAGTATCCAAAGCAGTGGATGGATGCCAGTACTCACAGGAACCTAGTGTACACCAACATTAAAACCTTTACTCTCGTACCCCGGCCCCAAAAACAGCAAGTTCAACGCCTCTTAATGAAGAAAATAGAACTTTATTTACAAGTAAATGCCAGTCTCAATTATGAATAGCTCAGGTTCACCCTTCTTGAAAGATGCTTTGTCCCATCAACATAACATTAGTGCCCCTGAAACACCATCAGTCTTCTAGGTATTCATTCATAAAATTTGCATAGGGGGCTGTGGTAACTGCAGCTCACCAACCAAGTGACAGCTCCCTCCGCATGCCAGTGTTGGATTTAAAGGGACTTCTGTCCCGGAGTATCACCAGTTGGAGGAATGTACCTAGCACCCTCGAGTGCTGCCCATATTATAAAAAACACTAGGAGCAGATGCACTTAGAAAACCCACAAGGGTCCCTGTGTGGTTTTCAAGGCAATGGATTAACACTGACCTGCCGGTGTATGGGATTGGCATAATTGTATGCTATTGTTCCTGTCCCAGCAGTGCAGAATACAGGTGGCAATGAGGAATAACAACATGCTATGCATATTTTCAGGCTACACTGCCCCTTGTTCCCTTACAGCCCCTCCAGTGCAACCAGTGGGAGATCGGTTATGCTATGCCCTGCTTTTTACCTGTCAGTCTTGGTCATAAAATGTTTATTGTGCATTTGTGGGCACATGGGCAGTGATGTGCTGTCCACATTTGTACAATACGCAAAAGTGGTTCTACTCATTATGAGCCTGTATGGGGAACACATTCAAGTACATATAGGCAGCCTACTTCTGCCAATATGACCATAAATGTACAAACATAATTTTAAAGGAGGCAGAATGGGATGAAACTGCCCCAAGCATCAGCTGCTTTACTAAATGTGTAAGTGCAGGAGCTACAAAGTCCCACGCTTAGATTCTCATTTTACAAAATCTATCTTCCTGAGCAGATCGGTATCAAAACAACCCCATGGTCTTTTATCACAATGCCAAGGCCTCATATACATATGATGCTTAATGGCAAGGCGGTACACTGGGTCGTTGCCATAGATGCCTAGCTCTTTGACCTCATTAAAATTCAGACCTCAGAGTTCCTGACATGCCTGACTGTGCACTAGGTTCCACTAAGCTCTTATCACTTTTACCTTGGTTGGGGTGGCTTAGCCTAGCAGTAAAAGGTAGCCCTGCCAAAGTTCTCACTGAAAGATAAAAAGGGCAATGTTTTGAGTTTTGGGAGCACAGGAGCCAAGAAGCAGTATCACCCTAGTAGGCTAGTAAGATGCCTCCCTTGTTTACGGACAGTCTGAGCAGGACACAGAGTAACTGTCTCTCTCCTAGCACAATGGATAAGAGCACCACTACACATCGGTTCTCTTGACTTGGAGACTCCTAAAACCTCCTCTAGGCTCACTTCACAGCTCAAATAAAATGGCTGGCACGCTACAAGAGGGGTCACCAGTCACAAGCTTCAGAGAAGCATCATACACAGATGTAGAGCAGAAAAATATCTTAAGTGCAACTCCCGAGCATTCATCTGAAATCCAATTCAGAGTTAATTCCTTTCATGGCCACAAACACCTAGACTAATTTGAACAACTTTACTGAGGATGTCTACACCATCTCTGCCTTTCTGCACCCAAGAGTAGTAGAGTATTAACACCACAACGTTTGTCCAAGGGTTGTCCTATACAAACAAAGTACATTTCTCTTGACGGTAAAATATATTTCAAGGTTCCTATGCTTTCCCTCTCTCTCTGTCCATCTGGACCTCTGCATGGAGAAAGCAGGACCACTGCCTTTCAAAGGGTCAAGTGTTGATGCATGCTCAGCGGGAGGTGGCAGGCTATCGTGGTGATGTTCACCTTTGACTCAATCCTACAGTTAAGTTAAGCTCTATGAATCTTGTGACACTTCTCGCTACTTCAGAGTTCCGTATGAGCAAGCCATCACTTGCCATAGACCGCCCATGTTCTAGAAACCACAATGTCTCCTAGTCCTCTCTGGCCCTTTCTATACCTTGCAAGGCAGCAACACAATTAAGTCTTTGTGATCTTTAAGAACAGGTTTTAGCATTTCCAAACCGGTGGTACTCACTTTATCCACTTGGACTAGCCTCAGGATGAACAGCTCAGTTTTCCCTGACTGGTTTTGAATTCAGAAAATTGCAGGTTACAATTAATCTCTGCAGCATGGATATAAACCCAGATAGTAAGTCAGGTTACTACCGTTCATAAACCCAACCAGAGTCAAAAGGTGCAAGCTGAGATACAATAACATAGCACTGGAAACATGATACTAGCATGTCCCAAACACCGCAGCAGATCCCAAACACGCAGCTGTACAGGGATTTATGCACACAAGCAGGGTGGATAAGGATGCAACACAACTTTTGGAGAGAATTTTATACTATATACTGATAGGAAGGGTAGTTAAATGCAATGAATTGAACTACTTTATTACATTTATTTTCTGAAGGAACGATTTACAGAAAATCATTAATTCCTAAAGACGAGAAAATAAGACAAATAACAAAGAGTTCATCAGAGCGACATTGAGTACACATCAAGACAGCAGAGTGAGTAAGGGACAGCAGAGTGAGTAAGGGAACATCAAAATTAGCCCTAACGGAAAGTGCACTCTAGAGAAGACCACACAGGAGGTACACATCAGCATAGCACGCTTTGTTCCTTCCTACTACGGGGAGTATTTATCACACCGAGTCCTACTGCCAGTGAGTCCGTTCGATCAGTGGGGATCTGATCTCTGTAAGAATCACAAGGACAGATAACCCCCACTCTAGGTCTCTAAAGTATTTGAGATGTAGAAAGACCTGAAAAGCCCCTGCCCAGTAAGCATACATGATTGATCCTCCAATAAGAACACAATAAAAATTAAAAATGCATATTCCTGAGATGATGGAAGATGCTTATACACAAACACTTCGATGGGAGCCCACATAACGATTTGGTGTCTAGCGTTATAGGCACACAATATCCTGAAAGATTGTCCCAAGGAGTCCTGTAACCAATCCAAAGACTGCAACGTCTGAGGATCTTGAAAGGAAAAGACTATCCATGATTAAGGTCAAGTACATACAAAACGAGAAAACCAGAACTTATCAATAGGAAATCACCTAATTTTTGCAATTCCCAAACATTGGACTTGTAGGTGCTGTGCTTCAAAAGGGAAAACTAGGGGTATTGACCAGAAAGAAGTCTCTCTATATAATGCATAATGACTGGGTACGTTTTTTAACTATATACTTTGATGAATTTGTGCAAAAAGAATCTGAATAAACCTTTGAGGATATTGACAAATCTATTTAAGCAGACACTGTTAGTAAATGGTGAACCTTTAAATATATGACAAAAAAGTAAGTAAGTAGGACTACCCCATGCGGCCTGTCCCATAGCAACATAAATAGTAATATTCATCCCCATTTGAGACCATTTTTTGATATACTATACTTCAATTGGCCCCGGTTCTCGTGGGGTTACTGGCTAACCCCTACATATAACATATATGAACATAGGAACATCCTACACAGGAATTTACAAAGCACAGCTGCTTGAGGATGTCGACATCAGAACAGCCTTCTGAAATAATACACGTCAGCACAGCTGAGTTAGATGTGCACAGTGGCAGTCAAGACAGGAAGCAGATGTCAGACCGGCTGACAGAAGTGCACGAGAGCAGTCAAGAAAGGAGTGGACCTCCAATTGGAACAGGCACAGGCAGAGCAGGCCATAAGCAGAGCTGCGTCCAGAGGAACAGAGCAGCGCTTCAAGGAGTGGACTCCACAAGAGTTCAGCTTCACCACCCAGACAAGTCAAGCAGTGCACACCAACAAGAATACTGAAGAACAACAACATTAAAATGCCTCTGATAGGAAACATATCCTAATAGCCGAGTCAGGTGGGGCTTGTTAGCACAGCAGAGTTAGAAAGTTCATATCCCACCCAGACACAGATGACAGTAGATCGAAACGGTAGGTCGGAGCAGTTTGCATGGGGGTTCACATCCGAGCAGCCCAAGAGGGAAGTGAATGCACGTGGTTATTAGTCAGATGTCGCAGGAAGTACAAATGCGTGGGCCAGCTAGGAGGTGGACGCTCATGCCAATTTATGTTTTCTTTTTCAGACCTTCCAGTCTTCGTGCAAGATCCTCAAAATCCATATCACTCGGCCCTGTTGGACTGATGTCGGAAACAGATGGTGGAGTAACTGGCACAGATGGCAGTGTTATGTTGTCGTAGTTATCTGAAGGGTCAGGTTTGGACTTCGCGGGTGGCTTAAGTTTGTTTCTAGGAGCTGAGAGAGACAAAAAGTAATACAAAGTCATTGCAGGGCCAAACAAAAACCACCAGCTGCGCACTAGTCTTAGTGACGCTGAAACCAGGTCAATGTTATTCGGCTAGGTCTATCCCCAACTAACACGGCTTCATCAAGTTCAATTCTGGTGTACCAGAGATTACTAGATTAACAATACATATTTATTTAATGGCTGTTGCCCCACAACAACCCTATTATGGTAAGTCTAACATTGCGACAACTAATCAAACTAGCCTGGACCCACCCACACCTAAATCCCAGAACTCGGCCCAGCCCACTCGGTGCCTATCCTCCAGAATTCAGCTCAGCCGTGATGATCTCTGCTTACTCTATTGGAGCATGTATGTCTAGTCAGCCCAGCCGCGACTGTGTTGACCACAGGTGTCTAAGTGCATTGTTGGATGCGTGCCCTGCATCATCGTCATCCCACCTGCTTTATCTACGAAGTCACCATGAACTCAGCTACGTCCATTTTCATGCTCCCTGCTTTACTCTCAATTCTAAGTTACCCGTGTACTCACCTGCCACTGGACCAGGAGGAACCGGTTTAACAGGAGGAGTAACATCAATCTGAAATAGAATAAATGTGACTGAACACCTTGGTGGAAGAGCACACCTACGAAACAGACAAACCATTCAAGCCCCCTAGAGGTGCCCCATCTTCTAAGAAAGCCTTTCTGCAGCATGAGCCCACATTCACTTCCTCTAAGAAGACACATGCTGCATGAACATGAACAGTTGCAACATTGCCCCATTTGCTCAAAAGCCAAAGTGCTTTGAATTTTCTTGCAAGTGGGGGGATGGTGTGTGTGGGTGGGTGAGGGTGTGTGTGAGGGTGTGCGTGCAGTCCTACTCCTGTGAAAGCAGAATGCAGCTATCGTGTCGCATCAACACTAATTCTCGTTTAGTAAAAACATTTTTCTGCTATACACCATTGAGGACAAGTGCAGTTTGTGCGGAGGACAAGTGCATTTCGCTCTGCAGTGGAACATTGCTCTTGAGGACTCCACCAGTTCTTAAGATACTGCACAATTTCATGAGCCTTCAACTTTATGCAGAATATATTTTGTAAAATGGGAGTAATGAAGAAAAATGTTGAGCCCTCTTTATATTCCCAACGTTTCATGGTGGAGAAAAACCTGCCGACCTCACCTGTGGAAAGGCTTCGGTCTCTCCGGCAGTCCATTGTTCCTTATTTATAATAATGGACAACTATGCTGTTTTTTTTTTTTTAACTTAAAGCCATCGCTCCATGATTTAGTCACTGTGTAAAACCCTCTCGATATCTATAAGCTAGTTTGTGCTTTAGGCTGGCTCCTAAACTCCAAGCTGCTGTAGTGTTCCTCCTGCTCCCCGTGTAACCTTATTTACAATTTAGTAGATAGAGTTTGACAGATGGAATTCTCTGTCCCAAACGTGGCATGTGTACGGGCAGCTGTATTACACGTGCATTATAGCCTATTGCACTTGCAATACGGTGGACGGGAATATCGTTCATGTTTTGATGGAGTATCCCATTCGCCAAACTCTAAATAAGGCCCTAAGTTTGACAGCCCTGGTCCCACCCCCAGCAGAGCCCAATTACTGCTTTGCTCCACCGCTAGAATCTGTGCATTGGTCTGTTACCGCATTACTCGGTTTACCTTTTGAATGCTATTTGTTTCAAACAGTCCAATACAGATGAGCAAATCTTAACTGAAGTCCCGTGTTGGAGCATGCTAGTATATAGACACAGACATAGTGCAGGTAACAGAACATAAGTTGTTAGGTTCCTTCGTCCAGTGCAGATTTCAGCCCTGCGGCTGCGACTAAGGACTTCTGGTTTCAATGAACGGATCCCCAAAGGCACTGTAGTGTTCTGTTCTGAAAACTCTGCACCGCTGCTAACATCTTATACCAATCCCATGGCTGGGCTGGCGGTGGGGACCCGTTTGTGCTCAAGGAGATTAACCAGTGTCTTTGCCTTCCTGAGATGACAGATGCACTTTTGTGAGTCCCACTGTCTGAAAATGCTCTCGGCCGACTACAGTGGAAACCTTCTTCGCCCTCCCTACTGGCCCTCTATCCACTTCATTCTGCTGGAATATGGTGTCGTGTGTGGTGGTGTATGCTTTGGTTAGGAGATGCTGCCAGATATTTGTTTGTAGCACACCGGTGTAATTACACTACAAGAGTCCTTTGTGCGGGAACAGAATGGGCTAAGTGGGCAGAGAATGGTCATAATAACAAAAACATTAATCTCAATGTTGACCATTTAGTAACATATGTTATTTACGACGCTTAGAAAGACCACAAGTGCAGTAAGTGATGTCATATAAAACAAGCATTGGCAAAGCCAATAGTTTTGACGCTTGGATTCATTCGCAGAAAAAAACAATAAAAAAATGCCTGTAGTTGGGCATATCAAGTAAAAAAGGATTTACTTGTATAGATACAATGGCATGATGAGATAAAGAATTGAATGTGTGACAATGGACGGTACGTTTAAAATGTAAAATAGTGACACACAACCAAACAGCCAACAGAAAAATGATGCAACATAAATGCTACGGTGAGCGGAGTCAAGTTTTGATTGACAATGCTTCCAGCCAATGCTCACCAAAAGCCATTTACAGTAAATATAAAATGCAATATGTTTACCATGAATGACATTAAGTCAAGCAAACACAAATGAATATTTATACAGAACACACCACACTAATAAAAATGTACTACTGTGTACAAATAAATGCAATCATTAGGCAATTAAATGTCAATTATCAATCTGGAAGAAGAAAAAGGCCTGAACGGCTGTGAAGAGCAGGTTCACACAGATCATTGCAGCGGACACTTAACCTACTGAGAAACCCGATCCAGAGGTCAAAGGCTGCTGCTGAGAATGGGTCACCTGCAATAGAAACAAATGGACTTTGGGTCCCTATCACTGCACCAGGTCATTCGCCACTAATATAGTAGTAAGGACAGACTCACCAGGGCCACTCATCTAGGTTACCACAATCGAAAGCAGTCTGCTGCCTCCGTGGCCATTCAGACCTCATCTGTGGAGAATTACCAATGCCACAGATAATACTGCCCCTTTCATATTCATGTGCGGGGATGGATGCATGAGGGAATTACTCAGGTGCAGACAATGGTGGGGTGTGACTTTCTAGTTCACCTGTACCCAGTGATGGACCAATTCTCTCTCATCCCCATATAACTGTAGAAAGGCTCGGGCATGTGTAAAGAGATGGGTGCATAATTTGTCACCACCAGTAATTCTAACACAAGTTCAGCAGTAGCCCTTACACTGTAAGAATGCAAGCACAAGTTTAGATGTCATGCTCTGTGGACTCTGGAAAGTGAGCACTGATTCCGCATTCCCTAAGATGTACACAGGCTTCAACACCCTAGAAAAGTATTCACAATCTGTTCAAATCAGACTTCGAAGTTTGGTCTTCTGGTTGTTCCACAGCCAATAATTTCATCTCTGGATCAGATCTCCTGCTCTTATTCACTAAGTTTGCTGTTTCCCTTATAACATGCATTGGTAGTAACCAGCCCGCATAAATAGAACTCACTGCTGCTAGAGCTATTGCATTGAAATCTGCATGGACAGGAGGATGATTTGCATCATGTTGCAGCTGGCGTTGGATAACACATGCTCATGTTGTAGAAGCTGTGATGTGTGCCCCCACAGAGAGTCCTACATTATGTCATTCACAGGTTCTTCAACTACTTTGGAAATGTGCAATTCTGACCCAATAAAGAAAAATCTATACAGTATGGTGGAACATTTTTCACTAATCAGGCTGGACACATTAAACAGGCTATTCAAGCACAGGAAGGAAGAAAAGGGGATGCAGAAAATTTGAAGTATGTAGCAATCGGAGAAGCAATGACAAACAAGACATCAAAATGGGTTACAGCAGCCATAAGATGGAAATAATTTTGCCAGAAATTTTACTCCTGCTAGTCAGCGTGGATCATGCCCAAACTTGTTGACAAGGCACAGAAAGGCCTTACCTGCCCATATGCTGGTGGTATGGCAGGGACCTGGGGAAGAGGTCTGTTTTGAGGTGGGAGGAAGTTGGTCGAAGGCCAGGCCTCATAGATCCCAACCCCTACACCATTAAAAGTTTCCTATGGAAAAAAACAGTAAAAGTTCAAACACTGAAGCATTCTCACACACTGTCATGTTCTCAAGGGTCCTATCCAGGCCTCATTTTATAAGCAAAGGATGGGCATAATGGTTCCAACAGAACATAAACATGCCCATATAAAGCTAAACTGTAGAAAGTTGGTTTAAGTGGAGATATATGGCAGATAAAGGCATAGAACAGAGAATGTTAATGCACAGTCAGATGGTCTAGAATAGGAGAGTCTTTGAGGTCCTATGCCGTAGAATGAGAGGTACTTCTGGGTATAATGGTAGAGAAATGAAAATCTTCATACAGTCTTTTGGTTCCTGTGGTATACAGTAGGAAGGCACACAGAATCTGAGGATATTGGATGAAAGCTTATTCAATTTTCAAGCTATAACATGGAAAAATATTACAGCCTCCTGATGCAGGACTACCAAGCACACAGATCTCTAATGCAATTTACTGCACCGTTAGGAAGAGACCTAATATAAACAGAGTATACTGGATGCAGTGCAATAGACAGAATGACTTCATTGAGTTTAAAGAAAACAGAATTGTATAAAATGCGGAATGTAATGTTATAAAATGGGTAGGAGAAGCAGACAGTCATGGGACAGAAAGAAAGTATGTACAGAGCCTGAGAGTATCAAAACAAGACATTAACAACTGATGGTATTAAAAATCAAGGTACATAGGATCATAAAATACAAATGTGTGACAGAGTCAAACATTGGAGAAAACTAAGGAATAGAGGGTATGTAAAAAAGTATACAGGAGCCGATAGCATACAAACTAAGAATAAACAAGTTCTGGTGATAATAAAAGTCAGGCTGCGTTTGGCCTCATGACAGAGGCAGAGCATAAAGTCCAATAGTATATTAAGGGAGGGAATAAACCCATAGCACGTAAGGCCTGATCTTTTAAAGGCAGGATGTACACAGAATGAAAAAAATTCCAGGATACACTGAACTTGGTGGTGTATACAAGCACAGAATTCACAGTAATGAGTAGTATAAGGAGACATATAGCATACAACATTGTGGGAGCGGTGTGGGGGGTAATCAACTTATTTTCCCATTCTTTCACGGAGTTTATTTGCAGCAAATGTTCCCTTTTTTACTGATAGCATGCTGTGCCTGTGGTCTCCTCTGGTACACAAATACTGCCACATAGGACCTAAAGAAGGGTAATCTAACCAGATCCTCACAGGATGTTGGTAATTCTGTCTTGGCTGGCTGGTGTTCCCATGTCCTCTCTCACACTTGTCAAACTTGTTCTTCACGCCATGACCCATCTGGTTTCCTCCAAGACAAAATGTTATCACATCTTCCCTTTTTTGTGTGACTTACAGAAGCTTCCACTTGTGGCACGAATTCAATTTAAAATGTGTTGTCTGATATACAAGGACCTCCATTTAGGAATGCCACCTAACATTGGTTAACTCCTGAGGGTCATCCAAGACTCAGGAGCGAAGATTCTGTCTCTGTTACCAGTATCAAAAAAGTGACCTGCACAAAGCATCTATGATAATGATGAGATTACAGAATCCTAAAGACAACTCTATTCCATTTAAATTCCCCTCTCACTAACCCAAATTATGTAGGTGTTCATTACTATTACCACTCAATTACCAGATTTCTCTAACCCCCATAGAATCTATACCCAACTCTCCCACACATGAGGAAACTAACTCATGCTGTCCCGACCTCTCTTTAGAGAACCTCTGCATCTGATAAACTTCACCCAATCACCCTTGAAACACCCTCTTAAGAACATATGTTCTCTCTTCATCCTAGCTCTGCTCCTTCTTTTAACTACATCAATTCAATTTCCCCTCTTACTTTGACAGTCACCATCCCCTTGACACCAGCCAAAGTTCTGCAACCCCCCAGATAACATTATAAGCTCTGAATCTTATAATTCACCTTTGAAGGGCTAGAATGCCCGTGCAATCCTTCAACTAACAACATAAGACAACATCTGATGACCCCAAAAACCTTCAAAAGTAAGATATTGGCCCTTAGCTAAAAATGTAACTTTCCCTGTAAATCAAAACTGCTCTACAGGACTCATTCTTGGGCAGAGATGAGACACTTGTTCCTTCCTTTAAATCCCTCTCCAACAACCTCCTGCTTTCCTACTGAACACAACGTATACTCCTTCCAGAACGGAGTTGGACTTTGACCTCAGAATGCAGAGATACCATTTTCTGTCCCCCGTTCAGAGCTGTCCTAGTGACCACTTTCAACTTATCAACTAGGCACAAGCTCTCAGCCACATAGATCACATACCTTACTTTAAAAGCAATATGACATCTCCCAGCTCTAGTATCATTTACAGACCCAAGAAAAATAGAGTAAATGCTAAAAATACCTGTCATAGCAATGAGACTGCCATTAATCATACTAAATTAAGCACTGCCTCACTGACAACTAAACACTGGATTTGGTAGGCCCTTACAAAATGTACATCTGCTATATCAAACTCATGCTCACTGAAATCTAGTTCACTCCTACCCCTAAGCTACTCAATGATCACCTACTGCCAGAAAACGATTAGATTGTACACAACCACAGAAACAATAAGATACTGCCCATGCCCCATACTGTTTTCCATCAATATTCCAACAATACACCGTTCTGTCTTCAGACTGAAGGTACTATTAGCGTTGAGTCACTCACATCTTGCTTTAGTGATATTGACTCGTGGATGCCTCAGAATAAGCTGAAAATCGATCTTCACAAGAATGAATTCCTACTTTTCTGCCCCAACACCACAGGATTTGCCTCACAATTGAGCTGATAAACTTAAGGTGCTTAACATTTTCACAAAGACTATGATGAGAGACAAATTGCTTGGCTTCACACTGGATAAATTCCAAATCTTGATTTCCATCAACTAAATCACTAAGAATGCTAGATATTAATTGAAACAGCTTTACAGCATCCAAGCCTTCATTCCAAACCAAGACTTTAAATCAACCGTCCAAGCAGGTGCACTATCTCAGATTTAATACAGGAAAGCTTTGATCACCGCTCACTTTCCCAAGCATGTCTGGCTCCTGTACGAACAGTCCTCGACTCTGCTGCTGATCAACACCAGTAATGTGCCTGGATTTCTCCTTCTTGAATCTATCCATTGCCTCCTTCTCGAATCTTGCTCAATTTACAAAACAGCATGTCTCACCTACAAGGCTGTACACCACATTTCTCTCTTCATTGAACCTCATTATTTTGGGAGGCATTGTTAATCTTTATTCCAAGCAGCACTGTCTTAAACAGCGAAATAACCACTGACTCAGTTTCCTCCTTAAATTCCATACATTTTAGCTAAACAATGTTGTACATATCATACATTTTTCCGGCCATGGCATGGTGTAGTGATTCAAGCTCTATGCATTTTTGGGAAGAGCTCCATTAGTCAGGGACATCACTATGGGAAACCTTCAGAGAATATAAAATAATTCCCCATGTCAATCCAGCACATGTAAATCACCAAAAACAACATAAAAGCACAATCCACATCCTGCGCAGTTGCAGCTGCAACGAGTCTTTGTCTGATCATTCATGTTAACGTCCGTATTTCAAGATCATCTCCAAAACATATCAGTTCACTATATTTCATATTAGTGCTATACTGATCTCAACCCTCCCCTCAAACGAACAGGTTTACCTGTTTTAGCTTACTGCCAAATTTGACTTGGTATGACTCTACCAGTATTAGCTACTGAGTCCTTGAATAAAGTAATCTCATTGCACCAAGATTTAATTCTCCTGCAGCCTACCGCTTTAAGTTATCACATCTTGACGTCATCTTTTCTATTTATTGCAGTTCCACAATCTCATCCATCATTATTAGCCTACCTATCCCATTTTCAACTCAAAGACATGATCACATTGATTTCGCGTTTTCACCTTGATGTATTTTGCTCCTGTGTGGTGTGTGACCCATTGTAGTTCAGTAAGTAGCATCAGTAATCCCCCATGATGGGCAGGCTTGTGTAAAATGAGAGCAGTCTAACACCGTTGGTACTGGATTGGTCCCTTATACTACACAGAGAAACTTGAATTCAGGCATATTCTATCTAACACCTCAAGAAAAGACATTTTAGAGAAACCCTCAAAAGACATTTCTGTGAAAATATCCCAGAACATGGAACACGCTTCCTGCTCACAAAACATTTGATCCTTCCATCCAACAGTTCAACTCCAGCTCAAAATAACACCTGGCCTAGAATAGTTGGTTGTTTCTTTAATAACCTTCATGATGCTCCACTTTCCCATCGTCTGCTCTATTTTCCATATCGTTGCCTTTCTTCATCTCCGTCACACATCATTTGCCCTTTTTCTGCTGGGACCAGGTTATTATCAACTCTACTGATTATGTTTCCTATCATGTTGAAATGTGTGTCATATATGTACTTGAAACATACAGTTGCAACATGTTAGCTTACGTTCATCCCATTACCTGTAACGTGCTTTGACTCCCTATTCAAGGTTTAGAAGCACTATTTCAAAAACTAGAAATAAGACTCATTGAATCCCATGGGTGCCTGGAGAGGAGATGCAAATCCTCTGTGAAATGGGCTATAGGATGTTTCTTTTCACGTGGTAGTATCTCTCTGCTGGGTGTCGCTCGGGTGAAGATGGGGATATAGGGGAGTTCATTATTGTTTGTGACCTTGTGTCTTGAAATGCTGTGATGGAATATCGGTATATCACTGTACCACTTTGTTAGAAGTTTCATTCATGACCATTATCCTTAACATTCCAACCTCTGCTTTGTGTTTTCTGAGTGAACACGATAGTATATTGCTGCTTAGCATAGCATGCATTACTTTAATTAAAAAAAAGTTTAAAAAATAAAGACTAATTGCTTCCGAAATCCAAAACTTTTCTAGCATTGAAACAATAATTTACTGCTGCTGCAACCAAACTTTGAAACCCAACCAAATCTTTCACCCAGACAACTGCTATATCACATCCTTTGCCACCTTCACCTTAACAAACCCCACGTCTCGACAGTTTGTCTGTATCCCTTTTTTCTCTACCTTTACTTATGCAACAGCTTCCATATTTTTCTACTGTAATCCCTCTGTTGTTCTCTGTGAAGCATGCTAACCCCTTTTAGATGCAGCAGTGCTACGTATAGGTGGGCAAGTGGAGCAAAGCTTGAGCCGGTCTCTGGCTCGGCTCTTAAGTAAGAAGACTTCCGAGGCACAAGAGAGCCGAGCCAAACATTCCAAGCACTACCTTCCCCCCTAAAAGCAGTTTCTAAACATAGGGCAGTTGAGCGCATGAAATCTAAAAAAAGGTGCTTTCCAGCTGTGTCTGCAGCCGAGCTTAGCTGCAATTAACACGTTTTCTCACTTAAGATCTGCAGGAAGTCAGAAACCTTTGTTTTGTTAATCAGTGTAATTACCATCATTGAGCCCCTTGCCCGCGCTCTCTCAACTTTTTGTTGAGTCAGAGGAATACAGATTAATTAACACAGAAATAGTCTCCTGCCTGTCATTACAATTAACATTTCTTTCCAAGATGTATTGCGTCAGGCTGAATTAGTGCATCACACTTTTAACTATAGAACATAGTGAGGTAATTTAGGTCACTGACCAGGAAGCTTTACCTGTTGGCGGTAAAAGTGAGTGAGAAGGAGATTCATCATGTGATTCAATATCAGAATGTGTACCCTGACAACCTGGGTTCAAATCTTCGCTTCCCCAATGAACCAGATGGTGTGGTACTACACAAAAAATGTTATGCCACTAATTAATCGGCTCTCCCTATGGATTTGCTAGCTTGCACACCTCTAGGGCTGAGGGAAAATAAAAAAAAGGCAACTCCAACACACCTGTTTTTGAGCGGTGGGGTAGGAGAAAGGCGTGTGCGTGAAGCCACCTCCACCCCCGCCTCCACTGCCAGGACCACGTTTATTTATGTCATCGGTAAATCCAACATCACTTGGACCTGCTTCAGGTTCCTGAGGAGCCTCTGCCTGATGAAGAAAAAAAGAGAAAAAACACACACCATCAATGCCACTGCTGAACAGGACACCCACCAAAGAGGGCCATCATCAGAGGAGTTCAGGAGGAGCTAAATAAATTAAGCCTCAAAAGGGGCTCCGCACTGCCAGGGGGAACTCAAGGCTTCTGGGCAGTTAGGTGTTAGGATTTGTGTTTATAGAGCGTGTATGTTAAGGTAACCAGATTTTGAAAACCCCCAAAAACGTGACATTCCACAAACATAGAAGTAAGACTACAATTTAGCTTTGACCTAGGGGAACAAAATTACTTATTTAAAAGCGCTCACCTATTTAGAAGCCACAGACAATGAGACACTAATACATTGAATGCAACTTTTACACGCAGTATCATCTGTGCTAAGTAAATTGCTTTCTACTAGGAGCTCCTAACTAATTTTGCACCAGAACACATGAAACTTTGCTTCCCTATGGGTTCAGCTGGCCCTCTTTGATAACAGAGACATGCTATATTTACTGGAATTTGCAGTGATAGACGATGGAGAAACCAGGACACGTGCGCCTGTTGTACATATATATCAGATCAGGGTGGCAAAGATTTTTTCATCCAGGAAAACTGTTTCGCCCATGTTGACTGCTTTTTTTGCAAGGCCGTCTTGTTTTCTAAGGAACATGCAAAACAAGCATTGGCAAAGCTAAGTGATCTGGACTGCTTTTTGACAACTGAGTAAAAAAATAAAATAAGCCTGCAGCAGTGAAAGACAAAACATAACAAGCACTGGCAAAGCCATTAGGTTTCAACTGTATAATGCGAGTGCTAGCTTTGCCAAGGCTTGTTTGTAAAGCCCTGTTTTAGAAGTAAAGGAAAAAAAATGTGAGAATACTGCAGTAAAAGCAAACACATATCTTAAGCAGGGGCGGCCGGTAGGTTTTGGAGGGAGGGAGGCTGATGGGACACACCCACACGCACACATTCACATAATACTCACAACCATGCCTTCACACAAGTGCACACACACACATTCATTCACAGCACTCTTTCCCAAACATTCATACATGCACGCACGCACGCACCAAACAATTTAAAAAGAAAACAAAACACACTTACCTGCAGCCAGCTCTGCGCTGCCTCGGTGGTTCTAGAAGGCTTTGGACTGCTGCCTTCCCTCATTGGCTGACCTAAGGTCAGCCAATGAGGGAAGGCAGCAGTCCCAACGTCATCACAGAGTGGGATGGGGTCAGTGAGACTACTGACCCCTCCCCACTCTATGATGAAGTGTCACTGATTGACACTCGACCCTGGGCGCTTCAGGGCTTAAAACTGAAGCGCCCAGTTGCGAGGCAATCAGTGACGCCAACCCTCGTCACTTAGGGGAGGGCCTCAGGAACCTTTGCTCAGCTGAGAACGTCACGCCCACAGGAGCTGTGACTTTCTCAGCCCAGCAAAGTTCAGTTCAGGCAGCCAGGAGCCAGCGCTAAATGCGCATGTCTGGCTCCTGGCTGCTTGAACTGAAAGTGAACAGTGTCTGTCAGGCTGACCTTTGTTCAGCATGACAGACACTGTTCCTAAGGGGCAAAAGGTGGAGGGGCATGGCCCCTCCGCCCAAATGGACTGGCCGCGCCTGATCTTAAGGCAATGATACTTAAAGTACCGTCCCAGGGCTGCATGCGGCCTTTCTGACCTTCACTTATGGTCACCAGATGCACGACCGCACTGAGCTGGTGAGAGTACTAACATTCATAAAGATGTTAATTAAACAGGCAATCATGTATTTACACTAACTGAAATAAAAGAAGCAAATAAGGTATCCTGCACCATTTAACTTTTGGAACAAATTCATTTTTCAACAAACGTATAAATATAAAGTCTTTTCAAAATTTAAAAAAGTGTTTTTCATTAACACACATTTTAACTTAGTACATCAGATTAGATCAGTGCTTTGAGATGTATTTTTTTGAAGTGGAGGTTTCAAAATGAACACAGAAACAGTCATACCTCCACCCACTAAGTGGCAAGTCAGTTATCATGTGGAACCCTCTGGGTGGTCTGGGTTGTTATTATAGATGGACAACATTATAGTTTAATAAATCAAACACAAGAGAAAGTTTTATACAGTGTATATCATGCCCATATTTATTTCAAGGTGCTCTTAAATGTCAAAATGAAGAAAAAGGAGGCAAAGTGAAATTAGACAATTTCCTATAATCACACAATTTGGTCAAGTAGGGAAGCTATGATTAATCCAATGTTTTATGGTTTCACAGTGTGCAATTCTATTTCATTCCAAATCAATAATTAAGTTACTTCCTTTTTACACTTGACTCTCCCAAGGTAGTGATAGCAAGCAGAGAAGGCTTATCCCAACGTGGGGTAGAGGCATTGTGACTCAGATACAGCATAACAAAAAGCTCCAGTGCCACCGTGCTGGCATCAATGCAGCCCTCAGGCACTCCACAGATCTTACTTTGTGGCCCTTGGTAACATGTTTGCGAGTACCCATGTCTTAAGGTATCGTGAAACAGAACACTGAATTCAAAATTGTCAATCTTTAAAAACAACAGGATTTATTTTTCAAACTGCATGATGGAAACTTGGAACAGAATTTAGAAAACAGTTACCCGTGATCCAGCTTAAAAGTAACACATGGTAATTAAAAGAATATAAGTTTCTGAGGAAATCTCAGACTTTAAAGTAAAGTGCTAGCCAATTACTTTCCACAAGACTGTGAAGTCTAACTAATGCTCAGGCAATTTGGTCTATGCAGTGTCCCAGGGAGTAAGTCTAGGGCCCTCTGGGGGGAAATGACATCTCATGCCCTGTCACCCTAAGTAAACCTTATTCCTCAGATGCAGGGTGAGTACAGCAGCCCGCATCTTCTTCAACGCCACCAATGCTGCTTATGTGTGCTAAAGCCTGGATGGCAGGAGATAAAAGAAAACAAACCAGATAAGGTCTGCTCTTTATTCAAACCTTGAAAAATATACATGCTGAGATGCATTTTCAAATAACGTGGGAGGGATGGGGAAAACAGAGTTCAGGGGGATGTGAGGGTGGAAGCTGTATTGGGCGAGAGAGAGCAGGCAAACAAATGCACTACCATGAAGTGCTCAAAGAAAAAAAGAAAAAGTTGTTATACAAGTGATCCAATTAAAAGGATGCTAAAGAAGCTATGCTGAAGGGCGGGGGCAAAATCAAGAAATGTAAGGTAATTGAATAAGAAGCAAGCAATTGTGAAAGACAAGAAAGCCAACGAGTGGTAAGAAGCAAGCTAGCCCAAAGCACACTGCACATATCGGTATTAATCAATCAATCAGTACTTATAAAGCGCGGCTTATCACCCGTGAGGGTATCCAGGCGCTGGGTTGCTGGGCTTAGTCGAAAAGCCAGGTCTTGAGTCTCTTCCTGAAGTCCGTCAGCGAGATTGATGATCTGAGGTGGAGGGTGTTCCAGGTCTTGGTGCTGAGGTGGGAGAAGGAGCAGCCTCTGCTGTGGCTATGGCAGACATGCAGGTTCTGGGTGGGGGAGATGAAGCCAAGGTTTCTGGATGGTTGTTGGAAGTTCAGGCGGTGGTTCGTGTATGCTTATCCTTGGTCGTGGAGAGCATTGTAGACGTGGGTCAGTAACTTGAATTGGCATTTTTCCTGGATGGGGAGCCAGTGGAGGTTCCTCAGGTGTTGGGTGATGTGAGTCCGTGTGGGCAGGTTGAGGATCAGCCTGGCTGCTGAGTTCTGTATCATCTGGAGCCTACTCATGAGTTAGGTGGTGGTTCCTGCATACAGTGTGTTGCCGTAGTCCAGGTGGCTGGTGATTAAGGCTTGAGCCATTTGAAGATTCTTCAGGGAGTGTGGAAGCAGGTTGAGGAGACCGTGTTGATCTGACGTTTCATGGGGAGTTTCCTGTCCAGGATGATGCTGAGGTTCCGGGCATGGTCTTTTGGTGTGGGAGTGGGTCCGAGTTTGGTGGGCCACCAGGTGTCGTTCCAGAGGGAGGCATGGTTGCCAAAGATCAGCACTTCAGTATTGTCAGTGTTGAGTTTCAAACAGTTGTCCTTCATCCAGTCTGCAACATTCTTCATGCAGTTCTGGAAGTTGGTCTTAGTGGTGGTATTGTTCACAATAGGTCCTAGACAACAGACAGCACTGTATAGGAAGTGGAATGATACATCTAACAACCAATGACATGTGATGAGAGAGTAATAATACTCCTTTGGGTACGGCCAAGCCCGCTCTATTTTAAAGAATTGGTAACAGGTCCTGCAGACAGCTGCGCTACCAAGCCGGACCTACACAATGGGCACAATAAGCTGCTATATAAATGCATGCTTCTCAGAAATAGCCTTCACTGTGTTGTTCCAGAGGGGTCAAAGGACTGCTTGTATGTTTTTCCTCAACTACGAACAGCATAGTTTATTATTTTCCAATGTGATAAACGAGGTAACTTGCCCTTATTTAAAATTGTTTTGACCTTGAGTGAGTGCTATGATCATTTTGAATCTTTGAAGGTCCTCAAACTGCTCCCTGCGCTAATACCAATTTGTTTGCAAACTCGGTTTACTTCTAAGTCAGGAGTTCAACATGGGTGCAAATTATGCCCTCACTCAGATGTGTGTTAAAGGTTGCCGCAGACCATGTGAGTAAATAGCACACATTGTAAGTTTGTGCCCCTCAGAATGAGAGAAAGCAGGGATAATTTGAGCCCCACCCTCCAGTCAGCGGTCCGAAACTCAGAATGGTGCAGTGTACGTTTACTTTTGTGTAGGCATGTGTGCATATATATGTATGTGTGTGTGTGTGTGTTTGTATCCTTCATAAGAGGGAACATCCGGGATTCAGTCACCTGGGTACCATGCAAAGCTATGCACTTTAGCTGAACAGCTGCTGGTCAGATAAATAGTTCAAACACAAATAAAGAGTGGACAGGACTTTGTCTTTCAGCCTAATGCCACTTCTCCCTGGCAACTGTTGCCAAGGGTTTGTCTTTAAGAGACAGCAGGGCAATTCTTAAGGCGGAAGAATTGGCTTGCTGCGTGGTAAACTCACGTCTGAGACCAGGATAGGAACTTGTCAGAAGTAAACTGGAAGCAGACTGCAGAAAGCTTCTGTTTCATAAAAGGGAAAAAAACTGGAACTCAGAAAAACGTCTGCATGTTTCTGGCATCAAAAGATGGTCCAGAGAAGAGGGTGAGAATTCCGAAGAACTGAAAAAGCTTCTCAGCAAGCAACACAGCAGCAGAGCAAAGTTGGGACACACCAGCTACTTTCACCAGCATCCTTTTATACAGTGAATAAACTGGAGACATGGAACAGGAAGAAAAAACGAAAGGAAGTGAATATCCATCATGATGGATTGGTAACTAGTAAAGAAAAACACGTTTGGAGTTTAAGTGAAATAAGATAGGATAAACAAACGGCATCTGGACTCCCAAAGACGGAAAACAAAATTAAATTCGTGAATTTTGTATTCCATAACTCCTTAAGAGGCAACTTATTCACCAGGGAATAAAAAGACTAATATTAGAAACAATTATAAAGTATTAGAACTGAGAAGAAAGTTCAAAGAGTATTCTACTGTGTAATCAGCACTGGAAGATATGGTATCATTCTGTGTCTCTTCCCAAAATTTCCTATAGGAATTAACATGGAAAAACACTATTCTGTGATCCCTGCTTTCTTGGCCCTCTGCTTGACGGATCACCCCAAAACTTTCTAGGAAGGTACTGAGGTGGATGAATGTTTTCTCAATCGGCACAAAAGTTATTAGCGAAACAAAACATCATCTTATAGAACGTGGGGGGGCGGGTGTGGGTGTGTTCAATTTATACTCCTCTTCCATAACAAGGCATTATGGGAGTTGTTGTCCAATATAACTCGAGGTAGTAACATAACATTTGTGATATATTAGCAAACAGCATGACATTATTTGCGGGCCTTTGTGATATTCAAACTCGGCGTAGGATGTGCACTAATATCATTGCCTTCGGGGTTATACCCAGTGTCTAAGCTCAGTGCTGTTCGGTTGAAAAGCCCAATTTTACAAACCCATTAGCAAGTTAAACTAACCTTTCTCCTTGCCTAATACTCGTTGAGTATTTATTTATTAATTAGTGTCCCGCGTTACCAAACGTTCACCTTTGATGTTAGTTAATCTGCCATCAGTTACTTTGTCCCCGATGTTAAAACCTCTGATTTCCAATGTTAGCTCACTTGTCATGGGAAGTTGGAAGTTTCTTTGCCAGTTCAACAAGGTAATGCAGTTGCCAGGCCCATTTCTACTGATTGCTTCAGTGTTTGGGCCGCATCTATCCAGGTAATGCAAATACAGGACACATGTTTATATGACACAATGTGTACTATACATTCGGAGACGGATACTAGTCTGGATAGATGTGGACTCCAGTGACGCCATCTGAAAAAATCTGTGACTTCAGGATCAATCTCACCAATCTAAATAGTGAATAGTGAGAATGTGTCCTGTAATTGCATTACTTGGATAGATGCGCCATCTTTTTTGTATAATATATATATATATATATATATATATATATACACAAAAAAGATGGCACATAGATATATGCTGCCCCGCCCAACAGGGGTGTCGCGTTGTGCCAGGCGCGACACCCTAAACAGAATATCAATACAGCTCAGCGACGCGTTTCGGCCACATGGCCTTGCTCACGCAGTGTGTGTTGATATTATGTTAATAAACACAGTGGATTTGCAGTCCTGAGTGCGCATTTGGTGTTCCTGATTTCTGCTCTACCAAGATAGATATATATATATATATATATATATATATATATACACACACACACACAAACACACACACACACACTATATAGGATTATTATTAACCCCCAGTATGATTTGTCCTTTGTTTGTACATAAACTAACTCCAACGTTATGTACATAGTAGATATTTTAAGCAGGCTAACAAGGGTTTTATGTGTATAGTGCGGACCAATCTCCATAATATATTTATTTTAAATTGAATGTATTATGAAAAGGCGGTCGTAGAACTTCTCTGATTTAGACTTAGCATCCTGAAATCTAGCTTTTAGATAAAGAGCAGTAGCTGGCCTTTAGGGTCTTGCCATCATCTAAATGTTAAAAATAAACTAGATGATTAGCATTCTAAAGCACGAACGCAAATGAATGAAAAAGTGTTAAAGTAAAGAAACTTTTAGAATTATATACTAGTAATACGAGGCAAGTAATTATATTCATTTGTTATCATTTAAATTTCTTAAATCTCTGTACCCAAGTAAAGTGAGATTAAGGTTGATGCCACAGCAGTTTACACATTATCTCAGTATATATAGCACCACTGCCATAAAAGTATTAACATTGTCACATAACGTAAATCATCAGTGTTCTACATTCCGCCTCCTATTCACTCATCTGTATCCATTTCTGAGGACTGTACCAAGTAGGCAGGGTGTGGACTACCTAGAGAGGCCATCCACTTCTACAGACAGCATCTTGCCGTCCTGCGCATGGCTTCCTTCTTAAGTCTGCAGACAAAATTGTCTTAACTGATCAAGTCTGCAATTGTTCTGGAGAGGAAGCAGCGTCATTTCATAAGTAGACAGGTATGTATGTATGTATGCATGTATGTGGTGTTCATATAGCTTGGCAATGCTGCTTAAAGTAACAAGCTACCTTTGAAGCTGTGGCTGGATCATCCAAAGAATCACCTTTTCATCACTGTTGCTTTAAAGTATGAATGCACTAAGGATCCCTCACCCAATCAAGCGCTGAATGCAGTCCATGCCACTCCAGCTTTCCGGGGAGATGGGCTTCTTGTATCTCACTTAGTAGTCCTTCCCTGCTCCCAGCACGGACTGCAAAACCCATTCAATTATATCTCTCCGTTGGTCACTTTCACTTACCCAAGCCGCAGAGTCAGTCTCATAAGGCACATTGTAGCTTTTTGCGATTTCAATCAGGTACTGCTCCACCAGGATTCTAGGGGGCGGCTTTGTGCTCAGCTTGTTCATCAGCTGAAAAGAAAAGGGTCAGCCATATGTTAGGGTTTACATGTACTGCTCTGGTGGTAAGGAGCTTTCCAGTATAAACTATGCGCTAGCATACACCCCCAAAGATAGGTCAAGGCAATCTCTACCAAGGTTACTGAATACAGAGCAGGATCTCCACAGCTAGAGAGAGGTCTGGTTAGATACTAGCTGTGCACGTTGGAACCTTTTCCCACATATATGGAACCATCCAAGAAGATCTACCATGCATGAGAAGTCATTTCCCTAAAACAAACGTTCCACTGTATTTTGGCACAATCTAACCAGTGTGAGCTAAACACTATGTATCAGTATGGCTATATCAAAAGGGGAAAATAAATCACATTAAAACTCAGTTCTTAACAGGAACCATCATCTTGCATTAATGTGAAGTATCCAACTAGAACAAACAAAATTAAAGCAGCAAGAACTATATAATGTTACAATATTTAGAAGTGTATAGAAAGGCATAGAATTCCAGATCTTTGCCAGTCTTATAACACTTTCTAAACGGCTTTGTCTATTATGATTGCTGTTGTGTTCTGGATCAGTATGAAATGTCTCTGTTGATTTCTGGTGGGTGGAGAGAGCAATGGGGTAAGAATTTGGGGGGTTTAATAGATTGGATGAGGTATGGAAGGGTGAGCAGGTTCACTAAGTGGTACAGGTTTAGCAGTGTTAAAGTAACTTAGAGGATGAGTTACTAGAGTTACTTTGCAATACTCCCATATGTGATATATATATATATACACCAAGGGATTTGATTCCCGAAACGCGTCGAGCTGGTTGCTTATTTGGAATAAAGTTGCTTTTCTAAAAAAGGAATACTGTGTCCACAGCAGCTGTTTTTTCACTTTACAACGGCGTTCGTTTTGATAGATATATATATATATACTCTTGGTGGATCCAAACAACAATGCAACAGCCGTACCTAATATGCAGAAGAAACACGAGAGGCCATCCTGAAGTGCAGCCCTGTGTTACAATCAACCTTTCGGTGTTCTTCAAGCTGGTTGGGCAGCCTGTAGGTTGATTGTTACACAGGGTGGCACTGTAAGATGGCTTCTTGTGTATGGTCTGCATACTGCATATTACAGTACGGTTGTTGCATTGGTGTTTGGATACACCAAGAATGAGTTTATTTATATGTGGAAGTGAGATTTAGGTGTTGATTTTATATAGGATGTTGTGGTAGAGAGGCTTAAGGCTTTGGTTTCTCGAATGGCTTTACAGACCTACCCTGGTTGTATACAGGAACTAGAAGGCAGCTGTCCATTATCAGCTTATTTAATTAAGCTCCCTTTACTCTAGATGCTCAGTAGATGAAGGGTAATGTATGCATGGCTGTTTCTAATCAACACTTCAGGTATTTATCATAGCATGGGGTTCATACATTAACCATCACACCTTTACCAGGTCATGTGACCTGGAGATACTATCCAAGTCCAGGGCTCACAAGGCTATATAACGACCTTACAGAGTATCTAGCACGTGAGAAGGTAAACACATTATAGGTTTTCATGAACTATCTAGCCGACCATGAACCATGAGTGAAGAAGAAGAAAATATGAAGACGTTCAGCAAAATGGAACATTTCAGTTGAGCAACATAACATAGCATAAGGAAGTAGCAGCATTTCCAGACTTGAGGTGAAGAAATACAGAAAGACAGAACCCATATGCAGACCCTCTCCTGCTATCTAGGTAGAATTTGGAACACCATCCCTTCACACATCATACGTGCTCATCCCTCCTGTTATTAAAAAATAAAAAGCATCGAGGAACACCGTATCAGTCATCCGTAAGGAGTTTCCCAGCTCTCCTCTCCCACTCAGGCCTAACTTAGAAGAAGCTACTCAATTTCCATACTTCCTTTGATGCACATGCTCTGGAATCGTCTCCTAACCCTGCTCAATGTACTACACTTGGTTGCTCCCTAGATAGGTTTGCACCATATGAAGGACTTCTCAGTTATTACTTTCTAAAAATAACACCCATTACTTTTTATGATTTACTGCTTGCATGTTCTAATTTTTACATTTTTTGATACACTTTGTAATTGTAACATTATCGGTTATGGGTCAAATGTTCAATTACAACTACAAAAACAAAAAATGTATTAAAACAAAAACACCACATACAAATATAGAAACGGACACACATAGGTAGGACCAGCCACTGTGCGTACTAATGCTCTATGTTGTAGCCAATCATGGATACTTTTAGAGAATGTTCGTACCTGGGAACCAATAGTTCCAATCTGATTTGTTCTGCAAAGGACTCCATACTCTTTGCTGTACTTGGCACACAGTTGTTTGGATATCTGTAATACACAAACAGAGAATCAGAGAAACTATTTAATGACAAGAATAGGTTTCTCTGCCTAAACGCTCTATAGACTTCTTCACTCTTCTTATCGCTTTCACCTCAGCAATGACATAAACAGCACTTCAGAAAAAGGAACCTCAAAGACACTGCTCCACCCAACAATCAACAAACACAAATCCATTAAAAGCATGTATAATATGAAGTAGCAGAGCCACAAGCACAATTTTCCCTAAAATCTAGATCTTCAATACAGTTACACTATGGCCTCCTCAATATACTTCTGTGCACACCACAATCAGTTTAACTGAGCCAGCTATAATCAAACCATTCATCAAAAGATACAAGCTGGCACATAGAAATAAAACAATTTTTAATTTCTACAATTAGGAAAAATAAATGTGTAAACTGTTTACTATATTTATCTATTTAGTATTCTCGTATAGCCGCCTAGCACCCTTGGGGATTTTGGCACTTTACATTAAAATAGAGACAATCCAACAGTAATGTAAAACAACACCTTCATAGGATGACTATGAATGCTTTGTAATAAGTATACAATTTAGATAGGAGGATTTAAATATATTAGATTAGATGAAAACCATGAGGAATGGGGAATCAGCACATTGCGATTGTTTGTAAAACGAGAAGTTGAGTGGGGTGGGATTCTCAGTAAGATGCAGAGATTCACGTGTCATTTCTGCTGTTGACAAGGGACAGTCCATAGGAGAAGAATCTATCCAATTTACACCCTATGCACAAAAATGTAAAACTTACTGGTAGGGGCATTCAGCCAGCCCCCTTCAACCTCTAGTCTCTGGAGTGTCATTGTGGTGAAATGACTGGACTAAACAGATCAAGGGAAAGTAAGATTTATTAGGAAAAGGGTGGGATCCCACGTCCTGCGAGCTTCTCTCCAAGAAAGCACTCCACCAAGTGAACAAGGAAGCCGCTGGCAACAGAACTGAATCCCCCTCACCCCACCCCTCAGAGGACAGAACAAGGAATACCACCGAACACAAATGAAACACAAACCATGCTCGAGGTGAGACAAAGCTTGTGGTAAGTAATTAAATACTATGGTACCTCACATTCATTAAAAAAACTATGGGACATCACTAGTACAGTCATTCACATTACTTCTTTCGCCCACTACCACATTGAGCATGGGCAGTGGGTCAGCTTCACTGAGTGACTGCATTCTGCTCTTTCACAAGGAGCACAACTGCACACCAAGTACTTCTGTTCAGTGGAGGTACTATCATGACAAAGTATGCTTTTTGAGACAGCAAAATAGTTTTTATTTCAGGCATTTCTTTTTTTATATTGGCGAGGGACCGGCAAATCCCCCATCAATGTCGTTTTACCAAAACCAAAAGGCTGGCAGTCAACTTCAACGGTGCAATTTATTGAATTCCCGAGGTTGAAAAGAGTGCCTTCCTAGAAATAATTTCGAGAGGGCGCACCAAAAGCCACAAAATTAAACTGGCTGAGCCACCTAGGCAAAAGCGAAGAGTGTACACACTCTCTTATGAGTGTGGTGTATGTATGTTTCATTGCATAGACATACATACACACTCATACACATATACGCACACAATTCATTTCATGTATTCATTCTTCCTTTCACCATCCTATATTTTTTTCTTTTTCATTCTCTACATATAGAAAAATATCAACTGTCTGGCCCCCAAAAAGGCTTTTTTATCCTCTCTTCAAAAATGTATTTCTACTGCCTATCAATTATTTTATCCTCCTTGGTGATTTTAACATCAATGTGGACGCCCAAGAGAAACGGTGTCCTCTGAGCTCCACACCATCTGATCTTTGTCAAATTTGTCCCAACTAGTTCAAGGTCCCCCACAGTGCAAAGTACGAGTTAGACCATATTTATGCTCTGTCCAATCAAGTCAATCTATGCACTGGAATTACCATGGTCTGACCACAAAGCAATCTTCTTCCTTCTTGTTAGTTTATTCCAACTAAAAAGACAATCACTGGCCCAACCAACTCTATGTTAATGACCCTGGCTTAAGCTCAATGCCCCCAATTTCTTGACAACTCTTGATAAGCCGCTATTGTGCAACATGGATTCCTTTTGCAAACTGTCCTATGATTAGGTCACCATAGCTTTCAACTTCGACTCAAAACTCAATCCTGCTATCTGTGCTTGCCCTCGGCACCATGTTATACAGAAAATTTGACCATCGTCAAACGATGTTTTAAGAAACTGAAATGCCAATGGAGCAGCTCTTACACTTTGGAGGACAATACTGCCTACAAAACTGAATTGAGCTCTAACAAAAAGCTTTTTCATACTAATCGTGCTCAAGCCTATCACAATCACATTCTTTCGTCTAACAACTCTTCTAAGGATGTGTTTGCCATCTACAATTCACTGGTTCGACCTGCTTGTTCATAGGTTTCCACACGTGCCTTGCAAAATTTACGTACACGTCTTCCGAACTTCTTTAAAAAAAAAAAAAATTCTGAAACTCATGTCTTCTTTCCCTCTGTGTAGCCATCCCTCTTACCCGCTGCTTGCAGGGTCTCAGCCCTTTCCCACTAATCTCCCTTCTGCCTTGTCTTTTTTTGCACCCGCCTCACAGGATGAGCTCCTAACATACCTTCAGGCTATTTCTTCTGGCTCCCCACTTGAGCCTGTTCCAGCTAAGATTGCCAAAGCCCTCGCTCCTAGTATGGCTTACCTTATGACTTCCATTTGCAACCTTTCTTTATTCTCTGGTTCTGTCCCACCGACATAGAAAACTGCTCTAATAATTTCTGCTTTTAAAAAACCCTTCACTTGATCCTGCAGTCTTAGCTAACTCCCGTCCTATCTCTCTTCTTCCGCTTATGCCTAGTCACAAAAGGACGTGTTAACTGCCAACTGTCCACTTTCATAGAAGATAATTCTCTTTACAACCTCACCTGTCCAGCTTCTGTTCGAACTTCAGCACTGATACAGTACTTACAGCCACCACATATAACTCCTAGATTTATCAGTCGCATTTGATACTGTCTCTCATGGCCTTCTGCTGCATAGATTGTCAGAAGCTGGCATTGTGGGCACAGTTCTTTACTGGTTCACTGCATTTCTTTCTGGTCACACCCAAGCGATTTCTCTGGCTCAATTTCGCTCAGATTTCAAAACCATTCACTTTGACGTCCCACGGGGCTCCATTCTGAGCCAGTCACTCTTCAATCTTTACATGGCACCCTGGGCCAAAATGATTGCTTCATTTGGATTTCACGTTCTTTGTTTACACTGATGACATGCAGATTATTCTGAAATTGCAAGGTGAATCCATTTCTCTCCAGGATCTGTTTAAAAACGTCTCTTTCTGAACTGGTGGAATGGATGAGGTCCAACTCTCTTTGTTTAAATTCTGATAAGAGTTGTCAAAAATGAGAACCTCAGTCCTAAGTCTGGTCCTCAGACTGGTGACCGGCCTCTTTGGGTACTTGCCTTTCCTCGTCTCGTACTGTTTACAACTTGGGTATCATATTTGACCCGAAGCACACTTTCGAAGCTCTTACTAAACTTTTTGTCCAACTTTTCTTTCCCCTGTTAAAAGTTATCAAGAAAATCATTCCCTACCTTCCTGGGACTTCTGACTAATACCTGATTCAGTCACTAGTCATCAATGCACTTGATTACTGCAATTAGCAGTTTGTTGGCCTTCCTTAAGTTGTTCTGCACAAACTTCAACTGATCCAAAACATGGTTGTGCAGGTAATCTTCAATTGCAGCAAGACCTCCAAAGGTTCCTCCAAGCTCTCCATTGGCTTCCTATCCATAAGCAGGCCACTTTCAAGGTCCTCTGTTTCGGTCACAAAGCACTTCATCATCTCTCCTGCAATTCCTACCTTAGTTCTCTTTTTAAGGAATGCAAGCACTCTAGACACTTCCACTCCAGTAATTCCCATTTGGTCACCATTTCCAGAATCCAGAAATTGTGATAGGGCGGTCAAGCCTTTGTGGTTCTTTTCCGCAAAATGTTGCTACAACCTGCCTTTGCCCAGCCGCTCCAAACCGGACTTGTTGAAATTTCACAAACTTTTAAAGATGCACCCATTCAATCCAAACTATTAAACTTGTCCCCTCTATTTGCGCCAGGACACCCTGACGGGTAATAGCATTCTATATAAAATTAAATGTATTTCTAGTACATCCCAAGATATCGACGAGAGTGAAGATGTTCCTCCGGCTCCCCTTCATTCCTGAGGCAGGACGCCACCACTGGAGGTCATCTTATATGCACCTAGAGCCCCTCATCACTCCGGTGACTCTGCAAGGGTGCAAATTCGGGAGCCGCAGAGTGTGGCAAGAGGATTCTTGGCTGGGCTTGCCACAGACATGAGTCAAAATGGTGCTCAGCCCAGACAGGCCCTTTGCCTACCAGTCCTGTGGACCATGATGGTGAGGGCACATAAGGGTGATACCATGGCCGCCCTAGGGCCAAACAGTCTGTGGGCAGGAGCACAGACAAGACATTACCAGCATAGAAGGTGGCGCCCAGCAAGAGTGATGTCCAAGATTCAAGAAAAGACCTAAGGCACGTGGGACCTGAAGTGGAAGATCAGCAATGGTAAAGAAGCAGAATACAGCAGAAGCAAAACCTAAAATCAATCAATCAACCAGGGGAATTCTAAGCGCACTACTCACCCGTGAGGGTCTCAAGGCGCTAGGGGGGGGGGGTCAGCAGTTCCGTTTCAGTTGAAGAGCCTGGTCTTCAGAGCCTTCCTGAAGGTGTTCAGGGAGGGGGCACACCTGATGTTGGTGGGGAGCTCGTTCCAGGTCTTGGCCGCGATGTAGGAGAAGGATCTTCCCCCTGCTCTGGCTCTGAGGATGTGCAGGGTTTCGGTGAGGAGGAGGTTGGTGGAGCGGAGGTTGCGTTTGGGCACGTGGAGGGTGATTCTGTCGTTGAGGTATTGGGATCTGGTGTTGTGTAGGCATTTGTAGGTGTAGATGAGTATCTTGAAGGTGACTCTTTTCTCGACAGGGAGCCAGTGGAGCTTGCGTAGGTGTTGGCTGCTGTGTTCATGTCGAGGGACCCCAAGGACGAGTCTGGCGGCAGTGTTCTGTATTGTCTGGAGTTTGCGGAGTAGGGACTTGTTGATGCCGGCGTAGAGGGCGTTTCCGTAGTCCAGCCTGCTGGTAATGAGTGTGTGGGTGACTGTCTTCCTTGCCTCGGGGGGGATCCATTTGAAGGTCTTCTGGAGGATGCAGAGGGTGTTGAAGCAGCTAGAGGTGACGGCGTTGACCTGTCGATTCATGGAGAGGGAGGAGTCGAGTACGATGCCGAGGTTCTTGGCGTGGTCTGTGGGGTGCAGAGGGCGTTGGGCCACCAGGTGTTGTTCCATGCCGAAGGGGTGGTTCCGAGGAAGAGGACTTCTGTTGAGTTTTAAGCAGCTGTTTCTCATCTAGGCCGCAACGTCCTGCATTCCTTCCTGGAAGTTGAGTCTGGTGGTGGTGGGGTCCTTGGTGAGGGAGAGGACGAGCTGGGTGTCGTCCGCTTAGGAGACTATGCTGAGGCCGTGCCGTCGGTACAATGGCGGCGAGGGGAGCCATGTAGATGTTGAAGAGGGTTGAGCTGAGTGATGATCCCTGTGGGACTCCGCAGTTGATTTCCGTGGGTTCGGATAGGAAGGGTGGCAGTCTGATTCTTTGGCTCCTGCCGGTGAGGAACGATCTGATCCAGTCGAGGGCGGTGCCTTGTATGCCGGCGTCGTGTAGTCTGGCTGTGAGTGTGCGGTGGGAGACGGTGTCAAAGGCTGCTGACAGGTCGAGTAGAATCAGGGCTGTGGTGTGCCCTTGGTCGAGGAGGGCGTGGATGTCGTCAGTAGCTGCGAGTAGGGCGGTCTCGGTGCTGTGGTTGCTTCAGAAACCGGATTGGGAAGGGTTGAGGACGGCGTTGTCTTCGATGAACCTTGACAGTTCTGCGTTGAAGGTCTTCTCGGTGACTTTAGCTGCAAAAGGGAGGAGCGAGATGGGCTGGTAGTTCTTGAGGTCCGTCGGGTCTGCTGAGGGCTTCTTGAGCAGGGGCCTGACTTCTGCGCGTTTCCAGTCGTCGGGGAAGGAGCCGGTCTCGAAGGTGGTGTTGATGGAGTGTTGTAATACGGGTGCGATGGTGGCGGCGGCTCTGTGGTATATGTGGGGGGGGCAGGGGTCTGTGGGGGCCCCAGAGTGGATGCCTTTCATGGTCACGGCGGTCTTCTCGGTCGTGATCGGTGTCCAGGCGGAGATGGTGGCCTGGCTGGCGTTGCCGCCGGGCGGGCTGGCTGCGGGGTCGGGCGTGTAGTCGTTGAAGTTGTTGTAGAGGTTATTTATCTTTAGGTGGAAGTAGGAGCCGAGTTTGTCGCAGAGGTCCTGGGAGGGGGTGATGTCCGTGGCTTAGCTGCGGGGCTTGGTGAATTCCTGGATGACGCTGAAAAGTTCCTTGGGGTTGCCGGAGTTGGCGAGAATTCTGTTGTGGATGAAGGTTCTTTTGGTGGTTCTGATGCGTTGGTGGTATTCCGTCATAGCGTCCTTGTAAGTGGTGTAGTTTTCGGGTGTCTTACTGTTTCTCCAGTTCTTCTCCAGGCGTCTGCAGGTGCGTCTGGTTTCTTGGAGATCGGTGGTGAACCAGGCGGCTTTTCTGGGGCGTAACTGGTCAGGGTTGCGTAGCGGGGTGAGCTTGTCCGCGCAGTTGGCGATCCAAGTGTGGAATTCCATGGCCGCGAGGTTAGCATTGGTTGCAGCGGAGGGGGTGTTGTGGTTGAGGGTGGAGTTGAGTTGTTCTTCGATGACTCTGCTCCAGTTCCTATGCGGGAGGCACGGAGCAGGTTCGGGTGGCTTGGGTTTGTTGACGAGGAAGTGTACGCAATGGTGGTCGGTCCATGGGGGCTGCGTGGTGTGGCTGAAGTGAACGCTGCTGCCTCCAGCGAAGATGGGGTCGAGGGTGTGTCCTGCCTTGTTGGTAGGTGTGGTGACGAGTTGTTTCAGTCCGATGTTGGCGAGGTTGTCACGGAGGGCGGTGGAGTTGGGGTCCCTGAGGTTGTCGAGGTGGAAGTTCATGTCTTCGATGAGTATGTAGTCCATGGCGGCGATGGTGTGGGGTGCGATGAGGTCGGTGATGGTGTCGGCGAAGAGTGTTCGGGGGCCGGGGGGGTCTGTAGGCGAGGGTGCCGCGGAGTGTGGAGTTAGGGCTGGTCTGGACCTGGAAGTGCAGGTGTTTGGCGGCGGGGAAGTTTTCGCTGGAGGTGGTGAGGCGGAGGGAGCTTTTGTGCGTGATGGCGATGCCTCCTCCCGGGTGGTTGGGGCGGTCCTTCCTCTGGATCTTGTACCCATCCGGTATGGCGATGTCAGGGGCCGAGGAGGCGTTGGTCCAGGTTTCCGTGAAGAAGGCGACGTCGGGTGAGAGCGAGTCCAGGAGGTTCCAGATTTCCACGGCGTGTCGGTGCATGGAGCGCACGTTGAGGAGGATGCATCTTAGGGCGTCGGGGGTGTTGGCGGCAGGAGTGGTGGTGAAGGTCTGGCAGCAGTGGTGGCAGGAGAACTGGCCGTGGGTCGTGTTGGGTGTGGCCTGCTGGCAGTTGTTATTTCTTCCGGGGTTGAGTGCGAGGAGGGTGGCTGGGCCATAGCGGTGGATGGCGGGAGATCCAGGGTCCCTGGCGCTGGTCGGGCACAGACGGGCTTGCCTTTGGCAGGTCTTCGGTGCGCCAGCGTCACGACCGCGCAGCGGCCGCCATTAAGTAGGGGAGGGGGGAGGGACGAGCAGCTGGGAGGCGGGAACGGGCGTGGGCAGGGGGGAGGAGCCACAGGGGCAGCAGCGGCGGGGAAGAGAGCCGGGCAACGCAAGGCACAGAGTCAACAGTAAAAAGCCAAAAGCAATAAAACAAACAATAAAACAAACAAAATGAGTGACAGCAGCAGAAAACAAACAAGTGGCACAGTTACCGCGATGTGAGCGGACCACGGCGCAGGACGCAGTGAGGGGCACAGACTCGGCTGGACCGGGCTGGCTGGGGGGGGCACCGCAAGGAGTGGAATGCAGTGGTCTCGAACCCCAGGCAGGGGAGGTGTACACTGAGTCAGCGGCGAGGCAAGGCACAGCGGAGCTGCTGGGGAGAGAGCAGATCTCAGACCAGAGGTCAGAGGTCTTGCTCTTGGCCCACCAGCAAAGATACTCCAGGATCAAAGAATAAAACATGAAAGGCATCCAAAATAAGAAAAATGGGTCAGTTTACGTCTGTGTACAGAATTTAAAAGAAATATACTGACATCATTTACAACTATTCTGTCAAATATTTGCTAGCAGACGAGGGAGAGAAGGGAGGGAAGAGCAGCAGTTTCCAGCATTCACATAGGAGGCTCATACAATGTGGCGCATATTTCATCAGTGTGCAAATCTAGGAGACTAACCTAGATACATTTATCGGTTGTTAAACTCTCGCATTGAGGGGCACAGGCACATCAAGTTATCTTGAAGAGTGCAAGCGACTAGCCAGCATTAATTGACCTAAAAGAAGTAGACCCCTATTGCCCTGCAGTGAACCCATGTAGCAAATGGACATGTAACCACACCAAAGGGTTGCACTCGATTCCACAGTTGCAACAGGCAATGTATACAGGTACACTCCGCACTATCATGGCATAGCAGGAGCAGATTGGGGGTACTGTTTTAGTGACTTTGGCCCATACAACATGGAGGACTCACAAGGTTAAGAGTGACTGTGAGTGACGTTTCAGCCCTCTTAGAGGCACCAGCAGAAGAGCGTTATTTATCCCATATGCCAACCAAGGCACCTAGAACCACTCAGCACAGCATCACGGATTTCCTCTGTACCAACACCACACAAGGACCTTACAACCCTTTGACAGACAGCATGGCAGCAAAGTCTACAGACTCACTGACTATGGAAAATCTTGAGGCCGGTTTAGTTGAATTAAAAGTTGATATAGAGAAATTGTTAGTGGACAGTATTCAAACCTGCATGCAGAACTCTGTATAAGAGATCAATGCAAATTTCTTTGATCAGCATCTGGGCTCTGTGGAAGTACAACTTAAAATGTTCAGATACATATAAATTGATGACTACTACAATATGTCCCATGGAAAACCAGCTCAAAGGGCTAACGTCAAAATGCAAAAAAAGAAAATACGTCACATAGAAGCAATATACGCATAATAAACCTGAAGAAGGAGGTTGAGGGGCCCGGTATCACAGTATGCGTCTTAGATCTGTTTTGCAGAATACAGCAGAGGGAGAGTGGTCAAACCATCTTT